>CM040765.1:13107791-14307791 GCA_022829145.1 Albula goreensis
CATCTTTCTTGCTAACACACTACCTTGATTTCTCTTTCTTGTCAAGTCTTGCAATATCAGTGTGTTGATCATGCTATTTAGTGAATTATTTCGACTGTGCTTTCTTCAAGAATTACATTACCAAAATCCAGTCACATTTTTGTGCATGCTTTAGCAATCGTTTCATAATAATTTCTTGTTGTTGTAATGAGGACATGTGTCCCCTTTTCCCTCCAGAGGCGGGGATCAACGTGCGCACAGCTGGTCTGTATCCGCAGGTGATGACCTACCTGCCAACACTGTTGCCACGGCACTTCACTCATCTTCTTCAGAAGGCAGCGCAGAGTGAAGGTAAGCCTCCCACTGGTGGCACCCAGGTCCCCCTGGCCTCGAAAGACCCCCAGCCAGCAGCACCAGAGCAGAAGGTGGACATACTGGGAAAACTGGAAGAAATTATCAAAACAGATGTGTGGAAACTGGGTTTTAAGAATGTGAGTATCATTTCTGTTTACTTTTACTGCTTTTTGTAATAATTAGTTGCACTTGGTGACAAGAAGTGAATATATACTGAACTGAAATTCTTCAGAGGATTACTTGTGTAAGCCTGCCTCTCTATTATGTTCCCAACTACTGCAGTGTTATGTTGCGTAATTAGTAACTCCTACATTCTTTGTTTGAATTAGACTGTTCTACACGGTGGTTTACTATAGTTATTTTGTATTTTCATTTATTAATGCTTTACTGAAAGGCTTATTATAATTTAAACTTTACTGCAAAAAAAGTGATTCTCCCTGGGAAATGAATTTTAGATTGTGAATAGGGAGACGCGCCTCATCAGGTGTGAGGCTTCACTGGAGGCCTTTGAGGCGTGTGGGCTGCTCGAGCGGATCCCCCAGCGCCAGCACAGAGCCTTGCAGATGTACAAGAAAATAAAGGATCACGCATACAAAGGGAACACCTACATAGACCTGGATTACCTGTGCAAGGACACATACGAGGTTGAGGCCTGGGAAACCCTGCACTTCCTGCGGGAGCAGCGTGTGGTGGTGGTGCTACCTGGGAAGTGCATAGCGCTCAGAGACCTCCACTACTATGAAATGGGTATCGCCCGGAGCCTGGGTCACCTGCTGACAGTTGAACCCTGGTGCATCAGGCTGGATGTGAAGGCGGTGCTACGGTCCGCTTTCCAGAGGAGGGCAAGTGGTGGAGCTGGCGCCGAGACGGGTCTTGAATCCACCCCAGGTGTGGATACTGAACCCCAACATACAGAGGCTGACAGAAACTCAGGGCTTGGTTCAACCTGCATGGAACAAGACCCCGTCCCTGGGGAGGTAAAACAGGAACAGGACCCCACCCCTGTTGCTGGGGAGATAAAACAGGAACAGGACCCCATCCCTGTTGCTGGGGAGATAAAACAGGAACAGGACCCCATCCCTGTTGCTGGGGAGATAAAACAGGAACAGGACCCCATCCCTGTTGCTGGGGAGATAAAACAGGAACAGGACCCCACACCCGTTGCTGGGGAGATAAAACAGGAAGAGGACCCTACCCCTGTTGCCAGTGAAATGGACCAGGACCCTTCCCATGATGCTGGGGAGATGGACCAGCTGGACCCGGACCAGGTGCGGGCAGCAGAGATGATCTGCAACAGCCCGGTGACTGTGATCAGTGGCAAAGGGGGATGTGGGAAGACCACAGTGGTCAGCCTGGTGTTCAAGCGGCCATGCAGGAGCAGCAGAGCCTGGAGGCCCAGGAGGTGTTGGATGCCTGCCGTGACTTTATGAATGACAGCGGTGGCTCCCAGGGGTGGGACGTTCCTGTGGGACAGCCTCAGACAACCAATGAAAAACCTCCACTATCAGAGGAGAGGATCGAAGTCCTGCTCACTGCGCCTACGGGCAGAGCAGCATCGCTACTGAAAAAGAGGACTGGGTTCAAAGCCTTCACGCTGCACCAGGTGGGCTCCACTTTCTGCACTCGCTGCAAAAACATTATTCAGGTTAACAGGATATTTTGGGGCATTTCACAGTTGTTCCTCTTGTCCTCTCCCAGGTCATTTGGAGTTTTATGAACATAAAGAGGGATGAGAATGGATTACCCATTGACTGGAAGTTTTCCTCTGTGCGGGTGCTGGTGGTGGATGAGGGCAGCATGCTCTGTGTGCAGCTTCTCCACAACATCCTGGAGATGCTCACCAAGTATGCCCGCCTGCAGAAGTTCATATTATTGGGTGAGTTTCCCAAGTCCTCCTCCCCTTTCCCACCAGAACTGAACTAGCTCATCAACCCCACCAGGTGGCCACCTCCATCTCTCACAGACTCTGCGGAAACAGCCTGAAGGAGACCTCACTTTTAACCCTCCGATGCAAGAGGCATAACATGTTGCTCATGACATTGGATGAAGCCAAAGTCAACAATATGTGTTATTTTGTCCACCCCATCTTCCTTCACTGTTATGCCCTGTAAATTATTGGGGCCATAATGGTGTATGAAGTATTCATTAGCTGATGCAGAGATGGAGAGGTGAGCATAGCTTACACTCATTAGTTCCTTATTGTAATTACAGAGAACCGCTGATGCTGCCAGTGGTTTGGTTCTGTTGGCAGGATTAAATAACTGATCTGAAGTAATTTAGACTTCAGAATAAATCTGTAAAGTAATTTCAAAGTAATTTCAAAGTTTCATGTTTGTGTTTTTAAATGAATGTTAGTTCTGTTCAGGAGACGGGAAGTATTCCTTCTTTCACATCAGAACTACTGTGTCCCCCTGGCTGAAGTGTGTGTGCCATCTCCATAGGTGATGTGCGGCAGTTGCCGAGCATCCAGCCCGGGAACACTCTGCATGACTTGTTCTACAGCTTCAAGAGAGATGGCTGGTCCATCGAGATGAGGACCAACCACCGCGCTGAATCTGAACTGATCGTCAGAAACGCTGGGCTGTGTGTTTCCTTCTCTCTTGCTTTATGATCTATAGGCTATGACTCCCTATTGTTTCATCACCCATTGATCTTCAAACTTGGCCTTGGCCAACCTCTTGATAATCTTGGCAGAAGGTTGCTGAACATGGGGCAAAGTTCTATGATCATTTATTCCTTTGATATGTAAATATAAAACAAAGTATTATCTACAATTGGCAGTATTCATACAAAATTCAGCACATTCTTGAATGCTGACTGTTACAGCTGGATCACTTCATTGTACATTTTTTATCAATCTCTCATCATTCAAGAGTTAATCTTTTCTTTCATAGCTCATGTGTCATTGACTCTTGCCAATGACATGCTGCCCACAACAAGGACTCAGCCAATCCCTGGTCGCCCACCAGATAAGATCTCTTTCATACTTTCTTTCTTATTCTCCCTCTCTCTCTCTCTCTCCCTCTCTGTCAGGATCGCAGACATGGGTGGGAAGAGGTTCACTTCTCTGGATTATGATGCAACCGTGGAAATGATCTCATCCCCCACTGCACAAACACCCGACAAGAGCTTCATCCACGTCATTCTGCCCTCTGAAGAAATGGAGTACTGTGAGTCCACAGCCTTTATAGACGCTCGTACCCAGAGCACCTTGCAGAAGCTGTGACACATCCCATTTGAGCAGTAGTCATTGTGTAGTCGTACAGCATGTTTGTCATGTTTGTGAAACCTGCGCTGGTCCTTTTCAGACCTCCAGAATGCGATCATGATGCTGCTTAGCTCTGCTCCTGGCCTGGACGATGACAGGACTTCGCAGTTTGTTGCATATAAAAGGTACAGTATGATTCAGTTGGCACTAAAAGTATGATAGGTTTGGTGTTGTGTAAGTTACAGTGTTGCTTTAATTTAAGGGCGGTTTGTTTTTTGTGTGGTTTTGTGCTTCCTTATTACTGTGTGTCGTAAACCACATTTGAACAGTTAGTGTCTTCAACAGAAATACTCCATGTCAGACACTGTTTCATTAACCAGTGCATGCAGAGGTAAAGGAGTGAAGAAACATAGGCTACTATACATTTTATATGTATTTTATAAGTATTTTCATAAATCCTGCAAGATGATTGCAGAGTTAGACCTGTAACGTGAACGCTCTGTCCTCTGCCATTGCAGGAATGAGTGTCAATTGATCAATGAACTGTGCTGTCAGCATTATTCTCAACATACTACCAGGTAAGTCACCAGGTGAAAAGGTCTCACTGCAGAATGCGCCCCTCAAGCTTATACTCTTATGAAGTAATATCACTGCAAATATTTCATGCTACACTTTCACATGTTTGATTTTTGCTTTGAAAGGACTTCGGGAGAAAACTAGTGTATTTTTTTAAACCAAATTTCACCATTAGGTGGTGATATTTCACTGTTTTGAAATATCCAATGAAATTTTAGGAATGGCTTCCTTACTCAGTCTTTGCACAAATAAAGCTTAATATACCCAGACATCTACTGTGACATAGTCGCCGTAACCTGGGCATCACATCTTGTGATAATAGCTGTATGCTAAGAATCGGGTTATTTGTCTTTTTCAGGCTTAGGAGAGCTGGTCACTATGTTTCCTTATGTCCTCTAGATTACACTCACCAAATCTTCTTTGTACTTTCCATTTGTAGTTTGGATTTGTACAGGTTACAGACTTTTATGTTTTTTTGTTACCGTAGGGACCACAGAAAAAGATTTTTGTTCCAACTAGGAGACAAAATCTGTTGCACGAGAAATGGCTACGTTACCGACCGAGCAAAAGAGCGGGAACTGGAGAAAGCCTGTCGGGATGATGACAGCAGCGACAATGAGAAGAAAAACGAAGTCAGAGAAAGGCTGTGCAATGGGGAAATTTTTTTTATCACAGCGGTGAGAAAATGACTCATTTCTTCTGTCCAAGGCATGGTTTAGGTTGTCTGATAGGGAAGTTAAGGCCATAGGTTTGGTCTGTATTAGTAGTGTTTGCTTCCCCTTTAGTTTTTGCATGTTGCATTTTTCTGGATGTTAGAAGTAAGAGTGCTCATATCTCATATTTTTTAACCCTTGTTGGGGATTTGTCCCACCCTATTCCACTCTTTTTTAAAGCTCTGTATTGCTTTTTAAATTGTTTTGTGATATTGCACCAAACTACATCAATAAAAGACAGAACAATCAAACATGTAAGAAAACTACATTTAATTTTCCTCATTTTCTGATATAGGATGTAACTGAAGTGGCGAATGACAGGACTCGGAGGCGATACCTCACGCTGGATGACCATGACGGCAGGGAGGTGACCGTTTGTTTCAGGGAACTCCGGCGTGAGTGCAGACCGCAGCATGCCTGGGCCAGGACCATTCACACCTTCCAGGTGTGTGGTTTTACCTATGCAGCACTGGACTGAGCTACAGACTGTCTCCATCTCTCTCAAGCGATCACTTGCATATCTATGTCTACATTTCTGGCCTAGGGATACAGGTGTTTTCTGAGGCAATAAGGATGTAGATGTCAGGCAGGGTACTGAGGGCAGCAAACATAAAAAGGTGTATATTTACCAGCCAAAAGAGATTAAACAGAGTATTAAATGCATGCTCAACTGTAGGCTATGTTGTGAAGCCGCAACATGAAGTAAGCAATGCAGGGCAGCAAGCACAAGAAACGAAGCAGGACTCCTATTGTTGAGTGCCGCCCCATGACAGCTACCCTCATGTATGAAATGTCATACCGGTATGTACTGTCCCACCGTGTTGATATTTCTGTCATCCGTCTGCATTCCAGAGGCTCCAGTAATGAATGTTTTTATGGTACAGCATGTTCCCATCACTAGCCCACACCTCTCCCCTCTCTGTCCTCCACAGGGGTCAGAGGCAGAGACGGTAGTGTATGTCCTGGGAAATGGCTGCGGTCAGAGCTGGAGGCATGTGTACACAGCAGTGACCCGGGGGAAAAAGCGAGTCTATGTCGTTTCCACAGAAGCTGGCATGAAGACTGCTGTGGAGACCAAGAACAAGACCAAGCGGCAGACCAAGCTAGAGGCGCTGGTGAAGCAGGAATTCTCCCAGAATAGGGGGGTGGAGGGTGTGGAGCCTCCAAACACACCCCACACCCCTCACAAGAGAGCCCCAACCTCCAGCCCCATGAAATCCTCACCTCGCACCCCCATGACCCCCACCCGGCCACTGAAGGGCTACCCCTCACCACTGAAGTGCCACCCCTCAGCACGCTCGCAACATATAAGCTTCTGGAAGGCAGGCATGGGGAGTCACGCCAACGCCTCCTGTGCAGAGGATCATGGGAACGGCATGGACACCACTGCCCACCCCGGAGGCCCTAGTGAGGTGAACCCTCCTGAGATGGTGCTGAAGGCTGAAGAGCCAGCAGGGTCACTTGGATGTGGGAGGCCGGCCACTGACATCACCAGCTACAACGGCACCCCGTCCAAACAGCCCCGGGTAAGACAAATCTGTGCTTCTGTGGATTATTTATTTTCCCCTGGAAACCAGGATGTAAAAAAAATTGCTTGTATTTTATGTCTTGTCAACTTTTGAAAATTTTTTGCATCACAGTAGACTGGAGCTAACTCTAAAAGCATTTACCTGAATCCACAAGGTATCAGGGTAGAGGTTCATTTTTCTTAAAAACATTTCCCCTGTAGAATTTATGAAGACTTGCCTCTGGTGAACATACTGAAGCAAAAGAACCCGAAAAGTGATTTAGTAAATGTAATTCATGTAAGCTCATTTTACAGATTTTATTGGAGAATAACGCACATAGCCTTTGTAGGTAATCCAAGTTTGGATTTTAGCCATGCATATCATTCCCTTGTTTGGGTGGTTTTTTTTTTTTATAAGCGGTCTGTAGCGAGTGCCATAACTCATAACCATTTCATGCACTTTTTAAAACACATTCATCCAGGCATTTCAAATTTTTTTTTTTTTTGATTTCATAGAGATTAATATATTTGTGTTGGTGCTGTGGTGTTTATGGGATGCGTTTGGTTGATTTTTTTCCCCAGTTTTTCCTAATTTATTTTTCTGCTGCTCATTGGTAGATCCAGTCACCAAACCATTGCCCAGGAAGTGAAATAATGATACATGTTCAGTTTTGAGACACTGTTCAGAACTGGGAAAGGAGAACCTGTATAGGAGTATAATCAGGAGCTTGTTATTACCTCCACACTGGAAGACAAAAATGGCATCTCATTTTTAACAGTTTTTCAAGGATCAGTTTCTACTTGCTCCCTCTAGTGGTCCAGAATAGCAATAGGATGTATGTAATTGGAGGGTTCCACATAGATACATATATGCCCTGTTTATATGTAACTGAAGCATTATGGAATCACAAAAAGCACAAATTGTCTATTCAGAGAAATAATTCATATCCCTGCTTGAAGCTGAAGCATTGCTATTTGGTGCATTTCCAATAAATCCACAAAAGGGCATTACCAAGGAAAATGATTTTTCTGGACTGTACTACAGCACCATTAACTCCTGTTACTGGGTGGTACCTCCTGTAGTTCAAGATGCATAGGAGAAAGCAGAGGCTTAGTATCTGCTGAATGAAAAGAATCTGACATAACTTACCTTTCCCCGCTGTCCTGTCCACAGCTGGATCCCGTGGATTCCCCGCTGGGCTCGTCCCGGCTGGAGCAACTCTCTCTGGACAGTCACGGCCATGTCAAGAAGCAGCTCTTCCAATAAACCCAACCAGAACCAGAGCCATGAAGGGCACAAATGCTGCCCAGAGCTGGTTGGTGACTCATCATGACCCGACCTTCCTTTTGACCTCAGTAATGGTCCTGACTGTTGATGGGAGATTGAAACCACTCATTGTGTTTTTCTGTGCGGCACAAACCTTTTTTGGTTGGTTTAAATGAGTCAGTGACTGATGACTCATTTTATCTGTTTAGTGTCATGATGTTGTTACTTACCCAGATGGCTTTAAGGCAGGGCTCCTAAGGCCTTACTGCGATCCTCCTTACAGATACAGCTTCACCTGGGAGAAACCGTCCTTTTTACTAAGCTCATATTTTTATATAACATTTCATAGTCAGCCAGTAAAAGAGTACTGTACTAAAAAATAGGTTTTTAATATACATTGTCACTCTCACAAAATTTGTTTATTAATTTTATGCATTGCCTTAAGAGTATACAACCTTGACTGACTTACAAAGACAATGAAAGTGAGGAAAACAAACTTGGTGATGCAATTTGACTTTTTGACAATGATGGTAGACATCAGAATGTGAATAATTTAATGCATCTGTACATAATAAATAATTTAAGTACATCTGTAATTAATTGTACATAAGCTGAAGCAGCAGTAGCAGCTGAAATAGGACTACACTGAATATTAGTGTATATAAAGCTTAGCGATAAATCCCTTCAGCAGCTCAGAACATTTTTCAGTGCAAACTCTGGCAGGCTGTTAAAGGGAGAACAGTTGTTGATTCTTAATGTTGTAGTTGGCACCTGCTGTCACCTAACCTTGTTGTCAGTTAATTTAACGACCTGCTAGAAAATGTAAATTTATGCATTACTCTGTGTATGCATTACATGTCCTCTGAGAAAATCAATAAAATCCACTCCACACGGTATAACATGATGGCTCCCTAGTACAAGCATCTCAGTTTTAGCACTTGCGGAAATACTCTGATGTAACTCAATGTAAACTGTATTTGGCAGTTGTTAGCTAATGTTATGTTGAAAGTGGCTGCCATTATTTTGTGAGCTAGCCATATCACTGACACTGTGTAACCAATTGAAAGAATTGCTGTAAAGGATGTGTTCTCATTCAGATTTGTTACCTCTCCTGAAAACCTGCTGTGTTTCACGGTGTTGAACAGCACATCCAGCTTTGGCATTAGAGAGCAGTGATCCTGCCCAACAGCCCATGTGGAATGGAGCGTCCCAGTACTGACCCTGGCCTGCTGTTCAGGGAGGTTGGGTTTTCATATGCCTCTTCATTCCCAGCAGCCCCTGGGGTTGAATGGAAAAAGTCCATTGGCAGCCCTCATAGTTGGAGGCAGCTGTCCTCAGTTGTACAGTATGATGTAGCTAAGGGTACAGACTGCATAGTTGTGATTGGCATTTAATGAAAAAATGCGAAGAAAAAAAAAAAAAAACTGATTATCTTGGTGCAGTCTACAGAAAACCAGAAAACCCGTTTCTTGTCAAGCTGTGGGTTATTTTGCCTTTCACTCAGAAGGTATAGGTCCGTTAGAATAACATACATTTTGTGTCACATCATGGAAAAAAGTTTAAACTTTTTCTCCTTTGATAGCACACTGACAACAGTAGTTCGGACAGTACATTACAGAAAAACCTAACAGAAAAAGTTTACTGCCTGAATCAGCATGACTGAGCTGTCATGCTCCGACACCATTTTTGTGCCAGACTATTTTTAATGTGGACCTGCACATAAGTAATGCAGTAGAAACACTGCTCTGAATACCAGCATGAAGCACATACTGCAGAACCATAAACGGAAGTTCAAAATAGTGGGTGGGATTCGCACTCAAGTCAGGCAGAATTAACAAACCTTCTGGCCTTAAGTGTCAGTGGCTTCTGAATGTTTGTCGATCCTGTCTGACTTCATGCTGCGGTAAATGAGTGAATCATTATGAGTATTTTTTTACTGTAAACGTACCTTCATCAGGGAGGAAGTCAGCTTTGCACCAGGAGCCACTCTTTAGATCATTTATTGTCTCTTTTTCTTATCCATACAAAGGTTTACAACTGTAGGAATTTCCCAAAGCTTTACATAGACGATAAATATCATGCTACCAAAGTATTAAATTTGTACAAAAATACTTTACAGATTATAATACTTGTTTTCATTTAGAAATAAAAAATACAGTATTTTTAAGGGACTTGGATGTGAAATTGATTATTATTTTTTTTTTTTTACCTTACAGTTCATGTGTGTAACTAATAAGTTCATTGGCAGTGCTAAACTCCAGTTAAATGTCTTCACAAAAAAGAATAACAGGAAAAATAACCAAACGTTTTGAGCAGGAACTCATAATACAAGACCTTGGGTGGCATATTATAGATCACAACATAAGGTGCAAATGTCTGCAAGGGATTGTATAGATAAGAAAGCCAGGTATTAGAACCCAGCAAATGGCATATCAGGAAAATTATTAATGTCTTTAAAAAAGGCAAGTGAAGTTATTATTATAGATCAAATATGACTTGTTGGGTAATTACATCTACAGTATCCAAGAACTGTTTGTCATGTAAATTTGGTGGGGTTGCAGAATGCAAGTATGTTTTGGCATGACGCATACTGTACTATGAAATGGTTAGCACTGACGCAATGCATTCTGCTCAGTTGTATACTGCATCACTCATGAAACATTATCACTGGTAAGTTAGCTGAATGACAATGTGCTAAGTGAGAGGGATCCTGTGTTGTGTGAGCACTGACAACTAAGGGGGAATATCACTCATAACGGCACAATTATACACACAAGTATTGGAATATTTGTTTTCAAAGCAGCCTGTTATTTTTTTTTCTCCAGTACATTTGCTGCTTCACTGTAAATCATATAAAAAGTGATTGACATTTTACCTTTTTATCCCTCCCCCACGTTTTAAAAAATGAAAATAAAAAATACACTGACATTACGGCAAATCACCCGACCCCGGTAACACACAAGTGCCATTTTACAAATAATCATATTTGTACAGTCTCTGGGACTGCCCATTTCAGAGAGACAACGAAACCTACAAAAACATCGCTCTTTAATAACGCCAGTTTCACACAGATTAGCATATTAGGTAATATTTACTCAAAGCAGGGAGGATACAAAGTAGAAAAGCAGTTTTAGCTACGTGGGTTTTTACTGATTACCTCATGCTTGTCTTTTGTTTTTTCTTTTTTGTTTAATTGTTTTGAGTGGTTTGATAATTTCAATGATTTTTTTTTTCTCTCGAAACTTTATGTTAGGGGAAACTGATTGGGATCACCACGATTCATTCAAGAAAGGAGTACAAATGACAGACGTTTACAAAAGGTCATGTTTTAGTACTTTCAGGAACACTAAGGGTGAATTGGGGTTTAAATGTCCTATTACATGCAAGTCCCAGTAATTCCTGAAGCTTGTTGTCAATAAAGATCTTTCTAAATCTGCGGTTGGTTCTTATTCCAGCCAGGGAACAAATTTAATCTGTCAGAAGTGATTGTTCAAATGTATCTTTTGTCATTTTGTGTACACCTTCATAACAGACATGAATTTGTACATCCCTTTTGCTGTTTCCTGTCCACCTTTAAGTACTGTCCAGATGGGACTTCACATTTCCCCCTAATTTGGGTACCAAGGTGATGAAATTGGAGAGTAAACCCAGATATAATTTGTGACCAGAGACTTGCGGATCGGATGCTATAACATCTTCTGCTGTGTTATCTTTTGCTTGGCTCTTGAGTCACTCTGATTGACAGCACATGGTTGCTCCACACACTGCAGGGCTCATGCATCTGCACTCTCCCATCCTTAAGACGCGCACAGCTCTGCCACATCTCATGTTCAATGTACAGCATTCTAAGGGCCTGTCAAAAGGTGTTTACAGTCAAAATACCGGTCTCTATTGCAGTGCATTCTGGGACACTTGATCGGCAGTGCTATACCAAGCATTTTCATCCGTTCGTCCTTATTGCAGATGTACCATATGCTGTCTGCCAAGGTCAGTCTAAAATTTATTGAAATTTTTGGTTAAGGGAATTTTGGGCCACACTAAGGGTATACCTATGCAGTAGTACTTTATAATAAAGGTACATTGTCTATTAAGCATTCAGTAATAATATGCAAGAACCAGTTTAACATTAGTCATATAACTTTAACAAGCATATTGATAAATGACTGAAAAGGATAACTTATTTTAGTTACTAGGTATATCATGAGGCCCCCACCTAAACATACTCATGTCTCAGTAAAGGTGTATAAATGGTATATAAATGAATATCATAAGATTCCTGTTTCCCAACAAAACACCTCCATGAAAAAGTTGTAACAAGAGTTTACCATGATGGATGTGAGTGATCTGTAGTAATGGAAGGTTACATCAGGTTTACTCTTGTTTTGTGCATTTGACTAGCAGTGGTCAGCTGGAGGACAAGGACATCATATGGAAAAACAATGAAATTATTAATCTACAAATGAATCATGACAGGAAAAATAACCAAACGTTTATTTGCAAATGTCTGCAAGGGATTGTATAGATAAGAAAGCCAGAGCAAATGGCTGTAATTTCAAAATGTAATAATTTAAAAACAAGGAGTTGACCATATTGCTTTT
Source organism: Albula goreensis (assembly GCA_022829145.1). Taxonomy (NCBI): domain Eukaryota; kingdom Metazoa; phylum Chordata; class Actinopteri; order Albuliformes; family Albulidae; genus Albula; species Albula goreensis. The sequence goes on from CM040765.1 coordinate 13,119,994, forward strand.
TTGTAGTCAGCAGTGACGTAATAGTGTTTTTGGAAGTTAAGGTGACCATCAAGAGATTATATCTCTCAGCTCATATAAGGTACCCTGGCAAAAACATCATTCATGTCCATCATGCATACTCTGGCTGCCACTTTTTTCATAGAGGCATTTTGTTGAAAAAAAAAGAGGATATTAAATTATTCACCATTTATAAACATTTCCAAAGTCATTACCATCTTTCACTGTTAATAAAATTACTTCACAATATATCTATTAACTGAGTTATTACCTTTGTAAATGATTAAATGTATCTGTTCATGTTTTAGCACACACTGCTAGTTCATGTTAATGAAGTATTAACAATTTTAATTAATGTACCGTAATTATAAAGTGTTACCACATTTGCTAAATCTTCACAAAGCTAATTACATAGGCTACTCCAACAGTGGATACTGCCTTGCATAAATATTTATTTTATCATATTATAAATCATCTTTTTCAGTGAATTAAAAAATATATCTCTATTCTAATTCAGCATTAAGGTGTGACAGTGTCACTCCAATCTATGACATCATTCTGCCAGACTGAGTAGTCCCACACATGGCCCAAACCTACTTTTGGCGATCAGCAGTTTATCTGTCATTGTAACTTGGAATCCATCCCCTTTGAAGAAATGAGATGGCCATGAAGGAACACAGGTACTACGTTAACCATTACCCACAATGCCCTTCAGGCCTATCTAACTGGGGGAAAGGAAAGTCATTTTGCCATCAACTTCAGTCAGGCGTATCATCTTACACCTTAACTTACACACCTTAAAGCACTCCTTACAGTTACAAAATCATCTTTTTAAAAAATAACCACAAGTTTTCTCATGCACTGTGCAGATGCTGCCACCAAGCAGTTCAGCTCTGTTTATGGTGCATGGGCGGGGGGAACTGGATCGAACCCTCCTTATGCAGCACCCCAATTTTCTCCTAATTGTGTGGAACCCTTACCGACACTGCTGACATGGTCCCGAAATTCCATCCTTCCCTCTCCGGAAGACAGAGATGTTTGGGGTCGAGGGGATTTTTTTCCTACAGATGACTGGAAGGGGAAAATACATATTTACAATATCTTTCTTTTTTTGCATGTCTAGTTTGTCTGGTGAAAGAGAGAACTGCATCAGTATTAAACGTTGGGAGATGGCGAGACACTTCCTGTCTGGTGCTGTGACCACGGCAACCTAACCCCATGACTGGGGCGAGTTGGACGAAGTCCCCACAGCTGGCCATGTTTCACCTGTACCACAGTTACGTCCAGTCTGAACATCACATGTAAACGTCTTTGTTTTTGTCCCCCCACCCACCCCCACGACCACTTCAATTGTATCATTGTTCTACTACTGTTTTAACAAAAGAAAGAGGGATGGCACTGTTTTTCAAGCGTGTTTTTTTTTCTCATGTATGAACCAAAGAGGTCCTAAACAGCCATTGTCATATGGAAACACACAGCATTACAGGCAAGTAGGAGCCAGTGGTTTTAACCTCAGTGGCACTTCTCACGGCGGCTCATGCTCTGTCAGGAGGGGGGCCAGGAAAAACTGGGGTGTGCTTGTCAGAGTCGCCATTGCTCCACCCCCCAATACAGAGGAACACTGCTCAAGTGATTTATCATCATTCGTTAGCTTTTCGTGTATTTGTAGCACCATGAGGACTGGTCTCTTGGGGCTTGGCACGCTCCAGGTTCTGCTTGGCTATAAGGTCTTGGTGGGCTCTCTGATGGAGTTGTGCTGCCCGGCTGGCTGAGGCTGGGCCTGTGGCTGCTGTGGAGGGGCGTCGCCGGGCTCCGTCCAATCCGCTGGCTCCTCACTGGGCAGCTGGTTCAGTTCGCCCGGGGGCTGCTGGGAGGCCAGAGGGTTCCTGCTGATCACCAGGTCCAGCTTGTTCCCTGATTCAGCGATCAGCGGAACCACCAGGCAGCAGTCGAAGTCTCTGGTCCGGACGTGGTTGATCTGAAATTTTATTTTCATTTTATTTAATTTTCAAGGATTGTACCCAGGTTTCCATCAAATCATTTTTATTGCAAACAATATTATATTGCTTTAAAAAGTTTGATGATAAGCATAATGGAAATAAGACCTTAATGGAAACCCTTATACATAGGGTAATACCTGCAGTAGTCTGTCGTAGGGTTTGAGGCCACCCAGTTCAGCTGGGCCATTGGGTCGGATGTTATTGACATAGACGCCCTTCTCCAAGAGCCCGTCGGAAACACTGAACCCAAAGTCCTCTGCATCCAGCTCCTTGAATAATGTCACCTGTTCAGAGCAGGTAAATTATGATTTACTGAGTCTCCCCTTCTTTCAGACTGACCTGATGATGCAAATCTACTGACTTTACAGTAATACTCATTATTGTGAGTTAATTGTGGACCTCATTATATAGTAGATACACTGGTGTTTGTTGTTACTAAGCACTCAATTGGTCACCCACAGCAGATGCTCATGCAGCTAACTCACCTAACCTGGCTTCATGGGTCTTTGTGAGCTTTACATCCCTTTCTTCCCTGATTTACAATGTCCAATCATATTCACAAGCCATGTTCATTGCTGCAGCCAACACTGTTGACTCAGGAGAGCGCAGATAAGCACACACTCTGCCAACTCTCCCAAAATCCATTTGGGGATTTTTGTAACATTCAAACACTCCATGTTTACTCCTTACATGATTCAGTAGGTCTTCTTGTAATTAATGTGCCTAATGGTATCACAAAATCTCAAGAACATTATGAGGAGCAGTCTGGTTTGTGATTGAAAACTAATGACTTGGGGTTTTTTGGACATCACTAAACTTGGTAATCCTTATCTAAATAACTATACAATACACGTTATTTACACAGGGATTACCAAGGCAGTTTTACTGTTTAAGTTATCAAAAATGTGAATTCCATTCCAACAGTTAATTCTTGTCATTTCCGTTTGTCGTAGTGAAAAACTAATTTCCTCTGTGCAGAAACGGCATGGCTGTGAGCATTGTTTCCAAAGCATTTTAATTAAAGAACATAATGCAGAGAAAATCAAATGTGACTTGACTGTTCTGCTTGGGGTACGTGGCATCCAAAGTGTTTTAATTAACTAGTAAGCTGAGCTCCATTAAGATGAACGGGCATTTCACAGCTGTATTAAATTTATCAACCCAAAACACAGAATCACTCCGCACTTAATTATGTACTTATATGGCAATGAAATCAACAGTGAGCAGAATAGCCAGGAAAATATAGTAAATATTTTCATGCTCCTTGTCTATTTGTTCTGTGTATCTTTAATGTGGCACATTGAGGTATTAGTGCTGCAGATGATATTAATAGAGTATACAGCTCAGAGATGCAGTGGAGCTAGTCCAATTACTGCTTTAATAGTAATCAATAAAAAATTTACAACAACAACCAGTTCATTATGGTGTTCATTACACATGAGCTTGTGGAAAGGAGTTTTCATGAAAACGTTTTTACAGTTTATTTAAAAAAAAACCTACTTGGCCTGGGAGTATTGGAGGAGAATCAGACTCCACTTCTGGGGTGTCACAGAGTGTGTGATGTTGTGTGTCTCAGTGATTGGGTGCTGTATTTTATTCCGCACACTGTGTGGCTAAAGAGCCTGCACACCGTGTTTCCAGTGTGGCAGACAATGAGGCCATCCTTGACACAAGCTTTCCCTGGCTGTGTCACCCCTATCCCCCCACACCTGCCCACCTTGTGGAGCTCCACTGGAGTGGGCGACAGGATGTCCTTCATCTCCTGCTTCATCTTCCTCATGGCGAAGGCCTTGCGGCCGGGGTCGGAGGGCAGGGTGTTGCTGCGGCTGGCCTGGGTGTACTGGGGCCTGCTGGTGCTGCGCTCCTGGAAGCTGGCCTGTCTGCCCAGGTGACTCCGCAGGGGGGCGGGGTCATGGTTCAGACTCAGAGTGCTGCCTGACATGATGGTTGCCTAAGAGCGGGAGGCAGGAAATGAGGGGGGAGAAACAGGAAGTGGGAGGAGGCACAAAAGGGCCTTCAGTGGGGGAACCCAGCTGTAGTGCTCTCACATGCTGTCAGACTTGCACACATTTGTGATGTTATACTGTAACTCTCTCTTGGGCAGGCATGGAATTGTGCCTCTAACCTCAGGACATGTTATGTCTATCTACAGGCAAAAGTAACTGAAAATCTGTAGTGATGGGAGAACATATTTTCATTAACCGTCTAATGGGCAGAGCTACGAGAAACTAATAATCACTGACTTATGTGAACGAGTAAAAGGTTTTTTTTCCCACAGTTATGAAAGATTGGTTCAGATCATATACCACTGATAGTATATAGTAGCTCCCACCAACTTCTGTCATGAAGCCTTTCACCCATCACTAGTCATCAGTTTTATTCAGTGAAAGTTGCAATGACATCACTGGATCATTAGAAACACAAAAAGGATGCCGATTAGTCCTCCACTAAATCATGAAATCCTTTTAAAAACGTGCAAAGCCACATCTCTCCTATGAAAGCTTCAGCAAATTTGTTAAAACAGTTTTCAACAAGGCAATCCTAATACAGTGAATGCATTAGAAATGCCCATTCCTTTGTCAGAACAGTAAATATTTGACGAGCATAACAAACAAATGCTTGGTGAAACATACATATGGAGATGAAAAAAAACGTTTGAATGATTTATGGGAAAAAAAAAAACTCTTCAAATGCCACAGGACCAGTCCTTGCAAGGAAACCATCAATTTTCTGCTTTCAGAAGACGGCTGCATTTTGACAAACCTTCAGTCAGACCACAATACCAGAAGCCTTTGCAGCAGCTATCCCAACATGCTTTGCTCAAACTGTCATGCCCAGGAACAGTTTCTCTCTTCCACTCTGACAGTTGTGAGTGAGGCAGCTGTCACTCAAACTGGGGATGGCATGGTGTTGTTATGTTTGTGGCAGGTGAAACCAACAGAACACAGCTCTCTGACTCAACCAAGCTGATGCACATCATAGTGGAAGCAACACAAACTAAGACCATGAGGTGCACTACATTACTCATGCACCCTAATAAAAGATACAGGGCATATTTCAATATGAAGGATGGAATCTGGTTACAACACACAGTCATTTTCTTTGTTTATACAAACAAAATGCTCTTTATCGCTGACATGTACCTAAAGGAACATACGCATACCTACATTTAAGCATATCAGAACCGTAGGGTGCATTCTGATCAAGATGTTGCATTAGTTCACACACATCTGCCACTAAACAACAAAGTCAAAGTCTGATGAAGGAGCCCTGTCTTTAGGCCTTTCTGATAGGAGCAGTTCTTATTAGTCATGTCCGTTTATGTTTAACCGTAAAATTCAGCAAAAATTAGCTAGAGGCAAAATAAACACAAAGGATCACAAAGAGACTGTTTTGAGAGATAATCACTAAACTTAAGCAGAATGGTGATCCTTTTCATAGCAATTTAATCTGTACATACACTAATTTCATTTCAAATGACTGAGAAAGGCTTTTATATAAATTCATTTACATTTCCAACAACTTAAACTATAAACTACATGGACCTCCTTGCCTGTCATTTTTTGGGTGTCAAACTCAAGTCATGTGGGGCCGTAGCACCTGCACGTTGTTGTGGTTTCCTTTCAAATCAGAAGCCCGATTTAGGACCTGACTGGCGAAATCTGGAGCCAGTAAGTGACTCTGACACTGAGCACTGAAGTGCTGGGAAGCACCGAAAAGCAGCAGATGTTTCTGTGGCCGCACTGGGCTGGAGTCTGAACCCTTTGACGGAGCTGACGTGGCATTTCCTCTGCTACAGCTGGAGCCTGAATGCACCCTGGGGGCCCTGAGCACAAACGGCACCCGCGTGTTAACCGCACAGTAAGAAAAGCCCTGGCAGTCCAGGAGCGGGAGTGAGGGGGAGAGCTAGCCCAGCAGCGGGGAGGAGGAACGGAGGAGGGTTCAGGGTGGGGCGGGTAGGGGTGAAGAGGGATAAAGTGCCAGCGCTACAAGCAGAACAAAAGGCAGGAGAACAGGGAAGGGGGGATACCAAGATGGCCAGGTTTCTCTTATTCAGAAGCCTGTCTGGCTTGTCCTGGAAAGAAAAGGAGTGGTTACACTCATCCTCAGGAAGTGATGTCATGCAACAAAACAAAAAAAAACAACAACAACCACCACTGATCAAAAAGAAGGGTAAAAGGAGGGTAGAGTGGGGAAAGAAGGTGACACAGGGTTTTATTTTTAAACTGGTGACACACTATGTACTGACTGAGCCCAGGGAAGGGGAGCGGGGTTTGGGGAGTGGGGGGTGCACACTGAACACTGAAAGGATTTTTTTTGGGGGGGGAGGGGGTTTGGGGCAACGTTACCTCCAGCTCTCGCAGAATACCAGATTGGCCGCACGTCTCAAGATCCTCAAGGGCCTGGGACCAGAAGTTCTCCTCCTGGTCTGGTTCTGTTCCATCATGGCCCACCGTGAACCTGCAAATGTGTGAGCAGGATTAAGGTTCTTGAGCATTTTACTGGGAGAAGGAGCTCTCGCGAAATGGAACAAAACAAAAATGGACCGAGGTATCAAATGCCATCAGCGACTCACTGATTTGAACCAATCGCCTCTTTTTTCCTGTGCGGACATTGAACGTGTTTGATTGATTCAAAGTCAATGACAGACAGACTGTGATGGGCTTCATGACACTTCACTCCCCCACCACTGGTTTGAAGGTGCTCGTGTACTTGTATACCCGAGCAGCCAATGAGCAGGCAGCACGTGGATGGGTGTGACAAAGGTTGATGGTCTACACAGGTTTTTGGGGGCTGAGGGGAGCTCAGGGAGACACACGGGACACACTGAGATGGACACGCCATGTTGGATGGCTGACATCCAGTCAAGGCTGGCTCTTGAGACAGGAGGACTGAAGACCCTGAGCCTCACCTGCTATCTGTTATAAAGCCGGTGGGCAGTGTTGCAGCCCTGCAGGTGCCAAGGAGAAGAACTTCAATCAACAACCTCAATGACTGCAAACACAGCAGGACCTCAGAGACACAAATACGGGTTATGAACCTGACGGATCACCCTCATACAGAATGGCTGGGTCCTACACAATTGTGCAGTAATCATGACAAAAATATATAAATATTCCCCCTTTAAAAACCTGTATTTATTTCAGTTTTAAAATAGTATTTATTATTTTGTTTCTAAAATACAGTGGGGAAAAAAACTGATTTCAAAAGGTGTTATTTATATAGATTTGAATTTATAATCAATAACATAACACAATTAACATTCCAATGATGTTTTACAAATTTCAGTTATTTATTAACAAAACAAATGTACAATCACAATCATATTGTCCATATTTTATGTGTGTATGTGTGTGATTTCGAAGGGGAAGAATAAAGTGTGTGTAAATATAAAGGCAAAAAAATCAATTTGGCTGGCTGCCCGGACAGAGGGGAGCTGACAGCCACTGGGTGATGTACAGTGATTTCACCTGTGATAATCGATGGGCCCCTTCTCTTCCCTCAGGCACTGCTTAACAGATGAGATTTTAAACATACAGATGGCTGCATATGGAAAGCATTACTTTGTGCTTTCAACCACCCTGACAAATGTAGCTCTCAATCCCTATATCAGCACTAATTTTATTTTTGGAGGCCCTGCTTTAAGTTTAGGGAAAATAAAGTTTTTTAGGGTAAAGTATCAGGGTAATTTGGGGGCCCTTTGGATTAATTTATTAATGGATTTGAACTATGATATTTTAGAAGCAGTTAACATTAAAGCTAGAGTGCAGGAGTAGAGTGATGTAACAGTCCTTTTTCAGGGGTTCAAATCAATTTCAAGCAGCAAATGGTTCACATTTTTCTATTTAATAGTTTTCAGTTTATTTGATAAATTAATTTATGTTCTTTTCCTTTAATCTTTCTTGTTTTTCTTTTTTTTACATTTTCAGCAAAATGACCAGATTTTTCAGTGGTCTGAGAATATTGTACTTAAATTCCAAACACTGACTTTGATTTTCAGTGTAGACTTTGTTAATTTATTCACATTCACCTCAGCAATGTTAAATCCTGTGTTACAATTTTCACCACAAGAGGGCACCATTTACTGATCTAAACTATAATCTCTAACTGAAAACATGTTGGGATGCACCAAACTCAGAAAATCCAGGTGAAATTATTTTAAACCAAATTGTGCTTTTAAAAAATTCTGGAATTTATCAGGGGAAAATTGATTAAAAAAACCAAACAATGAGTAACTATTTCAGTCAATAAAGAATTTAAACTCTGACCTGTATTTTGACTTTCATTTACACAACTTCGAGAAGTGTGAACCACCCCCAGTCCATTGATCTTGTAACTGTAAAATTTCTCAGCTGTGCAAGACCAAATGGGGCAACTATGCAGCAGACAAATTTTGGATAATTGGTTGCTACTGCCAAATTTTTGTGCCATAACATAAAGTGCATGAACCAGTTTTGATATTTCAATACCTTCAAAATAACATAGAAATCTTAAAAATCCAACATAACCTTCCTTTTTTATCCTATGTTTCAATGAAGTAGCCTGGTGGCTACAGTAACAAACTATAATGGTAACGATGGCGTCTGTTTGCATACCCGCTGGTGGTGGGCCGATCCCACTCGTCGTCGCTGAGCCCCAGGTCCTGCAGCACGTTGTTCCTCTGGCGGGTGCTGACGGGCGACAGGCTTCCTCTGGGCTTTGCGCTCCTCCACTCATGGCTGTGGAAGCTGTACCCAGATGCCTGGTACCCTGGAACTGCCCCCAAACACAGACAACTTTGAGCCTCTACTTCCTTCTTCCTGATTTTCTTGATCACAGAGAAGTCCTTTAAATAATTTAAAAACACCTCCTCCTCCACAGCTCCCATTTACAATCTGTTTAAGGCCTGTAAAGAAGCTGCTTAAGTTTGACACCTTGGTGCTTTTAAGGACAGTCCCCTCCCACCTGAACAAACACCCCCCCCCCCCCAAAACTCATGGGTTCATTACAGCACCCCAGCGGCACCTCCCACAATCTGAAGACACAGGCGCTAATTGAGCGCGACAGGACTGAGTGCGCTAAGGAGCAGCAGAGGAGCTGCAGTTAGCGCTTGCCGTGTTCTCTCTTTGGTACTTGGAGCTGCTCGTTATTCTACAGGTGAGGCCTGCAGAGGACCAGGGTGAACAGTCCCCTGAGATGAGTCCTGCCAGCTTTACTTTGCCTCCTAAGCCAGGCTTTTATTAAAATGTCCTTGTGGATATAACACTTGCCTATAAGTATTTGGTGATAACGCCGCCCACACTGCACCACCACCTCCCCCCACCCCCACCCCACTCACAGTGGTAGGGCTTAATAAATCAAATGTTGCCAAATCCCATTGTGGGGCGAGAACAGAGGGAACACTGCAAACCTGTAAAACAGCCTTCCATATGCGCATCATTTAATGTGCTAACACAGGAACCCAGCGAGTAGATACATGGATCGTCAATGTGGACGAACTTCCAGGAGGTGAGATGCAGGGGGAGGTGCTTACTGGATGCTATGAGAGTCAGCCGATGAAAAACGCATCCTTGAAGCAGTACTTGAAAGCTAGCACCTTATGGCACAGTGTTGGGAGTGGGTGATTTTTGTTCTGAACAAAAATGAATTATATAGCTACTAAAAGCTGTTAAAAAATGATTTTTTGCCTTTATATTTACTGTTCACTCCTATGTAAGACCAGAGTAATGCCATTTAATCAAACACAGAAGCACTATGTCTGCAGCATCATGCATGCACATTAAATTTGGTCTGACAAACACTTCCCAGTCACAATGGATTTCCTTTTGGAACATTATCTGAAGAAGCAAGTGGAGTGAAGCGGGTTACAGTGGATTAATAATGAGGAGAATAAATATGGATGTGAATTTGCAGCGCAATCCCGCCCGAAGTGAGAAGCAAATTAAGGGCCCTCCTGATACCTGACTACTTGTGTAGCATGAAATTTCAATCACAGCGACGTGAGCAGATATTCTTCATTCACAGTGGAGGGGGACTCCTCGTAAGCCACACCCTTAGCACTCTGTGACTAGAGGTGGGTTCTGGGACGAAGGCTTGTAGTCGGTGGTGGTGGGAGTGATATCAATGCACTATTACATTACATTACAGCCATTTATCAGATGCGCTTATCCACAGTGACTTACAATGTGAATACAATGCGGGTAAAATACTCGAGGGGAGGGAAGTATAGTCCCAGCCCCAGAGGGTAAAGATGTCCGCAGGATTCATCTCACATTGTAATAGTAGTAGTAGTAATAGTAGTACCTTTATTAAGATAGCACCATTCATAAATAAATGTAGCCCAAAGTGCTTTAGCGGGAAGGGATGAAAAATGGAGGGCTGCTTCTCATTACAGAAATCAGGATAAGCTCCAGCAATCCTCAGAGGCACAGCTTCCACGGACGTGATATCGATCCGTGCAGACAGAGTGTCCTGAATCCAATATTGGACTGGGGGGATGTGTTACATCAGCCGATCAATAAGGTTTGTTTTTTATCCCGTGTGTGACAGGAACAGTGCTTAAGCAAAAACATGTGTGTCCGGAAGCACGCTGTACAGTCTTATTTGATTATTTTGCCTCGGCTAGTGGTGGGGGGAAGGAGCTCCAGGTCCACATTCATGCGGCCTTTTTGGCATTGGGGTGTTGATCTGTGATCAGTTTCGCGTTTTTGCTCATAATTAGGATCAGTACTTAATTTGTAAAATAAGAAGCACTGCTTGGGCTCAAGCTTGTAAACGTCTAACCCCCGCATCATCAACCCCACCCCCTTCGTTTTCCATTGTGTAGCTAGCGTTACAACAATGCTGTCAAACATTACCAGTGAATTTGTTGCTTTATGATCATCTGCAGCACATATCAGTCTAGCTGTATATTTACCGCAATGTTAGGTATGAATCTGAACTATGTGTCCTATCATAGACTACATTTCTACACTTTAAAGCCTAATACATTTGGCTCACACTCGCCATTGGTTTGCTACAGTTCACAGACTGTACTGAGCCGAAGTCATGATTTAATGAATTTTAAAGATTTTAATAAAATTACTAGTATAGCAGCACACTCTCAACTTAGTTGCACTCTGAATATTCTAGTGCCCGGGGCTATGACTGAGAGTAAAACAAGAGCCATGGCAGAAAATGAGTTCTCCATAAGAGCTGGGGTTATGCCACAGCTACCTCCAGAACAAATGAAACCCTGGTTAGGGCAATTACAGGGAAAACCAGATCCGCGATCAGTTCCTGAGTTATGAATATGGACTCTGGCCTATCATACGGTTATTTTCTATACTCTGACGTTCCTTGTATTTCCCTATTCCCTTATCTCATTTTGTGGTCATATTTAAGCCAATTTTAACACTGATTTTTTTGTTCCAGCTGTCAAACACCAAACCCTGATAGACACATATATGACAGCTGATCATGCACCAGCACAGCTTCTGTTTATTCATCACAGCTATGTGGAAATGCAAGCCAAGTCCAGAGCATATGCATTATTTATCTGAGCATTTAAAGCAGCAGACATTTGAAAACGTAAGTACTGATGATTTATTCTCACTTGCCACAGGCTATCTGTACTGACGACCCTTATGTTAAGACATTTTAAAAGCTTTTCCATGTTAATCATCAAAATCATTCCTTTTACATTAATGCTGAATGCAAGAGATGTGCATTCTTAAAAAAAAACAGTTTCATTTTAAGGACACTGTCGACAAGGGATGCAGAGCACAAAAATGTGTGGGAAATATGTTCCAGTGAACGTTATAGAGCACAAATGCAAAGTCAGATGTACTGCAGGGTTGCATAATATATTATGTACTTATCAAAAAAAAATGAACAACGCCTGTGGTTTGTTTAGAGATTAGTGTCATAATAATCAGAATATTGCAATACGTATTAGACATAAGTCTCACCCTGGCCGCTGATGACCGTGTCGACGGCCGAGCCGTCCCAGGATTCGACGGCGCTGTCCACGCTGGGGATGGTGGTGGAATAGATGTCGGACAGCTTGCCTGTCTTCTGCGCGGCCTGCGTGTCGTCCTCCGCGTCACTAAGCTCGCTCAGGCGCCCCGACACCGACGGCTGCTTGGGGCTCGTCACTGCGGACCAAAACAAAGGAGAGGCTTTTGCACACATGAGCAAACAAACAGCAGCCAGGGTTAATCGGCTAATTAAGAAGAAGAATGAGAAAATGATTCTGAAATGACAAACATGATGGTACCCCCATGGCCAGTCCCGTTTTTCAGATCTTTCCGGGTAAGGGCTTACATTCTGAGAGTGATGCTACCTTTCTAATGCAGCTAAGGTGCTTGTTATTGATGCAGTGAGAAGCACTTACTCGTTGGGCAGTGAGTCTAGAGCTGTTGACTCTCACGGGCCACTGTAATCGCCCAGCGAGGGTTTTGGTACATTTCCCACATACTCTATCAACCAATCAGGCACCTGCCATCTCCCTTAACCAGTTTGACATGGAGTGCGTATCCTCCTCTGATTTCTGAGGGTGGGTAAAACCAGACACTGTTATTCGAGACATTAGTTTACGCATAGTACTAAGACTTGCTACTTTGTCTATTTTTTTACATTTTGTATTTTTATCAGTCGAAATTGTGATGTGTTCCCATTTAATGTTTGCTTCTCTGTGTCAGTTAATGATAACTAATGTTTGATTTAAGCCTAATTCAGTGTCCTAATTTTTCCATATCCATTTGATCAGGTTATAATTCTGAGGTGTGTTTCTCTTGAGCTTAAATTACAAGTACAAATCCACTTGTATGGATGGATTACATGCAGTAAAAAAAGTCAGGAGTGTAATTTGATGTGGATAAGAGCATCCACTAATTGCCTAAATGGAAACGGAAAGAACAGGAACGCTTTCCTTTCCATGTTCATTTAAAGTAAATCAAACATGTTGGTGCTGAGCCGGGATGCAAATCAGGCCCAACGTTTCCCCAGTCTCAACACAGCAAAAGTCATCCCAGTGAAATGACAGGGGAGTACTGAACTAAACAAACTGGACCATCTGGAATTGATCGCCTTTTTCAACCTCACATATACTTACCTGCCAAACAATAACCTTTGCAATTAATTTAAATCCATAAACATATCACTGATGCTACAACAAAAACAAACAAAGCACTTGCAGGCAGGAATTACAGATACAAGCGCCAGCAAAATGTGATTCATAATAATGATCCTTCAGCACTGGGAGCGTTGCCACGTGCCCCTACTGGCTTTTTATGGGCATCCCTGAACACTGTTCGTTAATTTCTTCTTTTGATCCTGCCATATGTGTAACAAAGAACAATATTTAACAATATTTCTGATTCTGAAAGCTTATTCGACAAGCCGAGCTTCTGCGCACTTGTTTCTCATTACTGGACGACTGTAGCTAATGGAAGGATAAGTGGTATAGTCCATTAACGTTTCCAGAATGAATTAGTATGACACGGCTGATATTCAGGATGTAATGCATGTTCCCATGCTCCAGTCGGCTTTACTGAATACATGTTAAAGCAGTTCCCCCAGACACCCTGATAATCTGAGGTGTTGGAGATAAATAATAACAGGGGAGGTGCCTCCATAGTTTTACTTATATATTTACATCTGCTAAATGTACAGGCGGCTGTGTGCTTAATAATTAAATAATACATGAGAATGTAGGTAGGCTGTGAGGGTCGTGTGAGAGTTGACTCACGCTCGCCCTGCTTCTTGATCTTCAGAGTGACGGACTCTCCCGCCATCTGCAGGAGGTGGATGGCCTCGCTCAGGGGTTTGCCCTTCAGGCTGTTGCTGTTGATGGCAAGGATCCGGTCCCCAATGTGGATAGCCCCAGTCCTGTCCAGAGCAGCCCGGGAAGTGTGTTTCAGTTTGGGTCAAAAAATTAAAACATCACACAAGCACAGACACACACTCACAAACATGAGCACAAATGCACAACACACTCCAAACTGCAGGCCCACTGAAAGGGGACCTTTTTGCCATCTCTCCTGTTAGTCAGCGCAGAGCAGAGTCAAAATGTTGAAACAGTCATTTTTTTCTGTGTAATATAAATGAATTCCAAAGCCAACATCTGATCTGGGCTCATGTTTTCAAATGAGTTGCATTGTATTTTTGTGCCTCGCTGTGTAAACAAGACGCTAACAGAGCAGTGTCTCAGTCAAGAGAGTGCACTGACTGTGTTTACCCAGCCTCCATGCTGAATTTAATTATCACACAGACTGCACTGAAAAAGCTACCAAGGCCCAGCTGGTCAGTGAACGTGCTGGAGCTCCATTGGACCATTCTCAATTTATACTCATGGAAAGGTGTCAGGACTACAAAGCACTTTACAACCTCATTAATATATATAAAAAACTGCAATTCAATGGTTAGCCAACTCATATTTAGACCATTATAAATGAGTCCAACAATATTACCATATTAGGAATGATCAGGGGATCTGCCTCTGGTTATGAAGACAAATGCAGAAATCTCATGGTTGTTGTGTAAATAATTCAATCACTAAAGAACTAATTCAAGGAGATATAATCCTGCTTGAGGCATTTAATGATTTTGATAAATTTAAGATGCCATTCGGGGAAACCTGAGCAGCATATTGGGTTAGCCGAAATACCTCTGCCCAGGATGGGGTAAGCAGCTGGGCAATTAGATTATCGACAGCCACAGCTCAGGAGATTTAACAGACATTCTTACTTATCGTATTGTTTTTATTGCTCCCTGCACTTGGAGGTGATTTAATTCATCTTTATTCTATGTGTTTATTCCTTATTTTTAGCTTTTCTTTACAGTTACCAGAAAATTGCTTGGAATGCCTGCATGAAAAGTAAATAGTTCTAGAAATTGTGTTATTATTTTTATAAGTAGTAATATTATTAGTAGAATAATACTACTACTATTACAACTAGCAGTAGTGGTATTATTAATATTATTATTATCATCATGGGATTTACATGACTGAGTAACACTGAAAACATGCGAGACAAGCTTCACATAACATTGAGTTACAGCTGGCTGGGAGGGGCCCATGTGTGACAGTACCTCTCCGCCAGGCCTCCCTTGGTCAGGCTGGAGATGATAATGGGGTCAAAGGGCTCCTCTGTTCCGGAGATAGTGATGCCCAGCGGACCGCCATAGCGCTTCAGCTCCACCGTGTAAATGATGGCACCTGAGCTCTCCTGCTCATCTGGAACAAAAGGCCAAAAGGACACCATTATTTATGTATTCTACTTTTTTCAGGTTGAGTTCTCTTCACCAGAACAAAAGGGGTGCAGGTGAAAAATAGTTACAGGTAAACACAACACTGATACAAGGGAGTTTTTCCCACTTGTAGTTGTTGTGTATTCTGTTTTTCTTCTGGAAAACTGTGACTCATGACAAAAGCATGGGAAAGACCTCACAGGGCAAAGAAAGAAAATGTACTGCTCTAATATCAGAAAATAAACTGGGGGGCCGAGAGGGTGAGACTCAAAAAGACTCATGATCCACACTCTGATTCTTACATTCCTTCCATCCTATCTACTTCTTAACTCCTTACCATATTGCAGTTAAAATAGAATTACCATAGCATTGTTCTTGATCACTAACATCCATGGATTCAATTTCAGAAGATCCATCAAACTACAAAATATTGACTTCAACAGAAGAGGAAGAAATGCCAGTGTTAAAAATATGAGGCAAAAAATCTGGTAGATTTACTCAAAAATGTGATGCGTCCAGGTATAGAACTAGTACTTGGTGCTGTGAGAGTTCAGTTGTAGACTCCTCACTATTCCAACTCAGGTCTAGTCTGCACCTTCTCAAACTGGATGCAGTGATGGGACTACTATTAAGGGAATAAACTTGGGATAAATGGGATAAACTTTGGTTTTGAAAACATAACAACAAAAGAACTCAAAATAGACAAAGCCATCAAATGCTACCAACTCGCTGATCAGTATGAACTATAAACTTCTATTAGATAGAGAGAGAAGGAAAAGCAGCCAGAGTAAAGGTGCAATTTTACTCTCCAGAGCTTCAAGGCATTCTTGGTAGAGGAGGGGGAATTAGTTATTTAAAATGTCTTTGATCTGTTTGGGACTAGGGAAAAGTTTTTATTTCCAATTCATGTAGTTCTGTGTAAGATTGGCAATATAATTTTTTTTTCCAAACGTCTTTCATTAGTTTGGCATATCCTTTGATATATGAAAAGAAAATAGGCAGAACACACACATCTCTGCATACAACAGCCTTTGTCAGTGTAAAAGTTATTTTAATTTAATTAGATTTGGATTAGTTTGAAAAAAAAAAAATCTGAATTTAACAGCATACATCACCGCCTTTGCAAGTAGTAAGGTTCAGTACAACTCTCCCACCACTAGGTGGCAGGGCATGCAGAAAAGGAGAGTAGGACACATCATTTTTCCTCACCTCACTACAAGGTAGACTTTTGCAATAGTGATGTATAAATTTTTGAACTACACTGTAATGATTTTTCAAGGTGATGGCAGGATAAGCATAAAGCAATAACATATGAACGGGATTTTCACAAGGGAAAAAATAGATGTGAGATGTAGACACATTCCAACATGAGAAACGGAGGACATGACAGTTATTTCAAGGCGATGCTATCGGCCTCAATACGTCAAGCCAACGAACAGAAAAGTAATGTAGCAGAAAGGCATTGGGGATCAAGAATGAGAAGGAAAAATGCAGAGTGTAGGATTTTGTTTAACAAGCACCGTCTGTCCCTGAGTAGCAGAACTAGCGAGTGGGTGTCTTATGTCAGTGGAGCAGAATTCTTACCCCTCTACTGTACTGCACTTATTGCCACAGGACAGAATGTTTAGAAGGTTTAGAGAGGTCAACTGGCCCCCTGTGAGTTTTACTCATCCAAAAAATCGAAAGAACAGAGAGAAAGACCTCACTAAAATACCATTTTTTAGGATTTACCTCCGAGATGGCCCTCAAGGATGTCGAACATTGATTTTCTCACTGTTCACATGTAGACATATTACTGAGTGCACACATGAGAAAATAGATTATTTTTAAGTTCTATTCAGAAAGGAGTGAAACGTGTGGGGAAAAAATACATAAGGTTGGATATGCTATGAGGTGAGAAGTTAATGGTGGATAAAGGGAGGTGAGAAGTTAATGGTGGATAAAGAGGGAACACTAACAATGCTACCTGTTGAATGTATTCCACATAATATTGACTTGGAAAAAATAAAATGATTTTGTGTGAATTATCCTTTTACGATGAACCCTTGGATGCTGGCAGATGAGTATGTGTCCAGCCAAGACTTTTCCCTGGGTTTGCTTTACTTTCCAATGAAGGCGAGCTCTGCAGAAACCACTCTTCAAGGCTTCCTATATATTATTAATCAGAGCCATTAATATTGGATAGTTGTGTAAGATGCAGTCCGACAGAAATGTCCGTCTCTCCTACCACACCAGAGCGCTGCAATGCCTTTCTGTCACTGCAGCGTGAGAATGCTCAGATTAGGCTTTTTTACTATGGACCCCATTATGGCTCCTCAGTCACTTGTTGCCGCAGATCCAGGGTGCTTTAAAAAAGGGCTCTTTTACAACGGGCTCCATTACGGCTCTTCGCATTTTTCCCATTGAAACTTGGGAGGCCAGGGAACTCAGAAAAGAATGTGTATTAGGGAATTAACAGCGCATCAAGACACCAGCCAAAGTAATAATCACAGAGCTGTCAACACTCCTGCACTGAGCATGAGTCTCACCCAATTCACCCATTTCACACACTGTCACACCAAACCTGTATTTTCAAATGATGCACAATATAAAGCTAAGGGAGATAATGAGACAAAGGCCAAAATCCCATTTTTAGTTTGCTCCACCCTCCTTACAGGTTGGTTTGTTTTGAGTGTTTGCAAGATGAAAACTTTCCTCAGATCCCCTGCCCCTTTCCATTGACAGCTCTGCCACACTCTTCTGGAGCCAAATCTCACTCAATAGCACCTCTCAAAGCTGCCAGCCTGGAGTTCACATTTAATACAAGCTGGCTATCACAGGAGCAGGGATAGACACACTGCTGAACAAGCCCATGGCCCCAGGACCTCTGCAGACACACAATGCATGTCCTTTGAGTGTGCCACCCCCGTTGTCACGCCCCTGTCATGGTCCCTCTCTCTGAGGGGAGTGAGTCGGGGTCTGGTCCCTGCGCAGAGTCAGCACCACTCCTCAGTGTGGGCAGGGACTGTGGCTTAGAAACAGCAGAGAGCACGGGTGCATTACATGCCCCGCTGAGCCCTGCATTCGCACTTGCTTGGCTCTGGGTGTTCCAGTAACCCTTCCAATTGCTGGGCTGGGTGAGGGTGGATGTGGACGAGAGTGTGCTTTGGCACAGCACAACTGGGGGAAAAGCCCTGCTACAAACACTCTGCAGCAGTTGCCTTCATGATAACGTTTATCTGATGACCGATATTCTCAAGTCGGATAAAAACAGACAAGTGGAATGATATTCCTACAGAGTCCATCTGAATAATTCAATGAACAAACAAGTGAATAATTAACTGGACAGGACACCCTCCCCCTCCCCCATACTTGAATACGCCCCCTGGTGGGCAAATTTCATTTGGTCTCCAAAGGGGGGGGATCTGGCCCAGAGATTTTAACAGCATAATTGAACAAACTGAGCAATTAGCCAGACTGATTGAATTAATCTCGATTGGCTTGAAGCAATCCACTGCTCCCTACTGTGCAGTAACAGCTGGAGGGATACAAAAGAACTGCTGCTCCTGAACGATTATGGGGGGTGAGTTCACCTCAGCTGGACCTCTGGTGGAAGCACAGGATGATAAAGTGGTATATCCTGACCACCGCCTGGGCCACCATTTCCTTTGCAGGCTCCATGTGATGAAAATCAAATACGCAGTCCATGAGAGCCCAGCTGTGTGGCAATATTGGCCAGCCGTGCCGAACTCCAATCCAGGAGAGCTGCAATGTTCTGCTCAGTGTTCTGGACATAATGCACCAATTTTGCCAATTTTGTGATTTTGTTTTAGCTCTGTTCACAGAGCTGCAACTCAGATGGAATTTAGTTAAAGGCAAATTCTGCACCGATAAGACTTCTTTCGAGCATAGAGTTGTCAAGGTTTCCGGGTCATTTAGTAGGTGCAGACACCCTCCGGCAATTCAAATTCAGGCTTGATGCTGTGCTGGATATGGGAAAGGGTGTCAGACTTGGGTCCTACAGGACTGCAGTGTCTTCTGGTTTTCTGGTATGTATTCAGCAGTTAAGCGATGAATTTGAGTAACCGCTTGGCTGAAGAACCCATAACACCTCGTTTCCAAGGTCTAACTAAACTGCCTGCTAATTCAAAGCATCCCTGCAGACAGTGTGTTCCTCCATGATTTTAAGATCCTTGCTTTTATAGATCTTTAAAAGTACTACATCAAAAACAAAAAAAAATACCAAAAGCAGAAAACTGCCTGTGTGCACTAGAATGTGTCTGCGCAGAGATGGGGTTGAACATGAAAGAGCACAAGAAGAGTGTCAGTTCCTGCAGCACACCACTTTCTTCTACACGCTGCCTGAGAGATAATTCCTTTTTTCTCAACATTACAGGTCAAAGAGAAAAAGTGCAGTGCGACTTTTAAATAATTATTTTTATCAGGAGATAAAAATAGCAGTGATGTTTTGGTCAAATGATCTTCATGCTGAAAAGTGAATGCCTAAAGAAGGTCAGCTGGTTGAAATGAGGCTACCATTTTTTCCAAAATTAATGATTTTAAATTAGTGTTGCAGCCTTGTTGAGTTAAGCAGTGGACACAGCTCCACAAGCCCTGACCTTAAAAGATCTGCCCTCAATCGGCCTCATTTTTACTACATCAACAACTGAAGATACGAGATGTGCTTTCATAAGTGTGTGTCCGTAGGTGTACGAATGCTTTATGGAACAAGCTTAGGAGCCACATTTTTCCCTTTCCCTACATCATCCCATGCAGAGATACCCTTGCAGGTTTATTTGTAATCCTAAATCCCAATCTTGTTGCAGTTTTGTCTGATGGACAGTCTGCCTGTTTATCATCTGTCTGAATGAGGATAAATCCCCATATATGTGGTCCAGTCCCTGCTGCTACCTGACAGGAAGCATGTGCAAACTGATGGGATTGAGTGGGGAGTACGCTCGGAGCAGTAGTCCCAAACTCAGTGCCACAGAAGGGCACGTGTCTAAAGCTTTTATCCCAGTCAGTTACTTCTGCCTTAATGGGTTTAATTACTAATTCAGCCAAACTGCTCGTTACTCTCTTAATGCACAATCGTTGTTAGCCTGACAACACTGGGAGCTCATTAGACGTTATATGAATTGTCTGCTGGTCTAACAAAACAAATATGTTACTGATTATCTGAGGGCAGATGCTAGAGAACAAAACAGCGTATACTTGACCCTCCATGAAACTGGGATTGAGACCACCAGTAGTGCCGATTAGGGTTTCTGGGTACCTGAGTTGTCCTCGTCTTTGCGGATCTTGAGTTTGACCAGGTCTTCACACTGCTGCAGGATCTGCACAGCATCCTCCATAGAGCAATTATCCAGCCGGATGTTGTCAATGGCCAAGAGCTTATCCCCCAGCTCCAATGTACCCGTCCTTGAAGGGGTTTAAGATGCACAGGTTTACAGAAACACACACATACAAAAATCCTCACACACATACTAATACATGTGCTAACATACTATGTGCTAAAATACACACACACACACACACATAAAATTCGCCAGCATGCAGACAATGCGCAAACACATAATCCTAATCACACATGACTGAGACTCTACTACAATGATTTACATTGGTATCGTAGATGTTATGTGAATTTGGAGCAGCGTTCTCATCATTATGACAATATTACTAGAGCAATGTCCTTAAATGCACTGCATTTCATTTGTGTTTGTAATCTCGATAATATCCATTATTCAGACAATTTCTCTGCTACAAAAGAGGCCATTTCAAAATATCAACAGCAGCAATGGATTTTCAAAATGTCAGAAAGACTGAAACAATAATATTCATTAACAATTTTGTAAAAGACATGTACACAAAAAAAATTGTACAATTTCATATTTGAAAACAGATGAAACCGATTCACAAGCTAACACAGACCCGCATTAAAAAGTGATAATGTGCTTTGTGAATGTAGGCGCGTAACCTAATTTCTCTCTCACTTGCATAATTATTAAGATAGCATATGTGGAATTGCATAACTTATTTACAAACTAGGGCACAGCTCCTTCAACTGAATGTGGAGTAATTAGATAGAACCAGACCACAGAGAGATAATTGCAGACATACAGAGCTTCATAAGCCTAAGATACATCACTATGATAAGCTACACCCCATAGATAAGATAAAACCACACAGGCCAGCACACACTCACACTGTGACCCATCGTTTCAAGAGATGACAGTGCCCTACCTGTGAGCCACGCTCCCCTTTTTTATGTCAGATATAATGAGAGCGTCCCCTGGTTTCCTGCTAGACGGAGCTGAGGGAGAGAGAGGGGAAAAAGGGACAGAGGGAAGAGAAGAAAACATGAAAGTGCACAGTTTCTGAGATCTTGATCACAAGAAGGAGGCCAGGGTGAGAGCAGCCTTTACTATCTTTATTTATGTGCCTGGTTCTCAGCTTCATCTCAGCTGACAGAATGTCCTCCTTTCTGGTATCAACGGCATACGTGTGCACACTGCCTACAGTTATACAACTCTATTTTTAAAGGGCTTTTCAGAGAAAAATCTTAATCATTCATCCTTTTTTTGGGGGGTGGTGCTGTTTGATTTTGTTATGATGAAATTCTACAGATAACTTATGAGTGTCCTCCTTCCCGGTTTCACCATCCTGTGTGTACACACTGCCTTCTTATGCAAGCTGTAGTAAGACTTTTTTGCAAGGCTGTATTTTGTGAAACGCTGTACAATATTGTACCGTTTTCAACTTTCCTTGAATGTAGTTTTTTTCACTATTTTTGATGGGAATTTCAAATTTTATAAACATTTTCATTCAGTCACATTTTTATATACATTCACGTTCTCAGTGCATCAAACAGCAGCAAACAGCCATGGTCGATATCTGCCAATTGTTTTCAACCTTTCCAGAGACAAAATCAATCATATGTGCTGAATTATATTCAGAGGAAAAATCTTATTTTCCCTGTGCCATTCATACAGGTCACATGACATATGAACAGAACAAAGACATTTTAAAAAGAGGAGAAAAATACTGGACAGCAATTCGCTTATCAAATGTAGCGTTAAGAAAAAGAAATAATTAGCAGCTTCTCGAGCCAGGCTCACGGGCCTCTGTTATAAGCCTACTGACAGCAGTACAGATTGGAGAGATAAACCCACACACAATCATATCAGTTCTGAGAGGGTGCGTCTGAGGTGAGGCCAGTGAGTCAGACATTAATGATACTGATGGGAGGTGTCTGTCAAATGCGTCACACTTTCGCTAACTCTGCTGAGGCATTCTGATTAATCCCTATGCTGGCACATCCCTGTAGTGCTGGCTGCTGCTCCAGTAGGTGCTGCTCCCAGACCATAAGGTGATCGTATCATAGGGGGACTAGCTGGCCCCTTAACACTTGTCCACTCGCTGCGGCCCGTGCTGAATGTCGTCTCCATGACGACCTTTGTTTCTGAGTCAAACTTGCATTGGTGCTGGGTCAAAAGACCGATCTTACCTGTGCAACATACTTCACAAACCTCTCACAATAAACTTCACAACAGACCCTGGATTAAACATACTGTCACAGTGGCAAGGCACAGCTCCCTCGACAGAAACAAAGGAACATTTGGGGAGACGAAACTCAACATTCTTTGGCCAACTCAGTGTCAGTTAATAGAGGTCCGTAAATTATCAATCAAGGAAAAAAGTCACGGCATGACAAAGATAATGTAGGAAAAAGCTTTGCTTGCCCGCCCAACGATTGCCGGGAGGATTTAAACAGCATGTGGGCACTATGTTCAAATGTCTTTTCCCTCCCTTTAAATGGGGGTTTGGTTTTTTTTTTGTTCAAGCTCACAGGAAGCCCAGTACTCTTCAGGGATTACAGAAAAGAATTCAATAGGAAAGGTTTGATGATCTAATTTAGATGAAGCGAAGAGGGAAAGGCATTGGAGTAGATTAAAATCATGACCAAAAAGAGCAGGGGGGCAGGAAATTGCCTGGGGCTCTGTCTGTCACTGCCACATTCGTTCAAACAAGCCGTCTCACAGAGAGGAAATTCTCAACGCTCTGGGGCACAGGGAGGGGAGAAGCTGATTGGGCTATTTGACAGTCGTAAGCAGGTGTTCAGAAAGCTCAAATTTGCACTGAAACAAACAAATATGCGCTGTAACTGGGGGCTGACGGCTGTTGGACGGCTGAAGCATGAACACATTTAGAGATACAAAATATGGAGACTGACAGCCCACATCTTTGATATCATATGTACAAGTCTTTACTCTCTCTCAGCTTATGTTGAATTACCCTTCTTGCATATGAACATCTCATACAGTGAAGCTGCAGTGAAAGCCCTGTCCAGCCCTGCCCGGGCCCCACAGGGCCTGTTCTACCCCAGCAGGAGCAGTGATTTGTCACCGTTGTCCCATTTGGCAGAATGTGTCATAACCCACATGAGGCTTGCCTCAGATTGCCTACCTTCATAAAACCAACATTTCAGGTAAACATATTACACTGCACAAGTTACAATTTCATATGTTCACTGGTCATAAATATTAAAACTATATAAGCTCAATGTCAATATGCATTAATACTGCATAAGTGCAATGTTCTTAAGTATTAATGCTTCATTAATGCAATTTCCATAAGAATTAATGTTTCATAAGGACAATGTGCATAAGTATTAATGCTTCATAAGTGCAATGTTCATGAGTATTAATGCCTAGTGTAACATTCGTAAGTATTAATCTTTCATAGACAATGTTCATACGTATTACCACTTCATAAGTGCATTGTTCATGAGTATTAATGCTTAATTACTGTAATATTCAACAGTATTAACTCTTCATAAGCCCAGTGTTCACAAGCATTGATGCTTTATTAATGTAATATTCATATATAATATGTATGCATGTATGCATGTATGTATAATATTTATATTACATTTTATCTATAAATATAATGCTATAAAGTGTTCATGCATGCTGGAACTGCACTCCCATGCTCAAAATCCCACTGCTGCTGTCAGTCCAGTAAAAATACAGACCAACGTGCTCGTGCCAGTGGAACACCTAGTGCGTCTAATGCCAGATATGAATACTGCATAATGACCGCTGCAGATCTTTTTAGACATTAACAGTCTGGCACTGCAGGTGGCAGAAAATGGGCAACTTTTGTTACCCTGTCTGTATCATGTTCGAATCTTGAGGCTGGAGATCAGATAAGATAGTAGTCGTTTGGTTGAAATTTCCAGGGACAACATTAGTCATACAAATGAAGTCCAGAGGAAAAATCTTGTTTTCCCTCTGTGCACTCCACACAATCTGCATGATATATGAACAGTGCATAGAGATAAAAAATAAAAAATGGACAGTAAACCCCTTAACAAATGCTGTACATGGATAGTTTCCGGACAACAAATACAACATAAATAATGTGACATCCTCAAGGCCCCGGGAGCGCGGCTGGGCACGGCCATTCCGTGTCCTGCAAGTGTTATGTACGGTATCCAATTTAGGACACCGGAGAGTTGAGTGCCCTTTCCTTTTATCACTGCCACAGTGCCATGAAGATGTTTCTGCCAACTGGCCCCCTGCCAGCTCAGAGAATGCGGCAGAGGATGTGCTTCTCCTGGGCATGCAATGCATTGCATTATGGGATGCGACAGACCTCCTTTGATATCCTTATTTTTCCCACGTCTCTTACTTCTTCGTCAGCACCCCTCCCCCCCCACCCCACCTTCCCAGTCATGAATGCATGCAGACATGCATGAACACGCATGCTATGCACGCACTCATGCAGATAACTCCTTCACATGGGAGGCATGTGTCCGTTAATGACTTTTCAAAATCATAAGTCCAATTTTTGTTCTGATGAGATTACTCTTCCCATAATTAATACGTGAACATATCACAGAATCTGACAGTGTAGTATAAGGCATAGTTTTCTGTAGGTGGTTTCTACCAAGTTTCTGCAAAGTACAAATCAGCAGTGGTACAACTCCACTGAACAACACCTGCATCCCTACAGAAGTGTGTCCACAACACCCATGGGACTACATTAACAGTCATAATATACATATATGGGACCATGAGGGGACAAGTGACACCTGCACAATAGAAAAAGGTTTATAAGTTTGTGTTGTGGCTTGCTGTGGTTGCAGAACAAAATTCCTGCAAAGTCATTGAACACAGACTTTCTGATAGACTGGAGCAAACTACAATCTCGGGAGATCAACAGTTCTCACCGGAGCGAAAACCGTGTGCTGCGTATTTTTGGAAATGGATTTTAATGCGCTTAGGCTACACTGGCAGAAACACAGAAAGAACTGCAGAAAGCCAGTAATTCATTTTTAACAGCCTGACTGGGATGACGAATGCTGGAAATGATAAAGTATCTTTCATCGCCCAGACAAAAATGCAAACTTTATTGCTGGCTCTTGACTGCAGGGAGAGAAAAACTGCATGTTAAATGGCCCAAGTTTGATGCCATCCCAGAGTGGAATGACAGTAAACAAACACTAAGACAGGATAAGTCTCTTCAGATGCAGAGTGAACCCTGGCTAGACACTAACAAACTCAAAAGATCCACCAAACACACAGCTACATTTCGAAAATTCCTCCTAATTCTCCCTATTACTCCCAAAATATCTGATGCACTGCCTTAAAAATTCATGAAGAGGCTGACTAATTGCAACAGTGTAGCAATGGATTTTCAGTTTTGTAATATAGCGATGGAACCTCCTTCAGTTCAGAAAAAGACAGGATGGAAGGAGTGCAGGAGAAACTTATCTGGTGGGTCTTCATAAACTGAGGCACTGATGTGAGAGGCTAGGTAAGGATGATATGTAGCTGCCTAAGTGTAATAAAGACACAGAGCAGCCATGTGCTGAAAAGGGCAAACCACAGATAGCATCTCCTTCAGGAAAAGGGGGGACAGAGATCCAGCACCACTGTCACACGCATTCATTACATTTGCTCTTTGACCAACGATTCGAGTTGTGCAAAGGAAAAGGTGTTTTTCCTCAAAAAAGGATTTACAGCTTTCCATTTTAAAATGTGGGACAAAAATGGAACTAGCCACCAGCAGATTTAAACAGCCATCTGAAATCACAAGTTGCAAACTCATGCATCATAATGTTGCATGGTTCCTTGACTGAATTACATTACAGTCACTTAGCAGGTAGCCTTATCCAGACTGACTTGCAATGAGAGACAGCATTAAGTGCCACATGCCTTAGTCGTAGTATATCAGTCCTGGCTAGCACCACTCCCAGAGAGTACAGGTACAACATTACTAAAGCACTGATGTAGTTAACTAATCCACCTTACAACCCTAAAATTAAATTGAAAGAAGTGATGAATACCAAAATACTACTTAATATACTATACTTATATGCCTATCCAAATAGGTGAAATGTACAGAAAGTGGAACATTTGTTATGGTAACAATCAACAGAACGATGACACATACAGACAGTAACTGGCAGATAGTTTCTGGCTATGCCTCTGCCTCCTCTGTTTTCTGTGCTTAAGGTGTTCACGAGTTTAAGTCAGAGTGAGAGAGGGCTGTAGTTTTGACTTGGTATTGTAAGGGACAGAGAGTCCGGACACTCACAGCTTATGGTAATCCCCAATTCCACCCCAGGCTTCTTTGGTAGCTTCACATGGAAGGTGCCACTGCTGGGAATGACTGACTCTGTGGAGCGAGAATTGAGGGAGGGAGGGAGGGAGGGAGAAGGAAAGAAAGATTGAGACATAATTAAAAGGGATGTCGGAAATGAAGATACAAGACGCTCAAATAAAAAGTCTTGGCCGTGTTATATGTGAACCCCCTGTCCACTTACCAAGCACATACAGATTGTTATCACTGAGACATGCTCCTGTCCTTTACCACTGATCACTGTTAGCTCTCCTATAGATCTGTGCATATAGTGAAATAGTCACTGACTCCTCTGTAATATTGTGCAGTCACTTGCTTGTGGGTGAGTGTATCGCACACATACATTTCAACTGCAGCGGCTCCTGTGTGGGTGTAGATAGTACAGCAGTTACATTACAGAGGAGTGTGACTGGCAGTAGTACATAATGCAATTCTGAGAGAAAGAAATGAAACAAAGCCCAAACAGAGCCATTGATCTGTAGCAAAATAGCCGATAAACCTGAAGCGGTGGCTGATTTAAAGGAAGGTGCGATGCACTGAGAGAGCAAGCTGAACAAACATACCGTATTAACAGCTCCACTATTCAAATCTGCCATTTTAGAAGGCGGCGGCAATGGAAAAATAATATTTTGGACGATCTGTAACTCTGTATGAAATCAGCAGTTGTTAAAAATATGCTCAATACATTTTTGAAAATGTTTACAAATGTAAATGTTTTACTGCATCCTTATTGCTTAAATGTTTAAACAATACAATAGTAATAACCCTATAAATTAGAAACTTATACCATACATTCAGAAGCTTACAAATGTGGTGCAATTCTGTGCTTACTATGCACTGTACTTTGTGGCTGAGGAAAGAACACTCCAAAATCCTACTTGAGTAAGTACTCTTCTTCTCTCAGGTTCTTCAGAGAAATGGTACTTCAGTCAACAAAAGGAAAAGTTTTTGTATGCTGACACTTACATTGCAGGTTGTTTAAATTTGACCAAATTTAGCTCCGGTTATTTTCAGCACTTAACTGCAAATCTTGCAATGCCTTAGCCTGAACAAATCCTATCCCAGCAGGGAGGCACATATAAACATTATTCTGGACCAGCAGCTAAGAAAGATCCATGCATGTGGTGAGCTATAAATATGGAAACTATGATATGGAGCAACCAACACACGCAGCATTCTTTTATAAGTGTTGGAAAATGTAATTTTGAATTAGTATAATATTTTTCATTACTTCAAACAGACATACAGTCATTTAAAAATTGAAATAAACTGAAAAATACTACACATACTGGTAATCTGTTACTTTACAATTCTGCTCATTCACCACAGATTATGATTAACGTCAGGTAAGAATGTTTCACTTAATTTACTACACCAAGGCAATTCAACTGTAGGTCAGAAGGGCTGCAGGTATTTGGTCCAAACATGCGCTACAGCACCTGATTTCACTAATTAGCTTGGCTACTGGTGCAAGTAGGTAAACTAATTAGTGGAAGCAAGTGGTGCAGTCCTTCGACCCTCAGGACCGGGGGTTGAACAGCCCTGTACTACACTACAAGACACAGTAAACAGTTGGGCGTTGGTGGGGCTGCTTCAGTTGAAACTCGCTGTGCATCTTTCCCAGTCTCACACTGATTCGTGTTGCGGGCTGCGCTGTCCTTGGGGGGGTGACTGTAGCCAGCAGGGCTTTCTTTGTCGACCCCCTGCCTTCAAGAGGGGGGGAACACGGTCTGTTCACAGCTCATAGACGACAAAAAACTAGAGGCCACAGAAAAGGAACTACTGCTGCTCTCCAGCGGCAGGCAATTAGGCATTAAGGCCCACGCTCTTAAAATCAGCCCTCAATAATTCATGAGAGCTCATTTCTCTGTAACCCGGAGCCGCGGGGCGCGTTTCCTCTCCACCGCAGAAGTCTGAGTGATGGGATGCAGCTCTGGAACAGAATCCCTGCAGGATTTTCCTCACTCTATCCTCTCTGCAACAGACGTCCGCAGGACCGCCGTGTTGCATGACACAGCAGAAAAATACAGACCTCGTTAAAACCAGGCCACAGCCATGGCAAATATCCCTGCAACAACTGTCAGAGCGAGAGGGTCAGGCCCCATGGACCTGAGAAATAACAACCATATCAAACATAAAAAAGGAAAAAAAAAAGACAAAACAAACTACTCTGTCTCCTCTTTCACTTTTCTACTATTAATAACTTTATTATATGGTGCCTTTTGTATGCTACTGCAACACAACACTGCCTCACTATGTCAGCTAACATTTAA
This sequence comes from Albula goreensis, assembly GCA_022829145.1. Lineage (NCBI taxonomy): Eukaryota > Metazoa > Chordata > Actinopteri > Albuliformes > Albulidae > Albula > Albula goreensis. The sequence goes on from CM040765.1 coordinate 13,149,104, forward strand.
AATTTGAATTGAAATAAACCATAATGGTAGAAAAACAGCATTAAATCAATAAGAGCTTTGTTAGAGATAAAATTTACTGAGGATTAAGGAAAGCAGGGAAAACAGGTAGTGGCTAGTGTGGAATGTTTAAAAGCATTTACAAGACAGCAGATAAATGATAATAAGAATAACACAACAGTCTGGAATGACCTAACAAAGCAATTTTACAAAACACAAGGGGAACCAGCACGGGATGGCAAGGGCAGAGAAGAGGTGAGCTACCTATGTTAGCTTGCATCAGTGCCCTTATTACTGTAGTTTGTACAAACTGACGTCAGTGTTTTCTGTTGGAAGAGCAGTAAATTGCAACATTTATCAGATGAATCAGAGGTGAGCTTGTTATTGAGCGATATTTCCAAAATTGGGGAAAAAGGTAAGTAGGAGAGGTCCCCCGACTCTTCTGAAAACGGTGTTGGGATCTTTTAACACCCCACTGAGTTAGAACCTCAGTTTGGTATCTATCCAAAAAACAACACAGTGACCCCATTACTGTGCTGATGTAGTGGATTTCTACTTGGTCCCAAGGGAAGAGCGCCCCCTTCTGGCCCACCCACACCTCTTCCAACAGCAAATGAGTTTTCCCTGCTGCGGTTCTGCTCACATGATTCATACTCAAGATCATCATCACTGCTGGACTCCTCACTTAAGGTTCTGTATGTGAAGCCAGAGGATGCAGATCTTGGTCCAACCTCTGTTGTTTGTCTTTGGGACCAGTGATTAGGATAACTTATTTAGTTACTCATCAAATAAACAATTGTATTTACAAAGATGACTAGTTAGTATCACAGGAAATGTAAAAGTGCTTTGTCTCTCAGCACAGATTTTTTAAAGATAATGAGAAGAAACATTCATTTAGCACTCAAAGGTTTTTGAATCACAAAATAATTAATAAAATGAGCTTTTCAAAATGCTCCCCAGTAAAACTAATTAGTCTGTTTTCGAAACACAATGCCTGCAGCAGTGAGCATATTGTGAACACTGTGCGATATGGAAATAAGCAGAAGACTCGTAGCAAAAACAAGGAGCAGTTCAGTGAGAGAAATCGATTTGGACACAAACACCTTTGTGTAAACTTAGTACCTGTCAGATGCTCTAATGTCCAGACACCAAGACAGAATCTCTATATTTCACAGGAAAGAATGGGAGGATTTTGTATTTGTGACAAGAAAAGGAGTCCAAATCACTAATCACAGCTCTTAAGCATCACTAACCACATCACTAATCACCACCACTAATCACAATCGCTGCCGGCTAGTTATCACTACCGCTTGTTGTAGCATAAGAGATTAACATGGCAGTTAAAGCCAGAGGAAAGACCATTCATTCAGTGATAAATAAATGTCAATAGTATGAAATGTTGGGGTGATGCTCCACTGATTTTAGCGCCAGAATCCCTTTACACTGCCTAAAATGGCCAACGTTACCAAAAAAAAGTTAACACTGTCAAAACAAGATAATAATAGTTAATAATATCCCTGACTCCATGGAATTTTAAGGATAAATCATTTGTTTTTGCTGCAATAGTAAAGCTACTTGCATTACAGGAGTAGACAAGATTTCAAGGCATATCACTTTAAAATATTGGTGTCTACAGTTGCTGATGATTTTTGGTTGTGGAATTCATGCAAAAACCAGTAAGCCACATCTCCTTTAAGCACACTGATACTGAAGGACCTGATAGTGGATGCACTACGCTTGTTATACAGACTTTTCTTGTATAGTCGCAGGCTTATTTTTGTTGGGCCACTTTTTCCCATTTGGGCAATAAACCTTGCAGGTATTTTCAAGGACCCTCAGAACTATGAAATATAAATGTACACTGCAACATACTGTATGAGTATGATTTGTACAGGAGGCTGACCTGAGTGACAGGGCCAATGAAAGAAAATGTGTCATATTCATTTATTTTGAGGCAAATAAATGTAGCACATTTTTTCAGACATTAGGCCCTTGAAAATTAAGTTCTCAAACATTTCTTGATTTACTGTGGATGCTCATATTCAGCTTTTTAATTGCTATATTTAATGAATTTCCACATCACTTGAGGCCATCTTTCATGCTTTTGCACTCCTTGACCTCAAAGACAGAAATGACCAATTAGACACCAACTCCTTATATGGCTTCTGGACATACACTAAACCACCTGACATTTACGAATCAGCAGTTTTTATAGAGGAGGAAGAATCAGAATTTGAATAAGGAAACTGATTTAATGCCATCTCAAAAGGCCATTCTGGATTTTAACTGCTCTACTTCAATTTCAAGAAGTTCATGCCCCTTTCACTGTCTCAGTAACTTTCCCATTTTAGAAAAATCTTCCAGGACAGAAAATAGCACATGCAGAACCAGTACCAACGCTGGAGGCTCATGTACCTGCTACATCAAACTCAATCTCCAGGGTGACCTTGTTGGTGATGCTGGAGTCACGTAGCAGCTGATTGGTCTCCTCCAGGGTCCCATCTTCCGTGGGGATGCCATTGATGGCCAGGATGCGGTCACCGATCTGCAGGATGCCACACCTGTGCCGAGAGGATGACATACAATCACACAGGGTGACTAAGACTCAACCACTCACACTCAAAAACACCAAAACACCTCAGTGTTTTCATGAACCAATAAGCTGTCAATCACAGACTTAGTTCATCAAATCAAAACACTGTGGTGCTCACAGAAAAGTCAAATCATCAGATCAAATCAGCATGTTGCGAATAGCTCATATCTATTTTTGCTCATTTCTTTGTTTCATGACTCCTCAATCTCCCAGTACTACTTTAAAGTACTCTGGTTCGAAGATTTTTAACTGGGTCGAAGCATTTTTCTGCTACCATGTCACAAATGCATCTTTATTTATTTATTTATTTATTTATGCATTTGTTGTTTATTGCTTTTGCGTATATCTGTGATTTTGCACATTAATACAATATCTCATCTCACCTCATCCCATTCAACAGGAACTTTGACCAGGCACATTCCTCATGAGGCTAATAACATTGCCTATTTTCACTCTCTTTCTTGAATGCCAATTTATGAACACTTCAGGTAGTAAGTGATTATTTTAGGTCTTAACTGTTCTCACAGTGATGAGTCACCGTAGCACGCTTTGTGAAGCGTCAATTGGCAAATGAGATTTCATGAACCACAGAATGGGTAGCACTACAAAGAGCTGTCAATCACTGATTTTCCTGGTCAAAAGTTTGTGCTGCTGACATAAAAAACAACACAATGGTGGGTTCAAAAACAGTGCGCATCATTGTAGCTATACCCATTTGTGTCATCATAACACCTTATTCTTCCATCACTGTTTGAGAGAACTCCTGCACTCTGTTTTTTGTTTTTTTGTAACAGTTTTTGACTGACTGTTAAGATGACTGTTCTTCTCTACACAAAGTGCACGTTTATTGTTATTATATTGGGTGGGTGTGTTTGAGCTGCTGGGGATTAATTCACTATCTCATGTCATCTCATCAGAAAGACTTATTCCTGACAAGGTGAGGCCAATAATTTTGTGTCTTCTCTCTTTCTTTCTTGAACACCAATTTGTGAACACTCCAGGTAAACGATGACTGTACAAGGTCTTAACTGTTATCTTGGCGCTGAGTCACCCTGGCTCTCAGGGAAAAGCATTCACAGCTGCCTTCCATGGGAGCTTTGAGCGAAAACAGTTACTTTCTTCCCTGATGCTAAGATTAGTCATCTTCACCAAGAAACAGAGGAACGGCACTCAGCAATATGTCAATGCTCAGCGTAGGCCCTGCAAGATGCCATTCTGTTAACTTTCCTTTTCTAGGTTCGAGGAGGAGTGTGGGGGAAACAGACAAATCTGGGAGGAATAGAAATGGTACAGAACTTGTCAAACACAATGAATACTGGCCGATTAGTTAATTAAGTAAAACTTCAGTTGGGTATTCATGTACTAACTGTGATTAGAACATGAACGGTCTATAATTAAAAAAAATGAAAGTCTGCATGTACTGTAATTAAATACACTCTAATCTTATAAGATAAAAGAGCACAGACCCATAATTTTATAACTTGTACAGAGGATCGTTTTTTCTTTTTTTTAAGTTGACTGAATTAAGTGTGGGCCACATTTCTTCCATATTCATCTGGCAGTATTTCTGTAAAGTGAAGCACCCATAGAAGAAGAAGAAGAAAGAGAATAACTAAAGGGAAAAACATACTAATCAGTTTCTCAGTCTGACTGTCCAAATGGCAACTATAAATGTCTGCCAAGAGTGGGATGAACAAGTGATGGGTAAATGAGGTATAATGACACAAGCAAAGGGTGCCAGTAATTCACTGATTTCAACCAATAATTTTGTTTTCTTGTATAGACCAACATCTTTTGGTTGTGCCTTTCACCAAGCATTAGGGCTCCCATTCTCACCCTTTTCCAGCACCAATCTAAGAACTCAGACACTTCAGATCCCAAATACCCTGAATAAGACAGACTGTTGCTGGAGTAAAGGGGCTGGTAGGAAGATATCGGTCATGCCCCAAACAGCGGGTGGGTGTAGCACTCTGAACTGCGACGCTTTTGCTAGGCTAACAGAGGAAGAGGTATAAGCTGTCTAGTATAAACAAGCAGTCAGATTTCCCCACTGTTAGGGGGAGGGGGTTGTTTAGGTGTTGGTTAATCCCCCCAACCCCCAAGAATAATGATTTGTCAGAACTAATAAATGCTCATCGGTTTATTTGCAAAGCGCAGCCCTTAATCCACCCCGCACTGGTCTTCATAGTGCCCGTAGGAACTGGATGGATTAGAAAGTGTCATTAAAGTCACGCTTAGCTTTCAAGATTGGGTGACACATTTACTGCAGCACTGTCTCAACACTACAGCATGAGTCAAGAGCTTATTTAAGAAAGAGAAAAAAAACATGCCCAAGGCTGATAACAAGGCATTCAGCAGTTAAGATTTAATCCCACACAGTATCTTCAGTATTGGGTAATCTAACTATATGCCTACACTAAATGGTTTAGGGCATTTGTGAGTCGGACTGCTGTGTTTCAACACCATTTAAAAAAAAAAAAAAAAAACAGCTCAGATTATCTATGAGCCAGTGCATGTCTTTTCACTGACTTGCCTGGAAATCTATATATTAGCTTAAGCACCCTTTAAGCCGACCATTTCCAAAACATTTTTTATCATATTTCATAGTTAATCATATTTCACTGTTTTTTATATGAGAGTCCATGTTGTCTCAACACCATCCTCCTCCTTGAAGGACATTGTGAAATATGGAGTCCTCACCTCTCTGCCGGGCTGTCTGGGTCCATGTATGCGATGAGAGGAGGAGAGGACAGGGTCTCTGTGGCAAACACACCCCCCTGCAGCTGGATCCCAAAGCCCATGACGGAGTCACTGATGAGGGTGACCTCGGTGGTCTCTGTGTGGACAACCTGACCGGTCAGACCCAGTGTGCTGGAGGCAAGAGACACTGTGGAGGGAAAGAGAGAGGGAGGCCCAGACAGGCGGGTTAGAACCAGTGCTTAGAGGGGATGGAGGTCGGAGAAAGGTGTTCACCTGGAAGGGTCGGCTCGCCCCTTCAAAAGCCAAACACGACCCATCCACCAAATCAATACATCAATCAGACAACTAATTCTCCAATCAGGAAACCTGCCATCTTCAGGAAGAAAGAACAGGGAAGAATAAGTGAATGAGAGAGAATGAGAGTAAAATCACAACAGAAGAGACAAAGGAGCGACAGTTACTATTACTCCTGTGGAAAATGTGTGAACAACTGAAGGTACAGGGACACTGCTTCCCATTGTGACCTCATCAGACCACTCTCCACTCAGCTTTCCTCTAAGCTAATGCTTGACTTTACCTGATTCAAACAAGTAAAAACTAGTAACTGGAAGTTTCACAGAAAATAATTCACTGTTCATAGAAGCTACACAATCTTCTCTTATCGCTTGGGGGTTTGTCTTATTTGGTGAGGGGATAAGTAATCCAGGACCAGTGGCCGCTCTGAATCAAAATTTTGCTCATTTAATTCTACTGAAGTGCAGCACCTTCACAGAGCTGCCCTGCTCTCACTGTAAAGCCACAGCTCAAAAACCCTCATCACAGCAATCAGCAGGCGTGGATTGACAAAAGGCAACGTGTTGTTAATTATGATGTGCTTTTCAGTGTTTTGCATAAATCATTACACATTCCATTTATAAATACTGAACTGGGGGGCAGCGCTGGCGCAGGAATTAAAAAGCATTCTAATGCCCTCAGTGGCATGATATGGCTTGCCACCTCCGCCTCCATAGACCATCCATCACTGTGGCAGGCGAAAACCTTTCAGCATCTGGGCTCGGTCGCTACCTGGGAGGGAAAGGGCAGCAGCAATCATGGGCCGAGTCGCAGCCAAGCTCTGGCACGATCGATCCCAAACTCCGCCCCAAGGGGTAGAGGTATGGGATGAGGGTGGAGGAAAGGGGGGGGGGACTAAATAATCCGTTACACACTGCAGGATTGCTTATGAATGACTCCTGAGAACATTCATCCAGGATTTACAGCCCCCTGTGAATTTACTGCTCTCGACACCTTTATTGTTTCAAATGTGTCGACCTTTCACTGGCACTGGCAGTGCGGAAGATGAGGGAGGGAGGGAGGGATGGAAAGAATGGAAGAGGGAAGGCAAAGAGGAGCTGTGTGTTTGCATGTACAGAGGCATCAGTGGAGAGCTGGTAGGAGTGTGGACCTCTGGAAGAGCAAACTCAGGACAGTACAGACAACGAGCTCTGTCGGACTGTCATGAACATCAGATTAACTACCAGGATAAAAAAAATACTGGCCACGAGGAGAAATTTGGCAATCCCTTCTGCTACGACAGTGGGTGCATTAGCTTACCAGTCTCTATGACTTATCATATCATTATCCTTCAACGTACCAATATAATTAACCTCTCTGTGGGTGTCACTATTACCAACAGAATAAGCACTGTGAAGACTGCCACTGAAGCTATTAATTCCTGCTCTAAAATCCTTTTCACAAATTTGTCGTCCAAGGTCATTGAGCTTCAAGCTGAGACTATTTCTTATCACTGCTGAAAAAGACATGGCTGCAATATTGCTCAAGAATATGTGAAAATCAACAGAAGGATTGGAACATAATGTAACCTTCTGCAAAGATGGAAAAAATGACGATGTATCGTTCGGAAAGATGACAATGAAGAAAAAACAGGATATCCTACGAAACAGTCAAGGTGACGGTTATGTGGGTAAAGGTTAAAATTCCAATTCTTTAAACTGGAGTATTATGACATCGCTTTTACGGTTACATTCAATTTCAGAATTTCAAACGATGTCCATTCAAAACCTTGAGGTTATTCTGTGCAAGTAAACGGGGAGTCACATTCCTTTGTATCCTGGCCTATACTGAATGAAAAACCACAGTGAAGAGTACAGCAGGAGGGAACACAGTTTAGCGGTTTGCATGGAAAAGGATGAGTCAGCTGGAACCTCAGTGTGGCATACACATGTAGGTGGGGTTTACAAAGCTTTCTCCAACTGTGCTGAGAGAGATATTCTTTGCATTTATCAAAGCACTTAAAAACCTTCATCTAAAAGCAGGATTAAGCCATTTTTTTAACAAAAAAGGAGAAGAGCAGATACTTTGAAGTTTTGCTGTTAACCCAAGGCAGTGTACTGACTACAGCTACAGCTACAGCTGGCTGAAGGCGTGCCAAGGACCTTCTGAGACAACGATGTCCTTTAATGCATTTATATTTAATTGGATTTTTCCTGCACCAGGACGTATTACTGCCTGAGATGGCACCATATGGAAATCACATCAGACTGCTGCCAGCATTAGCTAACAATTACATTATGCTAATAGCTGTCAAAGGAGAGGTGTCCCCCACACCTTGGTTTCGCTACATTAGGCTCTGAAATGTCGTTGTTGAACTGTGAAGACTGCAAGCAGGTACAGCTATGCTATGAGGTTGACAGCAAGTCCCTTGAGAGGGGCACACTAAAACATAAGAGACAAAAACACCTTCCTAGACATGACATTCTGACCTTAAACTTAAAAACAACATTCATCAGAAACTAAACATTTTTTTTCTCCTGCAAAAAAATAGCTAAAGACCATTTCATAAATGACTTATCAGCATAACCCAGAGGGAACCGAGGTCTGCTCACATGCTTACCACACATAAGAGTCTCAGGGCTCGTTTGCATCGCTGAAAATTGAATAAAATATCTAACTTTTCATGCTAGATGTTGTAGGATTAACCTCTTAAAGACTTTTTTCTGGTGAAAACAGAACGATATAGATTTAGGATGAGACATTCGCAAAACATACCACTGTTTTTTCAAAGCATTGGCTCTCAGCTCACAGCATAATTAGCAAAATTGCATGGCCTGACTTCAAAGCATGATCAAGCTCCTGTGTTTTCCTCCCAATGAAAAAACTCATCTGATGACAGCACACAAGTTTCATAATTCTTTGCAATATTCTTACACTTGAGACAACAGTAAACATCTTAAATTTTACAGAAAATTAAGAAAACCACTATTTTATATTTGCAAACAACACTATAATGCACTAGACACTAGCAAACAACCTACAGTTTACTGACAGTTTAAAATGAAAATGCAATTTATAAATTAAATCAAAATAAAAGTAACACTCTGAAACTTTTGAAAAGAATCTCCATATTTAGTGCTTCATTTACTGAGCTGTAACTCAGACCATGCCCAGCACTCTCCCATCTGCAGCCATAGCCTACTTCCTATATCCTGCCTCTTCATAACCAGTAGTCAGGTTTTGCTCAGCAGAGTCTCCTAGGATGTTGACTGTCCCTCACTTCAGCTGGCCCTAGCTGGCCTTGGCTGTCTTATGCCAGGACACAGATTTTGACGGTTGACATTGTGATGGCGGCGGTGACAGTCGGTCATCTTGGCGGGCAGCGCCCGTGGGAGTGGTTTCGGAGCGTCTGTGAATGGGTGACAGACACAGGTCCCCTGTGAGGTGCTTCATCCCACCCCAGTCCATACCGTCTGAGGCATGTCCATCAACAGTCCCGTAAAAGTGGCAATTCAGCCTTTCTGACTGTCCTGTCAGCTGTCAACATCACCCTACACCTCCACCCACATCGCCCCCCACCCTCTCCTCCCCACCCCTGCCCCACTGCCCCCTGACTCTGACACGGGCCACAATGACAATGTAGTCTGGAGCAGTGACTGATGAGTCACTTTCCTGCAGTCTAGCACGCTAAGCCAGGCCCCTTGAGAGGGGCCCCTGGTGGCTGGAACGCTGTGGCTGGGGTGGGCATGTACAACACCTTCTATCCCATGCTGAGGTCATCGCTTCTGTGCAGCACACTCAAACCGCAGCCTTTTTTTGGTGCATGACTTCATCCTGGAGCCTTTTCTGGTACATTACTTGTAAATAATAAATAACCTAGAATGGGCCACACATAACAGAGTGGTTTATTAATGCAAAAGATGTTTTAAGACAGGGGACTCTAATCTTACTCCAGACAGGGCCAGTGCAGGTGCTGGCTTTCGTTCAAACCCAGAATTTAAGCACCCTGATTCTGCAAATTAAGGACATGACTGAGGAGCATTATTATTTCATTGGTTTAATCTGCTGTGTTAGTGCAGGGCTAGGACAAAAGTCAGAAATCTCACCAGCCCTTCTTGCGTTAGACTGTAGACAGGACAGCCCTATTTAAGAGTTGTTTACCTATCCAAAATCAGCAGGCATATTCTGTTCACACATACAGTAATGCTGACTTGCTCCTCAATAGCTGAGTGGTCAGGAGCATTTTGCTGTAACAGGACTGCAGACTGAAAACCGCTGCTCGAGAGACACTTTACTGTAATCTGGAGCTACTGGCCCAGAGGCAGTCTCAAGCTACTGGTCTGCAAAGCAAGCTTTTAAAACCCAATAGATCTTTATTTGGCAAGGCCCATGGTCACCGAGCATAATGGGTAGATGGGATTGTCCGCTTGAGTTCAATACCAATGCACCCACATGGCTTTTTCCAGCTGCCTCACTCGTGTCACAAGTTGGTCAATTTTAAAAGGCAAACTTTTAATGTGACAAAAAAAAAACCTGAATGAGTTGAAAGCCAGGACATGGGCTGGGACTCCATCACCCTTTGTCCTTAAGAATGGCTCACATTTAAATGAAAGCGTTTTTTATCTTCACCGACAGTTTGACGAGTTAAACAATCATGAAAATTAATTCTCCAAGCTGTTCTTGTAGAAAAAAATGCATCATACTCTTATTCAGTTGTAAAAAAGAAGAGTAAAGGTTAAGGAGAAATGTTGATTTAATTCCCAGCCTCAGTCTTGTAGAAAGGCAAATGACAATATCACTGACAAGCAGAAGCAAATCCACCCCTAAACTACACTGAATTTGTCAGCTGAGTCTACATGTCCCTGAATTTATTTAACTTCAGTATACAGATTCTTCATTTTGATTTAGACTTGCCTGATGAAAACAAGTTTTGTGAGCATAAAATGAGGTTTTCTGACATGAGAAAAACACAACAGTTTTTTACTGAGAAGAAAGAACAGTTCATGGAGAACACACTGCACCTCAGACAATCAAAAGTATTATATATAACAGGTGCAAGAGTTTACTAAGTAGACATATGCAATGTAATAAATTACCCACACACTGCTAAAAAAAAATAAAAAGCTGATGCATAAATGAGATACTGACAAGATCCACAAGGGGAAAAATATGTGATCATGCAAAACAGTGTTAGTGCGAACATAAGTTGTTAGGACAACATTAGTGCGTGATGGCTGGCATTTCACTTTTCAACATACAGACACCCTGAGGTGGTTTCAGTGCAGACACAGCCAGGGCAAACAGGCCGTGTCCTCTCCCCCGGCTGCACTGAACATTAGAGAGCCCTGACATTATCTCTCAGACAGCCCTGTTGTCACACTGTGGGACTAGCCTGTGTGGACACACACTCAAATTAACGCCTGGTCACCGGGCACCAGTGGAGTGTGAGAAACCTGTCAACGTGATGAGGGAATGGGGGACCTAAAAACACCACTGAGCCCACAATAACTAAAATGACTATAGCTCAGTTCAGGCCAAAACTTTCAGACAGGACGAAATATGACCAGTAAACATTACTTAAACTAAGACCACACTAGTCCACATCAAAATGGAGGTTTAACAATGAAAGGCTGCTTGTAAAACCTCTGTGTTGGTAAATTTGTTTGTCTTGTATTCTTGCGGCAACTTCATGATCAGCCAGGATGTGGATGAACGAATCGAGTGAATGTCGACGTCATCATCCTTGACAAAACAGGCAGTAGGTAATTAGCGGTGTCTGCAGTGTGAAAAGAAGAGTGGTCTTGTTGTCACATGTCACAGCCCCTTCTTCCCAAGTCAGCAGGAGAAGACTGCTGTATGAGGCTGCACAGTTCCACTGTGTTCAGGTGGCAGATGAGAAAAAAAATCTGTTTCCATAACAGCGAGTTAGGAAATGATTGAGAGGATCCATCTTGTCTTCTAAACCCTGTGGACTCTCAGATTTGACATGTTGACTCAAAAGAGACTATAGCACCCATCTGCAAATGTTGTGAAACTGGCCTTAATACCCAAACAGGATTTTGTGGGGAAACGTGACCGAGGATAAATTACATTTCTCCATCTCGTGAAGTAAACACTGTCACATTTGTCCAAGCAGGGTCCACAGGATGCCGGTTACTGTTTGGCAGAGGAGCAGGAGTCACAGGCAGGGACCCACGCAGATCACATGACTCTGAAAGCTAATTACTTCTCGCAGGGCAGAGTCACACTCAAAGGTGGCAAATACATGCTCATTCCTGGTTGACTGAACAATATAAAAATCATTCAGGATCTAATTACAGGGCAGTGAGAGCTGTAATTTTTCCTCCGCTTGCCATGGTGAAAAGGACAGTTGAAGAATGCTAAAGCTTTCCACAAAACTCCGTCGTTGCACTATGTAAACAGCAATGAACCTATTATTCTCTGCTTTGTTTTCAAAAAAGTTCTCCACAATTCTGCTCCATGCACATAACAGTGTATGCATCTACATAACAGTGTTAACATGACCGATTTAGAGCTTTGCAATGCATCTCAACCTGGATAAGCTCCTCCCACCCTCCCCCATTGGCCAGTCCCACATTAAAAAACAAAAGCTTTAGGAGATGGGAAGCTGCATGTGCACCACTATTGCATCAACTGATACTGTTGCTTGCTTGTATTTTGACCACATCCCCTACGAATAAACTGCTAAACTGAAATACAATGAAATAAAAGCAGACATACAAGAACTCTTGAAGTCCTTTTTCTTCAGTTTCCTCCTGAGCATGGTTCCTCGGGGGCTTGTGGGATACACGTTCCGGGGCAGGGTGCCCATGTTGAGGGAGCTTAGGCTGTATGCACTCATGGAGGTAGGGGAGAAGGACGTACCCAGAGCTGCAGAGAGGGATGGAGAGATACAGAATATAAAACAGTAACTCATATGAGAGAGAGAATATTAACAATAGCATTCGAGAAGGAGAGTATGAAAATTTTGATGTTCTTTTATTGAACACTAAAGCTTTCCACAGTTACATTAAAAAAAACTGAACCCAAAACCAAGCATATGTAACATATTTACATATCCAGAGAGATATGCAGAAAGCGAATGAGAGAGAAAGGGAATGTTAACAATATGTGAGAGAGAGACAGAAAGACAGAGTGAAGCGAGAGAGAGAGGCACAGAGAGCCAGAGAGAACCAGGATGAAGCATTGGAGGAGGTCTGGGGTGCGTGTTCACCTAGAAGGGTCTGTTGGTCTCTCCAACAGGCCAGAACACCCCTGCCCAAGACAAACTCCATCCACACATCAAACACCCAACTAATTCCCCAATCGATAAAGCTGCCATCTACAGGAAAGGGTCCGGATGAGCCATCTCATAAAAAGGTGTCTCTGGAGACACAACTGCTGTGTCTCTCAACCAACACTGTTCCTTCCCCTAGCTGTCACTTTTTTACAAGCTACTCCGTATTTTCAAAACCCAAAGCGAAATTCTATCTGCCATTCTATCTCTCCTGTACTCAATAGGCGGTTTATGGCTGTGAAGCTATTGTGTGGTGGCAGTTAGAGAACAGATCTTGCGTACAGATTGATTGGTTCATAAAGTACCCGGCAGTGTACAGTGGAGGGATAATACTGTATGTAAAAAAATGAGCTTTCTTGGAATAAACAGACTTGCTAAGAATATAATAGTGAGACCTAATCTAACCTTGCTTTACAGTTACCATATTTCTCATTTCAATTCAGTAAGAGGTTTTTGCTTCTTCCTGGAAAGCCCCTTTGTGCTCTTGACCTCCACATCAACAGTAGCAGCCCAGGGCAGCGTGATCCTGCTGTGCGCAGAATAACCAATCCTTCAGTGAGAAATGTAATTTAAATTAATCCTTTGACTGACACAATCTTCCGCTGGCCCCACAACGTGGCTCATTTGACCCAAAAAGGCATGCAGTTGTCTCAGAGGTGCAAACAGACGGCTTACGCTAGATCAACACGGAGCACGCGCAGTGTGTGCAGAGCCCGTCCTTTCCCTCTATCTTACATATTAAGCTGACATGGTCTAATCTAAATGCCTTTCTTTAATTACTGAATTTGCCACTCCGTCCCTGCCTCCTCTCACTGGTGAACCACGGCTCATCCCAAACAAATTACTGAAATAAATTAATCATAAAAACATATTGATTAAAGACCCATGTCTGGCTGTGGGGAACTTTAATACAGTGCTTGATTTACACAGCCCATGCTGTTAACTTCATCCACAAAGAAAAATTTCCAATGTATTTTTTTTAAAACAGGGAAATAAACTTGTGATTTCCTAAGTAATTACCTCAGCAGCCCCCCACTATCTCCCCCCACCCACCCGTGCCTTAATCTCCAAATAAATCATGAACACAGATCATTCCCCCCACCCCCACCCACATCCCACTGTTAAAATGATCATGCCCCATTACACCACCAAATATAAAAATGTGATCTGGAGACAGCGCTCAACAAAGAAACAAACATGACTGAGAACCACTGATATCGTCTTGCAGTGAACAATCAATAATTACCAGCGTGGAGAATGGTATGGTGTGGGTTATTATATTTTTCTCATGAATAGATTAGTAAGCGCTAGGCTACTGTGGGAAAGCTCTGAGATGCATCCGCTGTGACTTTGCATCGCCCTTGAGATGTGGTCGACTCCAGCATAGGAAATCAATGGAATCAGAGGGTAGAATTTACAGCACTGGTTTATACAACCATACTGGGTGCAGAGCATGCTCCATTTCAATGAACATGCTATATCTATACTGCCCTCAACTTAAAGCACACAGCACCTTCAAGGGCTGTCTCAGATTAGTGAGGAGAAAAGCAGGAAAAACAGTGAAGATAAACAACTGAAGATCATGTAATATATGCAGGCAAATAAAGGTAACTGAGATGTGATTATTAAACAAAAAAGACAATATGTTAGAATATACATTCTCTGCTTTGGCTCTGGCTTCCACCTGTATGGATTACACTCTGAGAAACTGAGTCAAGGATACTAGTCTCTGACACACCTGCTCACCTGCTCCATACATTTACAGGTTAATAAGAACCATGCTACTGTGACATCACACTACCAAGTGTTGATTTACAGTGATGAGAATGAGCTCTTTTGCTAAGCTAGCCAGGAGAGGCTGATAGAGGTCGATGAGATGATGATTTTAACCGGCTTCAACCCCATTCTCCCCTCAGTGAGCCTGAACCAATTGGCCAAAGCCGGTGATGCTGCACCTGTGACCAAACACCCAGCTGCAGCGCCCACAGCTGCACCATGAAAATGCACTGTTACACCATGAGCCACCTGAAGGCCCAACGATTAGCTTTTAAAGGCCAGTGGATATGAAGCAAACCACACCTGAAAGCGGAATGGGCAGCACAGCCACAGTTAACTCTCAAAGGTATGCTATCTGGAGCACTACATTGACGGTACACTCAATACTTTTATCGCAGTTCTGCAGGCTGTCCTAGTGCTCATCTCCTTTCAGCTAATGCTATAGCTTTCCCAGCAAATGGAAAATAAAAGACACTGTATATATATATAAAAAATGCCTACATTGCATTTCAGGGATAATGACCAAGCCAGATAGCAATTTAGTTCCGCTCTATTTTTTTTTTCTTCTACAGAACAGCCAGGAAAAAAAAACAAGAAGAGCGCTCAACATAAGAAATACAATAAAAAAAGAGAAAGGGAAAAAATGAAAAGAAAGCAAGAGTAAGGAGGAAAAAGGAAAAGGAGGGAGAAGAAATGGAGGAGGAAGAAGCATATGGTGAAAAGGAGGAGGAAGGAGAAAGACGAGTAAGAAGAGGAGGGGGAGGAAGAGGCAGCATAAAAAAAGGCAAATGGCAAGGAGGATGAGGGGAAAGACGAGCAAGAGGATGAGGAAGGAGGAGGATGAGGAGGAAGGAGGAGTAGGATGAGGAGAGAGTAAGCGAGGAGCATTACGAAGGTTGTTTGGAGAGGATTTCTGATGTTTGGAGGCCTGGGTCCGGGATTGGTCGGGGTGGTAGGTGTTATAATGCTGGTAGGGGAGGAAGGTACTGGTGCTGCTGCTGCTGTTGGCACATGATTCCCAGGGGAGCGGCCTGTTGCTTCGCTGCACCTTGACTGTCCACACGAAGGGGAGCAGGGGAAAAATGCACGGGAGGGAAGGGGGAGGAGGACAAAAAGCACGAGGAAAAAAACAAAACAAACACAAACACAAACACAAACATGCACGAGACAGAATGCAGACGTAACCCAACGAACAAGCACAGGCAGACGCAGACAAAACAAAATGGACCAACAGGCAGAAGAACAGAAAGACAAACAAGCACCAGAAAAAGGGGAAAGGTATAACTATATGGCTGGAAAAAGGGAGGTTAACATCATGGTAAGAGTGTTTCCTCAGGAAGAGGGAGAGGATAACAGCATCTTTTTGGAGGATGAGCCGACTAATCCAGTATTACTCATTCATTATGTCTTCCCCTTTTTCAGTCCCACCCATTGCATATTTCCCCACAGACTCAAGGGGAAGCAGCCACACAGGGCGAACTCACACACGACTAATGTGCCTATAGTCAGTGCACCACCTGCAGGTCTTTTGAATTCATTTGAAATAACTAAAAGGTAACTGATGATACTCTGACAGTACAGCTGGCACCCTTTTCATTCCGCAGAATTGCATATGATCTTTGACGTCAATTTCCAATATGACAATAGTTGAATATGTATACTGTGTCCACTGTATTCTTTTCTACAATACCCTCCATCAAGAGCACTGCACTCTGCTAAGCACAAGAGAAAGGTCATCACTAAAGCCAAATTATGACACCAGATACATTTAGGGTCTCACAAATCTGTATCTCATGAATCTGTATTTACTGAAAAATCACATCCTGAGAAAAATGTTCATTCACTCCTAACAAAATTCAACGAGTTTCTTTAAAATTCATAAACATTTCTTATATCTCCATGATAAAGAATCCACGCAGGCAAAGACTGGCTGTTTGTTTTCTTGGGTGCTTGTATCATTTCCTGTGCTCAGAGAGCAGAGAGAAGCCGAAAGCAGTGACACCTCCGGTGTAACGGCCCCCTCGCATTTCCAATCATCCTGTGCTATTTTGGAACAGCTTAATTTCAGAAGTGGCGGGTTGCTTTTTTATGCCGCGGTTCTTAAATGAATAGAGGGGAGAAAATACATCAAGACGGCGGAGGGCTTGATTTGTGGCGTGCTCAGCCTCGCCGAGGTGAAAGAAGGTGTGTTTGTGTACAGGAGGGGAGGAGGAATCCATCAAAGCCGATAGCATCTCCCGTAGACGAAAGCGCCCAGGTAATCAAGCTCTTATAGATGAGAGCCATTCCCTCTCTGACACCACTGGCCTTTTCCCCATTTCGCTTAAGCTCTTCTGGAGAGCAGTCCGGCTCCTCAGCCGCCTGAGACTGCCTTGGGTGGCCAAGATTTCAATGGCTTCCATTACAGCTGTAAGCACTGTTAATTCTGCTGCATCTCTTTAGCATGACTTGGGAGGCCGAAGGGATGGAGTGCGACTGTGACTGTGTGTGTATGCAAGAGTGTCCAAACAAGTCTGTTGCCCCAAATGTTTTGTTTGTGTGTGTGGTGTGTGTGTGAGTGCATGTCTATCTGTGTACAAGTGACTGCTTAAGTGTCTGTGAGGGTGCACTTGTACAGTCATGTGTTTTTTAAATATGCCTGCGGAAACTTATGTGCAAGTGCACATTTGAGTTTCTTTGAGGTGTATGTATTTGTTTGTAGGTGTATAAGTGTGTATATCGTGTGTGCATGAGTGCTTCTGCTTGTAAGCGCACGTATATGATGGCAGAGCAGGTCATGCTTCTAATACTCAAGCAGCAGAATCTTGAGGACTCTAATAATGAGTTTTCTTGGAGAACTGTAGCACATAACCCTTCACTGTCTCCAACAGCAGCCACACTACCTCTGCCCCTGCCACAAACCCAAACCCCACAGCTCTCTCCTGTCTCCCTGTCGTGTTTGCCAACGGCCGCTAAGAATGTGAAACAAAGCTGGGAGCAGATTCTTCTGCTACAAATCACGGAAATGAAAGAAAGGTACCAGAGTACCAGATTTTCAGTGACCCGGCGCCTGTCATACATTTTTTTCAGATAGCATCGATCCTGATAATGCCTTCAGCTGCTCTGTCGCTGTTCTTGTTTGCTCCCTATCACATCAGTGCAAGACAAGTTACCAATACAGCTGCACGGTGCACAGATACCTCACTGCACCTGATAAGAAATGAACAGGAGGACCGCTGAATGTCACAGAAACTATATATAAAAATCATCACCATCATAAAGTTTTGAAAAACGCCTTAACACTCATACTATAAGTCCAGTCTGGAACAGCCACCTTTTAATAAAAGCTGTCAGGGACTGTGGAATACTGCAATGGCAGCATGACAAGTCCAAGAAATTACCTCTGAACTTCACTGTCAATGATGTCCCCCCATGCCCAAAAGAAGGCTACTGCACTTTACAGCAGCTGTAAGATATATTAAACAATAGCTGTACAATTTATTCCAGTTGATCTGGTACTTACTTATGTCTTTTTTTTTTTTTAAAGAGTACTGGGATTTTTATTTATTTTCTTTTCACTGCACTGACCAATGTGCTGTCTCTGATCACTGATCTTTGTGCATACCGTGCTCGGGGCCTTTGAGGGCCAGTCGGGTCTGGTGGTGGGGCAGGATCTCCATCTTGACGTGCTCGCAGGCGCTGGCCAGCAGCTGGGTGGCCTCGGCCAGGGTGCAGAACTCCATGCTGGTGCCATCCACTGACAGGATGTGGTCACCCGCATGTAGGGCCCCACACCTGCAGAGAAGATGACATCACTTCCTGTCATTGAACGCAGATATCTGCCTGCTGAAATCTCAGCACTGCTTCTTTTCTATTTTAAGATCTTCTTTTAAAAGCTTCAGATTACATTTGAAAGTACATTCTGAAAGGGAAAAACAGGAACTGTACAGAAAATGTAAAAATAAAACTTTAGATAAGATTTTCAGCATTCTCTTTATTAGATCAACATAATTTCACTGCCATCCACCAAAGATGAATTATTGAATTCCAACAATCACCAATAATTGAATTAAAAATGATATACAGTTGAAGTCTGCTAAACTAGACATGCTTTTATTCCTACTCAATGAAATTATAGATGCTTGGAAGTGAGAAAAAAGTGAAAAAGTCCCCTAAAACACCCATTTTAAAAATCACTTTCCCACACAATCTCTCTTCCAAGCAGCACTTAAATCCCAGAGACTGACAGCTCCTTCACATGGGGTAGAAATATGAAATTCAACACGACTCTGAAAACAGCAGAAACTGCAATCTGAAAGATCGGACACTTCACAATAAAATTTTAAATGACAACGACGTTCTCAGCAAGAAGTACCGTTACTACACAGAATGTAGCATGTTGGTTGCCACGGTAACCCGCATAAGTATTTCATTTGCGAGAACTGTTATGCACTCTCAAATGTAAAAGTGATCACGGTGGGTTAGACACTGTTTCATTCCCACAACCTCACAGGAAGAGCAAGCGCTGCATCAATGCGCGGAAATGCGAAACACGTGTGAAATAAGTATCCGTCAGAAGGGAGCTGGTCGAGGTCTCAGTCCGTTAACCTACCTGTCGGCGATGCTGGCGGGCTTGACCTTGTCGATGATGATGACTTGCTTGTTGCAGTACATAGAGGTAGATAACGCCACTCCCAGGCTGGAGCCCAGGGACTTGGCGACTTCCACTAGCAGCGGCCCCGAGGCTGTGGCTATAGAATCTGCACCCAGAGGGAGGGGGAGGGAGGAGGGGGAAAGAGGGAGAGCAAGATAAATAAAATACAGAAAACACAAAGGACTAACACCTTACTGCTGTGCACTTGCAAAATGCCCACACTGCTGTTCCAGACTGGCCTCCCCATTGCTATCAGTGGGCAGCATCATTCCACCCACTGCCACCTATTCCCTGCAAAATGAATGAGCACAACTCTCCTCTGTGGGCTACATAGTGGACCATTAAAGGAGGGAATGATAACATCATACTTCACGCAGGGTCTCGAGCCATAAACAAGAAACGAGGTGGGGGCTAGAAACTGGCCCAGCTCCCCAAGGCCCAGTAACGTCCTCCATGGCCACTGTGAGGAGGCAGAGGTAATCACCCCTTCCAAGGCAAGAGGAATAAAACACGAGGTCTTTGTGGTGACTGGGTGTTAACAGCGGTTATTAAAAGCTATTCCCAGTGGCACCTCCAGCACATGGAGTGGGGGGCTTGGACATTTAGGAGGTTATGGAAGTATGAAATGGCTTTTTTAAGCTTCTCTCATCATGTTTAAAAGCAATGAGGGCCAATGGGAGGAAAAAATGCATTAAGAGATTTTCATGTACTCTGTGATGTATATAAAATGTTTGCAACAGAAATGGAAAAATATAGAGGGGAATTGCAATCGCTTACCAGGATGCATTGCTGAGTACAGTAAATACCTTGATTCACAGGAAACAGAGCAACCACATGTACCTAAGTATCAGTGACTGACTGACTTTGCAACCAATCAATTAATGCTGAGCTCAAAAAATATTAATTGGTTCAAAGAAGACCTTGGCTGACTACTAGCTCTCCCTTAATGGCATAAGAGTACATAATGACGAACACAGGTCAATCAGCCAATTACAGCTTTTCATTTATCGAAGGCCACCCAGAAACCCAATATTGTGTTTCTACTAATCCAGTTTTCTGGATTAAAAAATGTATGATTGTATAAAACGTATCATTTTTTTATTCTGCATCTAGTTTTTTATTTATAAATGTTTGCTTTTTGCACTGCCACAAATACACTTACCCTGTCATGGGAAGAATAACGTTTTTACTGACCTGACCTGTCCCACTGCCTAATCTGAACTCTGAGGCCCACCTGGCAGAAGGTCACATGGGGCAATGAGATGAGCCAATCAGAACTGTTGCCATAGGACCCAAGCAAGCATGGTGGGATTAGCTAGGACAGGCTTCTGAGACAGGGGCCCTTTCAGGTTTAGGGAAGGAAGAGAAACAGGAACCCAAATTGGTCCCCTGTCCCCCTCAGACACTTCACCAAATGTAACAATAATACCCACAGACAGGACGGTGTCCCATTTCCCAAACTTTCACGGAGGGAGGGGAGGGTGGGTGGGCTGCAGGGGTGAGAAGACAGTTGAATATAATGGTTCTGACAAACCACCCCCTTGCTGTGAAAGTCTATAGGTATGAGCTATTCTGGAAGATTGGCAGAAATGTTTTGTTATTATTTATACTCTCTGAAATATTATTCATTTATTTTCAATCAAACCAACTGTAACAGTTAAAATGTGTTTGCGATCAGACTGGCAATTTAATGCTCCTAGATGCTAGACTTAAATACAAATAGCTGTTCAAAGAAAATCACAAAAATTCACAAAGCCATGTTTTTTTTTCCTCCTGAGAGAAACCACAGGCGCAACTTTGATGGTCCAAACTTGAGACACAACAGTCAAAATAAAGCATATTACCTTACATAACTGCTGCCGTGTTTATTTCAAAACTAAGTGGCATCAGTTTCACACAGATAGAATGAGGCAGACACATGGCTGCAGCGGTTCAATTCCAAGCCGCTGTAAAATGAACATTGCCCTCACAGACATCACATAAATCCGGCCTTGAATCAGCGGATAAATGATTCACCATTCATTCAGCTTAATTCCATCATTTCATCAGTGTGCCACAAGGGTGGACTGTCAAAATACGGCCTTCATGCATTTCAACAGATGTCTAACATGCTAAGGGATGTATTAAAAAATGGCTGCCAGAACATGTACTGGTGACAAGAGAAAAGAAACAAAACCAGGTCCTTGTTTTTTTTTTTTTTTTTTTGCATCTCATCCTGCTCTTCCCCATGTGAATTTACCTACTGTTCTCTGAACCCCAGTGAATGACTGTATCCCAGATTCGAGGGGAGGATGCTGACTCTTGGGAGGACCTGCCCTTGCTTACTTGGCACACTGCAGATGGGACACAGATCATATCCCACTTCAGAGTGTTGAGACTGAGGAGACTAAACAGCTTAACCCTATTCCTTCCCACTGAGGCTTCGCCAGTTCTGAATTAGCTAAGGCAGGTCTCTGGCCATGGCTGGTAGTGGCACGGCTGGGACTCCAACATACAGTTACAGGACCCCTGGCCTCCCCACAAACTGGTGCTTTTCTACAGTCAGCCAAGCGAAGGCCCGACTGCAATAATGATGTTATTCGCATCACTCTGAATGCTGTTAAACACTCTGCTTATTGGTATGGGCTTAAGTAAAAGACGAATAATACCTAATCCAGCTCACCCCTTGTCCCAAAACTACACTGTGTAAGAACCAGACACATTCAATCCTCTTTCAGTACATTTAGATTCACTAATGCTTCCACCAACAGACACACTGCAGTCCCAAAAGGCCAGTGATAAATGACATTCACTCGCATTTTCCTCTCCTCAAAACTTCACAGTTCTTCACAACCAATCCTGCATTTCTAAATGTCCATATTAAAGTTTAGATTTCAACCAGTATGAAAAACTACCAAGGACCAAAGATTAATGCTGCATATAGCCTATGTCCCTAATGCTTTTGCCATTTATAGGCAGCCTCCTCTGTGTTGACGAAGGGTGCCTAATCTAAGAAGAGCCAATGTGGATGCATGCCTTTGTTGTTTGTTTGAAAACTGAGCAAGTAACTTGGATGGCTGTAGATTGAAATCATTGGTTTGAGACCGCTGTTGCATCTTTGCATGAGGTGCAGCAAATGTGTCCGCACATGTGAATATGTCTGCAGTGTTATCCTCCAAGCTCTGTGACTTCACAGACAGCCATTTGTTCAGCTTTAATAAGATGGCAGCCTGTGGAAAATCACTGCTGGTACACTGTAAATCTGACCACCCCCCCACCAGCACCAGCACCATAATGGTGTTTCACTTCACTGAGGTGTGAGACAGCCATGACATTCCCTGAATAAGCTGTGTATTCATTCTGTCATTAATGGAGGGAGGAGGATGTGGGACGTGTTTGCGGACAGCCGCTCTGCTGACTGCGTGCACGGTACCAAGGGTACGTCTTCCTGGCTCCCCGCTGCGCCGTCACAGCGATGACATTTTCACACTTGATAATGACACAGGGGCTGATGCGTGATTGGGAGATTGGGGGCGGAAACCTCACGCTTGGCAGACGTGTTCTTTGAGGAGGGCGATGGATAATGCGCAGGCTGTCAGCGTTCATGCAATGTGCAATCAGCGCTGGGACGACGCTCCCTGCTTCTGCCGTGCCAATGACTGGAGCCTGCTGGAGGCATGGCAGGACGTGCAGTAGAATTAGTTTTCCCCTTCCTTCTGTGGAGTGGGCGTTTAGAGAGACCCCAATTACAGTGGGTCACAGCAGGGGGACGTGTGGCTGGCTACACACAAACAACAAAGCAGAATCTGACTGATGTTTGAGCACATGTCATATGGCACCCTCTTTAATCCTGAGGCATTTCTCCCTCGCTGCCCTTGTTCCTGCGGTGCGGCCAACATGGATGTGGAGGTTCCGCACCATTTCATAGTGAGCACAAGGCTAAACAGAGTGGGGGGAGGATGAGGAGAAGGAAGAAGAAGAACCACAACAGAATTGTTTTTACAATAGCCACTTCAAGTCCCACCCACAAGAGATCACAATTAGTCAGATGTAGTAACTGATCACTGGTCCACCGGCAAAGAACACCCTGAGGTTGGGCGGTAGGGTGGGGACCATAGACACTCATGAACCTGACATGCGTTAGGTCAGGACCTACCCATTATCGACACGTCATACTCGATAAGCAGCGTGGCTTCCTGGCCGCATTGCTTGAGGATGCTCATGGCTTCTGCATGCGAGGTGCCATGCAGGCGAATGCCGTCAATACTCAGCAACCGGTCTCCTGACTTTATGGTGCCTTCCCTAGAGGGGAAGAAAGAGAGAGAGCGAGATAGGAGGTAAATAACAATAACAGAGAACAGGATGGAGTCACACCTTTCTCATGTGTAATTACAAAATGCCCACACTGCAGTTCCTACCTGCTCCCCCCATTATTATCAGTGGGTAGCACCATTCCACCCAGCAGCACACAACTACTGCTCTCAATTACTAATCATTAACAGGACCTCATGCGTGAGAGAGAGCAAGTGAGAGAAACAAGGAGAGCCATGCTAGCTGGTGCCTTCCAGAGAGGCCAGACTCATTTATTTTACCTTTATTTAATCAGCCAGGTCAACTGAGAATTCAATTCTCCTCAGCAGTGATGACTGGGGGCAATAAAGTGGGGAGGAAAGACATGGCGCTGTGTAGCGAATGAGATGTAAGGTGGAAGTTTGGGGCGCCAGATGCAGAGAGCAGAGACTTTTAGAGGGGTTAACACCCTTACTGCTGATGCTGAGGGAGGGGCCAGAAAGATGCTATGAATCTGGCTGGTTGGTGCTTTTAATTGGGGAGGAGCACTCTAGGTGAGAGTGATTACTCTATTGCCTGTTTCCCAACTGTGAACAGAGAAACCAAGTCAGGATACATGAAGTGCATTTTAAAGAGCCTCAAAATACAATACAATACAATACAATACAATACAATACAATACTACTTTATTCATATCTCTAGAGGCTATTTCATTTTGGACCGAAAGAAAGCAGCGCAATTACATTCACAACCACAACATAAATTCAATATATATTCACATTTGAACATACCTTATTATTCTGATACAGTTATAGCAACCTCAGATTATACCTGTGAGTCACAGTGTTTGATTTTAGTGTTCACTTGGGGATGTCAGTGTAGATCAATCAATTGAGAAATGTGGTCATTTATACCGAGGTCTACAGTGAGGGTGGCTTTGGCTGGAAAGACTTCATGAAGGAACATTGCATTCTGGTATGAAATGTATGTCCAAAAGCATTTTGAAAATTAACATTACAAGTGTAGAGAGGTAAACTGCTGGTCACTGATTACAGGAGCAAGCCTGGGAACCTTTCAACAACAGGATGCATTATTATAAGTGAAGGTGGTTCTAGAAGATTCTAATATGGGTATTCCCGTCCTGGTCCTGGAAGCTGCACTGTCTGTGGGCTCATGAGCCTTCCGTTCCAGCACTTAGTCGCTTTATTAAATTCTGCTAGTGTCTTAAAAGCACTGATTTAACTGCATGCATGTGGTGAGAGCATTAGTGCTTTAAAGAACACAGGAATAACCTGTTAATGCAGTAGTGTCCACTTAATAATGGAGAGCAATCCACTTTGAAAGGTGTGCAGGGGCTAGACAGCCACTAATCAATTAAATATAAGATAGCAGTTCTTTGAGACCACAGAATGAAAAATGTGAAGCACAAATATGTGCAAAACTATGCAAAATGTTCACAATTTAAGCAGACATATTTGAGAAAAAGACACTAATCAATATGTATCTAAACAGACCTGTGGACATTTCAAATGATTTCAAACCAAGGCTAAGGGGAATTTTTAAATTTCAAAACAAAGTCATACACTTGAGTTCAACTACAGCCAAATTAATGCAGGGACCATCAGAAATCTGTGATTCACAAAAATTGCCACAAAATCCACAAGTGGATAGCCATCCATGTAATCTGACAACACTGTGGCAGAGGTCAACAGCAACCCTACACTCTTATTTACTGCATGGATGTCAATGCATTTTCAATGGGTTGAAGTGGAATACAACCATGAAATCTTCCATTTTGTGCAAAATGTGAGCTACGGCGCGAGTTTTCTCCTGCTCTGAAGTGTGCAATAAGCCATTCCTCATTGAGGACATATGATTCAAGTACATGAAAAAAGGGAAGCTAGACAATTCCCTGAGAAATAAATTGCACTACAGGAAAAAAAAAAAAGATAAAATGTTGGGAGGGTGGAGACACCAGAAGTAACTTATAACAGTATATCTCTGAATACAAAAAATGCACAGAAGTCAATTTGCAATTCTCAAATGTAAAATAAAGTTAGACGAAGGGGTAATTTATTCCAATTTTCACAGAGGGCAGGTGGAAGTGGTGAGAAATATTTCCACAGAGCCAGACACCCATCTGTCCACTGTGAAAGCAAAGCCATGATTAAATTTTGAAGTGATGTGGGAGAAAAGTTGTAAAGTAGATTATACACTGATTACAGCCGCACCCACTGAAACTGGAGTGCAGCATACATTACATTTCCATAAGAACCCACGGCCAGGGAATCAAAGCGTTCGCAAATATTGTATTTCAGGTTCTTCCAAATGCTTCAGTTAGCAGCATTGCCAATGGGACCAGGGCACTTTTAGAGGTTTTATAAACAGCATTCTGTGAGGTCCGTTTCTCCAAACGGGGGTCACATGATCCTTCTTACCGGTCAGCCGGGCCTCCTGTCCTGATGGTTGTTATGACAATAGGACGAGACTTGTTCCTGTCCTCATGAGCACCCCCTGAAGAAGCCAAAAAAGGGAGGCTTAGTGGGTGAGGAGAAAGATAAGGGCTATAGGAGCAGACACGATACATGTAAAGGAATTTCACCCTAAAATTAGTGTTACTTTTCCATGAATGTTGCACCAAAACAGGATACACTGACATTATGAGTCAATGTGTACTACAAAATAAAAAGGCCACAGTTATAATACCCAACCGACTCAAAGAGTCTAGAATCTAAAACAAAGATGGAATGAAGCATATACAGGCCTTTCTCATGTATGTGAAATGCGATGTGGCAGAGGGTCTAAAGAACCGTTACATTTATATGCAGTGTTTATAGCATAACTCAACAAAATATGAACCATTAAAAGGTTCTTGACTGCACAGAAGTCTGCTCATGACCTTGAGCTATGCCTTCATTCCCCAGAAGAATGCACTGCTTTGCATAGCTCTTACATTCATCCTGTTCACCAAGCCCAGTGTGAGTACATCATGTCTATGAATTAATTGCTACTTTGATACAGATATGATTAGCAGATAGAAATAAACGTTTTTTCTTCCTTTCAATGAGAAATTTAAAAAAAAAAAACATATTAAAATACTTTTTCATGCACAATATAACACATTTTTCCTAACAGTGAGAAATGAAAAAAATTTCCATTTGACTTTATGTACTACATGATTTGTGTATTACTGCGGCTACTTTATCAACATGAACATGTTTATATATCAGGTGTGTTCACAACAGACCATGGATACACACTGCACCAGAATGATGACATCACAAAAATTCAGCAGAAGTGACTTACGTAGTTCACATTTTTACACATTATTATTAATGCTGGACATTGACTTAGGCAATTCTGGTGAAATTCTTTGCTTAAAGAAAATGTTCTACCTATAATTTGAACCCACAACCTCTGAGTTAAAAGCCCAGCTCTGTAACCAGTGCGCTGCGCTGCACTGCCACCCACAAAGACAGAGTGTGCTCTTACCTCGGATGACAAACCCAAATGTATTGCCCTCTTTGTGCAAGGTGACTTCCACAGTCTTAAACATCACACCTGAGCCCTGGACAGCTGCGGGGAGAGCAGGGAGCAGAGAGGGGAGAACCTTACACAGAGCTCTTTAACATACCTGCCCCTACTACACCTGGGTACTACCTGCCTCAACCTAACTGCGTTATGATGAATAAGACTGTCTATCCTTAATATGAATCACATGCTATCATGTTTTTGAAATCAGACTCAGTATATCTGGAGCAAATATAGATAGTGTAAGAAGAATCTGTGATGGATACCCTCCTGAACAGTATACCGCAAAAGGATGTTTCATTAATATCTTCTCTCTATATTTGCTTCCTGTTCGTGCATGTCTCCGCACACTGACATTTTCTTCAGACACTCTTTAAAACATTTCAATAGTCGTGTAAACAATACATGTAATACTAATGTCAGTGTGTAATGAAAGCCACATATCAAGTGAGCCTTCTAGCATCGCAGCCCACAGGCAGACACGTGTCATCATGTTTGCCGTGCGGAATGGTACAGTTTAGGCTGGGGATTTCAGGAATGAGAGATGGGAGATAGAACATAATCGTCACCCACACCACAGAATTCCACTCCAGGATTGATGAATGATTCCATCTCCCCCTCTCTCACGCAAGCCAATCTCATGCCTTTTATTCCCTTGACTTCCACAAACAGGCAATTTCATTTTTTCCCACCATCACTGCGAGTCAAGTGTTGGGTTTCAATAACCTGTTGCGCAGTAAAAAAAAAAATTCTCTCTTCTCTCTCAGGTGTTCGCTTTTCATTATTTTTCGATTGTGACAAGCATAGTCTCAGGGCACTATGGATTTTCTACCGCACACCAATTTTTCCATGAAATTAATCAAAGACCCCTACAAAAAAAGCAGCATTTAAGCATGGGAAAATAGACGACTTTGGTTGGTTAAATCAAGCATGACCCAGACAGACAGCACACAAATCCATGAAACCATGAAGCAGCAAATATTTTTTTAGAAGGAAATTCCTGACAGGAAATATGACTAGATACAATATATTACATATACATAGTTGTAATAGACAGTTGAAGCACTATATTTAAAGCTCATATACTCCAATTCCAGTGTTATTTCTTTTTGCAACTTGACATATCCTGTCATTTTTTCAGCTATTTTTCAGCTATACACAGTAGTTTAAAAATGGTACTTCACAAAAGTCTGAAAATTGACATGTCAATAAAAGTGTAAGTTGATAAGTAAAATGAGTGAGTTGGTATTTTGACTGTAAAACTCAATTTTCTGACTTCCTCTTGAAATGATTTCCTTTGTGTGGCTTCCATGCATCTATTTTACAGATATGACTTTTGGTTTTGCGAGTATTTGTTGAAGTAAAAACGAAAAAGTTACTTTGAAAGTAAACCAGGGTGTGAGCGATTCCAAATAAACTATGTCAGCATTTGCTTTAGAAGGTATCTGAACCATGCTAATCACTTAAAAGCATCGCAAATCTTATCAGATAGGATTGTCACTTTGAGTAAAATGAAACCTTTTAACATTAACACAGAGTTATTGACACTGAGCTGTGGTGTCATTTATTTTCTCATTCACACTGTGTAGACAAAACTCATCCTGAATATTCCTTTTGGTTTTCACCTACATTACAATTAAACATGACTTGTACATAGGCATGCCTGTTACCAGCCTTTATAATGATGCAGTGAAAATGAAAAGAAAAACAGCTTCATATCAAAAGAGGTGAAAAAAACCACCGAAAAGCCCTGTCAATCATCCTGTTGAAAGGCTAGAAATATAAAATGGAGTTTAATTGGCATCTGTGAAAGCTTTGACACTCGCTCAGAGCAGACACACACATTCACAGGCAGTGGATAGTTACTGAAGGAGTGAGTGAGTGATATGGCACCTGTGAAAGCCAGGACACGGTATAGCAGAGGCGGGATACTCACACACAGGCGGAAGCTCATACTCCACCTCCAGCACCACGCGCTCCCCCACGTTCTTCAGCAGGCTGATGATCTCATCGTGGCGGAACTTGGTCAGGTTGATCCCGTTGACAGACTTGATGTAGTCCCCCACATTCAGCTGATCGCTCCTGATGAGAAAGAGGGGGGCATGAAGAGGGGAGAGGGGGAGAAGGGGAGGTAGAGATAATTATTCACTTGAATTTGCTCATCTTCTATAAATTTTCCTTATTAATGTATTTAACTTGAAAGGAGACGACTTCATTGACAACAAACAACATTGAAATGAAAATTTTGAATAAAAATCAAAACTGTACTATTTACACAATACTTCCCCTACATTGTCCATTTTAACACACTGGTGAACACAATCATTCTCCTCCATACCAACTGTTTTGTTTATGCCTAAGATTTGCTGCTGAAAACAACTTATTTTGCTTGCCAGCTTGTAGTATGCAAATGTTATAATGCTTTTGGGAAGACAGAGAGGGGGGGAGGGAGAGATATAAACTGAGTGAAAGAGACAGATGAACAGATGAGGAGGAAAAGGTAGAGATAAGCACAGAAAGATCTGGAGAGGCAGCAAAATGCAGACAATGATAGAGAGGGAGAGATAGAGAGAGAAAAAGTGAATAAAACAGAGATGGGGAGAATGAGGAAAAGGTAGAGGGGAAAGGAACAGAGGGCAACCAGGAGAGAGGGAGAAGTAGACAGGAAGAGGAGTGAGAGAGAATGTAAGTAAAAGAAAGGCATGGAAAGAGGGAGGAAAAGGTGTAGAAAAGTAGAGACAAAGAGAGAGATGGAGAGGCAGACAGAGGAGAAAGATGGAAAGAGGGAGAAGCAGGAGGACACAGGGAGAGACAGAAAGAGGGAGAGGTAGACAGAGGCATAAGTGCTGTGCTTTAATCACAGCTGGGAGGAGATGAATCGCTCTTTGTTGTG
The DNA here is from genome assembly GCA_022829145.1 of Albula goreensis. Lineage (NCBI taxonomy): Eukaryota > Metazoa > Chordata > Actinopteri > Albuliformes > Albulidae > Albula > Albula goreensis. The sequence goes on from CM040765.1 coordinate 13,179,066, forward strand.
CGCTGTGCTGAGAGCAGGGATGCACATGTCTCCATCTCTGGAGGTGGGGAACTTTGTGTAAGAGATTAAAGCATCTGCATTTTACCTCTCCGACATCTGGAGTGGTTACTGGAAAACCAACGAGCCACCCTTGCTGTGATGCTCAAACACTGCTCTATGTTGTGTTGGATCCCTGGCAAATTTACGTACCAGGCATACATTCATGCTAGAGCTGCAATGCCTTCTGAAAGTGAAGGGCAGCCATCTGTGGTCTAAGTGTAAGTGAACTGCAACAGTCTATGAGCTTTGTTATATGTAACCTGCAACAGTTAATGGTTTTATTATATGTGAACGGTGACTATCTATGGTCTTACTGGATGTGAATTGTGATCATATAAGATTCTTCTGTATGCTAAAGTGACAACACTGACCAGATAAAACAAAACTAAAACTATAAGGTATATCTTCCACACAACATTTACTATTTTCCTCTGCCCTTAACGGCCCTTTTCCAATACTCCCAATATAACAGTTTGAGAAGCATTACCACAACACAGGACAGTTTTCTGTATTAGAAAGAGTGTATTAAATTCATAAGCCACAATGCACAATGGGATTTTCCTCAGGCAACCTCTCGGATAGCGTTTATTATTCTTTCTAAATAAATGATTTCCCCCTTTGCCAGTTGTGCTTTCTGAGTCAGTCACATCCTGCATTATCAGGTGTGGAATGTCAATGTTTCATGGCTCTGTGGCCAATAAAGTTTATTCAAAACACTCTGGGACTAGACCCTGAAAGTGTAATGTAATATGTTAATGAAAATGCTTTTGTAATTTCCCGAAAAGTCGTCTTTATGGAGACACATGACATGACATGACTTGCCAATTTCCCTCCTACCAGAGGAGTAGCCTTTGGGACTCGTCCTACACCCTGCACTGACAACACCTGCAGCATGCAGTTGTGGTACAGACACACAATGCAGCAATCACAGCTATCATAAATAAATATAAAACATAACTACAGAAAATACTTGGCCGGAATGGGACTTGATTTTGTTGACTACACTGTTTTCCTGATGAACGGAAGTGCTGCTTTTGATACTACAGATAACAAAATTACGTTTTGTGCAGACCTGAAAACCTGTTTGGGCTGTAAGGAAAGACACTCCCTTGGTTTAAATCCTACTTATCAGTTTTTTCTGATATATTGTTTACTTTAAACAAACTTAGGAGTCATTTGCTCATATCCATTGAATATAATGATCCTCAAGGTTCTGTATTAGGGCCGTTGTAGTTCCCACATCAAACGTTACCACTTCGGAATGCTACTCACAGACATGGTGTACATTTTCAATGCTATAAACATAATTAACGATTTCTGTTGATCAAGATATGTTTGTTATTCAAATTAACTGGAGCTGTGTTACCTGGCAGCGATGCCTCCTTGGCGCAGATTGGACACACGGGGCTTGCCATCCTTGTCAATTCCCCCGGAGACGGTCAGGCCCAGTGTGGTGCCCTCCTTCTTCATCAACTCCACCACACTGGAGCCTTTAAACTCATCTGCAAGAGGAGCAGAGCACAGGTTAGAGGAAACCAGGAGGAAGAAACATATACCTCACATGCCAGTTCAGCATGAAAAGCTATCCAACCTTTTTCATCAATGTTTTCAAGTAAAACCTACCAACCCAATGAAGACAAGTTTTAGGTGAAGGCACAGATCTCTGTGGGTAGGGGCAGTGATTCCACCAAAAACACCTCCCTACAAACTACCCTCCCGGAGCCCGACGTATATCTACGCTGTCACATCCCTGATTATTGCTGAGGTAAGTGTTATCAGAGACGGTATGCCAGAAGCACCTTGAGATCTCTCAAGATCCAACTGTCTGGGTTCTGGGAGACTTGGCAGAAGCAACTGGCCGACTCTTCAACCATAATGCGCAATGCAGCAGGATGTGATAACACTGCATTTACTGCATTTCCTCTTCCAGGTTACAAAGACATGAGACAAAAACCTGATTGGAAAAACTGCACAACTGCAGACTGCTCATGAGGGTCAGGGCCCTGCTCTCTCACACATCTGTCATGGCTGAAGCCTAATTTATACTCACCATTAAAAGACATACAGCTGCTTCTTAAAGGAAAAGAACATAAGGTTTGCACACTCTGAGCTCTCTTATTTCCTGAGGATTTGTGGTCATCCACATGTAGCTACCTTTTAGGCATTTACCAGATGCTGTGACCCAGAGAGACTTACACAGCTCACAATTTTACACATCAATTTATATAGATAGGTGTTTACTGAGGCAATATATCTTAAGTAACTTGCTCAAGGGTAAAGCCGAGGAATAAAGTCTACAGCCCCTGGACTGTAAGTCCAGCCCCATTAAACCCAGGCGAAAGGATGGCTGGTTTGCTTGTGCCTCTGGATCATGCAACTTCATCTATCAGGCTGTTTTGGCTGCCATTTTTTGCCTCACAAAAGAGGGGCGGAGTACAAGTCTTCCTGGCTGTGGTCTGCAGACACACTTTTGAGACGGGTGTGCATGGTTTTTCCCCGCGCAGACCCTTGAGCAGATTTGCTGAATTAATCAAAAATCGTGTCATGCGATCGCCTTCCATGTAATTCTTCCCATCAACGTGATGTGTATCGCTGTGAGACGCCATTAAACAATCATTCAGTGCTGCGCTCATCACGCTGAGCTGCTCTGAGCTTGCCAAAAAAAAGGGGGTAAAAAAGGGCTGGGCTTCTTTATGGTGCCTCCACAGCCACAAATCTCCTCTATCTGCCTCTATGAAATAAAAATGAGCTGTCTGACAGCTCTCCCTCTGGCAGGAGAGGGAGAGAGAGAGAGGGAGAGAGCAGGAAAGGAAAGGGGGAAAAAGAGAGGGAAGGGGAGGAAAGAAAACATAGCAGTTATTGTATTTTATGAGTGTGCATTATGTCTGTAAAAGTATCTCTGCCTTGACAATATAGAAGTTCTCCTGTCATGTCAATAAAGCAATTTGAATTTGAAATTGTGAGAGGAACGGAGAGATGAAAGACAGGGAAAAGGAGAGGGAGATGGAAACAGGGAGAACGAGACAGGGAGAGGGCGAGAGAGTCGGCTTCCCACCCCCCCATAAATACCGCAGCTGGGGATCCAGAGCGAAGAACACAGCCCACTCTGTCAGAAAGCAGGCTCACAGACGAACCTGGAGGATTGGGGAGACTCATGCAGGCTGCTTTGTGAGAGCTCAGCAGCCAGTCGAATGGAGAGCAGTGGGCGGGGGAACAGGGAGCTGCGCTTGATCTTTATCTACAACTAATGCTGTACCCTTGAGCAAGGTGTTTAACCTGAGTTGCCTTAGTAAATGTTCAGATGTATAAATGTATTGTAGGGTATAAGATGTGTAAGTTGCTTTGCATGAGTGCCTGCTAAATAGGTACATAGCTGTAGTAGGGCAATTTTGTTTTCAGCTCAAGAGCTGTGGTGGTCCAATGAGACCGCCCAAGACCATCTGTAGACTGTCTGAAGCTCAAGTGAAGTTGCCTGAAATTCTATCGATACTGGTTGCTTGATAGCCCATACCATCCCCGGTGTGTTTGGAAAAACCAACTGAGACAGTCTTAAGGTTTGACATGAGACTGCCTTGAGTCTGGAGTAACATGCCTGAAAATGTAAACATTTTTTTTTTTTATTATTTTCAAATTCTGTTGTTATAGGTGTGTGCCAAAACAAAACTGACAATGATTGATTGGAATAGCAGGTTCTTCCAAAGGGGCGCACTAAACCCAAAGGCCTAGGTTAGCACACTCCCCACCCTAGAGCAGCTACAGCTTCTCTCTGTGTGGAAACCGACACAGATAACTTTCAATCCTGCTGACTAGTCAAAGAAAAAAACCCACAAAAACACACACACAAAGAGTAATTATCATCGGCTAATGAGCGGGGCCTACATGTCACGCATAGCGGGAAAAGAGGGGAAACATTGAACAAAGTGCGGAGGCAGCAGAAGCAGGAAACAAATAGGATTCAGCGCGAAAAGGAGTCAAGATCACAGCCAGGCCGTTTCATCTCCTCTCACCCGCTTTGTGTGCCGCTAGCACTTTGTTAACATAATTGCGGCAAAGCTATTAAGCCCCTCTTCTACAACTTCTGCTGTGTGATGTTGTATGCGAGATCTTATTATAGGGAGCAACCCTGAGCGGCTGAGTTTAGACTCTTGAGCGGCGTTGTCCCCGTCATCTCTCTTCACTTCACGCTGTCTGGATGCATCAGTGGCTGGGCTATTATTCACCCGACGAGGCTCGCTAATCACCATGGCCCTATTTTAATCACTTATGCTTTTACTGCAGGAGAACGCCACGGACGAATCCATAAATCCACACTCATCAGTATGTTTGAAGGAGACATCAAGATGAAAACTGTAGTGGGGTGTGTTTGAGTGAGGCTAGGGTGAGCCACACTGGCACATACACACACGTACACAGACTCATTCATATGCATGTGTGCCCACTATCACACTCAGTGCAACCACACACAGGCTAGGAGCCAGTGAAAGGCACAATATTCGTTAAGTGTTCCTTTTTTATTGGAGACAAGAATGCATGTCCTTTGGATCGCATTATTTTCAGTCTAAAATAGAATGGCATATGCTCTTAAAAACACTGAATACCATTTAGATTTAACTGCATATTAGACCAAATTTGTTTGATTTGGTGCCAGACACCAACAGACACAGATGCACACATACACACAAGCACTGCCTTACACAAACACTACTAAACACACACACACACACACACACACACACACACACAGGCTCCTGGCAGTTGAGCAGCTCTGGCAGGTTCCCCAGCGGATGCGCAGAGCTGGTGTAGGGGGAGCCATGCTCGGCAGTGCAGCCCAGGCTAGAAGCTGCTGGCCTCAGATAGAGACACAGACGCAGCCTGCCGGCGGTGTGGGGCTGTGGTGCTGGCAGGAAGGTCGGCCGCTGTGGGGGTGGGAGAGCTGTAATGGCCCCGCGGTATTGGGTGTCATCACCTGCGTCAAATCCACAACTTCCCACCAGGGTGGGGACAGAAAGGTCATGTCACACCCAGGAGCACAGTCAGCCTCTGCAGACGGGAAGCCTGTGTGTGTGTGTGTGTGTGAGTGCGCGTGTGTGTGTTCTTTTGTGTTGTAAGTGTATGTTCATTTGTGTTATTCATGCTATTCTATTAGAGAACGGACATGTGTGATTTTATGTTCGTGACTACACTTGCATATATACATACTTCCAAATGTGACTGTATGTGATTTTATGCACGTGTAAGTCTGTGTGTGTGTGTGTGTGTGTCCCCATACTTGTGTGTCTGAATGTGGTAAATGCACTGTGTATAAGTACCTGCACTTCCAGAGTCGCACACTATAATCCATTATACGCTTTATGTTTTTAGCTCCAGTTTCATACAAACTAGATGTGACTTTCAGAAGTGTTGAAAAACGTTTTTAGAGTTGCACACTCCAAAGTCAGATTTTCAGCTTTCTGAGTGGATTAATAATTTACATAAAATTCTAATAAGATGTCGCTCTGTTAGTACACACAATCATAGAAGTCCCAGAGGGTGCCTGTTGACAGCAGTCATGGGGTCACTCAGAGAGACACATCCAATGGTCCAGTCCAACAGAGTGAAGGTCCTGGACACAACTCAACAGCCAAGAGCACAGGAGAGCCAATAAAAGCAGCTCTGCTGAGGGCTACAAAAAGAGCTTTTTATGAAGACAGTGATTCCCCTAGTGGCAGAGTGGGTGAACCTTGGTCCTCTGACCTTGCAGTATAGGTTGGTTCAAACCAAAAAGCTTTCAGCCAACAAAGATCTTTTTACATTTTTTTCTCTGATTCAGTACATTAAATCGTGAGTTGACAGACATGTCAAACCAACTCACATGTGGAAACAGTAACTTAATTTGGTAGCAGCCTTGATGAGGACTGTTCAGAATATACTTGGTGACATTGTAACATACATTTTTTAATCTATTGAATTTTTCAGAACAGTCAAGTGCTGGCTGTTCTTGCAGTTTTGATCTGAAATGGGAGAATGAGCAGTAAGACTGCTGACTCAACACTGCACTCAGTAAGTATAATGTGGGGGCTATCATCATCATTAGTCATACTGCACATGAAGGCTGTGGGCTGGAATGACATCAGTAATGATGTGACCATGCAGTATACTGTATTTGCAAGCTCTCTCTACATGGCTGTTGAAAATATGGTGAAGAAATCCTCAGTTCAAAAGTTTGTTTGATTCCTGTAATGTGAAGAGCAGTATATTTTTGAAGCTGAAATATTAATATGTATTGCACAGCACTGTTGTTGTTGAGTCACTGACCCTCAAGTCTGTCATGAGCTCAGAGTCTCCAGTGTTCAAACTTGAGTCCAAGGCTGCACTTTGTGGCTCCACTCCACTTCTCACCCTTCCTTGCATAGACAACAGATTCAATTGTGGCTGAAACCATTCAGCAATTCATGGCTTCAAAATAAAGTCACTGAACTCTCAGGTAAGCCCATAGTTAAAAAGTCAACAAAACATGAAAGTTACAATCTAAAGTTGCAGTGCAAGCCCAACCAAATGGTGCTCGAGTCCAAATTGATTCACAGGTCATGAAAAGTCTGACTCAGTTTGGTCTAGAATGCAGCACTGCCCTGCTACAACACTGCGGTTCAGGAATGGCACCAGAATTAAACCAACTTACTTTCAGCGAGAGGCACCACCCTACAGAGCACTGGCCCCAGTGCCTGCTGGCATTCAACAGCACACCAGTTAGCCCATCCACACACTGGAGCAGTGCCTTAACAGGGGGGGAAATCAGGGCAGACCCAGCCACTGATTCTCTCCATTACCTGGGAATTATGTATTACATTTGAACTTTCATAAAGCATTGTGAAAATTTAGGGCTACTGTGAAAGAACTTCAGTAGCCATAGACATGAAAAGGAAATGCCTCGAGTGCATTCTTTAAATAAAATACCTGGCAAACTACCATAACTACACTATTTTTTGCCAATGTACAGCAATTACCGAAAAGCAGTACTGGGGAAAACACATCCAGAGTTGTGCCAGAGATGCTGACAGCTCTCATTTTGATAGCATGAGAGACACTTTTTTTCTCGGCCTCTAAATGGTATGATCATATTACTGTGAATATTACTATGCCTGAAAATAACCACGCATAACTGCACACATTATCCTTCACAATGAGGAGTAACTTGACTAAGAGCCTGAATGAGGAACAAATGAGTTTAACACTATGTTAGTCTACGTCATTATACTGATGACAAACCTTTACATGCAGTGTCAAGTTAAGCCTTTCATAGACACTGGACATGTAAATGCTAAGTTAATTAAACAGCTTGTATAACGGCATGATGAAGGTCCTGCACAAAAATCCAAGGCAGGCCTGGTCACCTAAAGTCAGGGCTTAAAGGCAAACCCACAGTAAAGATTGGCCACTACCTTATGTTTAAAAGAAAAGTGCTCTGAAATTCAATAATTTCTGTGTCTCCGAATGTGTGTGTTTGCATGTGTGCATATGTATGGGAGCATGTGTACCATTATAATGGTTTTCAGTGCTACATGCTTCCATTTGGTTTAGCAGTCTGAAAGCCAGTGTAAAGACAGAGCTGGGAAGATAGTGCAGCTCTTAATAGTCATAAAGAGCATGAACATAGTGAAATTGCACTCCTGCGATATAACATAATTTGTGCTGGATAATACTATGTAACAAAGCACTGAATCTGGCTTCAATGCGTATGGGATTTGACTTTTAAAGACACACATTTGCTCGGATATAAAATTATAAGCAGTTACTTTATCGTCTCTCACACGTGAATCTAATTGGAGCCTGAAATTAATGTTCAGTTTTCTGTAAAAAGTCTATTTGCATTTTGAAAATGTGCTTCAGAAAGTGCTGAAGCTGAACGCATACCAAGTTAATGGCCTTAGCAAACATGATTTATAACTTGCTGCCCTCTCCCCCCCTTCCGGTTTCAGCTTCCTTATAAAACCAACTTCCATTTATGCATTGGCACATAAGTAGAGCAGACATCCATTATGGTCAGTGTATGGAGACTTCTAATTTCACTGTAATATGCGTGTATATGTTTGAGGTAAATCGCACCTCGGAATGTGGGATAATACGACACTCTGGCCTCAGTGATTGTCATCCAGATAGACATACATATCTACATATACATATAAAACCTTCTATTGTCATTTTTTTCTTTTTGAGTCTGATATATGGATATGAAGATGACATCATTAAGGTTTGAAGCACTGACAAACACAGTTATACAAAACTTCCCTCTTGTAATGTCAAAACCTTATTTGCATTTCCTTTAAAGTTGTCTTTTTGGAGACACAATGTTAGTGGAACAAAGACTAGCTCTGTACCATGTGACATAACAGGTGACCTCACTCAGAGGATTGGCCTGTCTCGACCTGCATTCGCTCAGTGCAGGCTGGGAGCTCTGTAACTCTGTAAGGATGATGTCATACCCATACCCTTGTCTCGGGGGTGCAGGGGATGCGGGGGGGGGGGTTAGGGATGTGCTGAGTACAGCAAAGCCCGCTGGGAAGGTTCCCAAGCATTTATTATGGACGTTTCACATTCGTGCTCTGAAACATTGCGTGATGCCATGCATATCGGATCAGCTTCAGAAACAGTCTCTCCTCTCAGAAAACAGCCTCCTCCACACATTAACCCTTAGAGTATGAATGCACAACTCCAGTTAAGCTAATAGTTTCTGGTGCATTATAGCACTTCAGTCATTACATATGGCTAATCATTCCGCACTAATTATCTTCAAGACATAAACTGTCTGTTGGCTGAAAGGATACCACAATAAAAAACAAAGCACATGGACCATGAAAGAGTGAAATTAAGCATACTTGGCTTGGGGGGGGGGGCTTTCAAAATGTTTTAAGGAGGGGTCTTTCCATGCGAACCTGAACTAAGCTTCAAATGTATCATTTCAAATTTTCAGCAAATACTCAAAGGCCAAAATTTGTTAAGGTCAACATCCTGTGCTAAACTAGTCCCATCCACACAACATCCACTTACACACGTGTGTGCATACACAGATTCTTTCTCTCATTTCATTCTGTCAATAACATCCTTTCCCTCCTTCCATCTTTCCCTGTCGGACTCCCTATTCACTCCCTTCCTCACTTTCCTTCCCTCACTCTTTCTTTTTCTTGTTCTCCCACCACCTCCTTCTCTCCCATGAGTGTCTTTGATGGGCGGCCCCCCCACTGTGTGGGAGAGTGGGGGCCACAGATGCCTCCGGGCGGGTGAGCTCAGCGTGAAGCTCTTCTCAATTCTTAATCACTGGTGGAGGAGGGAGGGAGAGGGGTCGAGAGCTGCTGAGGAGATGGTAACATTATAAAGAGGGGACCATTTCTCTGCGTTGTGGTTACAGGTCCAGATATATGCACGCAGCAATGCATTCCTAAGAAGAAACAGACAGCATGTAGCACCCAGCTCTAGTGACAAATAAGATACCGTGCTATCAGGTAGTGTGGATTCATGAAAGGTATACTTTCAGGGACAAGGGACAAGCTGTGCCTCATTTAAGGCAGTACAATGAGGCTGTCAATACACGGCCAGCATGACATTAAGCTGCCTCCAACACAACTGATATGCTAAAAGCCTAAGCAGACTATTGCTGATTCCACTCACCCTGGCACAGCTACTATATACTTTATCTGCAGGCAAGAAAAAGCAGCCAGGCAGCACATCTTACGAAAAAGCATAAATACAGCAACATCAACAGCAGTCATAAAAACACTTGGCACCCCATTTCAAAATAACCATAGGGCAAAAAGAAAGAAAACCTTGAATACCCCATGCATCATGGACACCATGGTACTGCCAAAATATTTACTTGCAAAACTCTTACAAAAAAGTTTAATTTCACAGCACAATCTTTGCCAACAAAATGTAACTCAGACAGCTTTCCACTGCAATGGTGTGTCATGTTCTATAGTTTCACCAGCTTGAAATTTCCCTGTGATGTTCTGATACTGCTTTTGATATTTACACTGGAGAGGTGCTGTTCACCATGTTCACTATCGACAAACAGATGGAAATAAAACATGACAAAACCAACACTTTATTTTTGTTTTGCTCACTTGTTTTGAGCCAGGTACTCTGTTATTTACATACTAAAATCAGTGATATTGTACTGCATTTCCTTTGATGTCAATGCTGAACTCATATGGGTCTCCAGAGCAGGTGAGTCTGCCAAGGTAACACAAAATATGTACCATGGAAAGATTCTTCCCAGGCAGGAGCTGGATGTCTGAAGACTGCCATGTTGCAGTTGGCTTGCTGTAGAGAGCCCGTAAAATCAATTTTTGACAAGTTCCCTTCAAAGGTCCTTTCAAAGCAGCTCCACTGAAAGAGACTGCAGTGTTGTTGCTGGTTTACAGCTCCAAAACAGCCAGCATGTAGCACGCCAAGCCCAATTCAAATAAGAGAAGAATTTCTGCACTTTAATTAAATGTTAACTTGACATTTCCATATTGGCATACTTAGAAGGCTGGGATGGGGAGGGGAGGGGGGGCGACTGTGGGGTAGTTAGGGAGGAAAGTCTGACTCCTTCAGATGGTCATCTGTGCATGTCTAAGCGGATTTTGTTGCTTGGAGAAGTTCGGCGGAAAACGCGGCCTACTTTTGGCGAAGGAGTGCGCCGTGGGCACTTCCCCTCCCACTGGTGGATCCTCCAGCTTCACACACCCACACCCAGACCCACACCGACTCACTGCTGGGCGTACAGCGTGACACATTCAACTGAAGAGGACATCAGAGCACAACAGCGCTAGCGTGTTCAGCAAACACAGCCACCCCAGGTGTGAGCCATCTCTCTTCAGAGGGAACAGCAGGAAGAAGAGCTTCAGAAGAAGGGACAATCACCTGCCGTTGCTGATGAAAACTGGCAATTTAGCTGATCTTATTGGGTATGTTACTTGCCAGAAGGAGACACAGGGAGGAGGAGGAGAAAAGGAAAGAGTAGCTGGGTTTGTGATGTAATGAGGGCCAATGTGATTCTCAGAAAAAGAGCAGGTTGCCCTGGCAGAATTTTTTTTTTTCTCCTTTTACCTCCGCTGGGCCTTGTTGGGAATACCAGGGCTTTTCTATTTAAATCAGACAATGAAAATTGAAAAACAAAACATACATCACAGTTTTGCTCATCGTCTTCCTGGACTCTACTCATGGGGCTCAAAATGGGCAGTCAAAGCATTAAAAGTCTGAGAAAGCCAACACGGCATGAGAGAGGGGCACATTTTTTTTGCTTTACAATATATTTTTAACAAGGTTTTTAAAAATTCACGACAAACTCGCAGAATGCATTAAGGTCCTCTGCCAAAGAGAGTGCTGTAGAAACTAGCGTGTACTTACCAGAATACTTATGTTTAATGCACAAACTGCATGACGGCTCACTTACTTATGCGTTTCATAAATTCCTCATCCAAGTTAATTCCTTTCTCTCTGTGTGGGCGCTCATATAATATTGTTACAAATAACAGTGCTATCTGGAAAAATTCAGAGAGCCCATTGTAACAGGTATGCAGATAAACATCAAACAGTTGTTCACAGCTCTGAAACACATTCTTCAGAAACAAAACTGGTGAATATGAGGAACTGACCTTGGCTTTTTGACGGAGCTCAATGTTCATGTTTTTTGGGAACTGAAAGCACTAGCTTCTACTACATATGTCCACATACTACGTATGTCCATGTGTGTATGTATTAAATGTGATGTAGAACAGTTACTGCATGACTGAATTTTGCTATCGCCTTGCGGCAGTGTATTAATGAGACCTCTGTACTTGCCAATACAAGATGTAAGTGTGATTCCTTACATGTACATTACATCATATTTGCATTCATGTATTCCAGTCTAATGATATGGAAATGTTAGGAGTATCAGCCAAATCCCAACAAATGACTGATTTAGTTTCTGTTCCTTTGACATCATTGTACTTTCAACGAAAGGCACATATTGGGAAATACATACATGTATCCTGCGGTCCATCTGCAGCTGCTGATAACCTCAAAGAGTGTCAGCAGTGATGAGATTTCATGAGCTCTTTAACAGTGGAGCTACCATGACCTGTCAATCACTGATTTCTTTAAACCAATCAAAAGGTCTAGCGCGACAGCAAAACACAACGGTTGGTTCAGTGAGGAACTGGTGCCATAAGGTAGTCTTGGCCTGAAGTCAATGCATGGCTACACATGTTCACCATAATGTTGGCTATGTCGAGAGCTCACACATGCCTTACAGCACTATGATATCTCTGTGAAAGCTGACATTTCATTAATTGTTTATTGACAAACAATTGTCAAAAATTGGTCAAAAATTTTATGTTTTCAGAGACATCTCCTGAAAAAATGTTTCTGTTGTTGTAATGTAAACACAAGGATCTAGATTCGGGAAGAGACGTTCCACATCAACTCCAGAGTTGTATGACGGTTCAGTGAAGACTGCCCCCCTGAACAGAGTAACGTGAATACAATTTTACCAAATGCATTCTCTCTATACATGCATCTCATCCAGCTGGCCCATCTTCCTTCAAGCACCCGGTGAAACATCTCCACAGCAGTGAATAACACTACAGAAAATGCTAATGACTAATGCAGGTCTCACAAAAGCCACATACCAAGTAGATAATCTCCGTTAGTGTAAACAAGTTTTCAGGCTACATTTCAATTCACACTTGGGCACAGGCTTCATTTGGAAACATCACATGCTGGGCCACATCTGCAGTGCAACTGGCCCCGATGTGTTCGTTCAACGTGGCTAATCCAACGTGACGCACACAGGCTCCAGTAATCGCTTGTGTTAAAGAGAAGATAAAAATGAACGCCTCCAGGGCATAATGATGAAAACACTTCACACACATGCTGCTGTTGATTGTTCTCTATAGACAGCCAAAGAGTACATGACGTACAGCCCTGACACAACACATTCCACCGCAATGGAAACGCCATTAACCCACGCGATTGTCCAAAATGGACTAATCTTTTCCCAAAAACAATGAAATCAGCACACAGTCCATGTAGTGCTGTTTCACCAGGGCAAGGTGCATTTTCATGGCTTCTTTTAAGGATGGGTTTTGATGTGGCGAGAGTTTCAAGCAAGAGAAGGGCTCAGCTGGAGTTTCTGCTCAATTCTCAACTGTGTTATCTTTGCTTAATAACGAACAAGTTTATTTGCCAACCAACCCCTTGTGAACATCACCGAAATGAAATATATTTGATTAATTTAACATGATTCTTTTGTGACTACATGCTCATTTATAAATGTCCAGAGGGCAGCTTCGCTGATATTATAAATTTATTTAAAATTTTTCAATGAAGGAAGCAAACACCCAGCTAACTGCCTCTTGGCACAGTAGCTCATCCATTGCGTACAAAGAGAGGAGAGTGCTCTTTTAGCAGATGTTTTCTTCAATGTCATTCGATCTAAATCAGTCTTTATTACCCCAGTAAAATATCTGGTGTGCAAATGCAATTATGCACAAAAACCTGAGTTCAGACACACATGTACTGTATGTGACAGCGGAAATTAAGAATATGCCTGAAATGCTATTCAGTGAAGTACAGTGGACTGACATACCCTATGTTTGGACAACCCTGACTCTTCTCATTGTATATATGAATATAAGGTACACGATCTGATTGTGCCATTTGGAGCGCTCAATCAAATAAACTTGTCAGACCAGCATTACTTTCAACCCTTTATACAGCTTTCAAAAATGTATATTGCTCAACAAGCGAATATGGAGCATGCTCCAATTTGCCTAACATCAATATGATGACAAAACATAATATTTGTGTTGGACACGTGTAAGTGTCTTTCAAATATAATGCAGACTGTTTTAGAGCATGAACTCATTATTTCTGCTAACAGTTCCTGGAATTTAGCACTGGATGTTTGGGTTTTGAGGTCTTGACTGTTGTGCTTTGCATACACAGTGATTGAAATGGGAATTTCCAAAGGGGGCCTGGGGCAAGCATCAGAGTCCAATGGTCCTTACCTGGGATACTCTGTCTCCTGATGGCCAGTGCTCCCTCTGGTGGTCTGGAGGGGTTGGAGTGCTTAGTGTATGGCCCCTCATCTGGAGAATACACAGAAACTACAGGTCATCTACAGAAATACCAGGAACTTAACACAAATAAGCACATATTTATATCACATCTACATGAATCTGCAGTCAATGAGCATCTAGTTATCCAGAGTTTTTTCCCCTATTCACAATGAAAGAGACTTCAATTTAGCTGATTCTTTGTTTAAGAGATAAACTACACTTCTCCCTCTGCTTTGTAGAGGGGGACTTGCAGTGGCACAGAAGTATGGTTCAAATGCTCACAGAGGCCGACAACCAGACAATTACTGAACATTAGTCCCTGAATCCAAGGTCAACACAAGAATGATCAAGTTTTCACAGGTGCAGGGACGAGCAGAGAATTTAAAAGAGGATCAAAGATGAATCTTCCCTAATACATGTCAACCTGGGGAGGGACAGAAAAGCAGGTTTTTGTACTCCCCACAAAGGCGACCCTTTATTAGGCTCCATTTAACTGCTTTTCACGGCAGCATTAATTACTGGCCCACATTATTCAGAGCGCACTCTTAGCAATACAATGCAGAATTCATTGAGTGGGATTCACAAAGTAATTGCCTTCTCTGAGAGGCAGACACAAAGAGAATCCAACAGCGCATTTGGCTATAACTGTGAAAGCAAAGTGCCTTTACACACACACACACACACACACACACACACACACAGTAAATTAAAAGAAAGATTTTCGCTAAGGCATAAAGAGAGAGTGACGCCATTATTGACAGGACAGAAACCAGTGGCTGTCAGCTCTATACTGGTCGTGCACTAGGCTACACTCATCACACCTGGCTTTGCTCCTTCAGGTAAGAGTCCACCCCCATCCAACCACTGATTCTAAGCACATAATCTGAGGGCCAACAGATTATGCTCATTCTGGTATATTCATACAGGCATCCATATTTTGGTTAAAAAAAACAAACCAAAACAAGATTCTAGTGAAGCAAGATGCTTTCAACAGCCAACATCACACAAGAACCCTGCAACTGCTTGCACACTGTGACTATGTGACTATGTAAATTCAGTATCTGCATGGGCTACACATGGATATGACTAAATATGCTTCTGACAGGACTGAATTGCTTCAGAGAACAGCTTAATCAACTGCATGATTTGCAATGGAAGGAGCTGGGGCTGAGCTGCGACACCCATGGGAGGAAGTGGAGGTGGGGCACTTCCTGTGCAGGAGGAAGGGGAACGTGTGCTGGGGACCCCAGCAGCTGTGTTGCCGCTCTGGGGACTCATTTAATGAGGCGCTGTTGTGTACATGGAGGAGTAGGGGTGTGGACACAGCCGGCTGACATACCAGTCTCTGCTCCAGATGCGCTTGGTAGAGCAGGGGTCTCAAAATCGGTGCCAAGGAGGGCTGTGTGCTTGCTGGATTTCATGCCAACCAATTATTGCTTCCTTAACTGGTTCAATTACTCATTCAGCCATATGCATGCAACTCTGTGCTGAAGCACAGAATATAAGCAACGGTTATTATTCAGATCACACAAATAACTAATTTCACTTTATATGCATTATGTATGAACCAACAGGACTAATTTTGGAACTAATTATCTGATCAAGAGTGGAAGGCAGAGTAAAACCAGCATGTACATGGCCCTCCACAGAGTTTGAGATCACTGCACTGGAGCATCTGCAAGGGGCAGTTACATTTTGAGGGAGTAATGTCCTGCAATTTAACTGATTCTATCTAGTTCAATCTGAATGGTGCCTAAATATGACAGAAATGGTGCCCGGTGCGTGCATGCGTGCGTGCGTGTGTGTTCAGACCATGTCAGATCATCCGCCAAGAAGAGAAACTCCTCCTCAGGCCCGCTCACAGACCCAGAGCCCAGACACACAGCCAGCCGGTCTCCTGCCGCGGCAGTACCAGTCTGCAGGCGGCAAGCGCTTCAGACACCAGCTATCTCTCTCAGCCTCAGGGCCGCACTCCCTCTCTCTCTCTCCCCCTCCCTCTCTCTCTCTCTCTCTCCCTCCCCCCCTCTCTCGGTCTGTGGGCTGGATGGCAAGCTCTCCTCTCAGAGCGGATGGCAGCCACAGGATGCCTGGCCACCCTCCTCCCTGGTCATGGAAGACGGCAAACACACACCATCCACTGCCCTGGGCACCCACAACAGATTCTTTTTGCGTCTTTTGATTTCACATTTCTGTCTGCTACAATATGAGTCAGTGGCCTGAAAGAAGACTCAAATTCAGCACCATCTGGAGGGATATAAATTATGATTATAGCAATAAGATTCAGCAGATATGCCTGTAGACATGAAAAATAAAATAAAATCCGACATGCCCTGAGAAAATGTTTCACCATCAGTTTGGGGATACAGGGTGGCAGCTCAGGAACAAGGTATCAGACAAGGTCAATAATAAAAAGAGCTTGTCGAGGTAGATTTTGTTTCAATAACGAGACTGCACATGCTGAACAAATTCAAGAACAGCGTATATTAAGCCTTAAGGTAAGGAGCTGCCTGCCAACATGTCTTAATAATTAAGAGTGATTTCATTTGATTGCCTGAACAGTCAGAAGCAAACTCAGGGGTGCATATTATAATAGTGAAGGCACTCTGTAAGGGAGGGCTCTATGCTTGGATGTAAGAACTATTTGATATCTGCCAACTCATTTGTGTGCAATGTGTACGTCCAATCACATTTTCAAACAGTTATTGATTTTTTTAAAAATACAAACTTTCACATATTTCTAAGTTTGAAGTCAAACTTCATGGAAAATTATAACAGAATTGATTTTTGAATTTTTGAATCCAAAAATCAATTGTTTTTGTTAAGAACTTTCTTCAGGTGTCCTGATGAATGGAATTCTCTGTTCTTCTTTGTGCAATTTTAAGCACATAATTATTGAGTTCATTGACTTTAGTGAGTGAGAAAAGACAACCAATTTCAACAAAAATAAAGCTTCAGTACCATCTCAGATATTAAAGGAATGGTTCACCAAACATGA
Organism: Albula goreensis; assembly: GCA_022829145.1. Lineage (NCBI taxonomy): Eukaryota > Metazoa > Chordata > Actinopteri > Albuliformes > Albulidae > Albula > Albula goreensis. Next base: position 13,196,160 of record CM040765.1, read on the forward strand.
TATCAATTGATAAGAATGTGCAAAATGTGCAATACTATCATAACAAGCTAAACAGGCATATCTTCGATGAAATATTAGAAAGTCAAAAGGCTGGCTAGTAAATATGACTAGCCAGCCTAAGGATTCACACCTGGGGTTATGAATTTCTATTTTACAACCAATGTCTAGGCAACTAACTAACAATAGCTAGGCATAATTTAAAAGGTAACTGTAGCTCTGGCAGTTCAACTGCCAATTATCAAGCTTCTTGTACCTGTTGAAAAAGCTAAGCATTAAGCTGAAAATTACCACACTTTCCACTGATAATAAAAGTACAAAATAGTACTTCCCCTCCATACCCTTCAAGTAGGGTTCCATTTAAAAACATATGAGTTCCAAGGATTTCAATCAATAAGGGATGAATAATTTTTTAACTAGTGTACTTTGGCATCACTTTCCAAGAACAATTTACAGTCACACAAGACCTCCATTCTTGATGCATGCATAGTGTATATCTACACATTCTACTATGTACTATTTTTGCTCATGGAACCAAGTTTTTTTTTTTTTTAAGTTATAAAACTTTCCAACTTTGGGCTCCTTTGCAGACACCATCCCTTTTGTTCTGCCTTGGGTGAATTTGCCACTTGACCTGGTTCTGGAAAACATTGTCCTGTCTTTTTCTGAAGACGTCATGCCTTCTAGCATAGTGCAGTACAGGAGCGCAGCGCAGGGCTGGGGGGAGCAGCTCTTTTGGGCCCACTGGAAGCACTCGAGTGCAGTGAGGCTCACTAGAGTGGAGGCCTTGCAGATAAACACAGAGATTTAAGCGTCCCCCATCACCCCCCAACTGCCCACCTCCCCCAACTGCACTCCACCACTCCTATCAACTCTGTGCAACAAGATCTCACAAGCAAAGACACTTCTGCATGCTGCACTTAGATGCCTCCCCCTCCTATTGCTTCTCTTTCAGCTCTCAGGGTTCCAAGGTCTTTACAACAAGAGACTCCATCCTTGTGTCTCTTTACTTTCCTAAAAATTAACATTGAGAATGAGAGCACTACAGTCTCTCAGAATTCTTCAATTCAGCATTTTTAAATAATTTTTCAAACACACACACACACACACTATAAATAACATCAAATCCTCTGAATAAAGCAGGAAAGAATGATCTGAAAAGCCGTTAACCCTTGAGGCCCTGTCAGATCAAAGGAAAGTACAAAGCTCCGCTATAGGCCTATGGCAAGGCTCAAGAAAGGCCTCGGTACATATACTACTGCATGCAGAGAAAGCCATTCAAGATTCATACACATCCCATGTTACTGCATCAGCGTCCTGGATGCATCCTCAGGAAGCTGACAAAGGGACAGAAGCAAGTGGGACTGACATGATCTCACACTACTGGAAGAACAACCAAATAATTCAGAGACAATAAATCATTATATACACTATAAGCAGGTTTACTAGAGGGGTAAACACCCAAAAGTAACACCGTCACTTAATTGGGACTTTCAGGGACACCCCCAGTGTTTATACAACTTTGTCTGATTGTTTGGACTGCTTTGGACTCATGGGCCACCCAAAATATGCATTTTGAGTGAGACTTCATACATTTTACTAACATTTGGACCCATATTCATCAAGTTCCATCACAGGCTAAAGTGTAAAACTGTTCCTCGATCATCACGCCTACTCCAAGATGCGATATAAATTTGGGCCTTGAACACCCTGCTTAAAGTTTAACATTCACATAGATTTAATCACCTTTTGCAACAATGATTAGTTAGGAGGGCTGTTGGCCAGTTATAGAAAGGGACAAGTTTCACCCTGGACACTCAATGGAGTCTTTGATATTTATTCTAGCTTATTGACAAGGTGGAGGACAATGTCCCTGTTGATACACATCACAAAATCATGAAATGTGTTGCATATTGTTTTTGTAACATCAGAATTTTTCATTTTAAGCCCTACTCTCTGCTGGTTTTGTGTGTAGACAGGACAAAAACACAAGGGTGGGTGTGAAGTCCTTTAACACAGTGAGGACCAAAATAAACCTCCACACATGCATCCTGGCTCTATATTTGTACCCCCTACCCCCAATCTCTACCGTACTCACCCACATCGTTGCGAAAAGCCTGACTGACACCACACAGGAACGCCATGGTGTGGCAAAACACTCCAGAAAATGGGCGTGAGTGGCACAGCGTATGCTGAGGCCGGTCCCTCAGCCACGGGGAAAGAGGGGATGGGGGTGGGACAATGAGCGCGCTCACTCTGTGCACAGCCGCTGCTTCAACGGTGTCTGTATCCAAGGTTCCTGGGCTAACTCCTCACGCCGCATAGTGCTCTCACTCTGCTCCGAAGGAGACCGTCACAGTGCTGGGCCCCATCCTGAACAAGAGCGTGGCTGGCCGAGTGAACCAGCAAGCCTTTAATTTTGCGTAGCTCACTGGAGGGGCCCAAATAAACCGGAGAAATTTGGCCAAAGCTCTGACTTTTTTTTTGTTTTAAATTCCCACGGTCTGACTTCAGAGGGGTCACCCCAAGCGATTAAAGAGGTCAAAAGTACAAAAACAAAATAATCATCCAAGAAAAAAAATGGAGAGAAAAAAAGACTTCAGATTCCAAATATCAGCTGGGAAAGGCAGCTGGCATGGGGAAACATATTTCTGCAACAATATAACTCCCCCCTCCGGAATGCTTGTCGCCCAACTCCCTTTCGCTGCTACCGGCAGAGCGGCACGCTACAGGCAAGTCGCCCAGTGACAGGACACATGCTCATACAAATGAACACATGCTGGAGGCCATATTAAAGGACAGAGCATTTGGAGTGGACTCCCTGGACCCCAAACGTTTACTGGGAGAACAGAGACCTCCTTGGTGCTGCAGTGCAGGGAGAGAATGAAAGAAGGAAGGACAGAAAGAGAGAGAGGGAGAGGGAGAGAGAGGAAAGAGAGGGAGAGGAGGGGAAAGCGCAGCAAGGCTGTCAGCCCTGTCAGGTCACACCATACCCAACCATGCATACCGTTGGGCTCATTTAGGGCCGTGGAGAGATGTTGAAGCAACTGCTTTCACGTTTTTTACATTTTACTTGCACGCGGCAGGGGGTAAGAGAAATTAAGGTTCCTTGTGTTCCGTCGAAACTGCAGGCTTTTATCATCTTATCGACTGTTAATTAAAAAAAAAAAAAAAAAAAAAAAAAGCTTTGATGTGCTCGGCACTGGGGCTGTCCTGGTGGATTCACATGATGGGCTCTGACATGTGTCTGTGTGCGGTATGTGAGAAGGGTCTGATTTTTCCCTCCCTTAAAAAAATAAAAAGCACTAAACAAAATGGAGCCTGCTATAAATAGCAAGCAGAGAGGGCTAAATAAAGGCCCTTTCAAATAGCCCTTTCCTGGCAGCTTTTGGTTCGCTTCACTGTTTGAGGTTTGAAATTATCTAAAAGTAATTTGCTTAAGCATGTCCCCTACTGATTCTGTTTCAGCAGTATGATCCAAACGCATTCAGTGGCAAAGTACCTTCTGTGAACATTATAATTCAGTTTGCCCGATGAAACAAATTGCACAAGTGCCACCAAAAAAAAATGGTGCTATTATTTTTAGAGGGTGTGTAGTATTTTTTTTACCATCCCTGACACAAATCTCTTTCTTCCCACATAATGGAGTAAGAGCCACTTCACTTTGGCGATGTGCAGTCTGTTTCAGTGCAGAGTGCTGAGATGGGATGTCCAGGGAAGAAGAGCCCTTAAATTTTACATGATTCCAGGCACTCACTCTGTGTCATGCTCTACTGAGTATTTTCAACTGTGCTGGGAGGATGAGATCAGCATAGCTGTCCACTAAAAATGAAGGGTAACACTCTCTATGAAGAGTCCCAACATAAGAACAAAATAAGGCCAACACCACATTTATATCTGTACATACTTTGCCAAGTGGCAAGAGTGTGCAACCTAACCATTCATGCCAAATATGGTTTTGACATGATATACAAACTAAAACGCTTATGCATGAGACTTTATTAAGCCTTCACGCAGTTCTCAATAGTGATGACTTACAGATGTTAATAACTAAAATAAGGATGAAGTAAGGAGTGAATATATAAGATACAGCATTGCGTCTTGTCATGCAAGAGAAACAGAGTGAATCCAAAGTTGTCCAATGCTTGCTTTGCTTATGCTTTATTTTATACTGTTAAGCAGAAACATTTTGCAATGTCATTGAGAATATATTTTTGGATCACTGTACTTTGCAAGGTTATATGTATGGAATAATATTCAAATCCATTTTTCAGGGCAGTAAAGATCTGATGTGGGTTGGTCAGCTATAACTGTGAAAATCAGTGTTCAGAGTAAACCGAAATTTAGGGCCAAAACAGGAAATGGGTAAAATGGTTCCCCTTGAGGTTGATACATCTAGACAAACTTGGGCATGCGCTTTTCGTTTTTTGTCCATGAGGATGTAACATGAACAGAGAGCTTGCTTTATTAATGTTTCATGGATTTGCGATGACTAATGCTTATTCCAAAACCAATGCAGCTAAAACTAGATTACATTAATTCAATATTTTCTTTCCTGAAAATGTTTATATGTTGAAATAACGGAGTACAATGAAGACGACAAACCAACAATCCTTCTTAGATAGGTCTTCATTCTTTATAATGGCCAACCAATTCCTACAGTGAAGCTTCCTTATAATGGGGTATCTCAAATGATCCTTTCTGTGACTGCCAGTAATCAGTCAAGTGCAGTAGAAAGTCATCAAGACACATGCTCCAAGACTGTACACAGCCTGAGGCCAGAGCACAATTCAAGGCAGATCTAAGCTGTACCACTCATTTAAATTCAAGTGCAGACTTCAAACTGAAAACAAAGTAAGACATCACAAATACAAATACGTATCATCTGATAGAAAAAAACGTAAACTTGTCTTGGATGCCCTGGAGATACAAAAAATAAGATTCAATCGGTCACAATCAGACATCGACCCCATCGCGTCACGGCATCCCTGCACAGCTCAAAAGCCGATGCAACATGAAAAAAATTAGCTGTGTAAAATCCATACCTGCCGCCGATCAATGCGCCAGGGCGCAGCTCATATTAGATCAGGACACCGGTAGAGAAGCTCAATAACAGCAGTGTGTGTGCGGGGTTTTCACTGCATCCCAGCACTGTTGAACAGACGCATCGTCAGCTGAGAGCTCAACCACACCTGTGGAGACTTGGCACAGGTTCCCCAGTAACTCGGTTACCAGGTTACCATGTTACCATGCACGAGCATGAACGTTGTAGCCCTAGCCCAATCAGTTCTGTCTTATGCTGATGACGTCATGGAATATTCAGGGTAGTGTGGTGTTTTCCTTTCCCTGCTTGGTCAGTACACATATGTGGGCACGTGTTTGTCTGTAGCTTAGCGCATGCATATGTTTGTGTTAAACATTAGAAACCAGAAGCTGGTGGAGTTCAAAAAATGGTGAGTACTCCATTTGAACAGTTTTAATTTAAGTACCTTCTGTGCTACAGTTTTAAAAATCATCCACTTACATCAACAAGAACTCCTACTGATATGCAAGTCAGTACAAATTTGAATGAGGGGGAGTTGGGAGTACAGACCACCATCCAATGCCAAGCAATGACAGCATGACACCCTTCTGGACCCCATCAGCCCCCACCCCTCAGTGGAGTTTTTTTGCCCCAGGTTATCTTGTTTGACAAGGCTCCAGCTGTCCCCAGTCTCCCTAGACTCCCCCACCCCCAGGCTGCACCTCATTCTCCTGGGAGCTCAGCGATTCCCCACAGTCCTCCAACGCTGAACGCTCCACGAGTCCACATGTGCCACTGAGGCTGGTGCCTGTCGTTCTTGGGTCACTGTTAAGTCACCAGGACACGCCGAGGCTGCTGGAGCAGGACTTGAAGAGCTTTCCAGCCAGGAGCACATTTAACACACAGCACAAGAACAGGCTGACATTTACAATGAAGTATGAACTCATTGCTTTTCAACTTCTTAGCCTTTAAAGGAAGGTGATTTTTCCTGACTGATCAAGACGTATCGACAGGTCAAAATCAAGAGCTTTTGCTGTCTGATAACTGACACAAAAAGGAATGTAAAACGAGAGGAATCTTCACCATGGAAGACTCCTCAGAGAAAATAACCCAGAGAATTAGGAATGCTGAACCACACAGTATTTTTGGGCCATAAGCAAATTTAATAGTCAGGACAAACTAATGTTTTGGATGACATTTGAAATGACTTCTTCTACTCACTACAGTTTAAGGGAGGTGATTTTTCCTTACTGACCAGGAGATAATGATCATCCGACCAAAAAATGTGTCAACGTTCCCCATTACCCACATTTCAAATAGAGTAGTACAAATCTCAGTCTAAACAACAAGAATCCAAAAATAAACCACAGGATACACCAAGCAAAAAGTACAGCTAAGGCAGTCCAGCAAAACTCATTTGAGTTGTTGTCATGTTTCTGAAGTCATATTAACATTCAGTACTGTTCAGTCATTGCTGTGGATCTACTTCCTCTGTCGAAGCATGCATTACTATGTCACTACAAAGAGCAGCTATGAAAGAACAACGGTAATTTGACTTTAGATTAATAGTACAAACCTGTTTAGCGCAGCGATGCTCTGGAGTGACACCCTCTGTTCCTGGTCAGACTACTGACCTGCACTGGCCTGCTCAGCGCTCCAGACAGCAATGACACTGCCAGCACCATGACCTGATTCTGTTCTACCTTTATTTAATCAGCTGTGTCAGCTGGGAACTCAATTCATTTCTCCTGTGGTAACCTAGGGAATCGAAGTGGGTAAGAATCGCAAGGGATACTGCAGCCAATCAGCTGTAGGGGACAAACACTGTAGACAGCCCCCTCTAGCTTCTGTTTGCAGGCAGAGTCTGTTTCTCATCTGCCTATGTGTCAGTCAGCTAGCAAAAAAACACCCTTCTGAAGATTCCTATGGGCAGAGCAATGATCAGTAGAAATCATGTAGGCTCATCATTTACCTACTGTGTCAAGCAATGTTGACACACTGAGATCTTGGTGGGCTAAAGTGTTTGCAGTTATTTTGCCATTTCCTTTCCTTTCCTAAATTAAGCACCTGAGTACTGAAACACACCAAAAAATCAAAAACTGAAACACCATGGAACACGAAAATACATACGAAAATTACATATAGAGTCATGAAAAATGACTCTATATGTATAATAAAAAAAAAAAAAAAAATCCTGACATCAGTGAGAAGAAGAGTGGTCACGGAAAATCATCCTATCAATGGCAAAAATGGCAGATTTTCACTTTCTCCCCTTTCAGCAGCACTCCGCGGTTTTTCCATCTCAGGGAAATCAAAGCGGAATGGTGAAGGCAGAGAAACAGCAGTGGGTTGGGATTTTTTCTTTTTTCCTTCTGTCTTTCTTTCTTTTCCTTCTTCCCCCTCCATTTGCCTGCGAGGGAACGCTAAAGATAACCGGCGCAGCGGATTGAGAGTGACAGGGAACAGCCTAGCGCTCCAATCAGACTGACTGGAAGTCTGCAATCTGCAGCCAGGCTGCTGCGGTCGTCCTCAGGGCCCACTGTGCCGTGCCGATTGTTCCTCTAAACTAAAAGCCCACACAGCCAAGGGAACTGCAGGAGGATTAGGAGCGCAGAAAAAGCTGGTTAAAAAGTTGGCCTTTTTTAGCCAAAAGTTGTAGAACATGTTCTGTTCATGCAGTGAGTATGACATTTCCACTTTAACACACCTAAAACAACTATATTTGTCTGTGTGAAGGCTTCACCTTTTTAACTTGAGTAAATACATATAGCCATAGACACTGTTAATCATCTTGATTTTTGGCCCCAAGATACCCCATCAAACATCCAAAAAGATGCGCAGATTTGCAAAAGAAGCCAGTGAGAATGGTTTTCACCTAATCTGCTTGAATGTAGTGTTTTACACTAGATAGCAGGTTCAAACCGTCAAGTTTACGGCTGCTCACTAACTAACTGTACCGATCGTTACAGTAAAAAAAAAAAAAAAAGCTGTCAAGAAAAACACGAGACCTTTATTCAGCTTTGAGGGTTTTTCTGTAAATGCCAGTGCACATTTCCGACAGCACTGGCTGCAGCTAATTCAGAAATAAACACAAGGTACCACTGCATCATCTCAATCTCATTTTATGATTGAGACAAATAAAACTAGGATAGCTCACTAAAATCCACATTTTAAGTTTTGCAACATTTAGATGAGTCTCCATCTTGTTTTTAGCTGGCTAGCTTCACATTAAATATTTGTTAAACATGAGGAGGATTAAATCCGTGCGCATGTATTCAGGTTGCCACCCTCCCACCAGCTGGATTAGTACTGACGCCCGGAAAGAAGTACCATGGAAAATCAGTGACTGTATAATCGGGCCTGCAAACAAAAAATAAATGTGGGTGTTCTATGTAGGAAAGTGAAAGAGTGTAGAGTGCACACTGAAGTCTGGCTTCCAGCCCACTGGCGGTTCCTGAGCCTAAATCCTACTAGCCTTGGAGAAAACTCAGATCAATAAGGTCTCCAAATGGGAGATACACTGAGTGTTATCCCTCACGCAACAGCACCACCTCTTGCCTTGTAGAGCAGGGGTGGATAATTCCTTTTGGAAGCCAGGTGTGTGTGTGGGTATTTTAGGTTATTGTATCCCCAAAAATCCTGGCTCAGTTAGGTAAATAGCTGTAGATACCAACAATGGTTTGTTCATAGATTAGGATACAGTTAAAATGATTAATATGGAGATTAGAGATAGAGATAAAGGATGAATAATCTGTCTTGTGAAGTTATGGAGACATATAACAAAAAACAGAGTTAAGAATGAATCAGTTTCATGAACTTATGAAGAACTTAATGAAGAAAAAATGTCCATATTGTATAAACGATATGGCTGTGATAGTGCAGAGCAGAATTTGGGATAAAACTCAGATCCAGATGCAGCCCTCCTTGACCACCCTGTGCTGCAGCCTCTGTGTGAGACACAGAACAAAAGGCCTGCCACATTACAGCTTGGTAATGACACTAATGAATACCTTTGTTCTGCGTTCAGGGGAGCGGGCCCTGCTTCGCCGATAGCAGACAGCTGAACAGAGCAGGCATTAAATGGGGTGTGATATTTTCCGCGAGACGAGCCTAACGGGGCCCGACAGCTGCGGCTCCCTCTTGCTGCAGAGTGGGGGAAATGGTGTTAAAGCGCTCTCCACAGCCCCCTCCCGCCCCCTCCCAGAGGGTGCGAGAGTTCAGGATCAAAGCTCTCCCCCCTTCTCTCTGCACTACCTCCCTCTTCAGAGGGCAAGTTTCTCTGACATACATTCATAATGTACAACACATTACAACACAACAGAGCTCTACAATCTGCACACACCCCCAACCCTGCCCCTCCCCCTCAGACCCCCTCCTCACACATCCACCCCATCTGCCACATTCTGTCTGTCCTCGCAATATGTATGGAAAGCAAAGAATTCACAGCCAATTCAATGAGGTAGCTAACAGAGCACAATTATACACAAGAAAAAAAGCCAAATACTCATCTCGTATAACATGTAGTTTGTATCATTTCCTTTTCTCCATGGATAGCCAGGAAGTCAGCAAAATGAACTACTGGGTTAGAGTACAGGAGTGCCCATTATGTTATGTTTTATGGTAGAATTGCACAATAATTTCTAGTATTTCAAGAGGCTGTATTCACTCTCTGGAGCTCCTCTGCTCTTGTTCTAACCACTTAGATGAGAAAGGATGAACAAACATGGAATTCAACCGGGTCAAAGTAAATTCAACCCGCGTGCAAACATATGGTTCTTAACCTTGAAAAGAAAAAATAAGAATCCACATTTTGGACAAAACACCAGCCTGGGGGGATATGAAACGTTCTGGGGCACTGTGTTGACCTGAGGATCCCCCCTCCCTCCACCAGGGTATACTTCACAGAAGTGGAGTGGTGCGATAACAAAAAATTTAATTCAGAGAAAGTGGAATGAATTACATTTTTTTGGTGCATGTCGTCATTTTGCTTTGATCACCTCAAATATCAGTGGGAGCAAGACTGAGCATTATCATCTGAGATGAGAGAGCCATTCCAATCCCAACTGCCCCACACCCCTCATCCCCCACTGTGAGAACCATGCACCCACAGATTTCTCCTCCACAAGTACAGCTAAATAATCTAATGTTGCCTCTCCACTAAAAAACCAGACGAAAGCAGCACAGTTCACAGGGACATACCTACACAGCCGCTCCCCCTGCAACTCATAGGGACATGACCGATATCTGTCAGCCAATCATGTCAACCCAGTGAAGCCGAGTCTATCAGCTAGGTGAGGGTAGTGACTTGAACCAATTCTAATGTGAAGTGTGAGACCCAGGGATGTGGTTGAATGGTGAGAGGAGTGATTCACTGCATTCCCATGAACCACACTCTGAGAATCTGACCTGTGCCTATGCAGCCACGTCCCTGGTGTGCCTGCACAGTTAAGTGCTCCCTCCCAGATGGTACGGTTAGAGTGCCTTGAGTGTCAGAACAGCCTCTACAATTCTGACCATCTGGGTTCAAAGACTAAAGCCTACCTTATATCTATGACTGCTTGAAATGGCCCTGTGTTAACAAACACCTTATAATCAATACTTCTCTTAATTGTGGTGAGTGGCTTAGCGGAAGTTCAGCAATCTGCAATAGCTCGCGAGCCTTTGGGAAATAGGGCAAATCAACAGTCTCTGCCAGACCAGTCTGATAGTCCAGTTGGCCTCGCAGACTGGACTGGCAGAGAATGTAGATTATTTTTTTTTTTTTTTTTTTTAGGTCAAGCAGCCTTGCAGAAACTGGTGCATTATTAAAAAGGCAAAGATAGATGAGGATTTATGAGAGAGGAAAAGTCAGAGCGAGAGCTGTGGCACATCTGGTGCCATGTGCAATGGCAGGGCTCAACCAGGAAAAGATCACAGCTCCTCTCTTTAAAGCCATGCAGCAGGCATGCCCATCAGGCGATAAAGGTACGAAATGAACCTTAAGATTTCAGTGGGGATTATAAAATGCGATAAAGCTGCAGTTATTGAGCTTGATCTTGCAAAAGCTACTGAGGATTTCCACGTCAACTGTACTGCGAGCGGGAGCCAGGGAGGCAGGTTCAACGATGGAACCCAGTGGATACCAGTGTTTATGGGAGAACGAGGTTCATGAAGTGAATACTTTGAACCAATCAAAATGTTTTGCTCTCCACAGCAAAACACAATGATTGGCTCATCTCAGTCAGACACTGGTAGCAGATGGTAGCTCCACCCATTTTGTGTTCAAGAAACCTGATTTGTGCATCACCAGGTATCAGCAAAGCTTTTCCATAAAAACCTGCATTTATGGTGAGAATTGCACTCACTGATCCATCCAAATCTTGCAATTGCAATGTTTGAGCAAAAAAATATGAGGCAACACAATGCTGTCAGACAAACCTGTCCATTACTTATATTCAAGCCTCTCAAGTGCACATACTCTGGGAATGGAAGTTGTTTTGAACTCTAAAGTGATTGTACCTTTGAAAGTGTTGTCAAAATACTCCCAATTAATATGAATCCCTTCCTGGCTGGAATTGTTACTTCCAATTAGTCAGGCTTCTCTAGTTTTGCAGCTAATGAACCTTAAGGTTATTAGCAAACCATCTGCAATAGGGATCTCATTACAAGAACAATTATTTTTCTTCTTAGTCAGCATTTGAACCAACCAATTTGACTGCTTTCCAGTGACCTCATAGCTTTGGCTTCCTTTGAATACTTCTGATTTTGTTCTGGCCCATTGTTATTATCAATCATGGTCCATTTTCCCACACTGTATTCTTTACTGATAGGCTCAAGACATGACCCTTAGTCCAACTGAGTGAATCATTTTTTTCAATGGTTAGTGTTATTTTCTATTTAATGCCCACCTTTTTACATCAGTAATAATAAAGAGCTTGATATTTGAAAAGCTGAAAGTGTGTATGCCACTTCTGGGTTCACACTGCTTTTACCAGACTTTACTCCATAATTGTGAGGTTCACATCTTTGAGGTTCTACTGTACTGTGCTAGCTTAGCACTGCAATGGAAGTCCCAGTTCTGCTCCCATAGACCAGAAGAGGAGCTTACACTGCAGTACCTGGAACCTGCTTGGAATTTATAAGACAAAAGGCTTATAAAGGCACTCTCTATCACACATGCTCTCTCACTCCCTCTTCCTTGTGCTCTCTCGCCCTCTCTCTCTAAACCAAGATCAGGGGAAAAGACATCCAGCCACCCATCCCATTTCTATGCAAAGTACTGAATGGTAATAGGCGACTACACAGATAATGCAAACACTAAGAATCACCATATGCCATGTTTTTGTTTCAGGGGGATGGGAACCCAATGACTACATGGCAATGGCTGTATAACAGCTGCATCACTAAAGAAACTATGTTTAACCAGCCACCTTCTACAAGAAGGGATGTGAATCTTCATGCATTTTCCTGATTAATCAGGAAATACTGGTTTTCAGACCCAAAATGTATCTGATTCCACAATGCATTTGACCTTTTCACTGATATTTATAACCTGCTTATGGCTGTCAAAGAATGCAAAAGCTTGTTGTGTATGCTTGTGACATATTCAAGTCCCCTGCCTCTGGTTGAGGCAATCACAGTTTGTAATGGGGTATTTCCTGATTCATTTGGAAAATAGCATCTTTGCGCACACGACAGTTTTATTTCTACTTTGGTAGCTGGATGCAGGGTGTGCAAAACTAAAAATATCTCAGGGCAGAAATGTGAAATGGTCACACAGAAAAGTCTGAACACACTGTCACACTGTGAACAGGTCACACTGAACAGTCTGAACACACTGTCACACTGTGAACAGGTCACACTGAACAGTCTAAACACACTGTCACACTGTGAACTGGTCACACTGAACAGTCTGAACACACTGTCACACTGTGAACAGGTTACACTGAACAGTCTGAACACACTGTCACTCTGTGAACTGATCACACTGAACAGTCTGAACACACTGTCACACTGTGAACTGGTCACACAGAACAGTCTGAACACACTGTCACACTGTGAACAGGTTACACTGAACAGTCTGAACACACTGTCACTCTGTGAACTGGTCACACTGAACAGTCTGAACACACTGTCACACTGTGAACTGGTCACACTGAACAGTCTGAACACACTGTCACACTGTGAACTGGTCACACTGAACAGTCTGAACACACTGTCACTCTGTGAACTGGTCACACTGAACAGTCTGAACACACTGTCACACTGTGAACTGGTCACACTGAACAGTCTGAACACACTGTCACACTGTGAACTGGTCACACTGAACAGTCTGAACACACTGTCACTCTGTGAACTGGTCACACAGAACAGTCTGAACACACTGTCACACTGTGAACTGGTTACACTGAACAGTCTGAACACACTGTCACACTGAAGTGGTCAGACTGAACAGCAGGAACAGCCGAGGCTGAGTAAAAACAAATAAAATAAAATAAAAATAAACATGCAGTTTTAAATTAACTTCTCTGTTTGAGCTTGTGTGTTCTTACGTCATGCTTCTGCAGATGGACTTCAAGAGGAAAATGATCAGGCTTGTGGTTAAATATACGAAATGCAAATCAATGCCAGCACTGAATACAAAACAAGCGCAGTAAATCTGTAATACTTTGAGGCCTTATGTTTGTTAATGATACTGTTAATTCCACTGATGGCGTGAGAACAGCCATTACTTTGAGTTCACTTATTCAGATTCATTTCTTTTAATGAGAGCTTTGCACAATTTTTGATCGTGCACCTTTCCGCTCCACATGAATGTAGTGGGTAGTAACAAGGGGGCTATAAACCTCATAATCGTTCCAATAAAGGTAGTCACAGTTGACAGTAAATCACTTTCACCCCTTCAAGAGCGAACCCCAGTGGCCTCCCATATTTACTCAAGTCATTCCGGTAATTCTTCCTTTCAATCAGCATGTGGGGGTGGGGGGGGGGGGATGGGCATAGGGATGTGCAGGAAACTACACGTGGGCACCACCAACTTCCGGCTCTAGGTCCTGGTTTTTTTGCATGAGGATGATGACCCATACAATTCAGGAACTATACAAATGGATTCCATTAAAATATTCATGGACTTTAAACAAAACGTATCCAGTTACATCCAGCTTTTCGATAATGGCTGTCAAATGGATTCACTCCTTCTCTCATGACTCTGAACAGACAAGATGAATTTCACTATTAGAGTACATGGGTGAAATTTACTAATGGTACCTCAAACAGTAGCAGTAGTCATTTTTGCAAACAAGTATGTATGTATGTACATATTCATGTATGCATGAGAGTATGTGTGCAATATTTTCAGATGTACAAACCCACAATGTTTTAATGACAGCTCTTTTGTGATTACACTACATCAATAACTGTCAGAAGATTCTTGAACTTAAAATCACATATTTTGCACATTTTGTAAACAGTGAATTTATTTAGATACATGCCTAGTCTGCATATGATTTTATTCTTTATCACAATTCGGAATTTGTGCCACGTGCCCCAAAGGACAGTGACAAAGGAGGGATTACATGGAGGTGACAGCATTTTCACATTAGGCTCAGTCCTCCGACGAGGAGAATTCCAATGGCAGTCGGGACACCTGCCACGTCCCACAGCCTGTTACCCGTCATATCACTAGCGACCCTCAGCCACACGGACACTTAATGCTCTTCACTGACGGACTGTGCCCTTTACTGAGGACCACTGAAACATCGCCTGCAGTCCCACAATAAAACAGCGCTACCCTGGTAGGCATTGCTTCCGTACTATATCGAAATACAAACCGCATGTAATATATCCCAAAACACAAAGCACGCTTTATTTAGACCGGAAGATTGGGTACATTTGCACGCATCCATACTACACAAAAAGCATCACATACTGTAAGAGAAAAAACAATTTTGCTACGCGAATGCATTCATGGCAGTAAACATTGCGAACTGACCACAACACTACAGCACTAGTTCCTGATAAATATTCATGTCGTCCCACACAGAGGGAAAACTGCTTTTGTGCATCATTATGCCAGCGGCATCGTGCAAGTCCTTCCATATCCGGACTTACGGGCATACACGAAAGGATACTCTGCGATTCTTATTTCTTTCCCAAACAGCTGTCCCCATTCGCTGTCAATCCCACAAAAAAAAACAGTCTCACGTTCACGTTCAAATGTCAGCGATTTCACCCCTTACAGTAATACAACTCCACTACCACTGCGCACACAACGACAAGGGAAGAAAAAGACTGGCACGGTACCTTTATTCACTCTCCGCAGTATCTGACATCGGCACTTAAAAGAGACGGCTATCATTCTAGCTCACTGCTCGGCGTCAAGGTGCTCGGAGGGCTCTGGTGTAGCGGATGCAGCACGCGGGTATCTAGATTCCTCGCACATAGCAGGAGAAAAGGTAATCCCACCGGGAAGCCAGCGACAGACTTTCAGCGCTCTCGGCGATGTAGTAGCAAAGAGATCAGGTTCAAGAGCAGGAGGCGCAGCCCTCTCTTTCACCCTGCTGTCCACACGGCGAAGATTAGTGCTTTGGAATGACAAATCATATTTTCTCTCCCATAAAAAATGACGGTGAATTGGAAAGGGGGGGAGCGCACGCGGGTGAGGGAGAGCGGGTTAGACTGCCGTTGCTTTGTGCGCTCTGCCCGTGTAACTGGGCTTTTAAAGTTGCATGCTTGCGCGAAGAGCGTCGGTTACCTCTGTTTAGCCGAGACAAATTATTTTTCATTTTCATCGATATTTCTTTAAAGGCAATGAAATGTCTCAAAGGTGCCCTTGATTATGTAACCAATATTCCGCACCGGGCTCGCAATTGATGAGATAGGCAAATTTGGACCGAGTGTGGAAACTGATTATGATGAAGCCTGGTGGTTTTGTTTGTTCTTTATTTAGATAAGCAACTGAGCCAAATGACGAGGGAATTCATCCGAGCAGGCGAACGCAGATAGCCCATATTTCCTTTGAACCAACAAAGATGCAATTAATCCACTTCATTTACTCCCTCTCATCTTCACTTTACGACGCCGGACTCCCTACCTTGCCTCAGTTTGAGAAGTCTCGCGTTTACTTTTTTACTTATTTTTTTATTTCAAGCAAAGATCGAAAAACCTCAAGTAGTGTGAGCTAGACGCCTCTCTGTTTGCCTCGGAATTTGGAACACAAAATTAAATGGGTTAGTGCGTGTTAATCATTCTCTTTCATTTGTTTTTAATCATGCATTTTGATGCAGCAAAGGATATGAGGACTGGTTTTCCTTTTTTTAATATGCTGATCTAAAAACGTCAAAAGACTGAATACGCAACTTAATGTTGATATGTATAAAATAAACAGTCTAACCGCGATTCTCAAAGTTCTTTACACTCCCCCTTGGGTAAAAGTGTTCTTCTGATAATACTTAATTATAGCTGACACTTCAGACTTCCACTTTAAATGACATTTACACATTTTCTGAGGGCATTTAGGGCAGTTGCTACTCAACTCTCTCCCTTCAAAGCTACATTCCCCCTCCCCCAAAGCTTGGCTACATATATCAGTACTGCACATATATCTGCATATCACATCTTCTGTCTTGGTTCATAACCTTAATGTTATGATGACTGTAATGATCATATTAACCACAGAAACCATACATACATACGTATATATATATATATATATGCCACAGCTGTGGTTGTGAGGGATATTATGCCCTAATCTGCTCTCTCACCCTTGCTAGGGGACACTGTGGCTCTCTCGGGTGGCTGCATTATCTTCGGTCTGCAGATTGAGATGGGAATCAATGCTACCAGAGAGTGGGATGAGGGTCTGATCTGGGATTACATTCTGATCAGATTACTTACAACACAGCAGGCGGCTTCACCACGAGGGATTGGAAAAACAGAAAACCGGGGGCCTGCAACAGGATTGCACAGGGTTAATGTGGTGTATGTATATGGCACAGCGCGGGTGATGTCGTGCGTGGAAGGGACAGCTCCCCTCCCATTCCTGCTTCCCACAGGACCTCCCACCACACCCCCAGTCACACCACCACCCTCCCCCCATCCCTGCTGCAGTATCAAGCCAAACCAGAGCGCTCGTGATGAGAGGAAGAAAATCCTCTGCGCTACCTGGAAGGCAGAAGAACCAGAGGAGAGTCCATTAGCGACCCCGACTGGAGCAACGAGCTGTCAGACCCACGGCGTGTTTTCATTTTCCGCGAGCACCTTCTTGTTCCATTTGGAATGATGTCCCACAGGGGTCGGAGAGTCTCACCTTGCCTTTCTGAGCAAGACAAAGTGAGAGAAACATGGAATTTTTCTTCTTTTTTCAAACTAAAGGGGCCATAGGCTCCCTCATGATAACATTAAGTAACTGTATACCCTGTAGGAGATTCTTTCACTGAGTTTCTAAGACAGATTCCAGCCTGTATTTCTGATCCATTCCCATGGTGGAATCACAAAGCATTTCACTGGGCCACCCTGCAAGCCACCATTTTCTTTTTCGTCTGCTCATCTGCTTAAAAATAAATGCTAATATTCTCACACAATCTAGATGCCATGCTGCGAGAGAGGCTCATTATGAGAAGGATATAACCTGCACCAGTCATGTCCCAACAGAAACAGAAAATGACTGGGGTGGGAGGCTTCAGACATATAAAAAACTGAGAAGGTTTAATCAAATTAAAAAACTTTCTTCTCATCAAAAATAATCTTCCATTTAAAGAAAACTACACAAGCTGATAGGCCCTTTTGTCTTATCTGTCGATGTTCTTTCCTCTGAGCCCTAAAATCAGGTCAAGGCACGCACATCTATTCCGAACTACGCTTAAATCCATGAGCCCCTCCTGAAGGAAGGCTGAATGGAGGTGAAGCTATGAACATTCATGTTAGATATAATAAAAAAAGAGGGAAACAGTGGGGTTTTGTTTTTTTGCTATTGTTATTTGCAAAATTGCAGGGTTTCAATCTAGAAGGGAAGATTATTCGAGAGAGGGAAAAACAAAACATGGTGGAGCAGAGGTTACGCATTAAATCCGCTTAGGGTGACCATTTAAAAGCAATGTGTGGACGGGCTAAGCTCCGCTAAATATGTTGTTTTCAGGTATGCTGTTGAATGCAATCAATATTGAAGAGGATGGACTGAGAGGGATGTCACGACAGCATAAGACCATTGCTTGCATACTTTCAGAGATGAAATACACCAGCACTAGGCGCTAGGATGCTCATTATCATCATCAGTTTCCACTAGGGCTACAGGCTGCCGCAAAAGAGATCTTTCTTCTGGTTCAGCTGCTATGATGTCAGCAGCCCCTAGTGGTGAGAATCAGGAGGTGCAGGGAAAAGCAGGGAATTTATGAAGTGATTTAATATTCCTGCAGAAGCATTTCAATTTGCATAGTAATAATTTTCTGCAGTTAATGTATTCCTGTTATTCTATATCAGTACCTTCCCCAAATCTTCTCCGACCAAATGTGGATTTAATTTTTATTTCTGATCCAAGGCATTAATTATTATTATATTTCAATTATGCAGAAAGCATTTCACTATTTTTTTCAGAGATCCCACCATAACCCTAGTTTTCAGGTTTTAAGGATTAGTTTGCTACAAGTTACCGCTTTCTCTTTCTCCATCATTGCAATTTATTGCTTTCAGAGATGAGTATTGATTCAACCTAATGAGCTCCTAAGAAGTGAGCGAAGATAAGTGAGTCAGATTAGAGGTAAAGCAATTACATTATTTTCAGATTAATAATAAGACATCAGACAAATTGAAAATTTTCTCTTGTGCAAGCAGAAAGTCTTTCCATCCATCCCAATACATATCTTATCTTTAAAGAGATATTTTCCTGCCTGTCTGCGCAGCTCGTCTTTAGAAATGCATTAAAGGTGAACTTTGGTTTGTTGATTCTGACCTCAGCGGAGCCTGTGGGAGGTAGGTTAATTTCTCACTTGACTTGACAAATGGAGTGATGTGCAGGACTGTCTGATCTACATCCACATTTACCTCAGCCGAGCACGTGCGCACACACACACACACACACACACACACACACACACACACACACACACACACACGCACGCACACACATGCACACACACACACACACACACACACACACACACACACACACACACACACACACACACACACACACGTCATGCTTATCCATGGTATTGTGATAGGAGTTATAGTGTCAATTATACCCTGTCTGTCTGGCAAAAAGGAGGAGCATGATGGGAATATGCTTTCTGACTTATATATTATACTTTTCCAAGTGAAAATAATGGACTACATACCTGCAGTGATAAAAACTCATAACGTGATCAACCTGTACATACAGCTTTTCTTCTTCTACAGATTCTGAACCAACTGGATATAGTAAACAGGAGAATAGACAGCTGGTTACTCTCCTTCCAAACCAGACTCACTATAACTGACATTATGACCAATCCCACACACATTCTCACACACACACACACACACACACAAACACACACATTTACACGTACACACACAATGCGCTCAAGACGCCAGTGTAGCAAATATGAAATGGCTGCAAAAACAAGCATTCACAATTGTAACATTCACACGCTCTGTTGAGCCCAGCTCATTTGCTGATACCAACATCACCTGAGGTTTCAGGTGCACTAGAGCTAGGACATGTTGCTCTCTCATGCTTTCCGTAACTGCGTTTCAGACCAGCTGGGTCTCAAAGGGTTAACCCTTTGACATTTCCTTTGGGAAGACAAATGATTTAAATGGATTTCATGCTGTGACACATCTGCTGTATCAGAGGAAAAGTCTCTCCATCAGGAGGATCCTATCTGCCATGCCCTCAACCCCAGCCTCTCTCTAAGAATGGCAGCAGTAAGCGATTCTAGGGGCAGAAATTGGACTTGCACTAAGCTGGAGCTTAAGGAATCTGTGCCGCACACAGATTTGTAACTAGTATTTTCTCAATACAAGGGCAGAGGGAAATGAGAATGCAATGACAGATCCTGTGATTGTATTTTTGTATGCGGAACAAAAGTAACAAAAAACAAAATGATTCTGCAAAAAAAAGAGACATCATAAGAATAGAGATTGTGTGCATTGTGACGAACGGCTCGTCCCTCACGGCTCTCAGTGGGAGAGAGCAGTGTTTTGACGAAGGCAGTTCCTCTTTCAATGGAACAAAAGCAATTGGCAGCACACCATTTTAACATCACATCCTTTGATGTGATACAACATCAAAAGTTTTTTTACCCCAGAATTATAGAAAACATAGTTTTCCTCTTCCAGAGGGAGAAAATAAGCACATTCTGTGTACTACAGGGAAGATTCTCACTTTAAGTGAGAGTGAAAGCAGTGTGCAGTGACTGCACTAGTGGCAAAACAGCAAGCTGAGCTTTTGAAATAGGGAGTACATTCCAACCCTGATTCTTCTCAACACGCATACATTATGTGCTATGTCAGAAAAGTATGGTGTACATGGCCAAGGATTCAATGCAGAAGCAAACAGTACAAACCAACTTATTCAGCTTAAATAAAGCACTTAATATTCATTCTAAGAGTTATGCATTTTAGTGTTATGATAACAGCAACACAAAGGCATATTATGAACCAAAGCAGAAACAAAATCAGAAATCAGAGGAACTGTAAGCCCCAAGCCAAACCCTCCCCAAGGAGGGACACTGCTCTACAGGGCAGGGGGGTATCCACCCTGAACCCCAAACACCGAACCTGACCTGGGTCCAGCTGCTCCAGTGAGTCCACACTGTCCCAGGAGAGGCAGAGAGAAGGGCAGCAGGACGAGCCACAATGAGACCGCCGGCGTGGAAACGAGAGCTCCTGCTCCAACATCACACTGTCAGTTGGTTGGGTGGCTCGACATTCAAATGTATCCCGGGGTGTTCACGGGGGAAGAGAGAGAGAGGGAGAAAGGCTGGGTGGGGGGGGGGGGGGCAGCAACCTGACAACCCCAATGTGCTCAATCACATCACAGTATTGACATCACCTTAAACAGGAAGTGTAAATCAGGTCTTTAAAAAAAAAAAAAAAGAGCCTGACATCCTCCACCACCAGGGTGCGATAATGTTCAGAGATGCAGAGACAGGATGGGATGGCGTGGGGGGACTGAAGCTGCCCTGCAAAGCAGATGTATGAGTCCTTTCCTTCTGTAGTGCAGGGGGTTGTCAAGGCAATAACACTGTCAGTCACATTGTCACATTTAGTCAATCAAAGATTTGCACAATAAGTTTTAAAAGCCTTTGCTAGTAAAGGTAATGTAAACTCAACGGTACATAAAACAAATAAATAAGGCAGATCCTGTCATGCTGCCAATGTACTGCAAGTCAGCTGGCCCTTATAAATGAAAAACAACCCTCTCAGCATACACATGATCGGGTCCTTTGGTCAGATTGGTCAGAAAGGGGAGGGGGTGTAAAAAAGAGCCTGATACCGAATAACACATAAGCATGTGTGAAACAACACCAAGGACCCAAGACTCACACACACACACACACACAGAAAAACAGGAAAGGGTCTAGGAGGAGAAACTATCTAGAGCTGGGAGGTTTGTCTGGATAAAGACCTTTTATGGACTCTAACTGGCACTACTGCAGGCGAGGGTCAATACCCTTTTTTCAGTGCCCACATTCTAAGTACCTCTAATTAAAGCTCATCTGGCATCACATGGATATGTGTGAGGATGGCACGGGTATGAGGTGAGGCCCGGGCGGGGGTGGGCTATTAGCAGTCCGACAGGACTAAATGCAATTAAACATCAGGGCACCACTGCGTCACGTTGCCTTCGATCGACCGGCGAGCCAGATCGACTGCGGCAAATGGACGGGATGCTGGCCAAACTGATGAGGAAGCAGTGACATCCGACAGGATCCCACCTCTGCCACCAATACCCCACATCGCTCCCCCTGGGGCCTCATCACTGTCACATACTCTCGCCCTGATCGCTACCGCCCTGCAGCTGCTTTCGGACTGAACTCACTTTTTCCATTGAAATAAAATAGAAAACTAAAACAATAACAGCAAATACAGCAGAAGAAACAACTTCCCACTAATGCCATAAACAGCAATTTCATTAAGATCTGATTAATACACATGTCATTATGGGTTAAAAATGATAATAGAATCAATTAAAGGGCAAAGAACTAAACTGTAACAGAAAAAAACATTTAAAAAAATTGAGCCTTCCTTAGTGTGCATTGAAAAGCAAAATGATTGAATTTGCAGTGTAGTTCCCTGATGTGACTTTAATCAAGCCTCACAGTCAAACATAACAGACATGTGCCACCGTCTTCGCACTGGGAATTGTTCTTTCTGGAAAAAAAAGGCATTATTGATTTTTGATTCGTACCCAATGACTTCTCACACGCTGTGCATGGATTCAGAGACACACGGTTTTAATTATGCTCACAGAGTACATGGAAAGGCACTCAGAGGGCCGCGGGCTCCAGTTTTAAGAGTTGCATATAAAGAGGCTTTAAATCCTGAGAGCGGAGGGGAAACTCAGCTTTGAATTCACAGCTTTGGTGGGATGAGCCCTGCAGCATGCTAAAACAGGATGAGTAAATAAGCGGGCCGGCGGCCCACAGAGGGAGGTGTTATTTACGGCGACCGCCATCAGGAGGCGCAGCACGCCAACAGCTGCTGTAAACACTGCAGCCTGGAGGACAGGGCTCTGATGGATGACGGGTGCTGCTCATCCGTCATCATCAACTTTACACATCTGGATCTGAGGGCACATAATCGGCCCACAGACCAGCTGCCACTGCACCTCAGGGGGTGAGTGTGTGTGTGTGTGTGTGTGTGTGTGTGTGTGTGTGAGAACATGGTTATGCACATTAATGTCTTTATGTCTGTGTATGTGAGAATGTTTGCATGTGTATGTTTAAGTACATTTCCTGTGTATGCACTAAACTTATATCAAACTATCTACCAACCCATCAATCAGTCAAACAATTTACATATCTATATTATCATTGCACATACATACTGCAATTGAGTGTTTGTGCATGGGTGGGTGTGACCTGCACCTGTTGATTCTTTTCAGCAACAAACACTAAATCCACCCATTTGCTTAGTATGCAATGACTCCTTCAGACAGAAAGAATGAAAATGCTGTACTTCTGGGTTGCTGTTATCAGTGGAACTACTTCATAGCCATGCATTACAATGTTCCTCTGCGCAGGTTACACTAAAATAAATGACACCCTCTCAACCGCTCATGAAGCACTATTTATCCACACCAGAGGGAGAAGGCCTTTGTAATAAGCTTTAAATGAATCTCCCACACGTTCGGTGAAATAAACTGGTGCTTTATTTGCAATCAATAAAGTCTAAATCCATGTGGCACATCACAGAAAAGAGAGGCCCTATTGCAGATCCTTCTGAGCTGGCTGAGGTAAACAAGCAGCTGCTGATCCATTCCACTGCCAGACACAGACACGACTACAGAGCTGCAGGGCAGGCCCCCTGTTCAGATCCTCCACTCGCCTGTCTCAGGACAGAGGATCTGAAAAGTCCTTGGAATTCACTGCTAATGCAAGCAGGTTTTCAATTCCAGCTGTAATTCAACCCGCTAAATTGAAACAAGCTTTTTAATTGTTTTAATCAGATGGTTTTGATGCTACAGGTGAAATCATTGGGGTCCTAATTTGCTTAAAATGTGTACCCCTGATGACTGAAACAAAACCAGTTGTGGAAAATTAAGAGTTCCATGACAGCAAGGGCAATGAGCCAAACCTGCCAAATTGTGTCACGGAGAAAAACAATGACAGCAGACCTCGTCTCCTCCTTTCCTCCATTCCACCATTATTCCTCGTCTACTAACCCGGAAGTATGTGGAGGAAAGGAGGGGAGGAAATGAGTGGAGGAGAAGGGGAACAAAAATTGGAAGAGCTAATCCGATTCACCCGTCATCAAAGTCGACGTTTTCTAGTAAAACTAACTTCAACTGATTCTGAGGATACCTAAACCAATCACTCTTCTTGCTCGTGTTGGTAAATCCCTTGTCATGTTTTGGAACTTTTCAGTGGAATACTCAATGAAATTTTCCGTGGGATGGTCTTGTGCCGACTGGGACAATGATGTCACCCAGAAATGTGAAAAGACTTCCGTGGTAGGATACATTGATGTATCCTTCCATTGGAGGAGACGAGGAGGCGAAATCTCGTCTCCTACCTTTTTGGAACAGTGAAGAGAGGGAGGACACATTGATCAGTTTCCGGGGCACGAAGGAGACGGGGTGGTAGCGGAGGAGAGGTGGAGATGAAATTGGGAACGCACCCCTTGAGCTGATGTTTTCAACAAGCTGAATTGCTCAAGAAATTGGCTGTGACAAAAAGCAGCACACAAGGTGAATTCCCAGGACTGAGTTTGAGTGTCACTGCCTCAAGCTCCCCTCGCCCCCTTCCTGGAACTGACGTGGATTTATCTTCCTGTTGCCCTCTCCTTGTTCCCACTTTAAATTAACTACTGTTCCTTCAGTCCACCAGGCAGCCCTCTCCCATAGGCTGGGATGGAGGAAGCTGTACATACACCCCTGCAGTTCATAACATGACTAGCCCTCGCTTCTTTCCACTCTGTAGATGTGAAACCGATCACGCTTGGCCTATGCAGTGGGAGCGCTACAAAGGAAACATGAACAGTTCACAAATCTTGCAGGCACCAGCTAGCCAGGAGAGGCCGCTAGAGAGCAACAAACTTGAATATTTTAACCATCTTACTCCCAACTCTTCCCCAGCAAGGCTGAGAAAACTGTTGTCTCCCCAATACGGACCTTGGCTCATGGCTGGTAACGGCTTATGCTTGATCTATTGACCTTACTTTTAACACTCAGAGAATGAATAATGGTCTGGGATAAGTTTTTTTCCCTGCCCAAAGCCTGAAGGTATCCACCATGGGCTAATCTGAAACTGATCCTAGATCAGTGTTACTTCTGAGGCTTTATGAATACAATCCCAGGTCCTGTTTCTCCAGGTTAATCCATGCACAGATGTGTGCAGTGATGGCCAGACCTCTCTGAGTGGGATTATCAATAGCTTTGAGCAGTCTGTGAAATGCATATGGGACTGAGCAGTGCCTTACTGTTTCAATAGGCAGGAGTCACGGTTCTAAGCCATTACACTTTAAATGGAAATCCAGACGGCCAACTGAATTGAATAATTCACATCTCTCGTCCTCCCTATCGACCCTCTGGTGCCGGGTGATAAAATATTTTCTCCTTGGAAAGGATTTTTGGCTATTTTGTGTTTGTGTTCCTCTGTGTGCCTTGCCTTAATCTTATTAAACTCACACTACATCCCTCTGCTTAAAAAAAAACAAATAAATAAATAAATAAAAATAAAAAATAAAAAACAACCCTCTAAATTTAACAGCAACCAGTCCCTTTCAGCTTCGGCACTGAAATATATGACAGTTCTAAAAAGAAAGTCATTATTTAAAAAAGACCCCAGCAGATTTAAAAAGAGCAGCATATTTACTAAGACTGGCAGAGATGTGCACATACGTTTCGTACTGAAGTGTTTTAGAGAAAGCAGACAGACTAAGCCATACGAGGCAGGATACAGTACACTCAGTGCTGACGCACCCCACCTCCTTCAGCAATGGGAGAAATACTAACACTTTCACAGCCCGAGGCAAACGTGCTTTTACAGGCGCACATTTCCCACAATCCCTTTCCCAATTTCATTTTTCAATTTCGACTTCATTTCGGCAGGTTCGCGAGGACGGCTCAGCACACAGGCTAATTTCCTGCGAGCAACCGAGGAGGGAGAGGGACCACGGCGCACCCCCTGATGCAAACAAACAAACCAGACTGAGCTTTCAGCCGAGGTTTTACTCAAACAGCCACAGTCACACATGTGGCGCAGCCCTTCCATTACCGTCAACAATGAACCCTTTATTCTTCAGCTTTGTGGCAAAAAGAGCAAGCCAAAAGCAAATCATTCTTTTGTACATTACATGTGCGTTTGCTCACTATGGGTGTTGAGGTACAAACAATTCCCCTGTAATGGCATAAGGCAACAACTCAATTTGTTGAACAGCGTTAATGCATGCATGCTAAACAGGATTCTATGCATATGCATCAGAAACAGAAACGGAGGCTTTTAGCAGGGTCCAAAGTCAAGGGGGTGTCTTTGAAACTGCGTCAGCTACATGATAGCTGCACCTCAGCTGTCAATCCTCTCCTCAGGTCATCAATACGTTCAGCTAACATGTCAGATTACATAAACGACAGAGATTAATTAATTAAATGATTAAGAGCATAAGCACACAGATACAGCCTCCCTGCTCCACTCCTACTCTGAAATACCCTGATAATAAAATGTTTGCTTACCTGGATTGAGGCAGTTTGGAAAGGGCCACATCAGTAACATGAAAAAGAAGGAAAGAGACTCATTAGTATGAGCAACAGTACGACTTACCCATCCATTAACCAGCCCAGCTTTAACACATCTCTCATTCTTTGAACTACTGCAGCAAACAAACAGCAGGGACTGACTTATGTATGTGATCTTATGAATCTGACAGAATAACATACACTGGCAACCAATGTGCTGCATTGCTCTGACACAATCGATTTCATTCACACTCCACGGTAAGTACACACTTATCATTTGCTCACAGTGTTGCAAGTAAATCTACTTGTAAAGTAGACAGTTATTTTCTTTAACTGAATGCTGTCTTTATGAATTACTCACATTGTATAAAAAATCACTCAAAGGGGAAAGAAACTGTAGCATATTTCAAACGTGCCCATTATTTTGTAACAACTACTTTGAGATGAATGGGTGCTAAGCACAGTGATACAGGAATGTTGGCTGGTAGTGGCACAACAGCAGGTGCCTTTGAAAGAGGTAAATACAGGCATAGTGGCGAGGCGCAAAAAAGGTAAGACATCCCTCTAGTGGCAGATGAGACAGGCACACTGTCCCCTCTAGGGTATTATCAAACTTCCACACGGTTCAATGACTGGAGCTCATTTTCACCCAAATAATCCCTCTGCTGAATGGGAACAATGGAGTCAGCCCCTCAGATTTTGTAATAATAAACCTTCTGATTATACCTTTATAAAGAGCTTCAGCTCTCAAAACGCTGCAGCTAGAGGCACTTAAAAAAAGGACAGAGGGCATCAGAGCACCGCTTGATTGCACTTGTGCCCTCGCTGTTTGCCAGCAGTAAACAAACAAACAAACAAACAAGCAATCAAGTGCGATGACAAAGATTGAGAATGGATATACCTTCAGGCAGCAAACAACGTTTGTTACAGCTGTCTAACGGGGACACAGATAAGCGAGGAGGACCACTCAGCCTGAAACGGTTCTGAGGAGAGGGAAATGAGAATCTGTGTGGAGATGGATTGGCTGCAGTTAAAGTGTCGGTGCACTGCAGGTAAAGCAGAGGCCAAGTGGCCTGCTCACAGAGGGGGGGTGCTGTAGGGGGGGGGGTGTGATTCACAAGCCGGCAGGTCTGACAGACTGAAAGAGCCCCTAAACCGACAACAGGGCCCCTGACCCCCTCCCTCCAATCCCATCCCCGTCCCCATCCCACAGTCAGGTCGGCTGATGTTAAAACAGCATGATTCATGACTGCGGGAGTGAGAGTGTGAAAGTGTTTGGCGGAGGGGGTGGGGGCGGCGTGAGTGTGGGCTTCCCGGCTTGGCGATCACCACCTGGAGGGGACAAGGGACATTTCTCCACACTTACATGCTATAGTAATATTGTACGACACAGGAGTCTGACATAGAGCCACACTAATGTTCACTTCATCGCTTTACTGAGGTAGGGGTGCTCAGAAACAGAGCGCTCATTTTAGAAGGCCTTGTGAGAGAAAAAGAAAAATGAGGAAGACCTCATTCACACATGTGTTGGACACCCTGGACTCAGCTGTCAGGGTTAAAACTCCAACATTGACTAATACCTCAGTCAAGAGTGGTATAACTCTGCCTGGTTTCTGGGGTTGTGCTTTGCGAGAAAACCAATGGGCCATTGCAATTTCTGACAGTAGGAGTGGGCACATGAAATGGTACAAAACCTAAGCCAAAGAGATGAGCACTCTGAAATCTGTTGGCATCAATCAGAATGCAGGAAGCCAAGACAAGGACAGTTATCACTGCCTTACCACTCCTATTAACATTGTATTAGTATTAGTATAAACATTTCTAAAGCAGGTGCTAAGCATACTCACAGACAGCTGTTATTGGGAAATAACCTCAAGTATATTGTGTGTAAATGATAGCAGGCACTGCAATTAGCATAGCTAACCAGTAATGGAGTATGAGGATCCCTAAACTCAATAATAGTCAGAAAGTCACTGATATCTCTGTCTATCTTTGTTTTATGAAACCTAATTTTTCTCTCCAGTGCTACTGGAAATACCATCAACCCTTGGTCTGTGCATCCAAGTGAAAACTATGAGTTCTATTTCTCTCTCTCTCACACACACATTCTCTCTCTCTCCACAATCCCTACTTCCTGTTCCTCTTTAGCAAGGCGGTCTCCCCATAACAGAGAGCAGGGAGGATCAGAGTGCTGGTGTAGCCCCCGGGCCTTATTTGTACTGATCTATTTCCATCTTCAGAGTATGACAGCCCCGTCAGAGCTTTAAGACAAGCTTTGGCAAAGGAAAAAAGCGTGTGGAACAGAGATGGAAAGACAGGAGAGAGAGGAGAAGAGAGAGAGAGCTTTAAGGAAAGCTTTGGCAAAAATGAAGGAAAAAGCAGGCCAAAGAGAGATGTACAGAGACAGTGTGAGAGAAAATATAATTCTTTTTTTCTTTTGGAATACCTCCCCCTTTTTGCTCCCACCCAAAACAAACTTGTCAGCCCCACCACATCAGCCCCCTCACACAATAAGGAGCAGCCAATGGCATGACTTCTTCCAAGTGACGTGTTTACAAGCTTGCCACTTTTTGAACTGCAGATACGTCACCCAACACATACCGCTTATGTCATCATAGACAATAATGGCAGTGTTGGGATTCAAAACACCCAGTCAGAGGAAATCTATCTGTTATCATATATAGGATATAATTATATCATAGCATATACATTTTTATGCTCATGGTAACACATATTTAGAAAATGTTATTTTTCATAGCAGTAAAGTTCTAGTTGACTCTGAGATGGTGAGAGTGAGAGATGTAGATTGTGTGAGAGTGAGTGAGTGAGCGAGCGAATGAGAATGAGAGTGAGGGAGAGAAAGATGGCTTCATTTTGTCTGCAGGTTGAATTATTGGAAGGATGACTTATTCACCCACTTTGCCTTTCAATTTCAGGTGTCACTTCCACACCCATCAGCGGAGGCATTATTGCTGGGAGATGGGCTCGGCTCGCGTGGTATCCAACCTTGAGCCGGACTCAATTTTCCCCCTCAGTAAGCCCCGGCCCTGGCTCTCCAGGCCACCATTACTGCTCCGAGGATGTTAAAGAGATTAAACTAACAACAGCCAACCTCGCTGTCCAGAGAGGGGGAGAGGGGAGAGGCACTGCACTGTCCTGCACTTTGCTTTTCTTCACTCTTGATTCGCTGAACAAAGAAATATGTGCGAGTGTGTGTCTTTATGTGACTACGAGATCACGTGTGTGTGTGTGTGTGTGTGTGTGCACGCGCGCATGTGAATGTCTATGATTAAGTGAATGTGTGAGTGTGTGTTTTATGTGTGTGTATGAACTCAAATGTGTTTGTGAGTGTGTGTGTGTGCACGTGTGTGTGTGTGTGTGTATGGGTGTGCA
This sequence comes from Albula goreensis, assembly GCA_022829145.1. Lineage (NCBI taxonomy): Eukaryota > Metazoa > Chordata > Actinopteri > Albuliformes > Albulidae > Albula > Albula goreensis. Next base: position 13,225,928 of record CM040765.1, read on the forward strand.
TGTGTGGATGTGGGTCAGAGTGAGTGTTCGCATATGTTTATGTGCATTGGAGTGTGCATTTATCGCATGTATGACTATGAGCCCACGCATGCCTTTGTGTGTATCAGTTTGTGTGTGCGTGCATGCAGGGGGGCATTTTGATGTTTGTGGAGTCCTCCACCACTCTCAGTCTCCCCACAGCAAGCGTACCAGGAGCAGGTGCTCCCCTGCAGACAGCACAGCCAGAGTACATGAAACCGAGTGGGCTCCCCTCCCTGCCTCCCGACCCAGCTCAGCATCTCTGCAGCTCCCCAGCTCTGCAGCGCTGGGGGGGACCGGGCTGGAAGCAGATCAAGCGCCATCGCTAAACAGAAGCAGCTCAGAGCTCCCGAGCAGATGGCAGCGGGAGAGCAGACACAGCTGCTGAAGAGACCGTGCAGCCTGTGCTACGGCCCGCCCAGGGGACCCCTGACACCGTTCCGCAGTCTTCCTCCACTCATGCCGAAAAAAAGGCACTGCTATTAAGTGCCGCTAATGAAGGAAAACTCCACATTCTCGGGAACCATAGCTAAGTCCCTGGATCATGTATTCTCTTACTGCCTATCAGAGCAGAAAAACACAATCTAACCAAGGATAATTACAATATGTGTTTGAGCATACAATGGAATCAGCAGCGTGTGCTCAGAGGTATCATTTCCAGTGTGGACTGTATTTTTTTAATGGACCTCCGGCCATGGTCGGTAATGGAGCAGCTGGGACTTGAAACCCCAGCCACAGGACTCACAGCTGCACCAAGCATCTACCTTTAGCCTGCATATAACCCCAAGGCCCACAGATAATGTTCTTTAATCTTTTTTCCCCAAATATCATGTGTGTTGGCAGGATAACTGAAATTAAGCTTGTAGAAAAAGTGAACTTTTAACCCCCATGCTGTTTTCCCAAATTACCCGAAGCACTTTGGACCAATATACTCAAGTAAGCACCGAATCATACAAATAGAAAACCCGCTGAATGGATACTCAGTGTAGACAAGGAGATATGGGACTTCCCAAATGATAAATAAGTAATGTGACATGAAGAAATGTTGCATTTACTGGAGGAATGACGAGAGGGGACTCAATACTGAAGTGATCTATTTTCTGCATATTCACAAAATGACAATCGTCCACTTACCACTGGCACCTGCGGTACCGCGACAACCACATGGGGCTGGAGAGGGCTGAGTTTAGAATCATTTACCGCTAAACAGCAAAAACCAGCGCCAGACTTTTTTAATCAAAGGGTTTCCTTCAGGCCAACATTAAGGCATTCAAGCCATTAGGTCATAATCCTGCCATGAGCATTCCAATTAACTCCATTTAATAAGAAATCAGACAGATTACGTTCAGGCAGGACTTGCTCATTTTCTATTAAATCACCTTCCCTGAGTTGTGGGGGCTGAAAGGAGAGCGTTTTTAGGAGAGCTAAGCAGCGTAAATGTTTTTCTGCCACTCAGGCATGGGAGATACACAAATTGGGAGTTGCAACATGCCCGCGTTTGCCCCTCTGGTTTGCCTGTGTAAAAACAAAAACAAAAAACAGCTCATTACTGGTTTTAAATTTGGTCCCACAGAGGTGTGATACTCAATCAGCTGTTTTAAAGCAATAACGGTCAGGAATAGTAATAATGGTCAGTAACAGCAATTACATTCCTAACGGTTATTTAAAACCAGAGGAGCTAACGCCCTCCCCTCTCCCCCCCCCCCATCCCCAAAAGAGCTACCATGGTTACGCTGGGCTCATCACCGTGTGCCTGTCTGCAGCTTTACCTTCAGTCCAACATTGATACTGACTCAGTGTTTTATATTGATATTATATAGTGTGCATATTTGGAGTTTAACATATGTTCCTATCCAGAGTGATATACAAATTACATAAATCATATTTATACAGCTTAATACAGCTATTTACTTAAACATATCAGGTTAAATACTCCAATGGCAGTGCCCCTTGGATGTCAAACCTGCAACCTCTAGGCTGACTATGCATCATTATAAATAACCCACTGTGTACTGTAGATGTATGTTACAGAGCACAAAGTTATCAGTCAAAACCAACGTTACATCTTCATGTTAGAATATGTAGAGCAAATCGTAGCTAAGGGTCAAATTCAAGTTGTCACGATGCATTAAGACTTTACCATGCTTATGTTATGTGTGTCAAGGTTGACATTTAATACTGATTACCCCCAGGGTCGAGTTTATAAATTCAAATTAATTGTCTTGATGCTGGTCCTTAGAATACCTAATCTGCAATCAACATGTGAACGGCATATCACACTCACAAGCTGTTCAGATGAGATAAGGAGAGGGGAGCAGTGGGCTACTTTGGCAAATAGATTACAGTCACAGCAAACAGCCAAATGGGCACATGCAAAACACCACATCTGATTAATCTTTCATGGGGGATTAATCTTTAATAGGGAAGATGTTTATCTTCACTTTAAAATGCCATTCAAGGTTATTCTTTATCCTCCTGGAGGTAATGTAGCTCCTATATTATCGCTTGCATGGTTAATGAAACATGCACCTAGTGCACAATGACAGGGCCTTCAATTCTGACGTACTTGACAGAATAGTGGGTGACCTACATGCATGAAGGTAAAATGTGCATTTAAGTTGCTGTTGGTTCCTGACATTCCAAGCGTCAGCCCATTCATTCCGAAGGGTAAAGTTAAATGCAGCCAAAGTAAAATGCAAAACAGCACCCTCTAGTGGCAGCACGCAAACTTACTTTTAGAGCCAGTAGTCTCTGATCACTGCCAGGATGATGCAGTGGTAGACAAAAAGCAATTCCCCCTGCAGTTACTATACAGCAAGACAGAAACTAAGATAACAGCTATGCGTACAACTGAGATATCAGCACTCGGGAACATTTTCACAACTTAATCTGGATAAACATACGGCCTGTTTAAAATTGGTTGTTTTCAATTGCCCTTGTGGAGGTAGGGTCAAAATGTATGTGAAATACAGGCCAGTGAATTTTAAAAACATGACATATGCTCCTGAACAAAAATTTACATTGACACAAGAGAAGTGTTTTGTTCTGAAAATTCATGTATTTTTATTATGATCTTATTTTACTGAGGTATATGTTTTTTTTTTTGAATTGTCAGTCTGATGCAGAAATTTCATTCAAACATATCTGAACTAATTTTTGTACAATATTTCAGGTAATGATTTGGGCCTGGTGTGTTGGAAATAAACCCAGCTTGCTTTGACCTCCTCCCCATTGCCCCAGACCTGTGCTGCAGACCCTGTACTGTGATGCTCAGAATGTTTGACTTACTCAGCACCCTTTGCCTCTGTCAGGAGCTGTTCCGCTCAGCTGTTCTGCTCACCCAATGGACTGCCACAGACTGTGGCCTCGACATTTTTTAAAGGAGAGTGGGATTAAATAAAAAGTACATTCTGCAATAATATCAGGAAACATCTTTTACACAGAGAGCTCTGTGTGCTCAAGTCCAGGCTTGACACAGTGCTGGATACTCTCTCCACAGTAGGTTAAGCAGATGAGCCAAGAAGGACTGAATAGTCCGTACTTGTCATTATTTTACTCTAATTTTTTCCTCTGCCTAGATCCCATAAGTCCTCAGACCTTTTCTAAGAACCACCTGCATCTTATTAAAAAGGATTTTCTGGAAAGATCTCTCAGACCCTCATGTGGATAGTTTATCTGTTCCATTGGCATGGTGCTCAGCATCTGAATTATGCAGGATAAAAAAAGATGAAATTCAGAATACAAAAATAATCTTCTTTAATAATCCTACACCGTGATTGACGATCCAAGTGGTACTTTCCGGACTTTCTGCGGGATGGCGGTTGTGCGTGGCGCATGACGGTGTCATTATCACCGCTTCAGCTTGGCAAGCCTTCATTAAAGGCCGTAACCAGGGCTCTCCATCACGGGCCCCTGGAATCTGTATTTATGCGAGGCGCCGGAGACAGGAGCGGACGTGAATAAACATGGCAGCTCCTTTATTAACCCTGCGGGGATGCGGAATGAACTGTCATCTGGGATAATGAGGGATGCCCAGGGGACCTGGCCACTGCAGTGACTCAAAGAGGCACTGTCTGTCCACAGTGCACAACCTGGCCTCCCTCTGTCACTGTCCCCCGCTTCACTGTCAGTTCCCAGGACATCCCTGTGCAGTACTGAAGTCCTGCGTTCTGATCAGCAGGCTGCTCTTATTCTCTGGGGTCAATAGCACACACCACTGATTCTGACCATTCATGATGGGTTAAATATCCCGATTATGTTTTTAACACCATATGCATGAATCCATTTCCTATTTAAAGCACTACATACCCACCCTCCCACTTGAACTTTCTATGGCACAAAAGCATTACGTTGGAGGTTTATGGCAAAGACTGCTAAAGTCAGTTGTGACACGAATAACTAGTATCACTTCTGCGCTTTGCCTAAAATTTCTCTATGAACATTTGTAAGTCATACTGGGAAAATACCACCGGCTAAATGTCTCAATGTTAATGTCAGGTAGACACGTCTGTGTTGTTTTTAAACTGTAGAGGTCAGAGGTCCTCTGATGACTTTAATCTAATTACCCACTATCTTCCTCTTGTGAGGCCCAGAAAAATGTTGCCTTGTCAATCCACACCTCTAGTGATAGCTCGTAGCAGAGTGGTGGGGATATTTCCGCCTTGAAATACACAGCTGCACCACAAATGTGTCTGTCTGTTGTGTAAGACCAATTTATTCATGTTAAGCATGTTTGATGAGACTATCACAGAAGTTTCTACATCAGATCCGAGAAAACAGACTATATTGGCGTGAGCTTATGAAGACGCTTGAAAGAAATTATTTTTTAATAAAGATAAATTACTCTTGGAAAAAGACATAACTTTAATAGAGATAAACACTGAGCTTTGATATGTGATTAGTTATGAATTATTTGTTTTTTTCAGTCTGCTTTTCATTTGCAAATCCCTCTCATGCACTGTTTTGTATTGCTCTTTTTTTCCCGAATGAAATACATGCAAATCAATCATTATTAATAAGCAATTAGTCACAGCGAATGCTTTTGTGCATTCACAACTGGAGCGCGTTTTGTGTTTATCTTCTGTAAGAGCCTAATATCCCCCTTGCGGAAGGGGCCCGGTTCTCTCTGCATCCTCGTTGTAAAACATGACATTTTTCTCCCATTGACTGACAGAAAATGATTCATTTTAAGTTTGATGTAATTGCGCCCCCTCCAAGTGTTTGACAAATGGCCTACATTGTTGTGACAGCTAAGCTCCCCTCTGTTTTGCATTTCCCAAAACGGCCATTACCAATGCCGTGAATCATGACATCACTGCAATGACTGGGGAAAATTAGAAGAGGGAGGTAAAGCGCTGGCAAACCCTGTATCCCTCAACCCAACCCAATATAACCAAACCCCAACCTAACCATAACCTAACCCACCTGTTATCATGGGGAGTGATAAACTCTGTTCAGTCTGAAATACAGTTTGGCAAAAGTCACAGGGCTTCTGTTAGCACTTAGAGCGGTCATAGGAGAGACCACAATCAAACGACAAACTCACCCATTTATGCATCACAATCAAACCATATCATGCTGACTTTTACAGATAATCTTTTGGATACTGACTTGTTTTTATTTAATTATAATTTATTTTATTTTGAAAAAATAATTTATTTACATTAGAAAATGCCGCATTTTAGAATGTGGTCCTTCTCGTAATCATCCCGTTTAAATGAATGGAAATGTCCTCTATAGCTGTCATCAGAAAAGTGATCAGCGGATAATGCTAATGGTACAGTATATACTTACATTTTCCGTAAGTGAAAAAACAGAGGGAGGAAAAGTTTGGGGACCACTGTAGAAATCATTTCACCACAGGTTCATTAAGTGAACAGAGAGGGAGGAAAGGAAATTTCACCACAGGGAGGGAAACCTCCCAAACTGCGCTAACAACAACCTGTGAAAAACATTTCAGAGCGGCAGAGGAAGAGCTTGCTTAAAATATGTCCCCGGCACACGCAGGAGCCTGACAGAGTCTGGAGGCGGGAACAAGGAGCAGGTACGGGGGAAAGAGCAGGCCTTGATGTCTCTGCACAGGGAAATAGGCTTGAGGTGAATGGCGATGAGGATGTGAAAGCTTGTTATCTGACAACGAAACATGAAAGCTGGCAACAACAGGCAAGCCAGGAGCAGCTTAATAAGACAGCAGGATAAAAATACCAGTGGAAGCAAGTAACGTTTTTTGGTGAATCGTAAGGCACATTCTCAGAGGAAAGACGATGGTGAATGTGAGGAGAAGTTTTACACATGACTGTAGGCCATCACCATAAATTATAAATCCCTGTCACAGAAGCACAGCCTTCCTGTGCTCACTTTCTTCCACAATGTCTTTGACATGGCATTTTCCCTTCTCTTTCCCTTCTGTATCCTTTGGTGGCACTCCCTCTACACTGCCATGGAAATGGTTTAACTCTGACGTGTCAGACAACCAAATCAAGTCACCGATTTAAGACTCTGACTGGTTGAGGAGTCCACATGTCTCGTCTCCAACACCTTAAATACAGATACAAAATGGCATCTCTGTAACCCATGCACACAAAGAGTCCCTACAAATGGAGACATCATCCCCCTTAAAGGTGGGGGGTCTGCCCAGTGAGCATTCCTTGCCTCTTATTGCACCATGCAGGTGAGCAGAGACGACCTGCAGACCAAGCTCCAGTCCTACAGAGCTGCAGAGCCTGCTGGGGTTTGTGCATTTGAGAGCCTCTATGATTTCATTTGAGTGTCTCTGACCAGCTGAAATGTTGTTTCCAAGGCAAACTGGCAGCCAACTGAAAGGAAGCAACAAAACCCTGCAGACGCTGACTGGAGTTTGACAGCCTTGCTCTTGAGTGCCTGGAAACATAAGTTACATTTTGTGAGACATATTTCCTGCAGTCTGTTTGCTTGAAGTGAGAGCTTTCCAGTATTATGTAACTTTTGCACTGTTAAACTGACTTAAATTGAACAGTCAGACTCTATCCCTATCTACACAGGTCCACGAATAGTCAGAAGATGTGCACACACACACACACACACACACACACACACACGCACACGTACACACACACACACACACACACACACACCCATGCACACACACACACACACACACACACACACACACACACACACACACACACACACACATGCACACACACACACACACACACACATGCCCATGCCCATGCATGCACATACACACCACAAAGAGATACAGCATCCACAAGACAAGCCTGGGCAGGCCTCCTCTGTGTGACTGTCATTATGTTATTGCTGAAGGGAAGGAAAATAAGTTTTTCCATTCTGTGTTATTCAGTGCTGTGCTTTGCTTACTGTGGTAAACATTTGACCTTAAAAATGGGGCCAATTTCTTTTGGGAGGAAAAAAAAAATTAAGATGATTTATTACAAACATACTGTATGTACTGTTCTCTTCTATTTTGTCAACAAATACTGTAATGTTTTATACAACAGGGGGACGCACAAAGTCAAAGTCACCTCATTGGAATCACAAAAACATGCGGGTGCACTGTGCTTTAACATTCAGCTGGCTCTTCCCCAGAGTGACTCATCACGCTGATAACACAATGCAAGGGCAAAGGCAGATATGACACGCAATTATAAGTGTCACAGCTGACAGTGGAAGTCATTTCATCTACCTGCAACATAATTGTAAGTGGCCTTGTTTGTGCTTGTGCAGGGCTGGTTGGTACTCTGACCAGTAAATTATGGAATTAAAGTTAAAACATCTACAGATCTGTGAGGTACTCAGCTCTGTATCTTTAATATTGTTAGTTCTGACTCCCTACTGTGGAAACTGAAACATTCCAATACATATATGCCCACCAAGTAGGACTCCTGCAGTTCAAACGCAGAAAGAACAAGAAGGAATGAAAGAACAGAGTATCTCATGGGTCTATCAAAGCTGTAATTTACATTCACAGACCATCAGAAGTAACCTCATTCAAAAGACAAAGCAGGGCAGGTCCAATGGCTGGGGCTTTAATGGGGCTGGACCTGCCTACCTGCTGATACTGTGACCAATCAGGGGCTTGTGGTGGGTCTGATCCTGCCCGCCAGTCAATACCCTGACCGGCCATTATTTCACACTGCTGGGCCCCAAGCTTCAGTTCTGCACCACCTGCTAAATGATCAATGACCTCATCAGGCGCACTCCTGCAGGCGGTGGGGCATTCAGATCTGCCGTGAGCATACATTACTCAGCATCTATTCAACAGCAGTAGCAGTGCCAGCAAACTGCCATTGCATAAAAACCACTCAGACCGCCGCAGCCGGGCCTGAAAAAGCTAGAGGCATTTGTCATGTTAGTCTTCATTTTCTGTCTTTCCGTATATATACTGTCACATTTCCCAGAATGGACTCTGTCTTTCTGACGAGCGAAGAGGGTGTGTCATGGTGACGCAAATAGGGTGTGATAATTGTACGGTTGTAGAGTTGGGATTGGGCTAGCATTAGTTTTTTGGAGGAGGAAGTGGGAGGAATTAGATAAGGGGCACATTAGTTATGAAAAAACGAGAGATAAGTACAGCAAAGATGAGTTGAAACCCCATATACTTCCTTGATGGAACTCACTGTACCAAACATCATGTTTTTGTTGTGGAAGAGAAAAATCATTTGACAAAGCTTTTGGCAACCTTTTCTGGTTAAAACAAGTCAGTGATTGACAGACAGTTAATTGAAGTCCCACCAATTTCTTGTGTCATACTACCTCATTCTCCTCTGACTGATGGGTGGGGCAGAACAGTGACACCCTCTCTCTGGGGCGTGATTAAGGCACTGCGAAACATCCCCAGCCGCAGGATCTGATGGCTCCTCTGAGATAAACCCCCCCCCTTTCCTGTTCCACATGCTGAAGGTCAGAAACTGCTGGCAGGGATGAATCGCAGTGCTGGCAGGTGGGAGGTAATGGGCCGGCATTACCCCCGTCACGCTGCCGTAGCCACCCGCCACTCCGCACGTCCCCAGGACCGGCAGCCATGAATGTGGCCCTGGTGTGGAGGACAGTCCCTGCACAGACACTGCACTATGTGTTCACTGGTGCCACCTGGTGCACTGACTGACCATTACCAAGCCACTCACAACTTTCAGCAGGGTCGTTTAAGGGTTGGAGAACTGGCCGTGTAAATGATTGCAAGTTCAGGTCCAAGGTGAGGCACAGGCTTAAGCGAAGGAACTCTGAATTGCTTCAATGAAACATCAAGTTATAAAAGCTTAAACTGACTGCATGTATCAAAGTAAGTAGTTAGAAGTCTAATAAATATGTACATGCAAACGATGATATGACTCAACACTGAAATTTTACATATCATACTGACCATAGAAGTGCTTAATTATCACTATCATCATTAAAAAGTTCTACTGCAGGTGTTAGAAAACAACTCTGATGTAGTGCAATTAACATCCATAGGTGTCATAAAAACACTACATTTTTCCTGCAACCAACATCTGCTTGGTCAAAAAAAAAAACCATGTGATACAATATATGACACTGAAACCAATTAAATAATGAAAGCTATGTCTTTTCAATAATATTTTCCAGTGACTACAGTTTTACCCAGTGAGTGCATATTGGTCTGCAACACTAAAAACCTGAGCAAGGGATGCCACTCTTCTAGCACTGACCCATTAAAATGATATGAAATGCTGTGCCCAGCCACAGCAATTTAGCTTTTAGAAAGCAATGTCAGGAAAGCTTTTTCCCCCGCTAGGTGGATCGTTATGGGTGACTCAACCTTAACCTGGTTTTTAAGATATGCACTCAGCTAGCACACATTACACATCTTCACAGTAATACAAACACTTGGTTTTGAATTCCCATTGGAGAGTTAGACGCATGCTTCCCACAACGCCCTACAGTTCCCATTACCATCACTGGCTAAAACACTTCTGTGGCTTTATTCCTATATTACTTTTAAATAAACGCCGGGTGTAGACACTATTTAACACTTTCTAGTGTATACTCATGTAAAACTAACGCTCAAAAATCAAGTTTAATTCCTTGAAAATGATTTGACCAATGTGATTTTCAAACTTGACTTTTTGATTAAATAAACAGTTTTGTCTTTGTGTAATAGCAGTTTGAAGGTCAAAGAAAATGAGATATAAACACACTGCATAGGGACATGCGTCAGCCCAAGGCATGGTGAAAAATGCAATTCCTATATTAATTCATTTAATCCATACCAGAGGCTAAAAAATTCAATTTCTCTTGTTTTTTGGTTAAGTGACCCTGTGATCAGAATATGAGCTCAAGGTTCTCTCCAAAGAATATTACAGCGGCACCGTGCGACAATGTTCCTTTTGTAGCTCTACAATGTAAAATCAACCATGTCAACTGATTTGGCTGCAAACATGAAAAGACGTGATAATGCAAATGAAGTAGTGCTTGTTGTTTTCAACAATCACATTACTGATTTTAATCTGAAACATACACTATGCAACCAACTACTAAACACCATATTCATAAAACAGCCCAGAGAAGAAGTGCTGATCTGGATCAGTTATGCCATTTAGCTCTTAATAGATCAAGTCAAGATATGAACAGAGGAAGACTGACCCTAGATCAGCGCTCCTCCACTGAGATGCTTTATCAATACGGGCCTAGTGACCCATGGTAACCTCTTGTGAGGCCCATCCCTAATACATATATTTACTACATAGAGACTTCAAGTAGACAAACAGGGATGCAGGTGATAGCTCTTATTAAATTAGGCTCTACCTGATTGCCACTGTCATCACCTGTCTGCAGTATAATAACAGTGTCAAGGAAACCTACTCAGGCATGCCGAAGAGTAAAGTGTATTTTTTAGGCTGATATTTTTATTTTTTTTAAACAGATTGTGTGTCCTTATAATTAATGTTTATCAGCTTTTTGAAATCCCATTTAATGCCACAGCATGGGCTGTACAGTAGTGCAATATATAGAACACGCTCCAGGAAAAAAAAAGCAATTATCGTTTTTTCCCCGCTGCTTTCACCATAGATTAAATTAGGAGCTGAATAAGGTGGGACTGAGAATACATAATGAATGCAAAGGCTTGTGCTGCACATTTCTATTACTTACAGCTGAGTTACTGTTACCCCTACAGGCCATGGATATCTGGTGTGAAGTCTGCACAAGTGCAGTGAGCAAGCAAGGAAATATCTATGTAGATGTAACATTAATTTAAGAAATATTTTCTGTTTTGGATCTAATTTTTTAACATTATTGTAAACTACCATATAACCGCATACCCTTCTCATATCAAACTGCAGAGGTTCATTAGTTGTAGGTGTTGTTAGTGGTTGGATGGGAGGCCAGGAAAAATTGCAGTATCTTAATCTAAATCTATTTTTTCAATAAATGCACTAGGCCAACCTGACTTCCAAAAGAATTGCATAAACCACTGCAATTGTCTTCTTCAAGTGCTAATTTACTGAAAAGGCTGGATCAATAAAGAGTCTTTGCTGTAGTTGCCTGAAAAAACATGTACTCATACAGTGCAAAGAATTATTCAAGACATTACTTGACCATAAAAGGGAGAATGAGTGAAAATAGGCAAAGCATAAATGGGCTCCTTGAAGTCATGAGTCATGGCAGCCATGAAAGAGAACTCTCTGGAGAAGATAAAAAGCAATGGTCTATGACGCATTCAGTCACCACCGACTCACACACCCACATGCAAATACATGGTCTCTCACTCATTTACTCTCTCTATCTCTCTCTCACACACACACACACACACACACACACACACACACACACACAAGCAGCATGTAAAAATGCACGCATGCATAAAAGCATGTATGCATGTGAGCACGCAAACACATGTGTACATTGTATGTATAATGATGTACAATCATTGGTTTATTTTGCATATCCTCCAAATCTCTGGAGGTTGCCCATGCAGGTGTGTACTCTTCACTGATCATGTATCGGCTGACTCAAACCAGGGTCAGATCATCCTGGTGCCACAAACCCCCAACAAAAAGGAAGGTCTGATGAGTCCCACAAGACTGTCCTTCTTCATCTCACCACCGAACCATCCCCAGCTAAATTCACAGGCTCTTTTATTCCCTTCCCATATCGATCACTCAGGTCATCACTAAAAATAAGAAATGAGGTCTCGATTAATCTCCATGTAACTAAATAAGATTAGAGTATCGGCGCAGCTTCAGCAATCCCAACGTTTCCTCCTCCAGCAGGAAACAGGAAGCATGAATGCCATGCAAATTACCCCTGACAGTTAGTCAACAGAGCCTCCTCAAATACACATCTGTGGTTAAATATGTATGATTATGAGAGAACAAAGTTGGGGAAAGTGATGACTTCAATCCCTGTCTACCCCCACGTTTCCTTTGTTTGTGTGACGGATTTGCATTGTACATGTTTAGACTACATTAATGGGCATTATTGGCACTGGAGAATTCTCCTGAATCATAAACAGTACTGTAAAATACAGTAATTTCAAAACTAGATGAATATGAATGAAGTCCTGATGTGTGCATTACAGTGGTGTTGTGCAGCTTCCCTTGTCCTTGGCTTTGAAGTGGCATTAAAAAAAGATGGATGGTGGAGGAGAGGCTGCTCTCTGTGCAGTTTTGTGTCCTGTGACTGGGACCGCGTCCGCTTTCTCCAGGGTCTTTTGGGGAGGGTACACCGGGGAAGGCAATTTCATTTCAAGAGGAGATAGAAAAAAAGATGGGAAACATTTTTGACAGTGGTAGAATTGTGCTGTGCATTGTTGGGCTGAAAAACGGTTGCATTCGGGGAAAAGGTAAATATTTTAATGCTGTTGGTTATGTTCCAGCAGGGTGGAGGGAAAACATTTGCTGACTGAACTGTCAAGGCTGTTGAAATGAAGGGTCTGCCACAATGCAGTACAGAATCTCTGGAGGGCCGAGAGACCGGATCCAAAAAGCTCCCCCGCACATCTCTGTCCTCATCCAGGATTCCACACTGTGTTGTGTACACTTACACACGCTTATCTGTTTCCCCACCCACCCGCTTCACAACAAAACCCATGATTACTGCCATGCTAGTTCATTTCACTTGCTGTCAACCGCTGGAGTGCTGCTTGAAAGCTGTGGGAAGGGTGTTGGTGGGGGTATTAAACCACAGACGCTGATGTACACTCACTTGCTGAAGAGGCACAGTAATTACATCGCTCCGTCCTGTGTCATTTTCTGTAAAACAGACACAGCACCTGGCAATGCAGCTTGGAGGGGGCGTGTTTCTGTAGGGGGGCTGGCTGGTAGGGGAGGGGGGGCAGGAAGACCGGGGGGGGGTTTAAAAAAAAGGGGGTCTATTTTTCTACTTACTTCCCTTACGCTGCTGGGCTGAGACATATTTCCACACAGGAATCAACGCTCGCTAGAGGAGCAAGTCTGAATTCAGCAGGACCCTAAATTGCCTTTTAAAAATCAGGGAAGTGAAGCATGAACTGCGTGAGCGTCTGAGGTATCTGCTTACCCGGATGCACACTGCAGGCTTGTGCTTTGGATGCCCAAACTTCTGCAGAAAGTGTGCCTTCTTCAGCTAATGAGATCAGCGGTGCTGGCAGAATATATGCCGCTTTGCATCTGCATTGCTGTGATTGGAGGATTCCTTTACGGCGCCCCTCAACCTCTGCTTTTTATGTAACGGTTGGTTGCAATGGATATTCCTCTCATAAAATACACTTTAATGTAAATATGTCCTTGTAAAACAGTTTTTGAATTTTTGGATCACTGAGTTGATTCACTTTTCACTGCATGTTTTTCAATCACACACAACAGTTTGTTTTAGTAAGCAAAAAAATTGCTGTTAGATAATTTCTCTTGGGAATGTTAATCTTAGTTTTTTTGTAGAAAATTAATACTGCAATAGACTCGGCATGGTCACTCAGACAGGCAGAGACCTAGTCAAAGTCAAACAGCTGAGAAAAGCATTCTCCCGTGGCAATGTGGATCAGGGGCCGATGTGATATAAAAATTCATCCTTGTCAAAATTCTGGTCCCCTCCCAGCCAGCATAATATTACTGTCAAGGGCACTTTGACTGAGAGGCGTATGAGAGCGTGTCTTTCTCGAGAAGACGATGATGACCTGCATGGGTACACATCCAGTTGGTGCTGTTTGCTGACATTATGTGACAGTCTGCCACAGATTTAAGACCCAGAAAAGCAATGTCTTCATAAACCATGCGGTGGTAAACTGTGACAAAGCACAAAGAGCCTGCACCATAAAAACCAGCCATATCCAGCCTGCGAATCTGATTCCGATTGGCGCTCCACGTGAATTACTACAAGGAGGTTTGGTCTCCAAAACTGAAAGTCTATTGGAAGGGAAAATGAATAAGGCAGGGGGAGAAGTCAGCTTTTAAGATATGCCCAATGTATGGCTTAAGGGCGAGGTCTGTGTGTTTTGTGCGAGGTCAGCAGGAACGCAAGTCTGTGCTTACCGTACTGGTGGTTATTAATGAGAGGGCTTTATTTATTAATGCAGAGAATGTTTGTGATAATTAAATTGGCAGTGCCTCTTCTGCACTTGCTTTGGGGCTTCCAATTTCAAGTCCCACTGCACTGCAACTGTCTGGGCCTAAACACCACTCCTTTTCTCTATACCACAACTCCTGAGGACTTCCCAAAACTAACACAAGTCTAACCATTTCTCTTTTCAAAATAATGTTCACTGCCATTGTTTTCAGACATCAATGCTGCTGATACTAAATGATGGTGGATATGTTGCTCTGAGAGACTGTTTGCCAACAGAAAAAAAATGTGTGCATTAAATGAAAGGATAAAACAATACTTCCATTTTAGACAATTTTGATTAGAGTCATTTTAAATGGTGGATTGTGTGATGTTTCTGTGGATGCAAAAGGCAATTCAACAAACAGTGAGTCAGCCTCACATTGTTTACACTGTTACCTGACTGAAGCTCTGAGGTCAATGGAACACACTGATGTGAATTCAAGCAGGTGAACAGCCGAAGGGCAAAAAGCAACACATTAAAAAAACCCTACATTTGCTTTAGTTATGCCACAAAGTGTCTGCAAAATGTTGCTGCCCTTAAGCTCTTCCTATCTCGTGGTACAGCAAAGAAAATTACAGATGGATGTCAAAACTGACATACAATTAAATTACAGATTTCAACATGTATGGGTGGCCACAACATCAGGCCTCCAAAGGATGGCAAAAAAGGCCCGGGGACACAGAGCAGTACTGGCTACACAGTCTGACTCTGCGCAACGACAGTAGCCTCATGAATTTCCCTCTCAAATTCTCAACATCTTGGCCAGAGGTGGAAACCCCTGCTTCAGAAATACCACATAAATTTTGATCTAATCAAATATTTCGTTCTTCACAAAAAACACAAAGATTTGTAGGGTAGCTCCACCCATTCTTGTCACATCATTCTCCAATCACTCTGTGCCACACACGGCACAGTAGCTCCAACTAGCACAGCATCTCTGTGGCTCTGACCACAAATGATGGATACAGATGCTGCGCTCCAGTATCTGGCCACAATCAATCTCCCTGCTTCCAGCTGCCACTATCTACCCACATGCCAATGGTTCCCCTGCAGCCTGATGGGCAGGACAGTTCTGAAACCTATACTGTCTAAACACTACTGCCATCCATCAGCGTCTCATCAAGAAAACATGCTGTTGACATTGTTTAAAAAAAAAAAAAACATACATTTATATCTCTGCAGAGAATTCCTGTATGAAAAATGTACAAATGAATGTTAGCGTGCTTCTATTTTCCAATTGTAATGTAACTTTTATTACCTAAAAATAAAAATAGTGGTAAATACTAAAAATGGGAGCCATGGCAAGACATGGAAATTCTTAAGGGAACCCAGTTAAGGGAAAAACTCAAACATTCTCAGTTTAAGAAACAATCAAGTAAAATGCCTTTTTACTTCTGGCACACATTAACGTCTGAGTATGAACTACGAAGCCATTGCAGGAAAACTTTGTATATTCTCAACTGACAAATAGGAAGCTAACAAATGTCCAATTAGTGAGTGAGAAGGGGAGATTTGCCCACACTGTGGGCATTGTGATGCCTCGTTATCAATCAAGGTTTGGAGCCAGGACAGGAAGTGATGGCTGTGGTGAGGGCCCTGACAGAGGGGGAGCAGTACCCCTACAGCACCAGCCTAATCCATCATAAATTCCTTATTAAGGCATCGGGGGTGTTCCAGTGCTCCTCATACGTGCTTTCAACACAAACCCATTTATCTCAATCTACCTCACTTGTCCTCCCAGCCTGTAACAATAATCAACACAACTCAATAGAGACACTGTGCAGCCTGGAGGACGCGGAGAACATTCAAAGGGAACACAAATTACACATTTTAGTCAAATGTTTTGAGCAGATTTCATGGGTTGGTGCAAATTGCTTGACTTTGGAGGAAAATAAATCAAACCCAATGACTCCTTCAGCAGCCATGCCTGGTGAATCAGGTTAAGTCGTAATCTCTGCCATGATTTTAGCAAAGCAATGAATAGAGGAATTATTCACAACCCTTGTTTTTACACCCCCTCCCAAATGCAAAATAACAACAAAAAGAGAACATCCCAGCTTAATACCAGTCAAGAAATACAAACTTGTTAAAATTCCACATATACGTGATCATTTACACCAACACCATAAACTGGAAATGAGACTGGCTGAAGGCTGAAGCTGATTATATCTTGGTATGGCAGCAAGGAAGTCTGAAAGTGGCAGGGTGACTCAGGACTGAGAAAAAAATAAATAAAAGGGCAAAAAGATAAAAAAAAAATCTAATACAGAAAAGTTGACCTTCTGAATTGTCACCAATCTTCGTGGAAATATGAATGAAGTTTTTAGGCAGCACTGAGGAGTAAGAGTGGGTGACAGTTCTTACACACAGAGTCATGAGCTAAGCTCTGCAGATGGTGATGGACAAAAAAATTGTCCTGCATCAAAATAGCCACAATGAAAATCTTCATTTTTTTAGTAAAGTACCCAGTTTTAAGGGTCACATTGTTATGTTGTTTCCCCTCAGTTACTTTACACTGTACATATTTACATATAGGATGTAACATATCTTAGATGTGTTACATCCTATATGTGAACCATTCATTACACTTTTCAATCAGTCTAAAAGAAAATAATGAGAAAGCTTTTACACTGTATCAATTATTTAATCAATTGGAGAGAATAAATTGGTTTATTAAAAAGCATATGCACCTTGGGAAAGTCATTTGGCAAAATAACTCCATGACAAATGGACAGCTCTCCATGAGATCTCCCATTTTATTAATTTGGTCTGCAAGCACAAGTCAACAGGCAGCTTTGAAAATCCATTAAAGTCTTACTTTATCAAGACATTACACCATTGTCCATGCCATGCTTGGCAATTAGTATTCTGTCTCAAGTATCGGTTTCTGCCTGCAATGACACGCTAATGGCCACACTCTGCTATGCTCGGTAACTTGCCTAATACAGCTTGTGAAAGCTGAACATGAAGATGTTATACAACCTCTTCAAACAAAACTATAAATGATATACTCTCATATGACAGAGAAAATAAAAAGTACATGACAGTTAAAATAAAATCACTGCATGAAGATGTCAACTTCGATGCACAGGACAAAATGGGTGATATACAATGTTTCAATGATTCATCAGTCAGCAGCTCCAAAATAAAATAATTCTAAAAAGAACATTGTTTTAGAGGGTATAAAAGGTTTTCAAACACAAAACTCTTTTCTGTTTTTCATTTATTTTAGTGCACAGGTCCCAGGTTTTAAATGTTCTTGTCACAAAACAATTGTGTCTTTCAGCACAATGAAATAAAATGATTGATGTTATTCTCATCAGAGCTTAGGTTGGGGGCCCAGCTCATGTTTCCACAGAAGGGCAGATCTTGTGCTGCCCTCTCCATGGCAGCAGAGACCCATGCTTCTGCAGAAGCTCCTGGCCTGTACACCCCTCTGTGATTATTCTGAACAGTAGAGCTAGACACAGGAAAATAATCAATAAAATATGCGTACACTTTTCATCAAAGACCAGGATCCGCGCCGCCCCCCTGCAAACCGGCCTTCATGTCAAATTAACCCCTTCTCCTGGAGTGCCCCGGCACTGTCAGTTCCCCACAAGATCAAAAGCCTGTTCTCCAGGAATGACTGCATCAAACCAAAGGGAAACATGGGAGGGTGTACCATCGCTTATTCAGCGGAGCTTCTAATTCAAAGCCCTCGATACTGTGTTGTGCACGCACACATGCACACACGAACACACCCACACGGCACTTAGCTGAGGAATCTGGTAACCCAACGCTATCTCACTTACTATTGTTAGAAATCTCCCTTTTGCCTGAGATAATGTAACGGACAGTATGGGGACTCTACAGATTCCCTCTAGAACCATACAGCAGGGCTCAGGAGCCCTCTGGGCTTCATGACAGGGACCTTTAAAAGGCTCTGCAGAGCAAAGAGAATTGTCTTGGGACGGCCACTGGTCCAGCCTCGCCCTCAATAATCCTCCAGCCATTAGGGCAGCTCTTAACTGGAGCAAGTCCACTAAAAATGAAGGAACGTCTAGGCTCTAATTACATGCAGGACAAAAGGCACTCTGGGTAAAAGCAGCTAAATGGAGGTTAGAGATACAAACAGTACTGTGCACTGCTTTGCTCAGGCCTTGCATCTAATGAGTCACAATATGACCATGCTGAAAGCATTTGCAGAAATGCATTTCGATCCAAAGTGTCACTGTCTGAAGACCAAGGGAACCCTCTCCACACCAAAGAGTACTCAGTAGCAGAGGAACTCTTACCTGAAATCCCAGAGAAAAACCTTTGGCAAAGGCAGTTGTCAGCCAAAGCTATGGCAGAATGAATGTTGTTTACGAGGAAATATGTTTGTCTCTTTGTTTTGGGTTTTGTGCAAAGCTACCACAGGCATTTAGGTGAGGAGCCAATTTCTGCTCCAGAACTGGATGAGAAAGAGAAGATCAGTCACACAGTTTAAGGAATTATGTAGAGGAGGACGTGGGTAAAAAATAACATGCAAATACAGCAAGACAGCAGCAGCCCTGAAAAATATAAAGAAAGTCCAATGCAGCATCTAAGACAATTTCCATGGACAGGCTAACAGTACCATTCCTTTCCAGTTTTACTTTCCCAAGTTTACTTTCTCAAATGATATTTAGGTTGACTTGAATAAAATCTAAAAGTAGCCCTCTAAAATTCTTAGTATGAGTGACCTTGAGCTTGATGATGAGAAGAGTACTGAATACTTTCTGTTTCAGGAGAAACAAATTTGAGATAAGAACTGCCGGAAATAGAAATATCATTCTGTGACAGTGCTGTGTCTATAACAAGATTCAGGGGCAGGACTTTTATGTCCAATTGCTTGAGAGCTGAGAGCTGTTGTGCTCACTATATTAACACAACATCCAGCTGTCAGGTTACATGTGCAGAAAAAAGATTTTGTTTATCCTTGGGTTGACACAACTGGGCCTGTGCTCATAAATGGTCGCTGACTAAGAATACTGCTCTAAGATCAGTTTTGTTTTTCTCTCATAATGGCTAAGGATAGAATATGGGAGGGACTGATCCAAGATCAGTAGGATGAGTTGGCCTTAATTTTGGTCCTTAAAAAAGGCAAAAAAAAAAAAAAAAAAAAATCTTCCTGGAGAGGAGTAGTGCTCATTGACAAACAGTAATACTCTAACAGCAGGGCACCACGGGACACTGAACAAATGGATTTCTCTAAACGGTAGGAGGAACACAGTAGAAAGTGTAAATATTTTTCAGCACACAGCAATGAGTGGAATGCACATACAAATGTTCCCCTGGGTGATTCCACATCGTAAATTCAAACATATCTTCATTGGTGGTCCCCACACTGAAAACCCTGATCCACCTACACATTCATTTCTTTTAAGTCTTAGTTGCGCTCGTTATTCTATCTTGCCCAAGGGAAGCTCCACTGAGCTCTGAAGAGAGGGTTTTGAATTCCACCTCTGAGCTTAAAATCATCTTTTTTTATTTACAGTTGCTACAGTCATAAATCTACCAAATTCACTCTTCCTGCTCCCTTATCACCTACAGTATGAATGAGGAAAACCCAAAGAAGAAGATGAAACAGAAGTACACAACAGCAATGCACACACACAATGCACACATGAAGGGGGCAGCATTCAAGGGCTGTGGAAAAGGAACCTGGGTTGCATCCCGTGCAGGGATCTTTTTGAAAAGTACCCTTCAGAAAAAAGACATTTAACCTGAAGTGCTTCAATAAAATATCCGGCTGAATGAAGACGTAAAGCTCAGAATTGCAAGCTATAAAACATGGCCAGGGTTGATAAGGTCTGGTAAACCCATGAATTATATAATTTGAAGATCGTACAGGGTCTATGAGGGTCATTGTGCCCTGCGTTCAGAGGAACAGATGCTTGGTGACACATCGGGCAGGAATGAAGGTGTGGCACATTTTGCTTTGAGATCTCCATCCTGCAATCACCTGAGGAAGCTTCCAAGAGGAGAACTGGAAAACCCGCCCCCAAACCCTCATTTAAAAAAGCCCTGCAGGTTACCCCAGTGCCTCTAATCTGCAATTCAAAGCCCTCCTTTCCTTGCTGGAGGATGCTTATTATGCCTGTTTGCACAGCTCAGGGACATTTCACCAAATGCACTTCAAAGGAGAGAGGGGTGAAGTTAGTGAGGTGGTTATAGCATATTGAAGGATGTCCAGGGCTGTTCTTTGAGGCAATTACACCTGAGGAAAAGTCTGTTTGGACATTTGGGCATGCCTAAAATCTATGATCCTCTTCAGAGCTGACCTTCAAACAGCTGGCTCACAGTTTTTCCAACAAATCCCATTGTGTTTTTTGATAGGAATGGGTAACTATGAACATGGGACTAGATCTGAATTGATCTAGAAAACTGATTTGCAGTCCTAGTTAGATTTTTATTCGTTTCTGCTATTATTCAATTGGCATGGACAAAGAATTTTGGCATTCTTGTTTATTTTTGGTAATGTAATGCTTAAAAGCTGAGGAATCCCTGTAGCCAAAAAGTCTGCTTTGACAATTCATAAACACCAGATGCAATGGCCACATACAAGAAAAACTAATTAAGACAGACAAACGACAAAGCTTCACAGCTAATTATGCAATATATATTTTGTTAATTGATGGGCATTACCCTTGCAAACAAGCCTTTTTTATATTTCTTGTGGCAATCACGTCTGGCCATAAAGTGTCTGTGTTTGATGATAAATTTAGCTCGCCATCTGAGGAGAAAACTAGATGAATTTTAAATTCATGCTGAATTGGAATTTCATACTTTCACCTGAAATCTGAATGGACAAAGTCAAATTCATTTGAACTCGGAACTGGAACTGGAAAAAATCAAATTCAGCATGGAATTGACTACCTCCCTAGAAACCAAGAAGTTCCCCATGGGTTCCCTGTGATAAAATTTATTTTAATCAGAAAGCATTTACATTTTTTATTAGACATCCATCATAAAATGTAAATGGTACATTAAGAATTAGTCATACTACACAGCACAATGCATCAATGAAAACTGAATACTGGTCTGTGAATTCAAACAACACTATTTCCCCCCACACAAATAAAAAATAAAAAAGAATACCAAGTGTTGGAATTTAAAAAAGTGCATATGAATCTTCTTTTGGCTTGGGGAAGTGGGAGAGTAGCGCTTTGGTTTTTGTGTTTCTCTTGCTTATAATAAAAAAGGAAAGAGTCAGGCTGATGTCACCAACAGCAGCTGTCTCAGTAAAATGACTCATCTGCCAACTGTATGTATCCCAAACAATCCAGATTGTCACAGAATAATGTTGACGTGGGCTGACTCTCAAATAGATGGTTCCGGGGGTTGAGGGCGGAGGTGGGGGGGGGGGTTGGCATGTTTGGGGGGAAATATTTTACTGTTTCTCGCAGTAAAATGAGAGGACAAACAAAAAATGTGATCTATCTCCTGCTGCAGGGCTCTGCTTAACTCCGTTTAAAGAATGGTCGTAGAAATTGTCGAGGTGGGGGGGTGGGGTTAGGATTTAACATTTATAGCGGAGAAACAGTGGCAGGAAGCGAGAATAATTTGCAGGTTTATTCTGGGGAATGGACGGGAACGGATGAGATTACCTTTGACAGAACACTTCGACGGCAAAAATAATAAACACTGGCCGTGACTGAAGAGGGAGAGAGGAAGTGCAGAGAGGAGCTTTTCGCTCGCACCACTGGCCGCTGCTGATTAAAAACTCAGCAGCGTTCTGCGGCGCTGTAGGGCCCCTGGCACCGAAGGCCCGTTTAATATACAATTCTCCAACATGACGGAACTGTGGCGCTGACAGCCTCACTCAGCTCACTGAGATGAAATGTGTCTTCCTAACTCCTGAAATGGGAACGGCAAAGACTCTGAATGGTCTAGATCAGGGTTATGTCCGAATACTCTACAATCGTATTCTTGCATTCATGCACACGTGCACGCATCCTTTTCTATCAGTTCCTTGCTCCCTTGATCTATAAAACTTAAAATGGTGAAATGAATACAATGAACAGCACAATAAGTGAATCACTAAGAAAAATGCTGTAGGGAGGAAAGAAGAAAATACATGGAGGATAATACTTCAGGTAGGGCATTCGGACAGGGGCTGGCACGGACCTAGAGAGAAGCATTCACAGCGGGCGGGCTGGTTTCCTCATTACTCAGCACTTTACTGATCAGTTAAAGCTGCTGAGGTAAAGAAGTCTGCGATTAACATCTCACTGCAGTATCGGCCATTATGAGGGTCCATCAAACCTCATTTGAAAATCACCCACTTACCGAAGCAGGGTACTCTTAGCTTAAGTCACTGCCAGTGTAATTCTTGCTCAAGGAGTAAACCAGCAATGTCCTGTCAAACCTCCGACCTCGGGATTCAAGCTCATTTCCCTACCCAGTGTACTACACGGCTGCACTCATACAAACATCAGTCATATATAACTGTCGGCACTTTACACAGACATCATCGATTTCCCGGGCAAGGGTACAGGATGGAGGGACAGCGCAGTCATAAATGTCACAGCAGATTGGTGGCCCTGTTGATAATGTGCCGGCCAACGCTCACCTACAATGACAAACCTGGGTCTTCATTGTGGCATATCTGAATGCTCTCCCCAGCGTCAACAGCTCACACATGTTGACTTTCACTTGCACCTGTTACAGTGAGGGGACCTCCAGTGCAAGTATGGAACAGGCTTCAGTCAAACCTACGCCACAACAGGCGTCAGACTGTGTTTTACAAGCAGCATGGCACATGAGCCAGGCTTGAATCAGTGCAGGCCGGTTCGGTGAGAAGCAGAGAGTAGCAATGCTGATCCCCACACAGCTTCTTAGAGGAGGAGGTTGGTAAGTGAAACCTTTGCTGAATTGTGCTGGCCAGCAAGCAAGCATGTGTCATTTTCAAACACAAGAGCAGCAGAATGCATCAGGGGCTGGGCCCAACAGTACAAAAAGCTGTTTTACAGCTGGGACAAACTTCCCTCCACTCTGGGCAGATGAAGGGGGGGACTGTTTGGAAAGAGCAATGAACACACACAAAAAAAATAACCAAACAAATAAGAGCTTTATGAGATCAGTCAGATGGCTCCTAGTCAGGATCCTGTTCAGAAAAGCACAATCTACTGTATAGGTAAAGCTGTTAGTTTATCTCAATTAAGTTTTGTTGATAAATAAGTAAATTCTCAAAATGAGAAAAAACAGCCATATTGTTAATGAAGAGACGGATCCCATGTTTGCAGCTGAAGACAGATACTTTACTTACACAGCCAACCACAGGAACAGAAGCACGGAGCAAAATGTTCAATGATTACAATGTGTGACCAACATTTATACAGTTAAGTGTATATAGGTCTGGAAGAATGAGCAACAGAGTTTGAACAGTGGTTTAAGAAATAATATCTTAGTCTTAAATTGGACAGACACAGAACATCAAATCTTCTAATTCTGATCCGCCAACAGCTCAACATCCTGTATCTCAGATTCAGAACTGAAGGCAAAGGAACTACAGCAAAGCAGAACAGGAGGCTGTTCCACTGCGGAAAGCGATCGCACAGTTCCTGCTTCAGTAACTCTGGGGACTGCCGTCAACACGCATCTTGTACTTTGCAGCATTTGTCCTCCTTGCCGTAACAAAAGAAAAAGCCAACCGCGCTGGTTCACAAAGTCTCGACTGTGGGAAGGGCCATGCGTGCCAGCATCACTGAGCAATGTCTTCCAAGGGCACTGAAATCATTATCCTCACCTTCTTAATTATGAGAACAAATCATAATAGATAATGATGAGAGCAAGCCATTCATCCCACACAGGCTTGCAATGTACCAAGAGTCCAGAGAGTATCCAGCACTGAATCAGGCCTGGACTTAAACACTCTAAGTGTGTGCCTGTACAGCATGACCTGGAAAGCTGTTCAAAGCATTGCAATGACTAGAATACATGTATATTGAAAAAGATTCACAAAGGAGCTTTGCTTCTCTGCCAGGACTTCACATTAATATGGCTTTAATGAATGGATGTTGCTTTGTCTTTAATGTATCCTGTGTCAGTCACCAGGAAGATTGAAACTCACTTGTAGTGTGAATGCTCTTTTTACCATTACAATTTTTTTTCCCACCAGCCCTTTATTGTCAAGGCCTTTCAGATTGCCTTTTTGATTGGACGGAAATTACACAGAGCTAATGGTTTTGTAACACAGTTGCCTTGTCATTCTAAAAATCACATATTTGCTGTGGCTTAATTTGGACTGCTAGCAAAAAAGACACATTTCTAAAAACAGCTATTTGATATTAATTTGTAAAAGAAAAACAACTCTGAAAAAACAACTGAACAAAAGGAAACAAAATCAAATTAAAATTGGAATCCGACAGAGCTTGTAATTACAGGAGAGTGCAGTAGATCGTGTGTGTTTTTTATTGTTTTATTTCATTATTTAAAAGACAAAGGCCTGGGAACTGTGCCAGCCTTTTAGGAGGGCCTAGGAGCTGGGGGCCTGGGGGCCTGGGGGGCCTTGGGGGGCGGGGGGGGATGTCCCACCTCTGCATGAGCAGACAGGCTCAGGGGACCTTGTTTTGCTTCCTCTGCATGCTCCAACATTCAACTGCAGCGCCCCAGCAACTGGGAAAGCATCTAGGCCCAGTTAGCCTCGGGCACCCAGCTCACACTGCTCTACTGTAAGCCTGGTGAAAACAACACACTTCAGAGTGATAAACCCACCACTTTCAGGACATAACCACTTTTATGTAACCAATCATGTCAATTTATTTCAAGCAGGTCTGAGGAACAGGAGATTGAAACATAAACCATATTCAGAAGGGACATGTGCCAATTATGGCTTCCTGCAACCCAGCATGTGAGAATGTGATAAATGCCTTCCCTGCCACTTGCCTGGAGTTCCATTCGCTGCTACAGTAAGAGCTGATCCCACACAGTAAGACAACAGCCCTGATCACCCTCTGCCCATCTGGGGTCTGACACAAAGGCAAGATACCACACCCAGCTGTAAATTCCTCAGAGTCCCTCCACAGGCAAACAGCTACACCAGCATTAGCAATGCCCCGTAAACCAACCTGCTTCTGTTCTATCAGTGTTCTGCACAAACACTGGCTCAAAACTGAGCCTCTCTAGGCATATCACTTCTAAGGTCAAACAATGCTTTCCAAACCTGTATTTCTTTTTTGTTTTTGAAATGGCATTTATAAACGAGAGGACTAACATCTAACAACAAAATTTAGCAGACAAATAAAAATTAAATGATGCAAAAATATATAGATTGAAGTGTACTGACTGGGTCCCTATTTTTGTACCAGAACACAACAGCGGACTGAGGAAAGCAGGGTTATGTTCGATGGTTTGTTTCTCTGTGTAAGGAATCAGCAGCAGCGGTTTCCCCATGCCATATTCCCATGATTATGGCTTAAATCAGCCTGTGGGCAGGGTAGAAGACCTGTGGGAAAGACTGCAGCTCTGTTAGCCTCCGTGTCCAGGATGGCAAGGGAGTTTTACTTGTCAGGAATGTTAAGCATCTTCCAGACACAGGTTATACAAATAGTTTATCCTGCATACTTTAACCATTCAAACACATTACTATCATTTATCAAGCAATTTTGAAAGAATAGAAATGATGTTTTTAGTACAAAATCCTTCATTAATGGGATTGCAAACTTCTGCAAGTAACAGGTTAACTGAATATTCACAGGGAGTATTTCAGACACATATTTGACTATGGCCTCCTTCTCTTGTGGAGCTTCACTCCACACGGACACAGACATGCAAGCTCCCTCCTTTAAACGCAAAGCAACAGAACACAGACTCTCCCCCATGACATACTCCCCCATACAATAGATAAGCATGATGAACTGAATTGGGTCTTAAACTGTTCATGAATGCTACACTGCTCTCAGCCACCTTCCCCCAACACTATCAGCATGGTGTGAAAGTTGAGTCCAGCCACAACCAGGTTATCACCTAAAATACAACAGCTGCCTTTTTGAACGCTGCTTATACACCAGCATAGGAGGTGGGTTACAACAAATATGCAAAGTGAATGTTTCCTTCTGATTAAGTGTGCAGAACTGCAGAAACCAGCACACCCCCACACTTTGGGCTAGCCAATCACAAAAAGCCTTCTGTATTACCGTAGCTACAGATATTTCCAGTTGGCCAGATCAAATATAATAGCTTTGTTAGCTGCTGGGCTCTTCTGCCATCCTGTTTAGGCACTGTTCCAGCATGCGGGTGCCTGAATGGGGCCCACTGCGTTGCACTGATTGTTGATGGTGTCAGTACTGACAGTTACCAGGAGCCCCACAGGGCGGAGCATAATTATCCTGAACATCGCCCAGGGAGGGAGGGATTTAGTCTGTCCGCTTCCCATCACTCTCCAGTGAACCCCTGCTTGTCAGTGGGGCGCCCACAGTCTGCCAGAGGAAAGCTGCGGTTGAAGTGTCTCCCTCCAGCTCAGGTCTGTGCAAGCTCAAGCATGTGGGCTGCGGTATGACATCACGTGTTCCATAGGAGGGTTTGCGGCTGTCTGTGCTCTCCCAAATATGAATATTACCAGGAATTCCGAATTGTGAGGAAAAAAAGAGGAAAAGCATTTTTAAAAAAAGATAATTGAAATGAAACACATTTTCTCAATAATCAATGATGTGTTTTATTGTTTTTTTTTTCGTAGTCAGAAAACAAATTTCCCAAACTGTCATCTTGATTTTACTTTGTTAAAGGAAGTTTATCTGTTTAATCCATTAATCTATTGCTGTTTTAACACAGCCAACATGAGGAGCCTGGTAAGGCTTCATGAAGAAATGTAAGAGCTGAAAGAGACATGAGAGAGACTAATTGGTTGCAGCTACCACTGCGACTACTGCTGATCATGACACTAATTAGTTGGTATCATCACTGTTTGTTGTCTAAACCTTTTTTAAGTTCTGGATAAGAGCATTTACAAAATGGACAAAAGATGGAATAAATACAGCTTTACATAGAGTAATCTGAATGTATCATGTCAGCAATTTGCCAGCATTTTGGCAGCACAGGTTTCTGCTATGGGAGGTAAAGAAAGGGTAAAACTTGCTAATTGCAGTGTTTAGTCTAACATGAGAAGGATTATTAACTCTCGAATAGGCAAGAACAGAAAATTGACTGCACGCTCTTTTAAAATTGTAATTACTCTGTCTCTGTGAAAGATACCATAGTTATACATGCATGGCTTTTCTTTAAAGTGCGTATTTAACACCTTACAGGCACTACAGAAAGAAGAATCCCAAACGGATATCCTACTTTTTTAACTAGTTCATATTTAATAGATCTCCCAGCATAACCATCATTTTTTAAAGATAAATGGCATTTTTGGGAATGATCAAGTACATATTTTAGTTTGATGTGCTGGTACTTTCATTCTTTTGGTCATGAGGCTCTTAGTTCTGAATAGTAACAAAAGAGAGTATTCTTTCTCCTTTGGCAAGAGCATCAAAGTACTAAGCCTACTGTACGCAGTCACATACCAGCTCCTATCTTTGGGCTGTGTCTGCTGAAAAGAGAGAAATGTTTAAAGGATGTTGCACCAGATGATCACTGTATCTTTCCTTAGGTAAGAATGCATTGGGACAGGTTCTCTGGAAAGATTCATGGAATTTCCATAAAATTTCTGCCAAAGATTCTCTAAATCCTACAGATATTTAGCTCCTTATTTCTAATGTTGCAAGTTGTCTCCTAACTGTTCAGACATTCCAGTGTGATCTTCTAAAAAGTAACTGAGGGTCACTTCCAAGTAAAATACTGTTGCAATGGAAGTTCTGTACAGTAATTCAGCGCCAGAAACCCGTGGCACCACAAGGACAGGAGAAGCTAAATATATGGAGTGTCAAAAACATGTGTATCTGCTCACTTTGATGTTGTGTGACAGTGTGAACAGGAGTAGCCTATTCGCCTGTGGCATGAGTGTCAGGAAGGGCCCCCTAGTCAGACCCTTGCTTGCTTACTCAAATGGAGGGAGTTCTACAGTGCCGCAGAGAGCCAGTTGTCAGATAAAAACCCATACATCCCAGACTCCTCTTGTAGGAGGGCAACTGAGCATAGAGCGAGCAGACGCTTCTCTCTCCCTTAGCTTTGCACCAGGTCTAATGAAACAGCTATTCAGATGGCTCTAAAAAGTGGCAGGCATACCGTCACAAAAAATGGAAGATATGACTCCCAAGTTGTCGATGACACCAAAGAAGGAAGCAGCTAGACTCTTTGACAAGCAGCAGACTACCGTATTCCATCTTCTGACCAAAAAGGCTCCAAATTGGTGTGTGTTATTTGTGGACTAAGTACGTGCTAAAAATAACAGACATATTATACTACATTATTTTTGGTGCAGGAAGTGAGAAAGGTTTCCTTGACATGGCGACGAGTGGAATGAGTGGTCACAAATCACACGTCGCTGAGTTCCAAGTGCCCAGCTGGGTGTGGGTGACGATACCCAATCATGTGACACACTCTGGTCTCTAGCACTCAGACTCATGGCATGGGAGGTGGGGTGCTTGTGGGCAGGACTTTTCAAAATTCTGAATGCAACTTTCTTTATTTCATTTTAATTTTCTTTCCCAATGTTTCCCAGTCACCATGGTTGTGCACTGGATTTATATTTGAACCAGAGTAAAGAGCGCCACCCTATACCCCCCAACCCAAAGTATACCCAAACCTATTTTCCACAGGTTGATTCAAACTCACAAAAGGCTGGCTGCCCTGTCAAACTGTCCACTCTTGAGCTCAGCATTGCCACGCACCCAGAGACAATGGTGAAAGGTCCGCAATGTCCACAGTGAAACGGTGAAGAGCTGCAGGCGCTCACTGCCAAGTAGGAGTTCTGCAGGAGAATGCACAGGGCAGCAATTACTCATATCTGCACACCACCCAGCCTGTGAATAATGCATGGGACTTGTGCATGGACGATGAGCAAAGAGAGCGATCTGATGCACTCACTCAAATCCGCGAGAAGACCTGACGATCCTGGGGTTCATCTCTACGACTTTTTAATACATCCATGTCATATGGACTCTCTCTAATGTGTTTGAAGAAAGCCACACCACAAGCACCTGTTTATTTAATGGATTCATTTTCTTTTTAGCACAATTGGACACTGCCAAAACTCATGAACCTGCTTGTGGCAGAAAAGGCACCATTCTACAGCTCTCCTGGGTAAACCTCTCAGGGCCAGTTCAAACAGAACACGTTAGGATCTGAGAAAAGAACACGTGATTTATGGTTATGTTTTATTCCTAAAAACATTAATTTCACAAAGCACCTACTTCTCTGTCTCTGCTGACTTAACTTCTTGTGTAATTCTGCTTCCTGCTGAGCCAATTAGGTGTCTTTTTATTCAAGGTCTAAATGCTTTCACTGAAGTGCTTCTGAACTGAGCTTGTGGAAATGTACTTCTAACAAAATATCACCGGTAATTGATCCCCTTGCCAGCATGGCGATAGAGACGCAGATTTGTAGCACTTCAGTGGGTTCCATATCCTTAATGTTCAGTTAAAAAAAAATTTATTCCTTTGATATTTCTTTTTATAAGATAACAAATGTGATACAAAATGACAACTGTCAAATGACTGCATTTAAATGACTAATGCGACAACATGATGCCACATAGGCCGCCATTTGACTATGTAAAAATAAATAAATAAATGAATACATAAATAAATGAGAAAATAACACCCACAAGCAGAATTATGACAGGCATATTAATATTGCTGACAGCCGAAATGAATAAATCTCGAGTAAAAGTTGGTGATAGCACTGAGCCACTCTTTCATCAGTGTTCTGATAAGACACAGCAGAGAGCAATCACTTCAGTACAGACACAGTGGCAGAATTTGTGTTATTAGACACAGACCTGTCAGTTATGAAGGAAACCGTGCCAAGAGTCACAAGTAAGATACCTTAAGAGGGTAAACATTTGCACTCTCTACTACCATCTCAGTACAGATTCATAGGGGCATATCAGGAAATGAAGATTAAAAATTCACACATACATGCTCTGAAACTAGATAAAAATTCTAATTGACTAGGTGGCAGTTTACATTTCAACCTGTTCTGACCAATAGGCTGAAACATCAGCCGCTCTATGGATGAAATTCTGACGGTACTTTAGAGCATGTCATCGCCGAAGGATGGTGGAGGATGGACCAATGAGAGGGCTGAATTGTCTGGCAACAGCTCCCACAGATTGTTACAATTTTCTCACCTTGTCTGGTTTCTTGTAACTTAACTGGTTACTGGTTTTATTCTGAAAACAAAAATGAGAAAAACTCTGCATCTCTTGCAAGGAAGAAGTGAATTCCATTGATTTATATTACAGTACAAGGCACACTTACACAGCTTAGCCCTTTTTTCTTTCTAACAATCAATTTAGGCAGCTGGACATTTTAGTCCCACAATTCAGGTGAAGCATCGTACTAAAATGAGTACAGCAGTGCCCCTGCAGGGAATAAAACCTGCAACCTCTGATTTATGAGCCCAGTTTCCTCAAAAATCAGGTATACAACTGCCAAACAACTTGAACACCCCCACCCCCAAACCTTTTGTTTGGAGATCCTGGAGTGGAGCTGGGAAATCTAGCCAGGAGTGGGCGGTGAAGCAGCAGAAGGAGAGGAGCCGTAATCCAGTACTAATTTACAAGTCTCACTCACTTAAGAGCCTCTCCGTAACACCTTTAATAAACTCTGCTGAGCGACTGCGATCACGGCCAGAGATGACAACAGGCATTGTTTCTGCAAAGCTGAAACACGCAAGATGACGGTTTGCTGAAGATGAAAGGTGATAACGGGGCTTAGTTATGCCACGGGACTTGTTTTTTTTTTCCCTTCATTTAATGTGTAACATGCTGCTGAAAACCGTTGAGCTGTGATTAGAAAGAGCAGCACAGCTAAGAAACAGGCAGAGAGGGGATCTGCTCTATACATCTGTAAGAGAACATGCACAGGCTGTAGGCCACTACATTACTGCCAGTTTGACACTGACCACTGTCACATGGTGAGTGGAGCAGACAGGTTTTAGTTTCTGAAGTAAGCTACCGCACTCCATCACACATAAACGTCTTACACAAACACACATAAACATGCACAATTACACAACTTCCCCACTCAAGACCAGTATAAACAAGCAAACACCATACACACACTGCACACAATCTAAAAACCAGCTGATAAAAATGACACGCTCATAAATAATCAATCAGGTCTACAGCTTTTTAGGCAGCGAGATGTAGCTCTGTGAACCAAACACACAACCCCTATTACACTGGAATTCAACACCAGGCAGACTAAAGATCAACACTCACCCCCCCACCCCCAGCCTCACATCTGCCCTTAGGCACTGATCCATTCACAGTCCCAGCACCCCGCTGTGTCCCTGAGCAGACTTACGGTGCAGGTGCTCGGAGGCGTAGTAGTACACATCCTCATAGCCCTCGTGATAGTCCTCCTCTGGTCTGTATTTCTTCCCCTTGCGCCTCCTGGACCTCCTGATCTGTTTGACGAAGCCCAGGAAGCGTTCCATCCTGCGGCCACAGAGCCGAGCCCCGGCGAGCCCAGCCGAGCTCCACACAGTCCCTCTATCCCTTTACAGCACCGGCCGCCGCCGCAGCAGCCTGGAGCCTGGAGCCTGGAGCCTCAGCCAACTGAGTGTGTGCGCGTGTGTGTGTGTGTGTCTCTCTTCCTCTCTGTGTGTGAGCTGTTAGCCACCTGGGGAAGCAAGAGTGCACGCAGAAAACCCGACAGCCGAAAACCAGCCAATGGATGTGTCAAATATCCACCCCCGTCTCCAAACACACACACACAAACACACAAACGTGTGCACACATACACACACTAGATGCTGGGTTAACTCTAGCTGCTTGCTTTGCTCCCTCTCTCAGTTGCTTTTCTGTATCGTACCACTAACAGAGTCACACGCGCACGTCTGTGCAATCCGCTGCCTGTGTGTGCGTGTATGCGCACATTGTAGGGTCCCTGGATGAAAAGGAGAACACACACGCATGCACACGCTGCTCGCCAGGGAATGCCTCTGTCTATTCCTAGTCTCTCTGAGGAAAGAGACAAAGTTCAAAGGAGCAGTCAGGCTATGAATCCCACAGCCTGAGGTTTTACTATCAGAGCCTCACTGCTCTCTCCCCCTCTCTCCCCCACTCACTCAGGATCTCCCTTCTCCCTCTCTCTCCCCCATCTCTTTCTCTCTCTCTCTCTCAATGCCCCCCCTCTTTCTTTCTCTCTCTCTCTCTCTCTCTCTCTCTCTCTCTCTCTCTCCCTCCCTTACGCTCATTCTCCCTCCCTACTTCACACAGTCATTCCATTCCAGAGGGGGAGGGAGAGAGGGAGTGCGAGAGAGAGAGAGTGAGTGAGTATAGGAGAAGGGTGGGGGTGGGGGGGGAAGTTACAGCATTTCTACTGGATGCACCAGGACTAAAGGCAATGATGCCCATTCCAAAGGGCCTCCCTGTAACTGAATTGTGGACGCAGACGGCGCTGTAGGTGAGTGAGGAACGTTTGCACTCCCACCCTGCAGGTTCAACGCTCCGCTGGCTCAGAATTCCCCCGATCGCGGTGGCAGCGTGCTGAGATGGTCTGATCCGCTAACAACGCTAATAGGCGGGAGAATAAGTGTTAATTGAAGCAGCTGGTGCCCTAGCCTCTGATCTCCTAGCGTCTTTTCCACTGAGGACGGAGGAAGAAATACATCCCCTCCCAACACACAGAACAAGTAATACAGAAAAAAAACAGAAATAGCTTCCCTAGGAGAAAAAATAAAGAGAGAGATGGGAGAAGGTTGTGCTATCTGTCAATCTATTCTCTTTACACCTGCAGTCTAGAATTATTAAAAAAATATCCATACTTAACTATGATTTAAAGATTTTCTTTTAGATTGGCATGCATTTTGTGTGTGGTTTTTCCTTGCATTGAGAGAACCCTACTTTGAACAGCCAGGAAGAACAGATTTTATCTGAATGTGTGGAGAACATGAGTATACCTTGTAGCACAGACCCCATACATATTCCACAATACATTTAACAGAGGCATGTATATACTTTAAGTATGCAAGCATGAATGAATGTATGAATGCATGCATGTTTGTGTGCATGCTTACACATGTAGGTATGTATCTACAAGCATGTATGGGCATGTATGTATGTATTTATGCACAGATATGTTTCCACATAGGTGCTTGCATCCATACACTGTAAGTAATGCTTATGTTCTAGCCTATTGGAAAAGGCCTACTGTGTTCATTGTACTTTAGTAGCGCTGGAGAGGAGAGTTAGCCTGCAGCCTAGCCCCGGGATCACACAGGGCTGCTGACATATTTTAAGACCTGGGACTGACAGGGCGGCGAGGCAGTGAGGCTGAGCTGAGCTGCCACGTCTTCATCTACCTGGAGCCTCCCAAAAAAGACAACATTTCAGGGAACTGAGAAAACACTGCTTCATTTATTCATGCCATTAAATAATTAGTTGTTTGGACTCTGCCATGGAACAGAGCCATGGAACACTGGCAGTGCACAACAAATGAGAGAGCATTTGCTGAGAATTGAACCGATCATTATGATATGAAATCTTTGTGATTTGGTATTACAAAATCAAATAATTCCATCCAGTCAGTCAGCGATTGGCATCTTATCCGAGCTTCACCCATTAAAGAGTGCACAAAGCATCATGCAAACACCACAAGGTAGACAGTGCTTGAGGGTGGAGAACCACTAGACCGTCCCCAATTACCAGTCATGTCAAATAAGAGACAGGCTGTCCTGTGGCCAAGCCTTTCTGAAAACAGAGCTCGGGGGGGCCCCTAGTCATGACACAAATCTGATGTGTCCTGACATCAGCTCACCTGATTCAACTGTGCACAGGCAAGTTCAATCAGTCATGCTGAAACTCTACTGTGCGTAACGCTCAAAGCTATCAAATGTGCGCAAGGTTCTGACTGGAATAGTGGACCCAGTGGACCAAGTTGAGATAGAATGCTGCAG
The DNA here is from genome assembly GCA_022829145.1 of Albula goreensis. NCBI lineage: Eukaryota > Metazoa > Chordata > Actinopteri > Albuliformes > Albulidae > Albula > Albula goreensis. Next base: position 13,260,498 of record CM040765.1, read on the forward strand.
CCTATCTTTGTACCCCGAAACGACCCAGGGTTTGTCCCTCACTGAAAACCGTCCTTTAAAAGGCAATGCAAACAGGTCACACAGGAACACAAATGACTTTGAGGAGACACATGTGAACTCCCAATACCCAGGACTGTGACATCACAGGCACAATCTCAGGGACCGCTGGGTTTTAGCTTAGAGGAGCGCGATTCATTAACATAATCTGCGCACTGAACCTCGGCAATCAAAAACACAATCGCTTTCAGCTGCTATTGATCTGGAAAATTCCAGGAAGAGAAGATGCAATCGTGACGGATGAGGCCAAATAAAAATCGCCTGTGAAGATTAAGCTGGGTGATTAAGATGGCTCATTGTGGGTCTGTGTGTGTTTTGTGTGTATTTGTGTGTGTGCGCGTGTGAGTGTGTGTGCAATAAAGCTCAAAAGCATAGTGTACTTGAATGATCAGCTTAAAATTTCATTCAACTTGCATTTGGTATTCAGGGCCTTGAACTACACCCATTGAAGGGGTAGAGGGGAGGAGAGGTCCCTGGGGTGGGGGTTGGTGCGGCTGGCCTGAGAGGGGGTGTGGTCATAGATTTACATGGTCATTCCTTACACCGTCATACAGTCACTTGATCATGCCATCAGCTGGGTCAATCAGTGTTCTGTCATAGGGTCAGTTGACCATATAATTACTGTACCTCAACGTAGTGTCACTACTGTGCCAGGGGGTAGGAGGAGGAGAGGGGGAGTGAGAGAGAGAGGCTGGGAGGGCGGGGAGAGAGAGAGAGAGGAGAAGAAGTTGGGAGGGGGAGAGAGCGGTAAGAATTTGACTTTTAAAAATCCTTTATTTAACATAGCATTAGATAAAGGGCATAGTGAAAGAATGCGAGAGAGGAAAGGGAGGGAGAGTAAAGGGGAAGAGGAAGAGAGAAGGAGAGGGAGCCTTCTTTGGCTGTTGTGTCTCTTCTTGTAAGCATCACTTACTGCTCACTTCCTGATTTCACTGTACTTCAGTTTATGCAACAGCAGCAGCTCTATCAAAGCAAACACACAAATCAGAATAATCACAGCAGCCTCTCTAGATGAGAGAGATTCCCTCTCACATCAAACAAGGCTGGGGTCCAGTGCCTGGCCTCGCTGGAGAAAACACACAATGTTTCATTTTCCACTAATTGCCTCTCTGTTCTCCTTCCCTCGCTCGCCCGCTCTGTGCTAAACTCGTCCGCGCCATGCACTTTCAAAATGGGAGCCCAGCGTGTAACTGTGACATCAGTGTAGTGTCTCTCCCCTGCGACTGCGCAACGGCCTAGCTTGGAGCCTTCATAGAACTCAACAGCGAGTCGGTCTTGCTGTGACATGTCCAATTCATCACTCATCAAAGGCAGAGCCTTTTGTCTCTCTGCTTCAAAGCACTACAAAGAACATCAAAAAACACATATTTGTACAAAAAAGGAAAAAAAACAAAACCACCTTCCACAAAAAAACAGCCTGGAATTCCTGTACTCTTGACGCTCAATCTCTGACAGAAAGTGTGGAACGCTTTGATACAGATTCTAGCCTAGGTTTCCTGAAATTTAGTAGATTTAGATTTGTGATTTGGTAGATGAAGATTTAGATGAAGGAGTTATCTTGTGAATCATTAAGAGTGGTGAATGACTATTAGTTTAGTAGAAAGGAACACCCTATAAAATTGGGAAGATATTCCACATTGGAGTGAAACAGATGAGTCAGACAGTCAGCTCAGACTGACAGATTTTATTGAATTTTAATTTATTACAAGAAAATATAGCACAAAAGCCTCTTCAGGCTACCACAGCATTGCACCACACCCTGCATCAACAGACAGGTCAAATTAAGTGGATGTGATGTTGTCCAAAACAGATAACCGTCATACAACATGTGCCCAGCTGAAAGAGGGTCAGACAGGTAGCAGGGTTCTGCTCCGAGTACATTAGAATGGCACTGTAGCACAAAAGTACCCTTTCTAGTGGCACAACAAAAAGACAGCCATGTCAATTGATTGTTGTGAAAATTAAGATGCGAAAATTAAAACAAGAGACTGTGCTTGTTATACCAATGGTAACATGAGCAGGTGTTATGTAGAATTGTCAGTCTTGCTGGATGGCAACTTCTAACCCACTGTGCCAGGCAATCCCCCTTGAGGTGAAATGCAAAGTTACAGCCAACATGGGTTTTTATGTTAGCTAAGCTGTTCATAGTGCCCACCCATAGTTTTGTTGCTTTGAATATTTACACAGGAAACTTGCACCTAAGTGGCCAATCCATTCCCTTGTCTGTTTCCGTTCCTGAAATCAAAAGAGGAAAATAACAAGGCAGAGCTTCAGGTCTTTAAACTTACAGGAAGCAACTACGTGATCCTGAATGAAAATTGGGGAACGGGAAATGAAGTTGGACATGGGAAGTGTCGTGGGACCGGACTGGAGCACTTCTGCCAGTCTGATGAAACTCCCTGCAAACCCGTGTTAATTATGATCACAGCGGTCTCTGTTGCAGACTCATGCCTCAATAGCTCAATGCCTGTGAAATAAATATGGCTTACTAGGGCACAGAACTCTAATTTGATTGGACGGGGCCCATTAGGTCACATAAAAATTCAGCTAACGGAAGCTTCAACAACCAGATCTACTCCGATGCAGGAACTGATAGATAGTTATCTTCAGGTTGTCAAACTGTGCCATACTTTCTGGACTACCATCAAAAAAGAATCCTTTTAACAAGAGTCCTTGCTAAAGTTGCTGCTGAAAGCCCCCTCCACCCAGAGACTGGTGATGTAGTAGTTCATCAAGTTAGCAAAGTTACACCTCATTTCCTTAGTAACCTTGCTAACAGGATACCTATGAGACATAAAAAATATACAAAACCAGGCACCAAGGCATGGCGAACAATCAGGAGGGAGCAAGAAAATGTCATTTGCCAGCAAAAATGCTTTTTTACTGTCATAGCAGTTATTTATTCCTTGTGCAACACCACTGTCAAGATACTGACAAAGTAAACAAAAAAAAAAAACAGGAATGAGTCAAGTGGGTCTTTAGAGCCAAACCAATTGTTACTGCAGACACAGCGGTGGCGATAGCAACAGAAAAAAAGCACATTTGTGAAGTCAGCCAGAAGCATTAACCTTCGACTAAAGACCTGCAAATGGAGGCTATGCACTGCGTCCTGAATACAATGGCTTGTTCTTTTAGTGAAACTGCACTCATCAGCACAGACTGATAACATTTAAGATCCTCCTGAACAGGCTTACACTGGGCACCTATTGTTTTTAATGTACTGCTACTTATTTTAATGTCTGCAATAATACTGGAATGGAGAGGGGAGGGAAGAGAGGGAGAGAGGGGAGAAAGGGGGAGTGGGATAGAAGAGAGAGGGGAGAGGAGAAGAGAGGAAGAGACAGCGCAAGTGCCAGGACCTTCACAGATGACGGGGCCTGACGATGGGCACTCTGGGTTGCCAGACACGCTAAAAACCCCGGCCCAGCAGCTGAGCCCCTGCCTGAGGCCTGCTGGAGAGCACAGTCAGACCGGATTAGGAGCAAGCTAGAATCATCCTATAAGGATAGCTTACCATCTGATTGACCATCATCTGCCTGAAAAGGGGTGATATCTTCCCCTTCAGCGATTCAGGAGTTCTGAAGTGCTTTTCATTGGCTGGATGAAGACATAATAAGCAGCACTTAATTTTGTGTCTCCCTTCCTGAAAATCTACACTAAAGTGAAGAAAATGAACATGGAAATCTCTAAGGAATTTTGATTGCAGAATTCATACCATTCCATACAAATAACTTTACAACACTTTTGTTTGAAAGTACCTGAGCTTTATTTATTTACCAGTGGCAGCTCATCAGAGATAATTATTTATCATATGAAATCTCAAATCAACAAGACTCCTCCCAGCAATATGGGCTGGATCATCACTAAATAAGTTGCATTTTTAGCGAGCCATTTCACCTGCAAGCGCATACACACAAAGATCTACAAGTGTTTCCCACTGAAGGATATTTTTTTTTAAAAAAGCCAGGATTGTGAGACTAGGTGCAAGCTGCTCCAACCATTTTCATCAGTGAGTAACACTGCAGTTCTGCGCTTCTCTTTTCTGTCGAGTGTAGCAGCTGGGAGTGTGGCTGCATAGACACAAATGCACTCTTTCTGCACATCCATCAGTAGGGTGTGATTTATGACAGTGCTGATGTGCTTTAATTACAGACAGCAGAGGCTCCATCTTCTTAACGCTGCCGCGCGAGAAACGAACGGGCCTGCAACTTTTCCCAGGCTTTCATTAGAACCGCTGACTCCATGTTGTGGCTGTCATTGCTTATTTCTGACGGGAAAACTAGCGTGATAATCCTCACCCCGCTGCTGTCGTCGTTGATTTCCAAAGCACTTGCCACATCAATATGCAGGGGGGACTTAAGGGACACTCGTTCAGCTATTGATTCATGAGTCAGAACCCATCGCAAGTGGAAAATCTGAGGTACTTCCTGTAAACTGGCTGTCACAAAACAGTCAAAAAGACTGGGGGACAGCAGAATCAATAAAATGAAAAAATAATAATACAAATAAATATAACAGGCCTGTGATAAATGGTGTGATTTAAGTCTGGTCATATTCTATTCACAGAGCAGTTAAAGGTTGTTCCAATGCCAGCCAAATCAAAGTACAAATAAAGATCAGTCAAAATGCCAATCAATCTATGGCTGAAGTCCGGTCAAATCCATGTCAGACATGGAGAAAGGCTGGCTAAAGTACAGGTGAATGCCTGTCAAGTCCGGGTCAAGTCAAAGCCGAAGCAAAATTTAAGAACAACGATTTTCCGCCAGATGAGACACAGACAGTGAGGGGGGTGGAGGGCGGTGGGAGAGGCCAGGGTTTGTGCTCAGGGTTCGGTCACCAAGCCTTCTCCTTCCTTGGCTGTGAAGCTAAACAATCAGAGGGGATTTACAGCTGTTGGGGGGATTAAGGGTGTGTCACGCCCTCTTTGCCCCTTCATTTCATGCCTGAGTAGCCTGGTGTCCACCAGGGGCAGCGTGGAGCTGTCATGCCACCATGACCCGTGTCCTGAGTGAAAAGTAGGGATGGCTGTGCTCTGTGCTGAATTACTTAGAGGGATAATACCACACGCCCTAAGCCTGTACAGAACTCACATCTCTAACAGAAATCTTCACTCACAAATACACAACTAAACTATGCCAAAACATAGATCTTGTCTTGTCCTGTTCAATATATGTGCTAAATAGCTTTGAAGCTCTGTGTGCTGTGGTCTCTCTGAACATGATTATCCTAGCTGTTGGGCATCATAAATTTTTTTTTCCCTTAAGCTGGGCTGAAACATGTCTCAGTGTCACTTTTAGTATGCACCTTTCCCTACAAAAGAAGGAAATGCACAAAGGAATGTTTCCATCCAAAAATTCTTTGAATGCAAAAACTAAAATGTGAAGGTCTCATAAATTAATCCATTTCCAATAACAGACATGAGAGGGATAATAATGACAACAGTTTTCAGTCAAGGCTTGCAATTTACCTACAGAGTACAACAGCAGTATTCAAACACTGAGGGCAACATATATGCAACATACATGCAGTTTAATTTTAACTACTGCTTTGAGTCCTGATTGTATTAGTTCAATTATTGGCAAGATTACTTACGAAATTCTGCAGGTTTTTCATCTTTACAGACAGCTCCTGTCTATATCCTGTGCTTGGTTGGAAAGAGAACCTCCATACTCTATAAGGCTCACCATGACTTTGAGTTGAGACCTGATTCAGAGAGCGTACAGCACTGCGTCAGCTCTGGACTTGAACACTTCAGGGGTCTCTGTCTCTTCCCATGACCCGTAAAAGCTGCTCACCACATGGAAATCTCCATTCAGTTTTGTCTGAACATCCACTTTCAGTCATTGGTAACTGTATTGATCCACACTGCACTGTTATCAGGGGCACTGTCAAGGAGACAGGAGAGGGAGTAGCGTACATGGATCTAACTGAAATTCAGCAATTTCCAATCATTAAGGTCTCGTAAATGCTTCAGGGCTCACTCTGAGAGGAAGATTGCAAGTTTTGCTCATTTGGCAAAATGGATATCATGAGGACACAATGTAAGTTTTATAATGAAATAATCAAATTTTACAAACAGCAATATTGTTTAATCGCATGGCCCTATGAGGGAAGTAAGTGGATGTTCTCTGAAATCTCATCCCACTGCTGTGGCTAAAATAGAAACCGCTGGTGACTAATGAAATATTTCCCTCCCAGAGGGAAGCATTTAGAGGATAGAGAGGGGAGTGTGCCGCCTGCCTTTCAGCATTTTGTCTTTGGCATGCTGGCAGAGGAGCGGGTGGGCGAACTGAACCAGGCATGCTTATGAGGAGCGCTTGTGACCCTGTGTTCTACCTGGTCTCACCTGCCAATCAACGCTGGAGACAGAGACAGAGATGTCGCTGAGATTAAGATTTCCAGATAAAACAAGGAAGTCCAGAATCCAGCTATTGAGAGCCGCAGTGTCTCTTTATTGGTGTCGGGCGCATTTCAGCAGGAAAGGGCTTTATTCCAGTCAGTGACTGACTAATGGAGTGCGCACGCTTTGTTTCTAAGCCTTAACCTGGCAGCCGACTACAAAAAAACCACAAAACCTGTAAACACTGAAAAATCTGAGCTGGAGTTTGTTACCTCTGGGTAAAGACCACTAAGCAGACATAAAATAGCACTGGCAGCTCATTCTGCATAACAGAAACAGGCATAACCGAGTGGAGGCACAACCTGTCTTATCTGCTCAGCCCATTAAACCTATGGGATAACTCACTGACACACTGAGGCTGTCTGTAATCTCTGCCTCCACATCACTGCCCTGGTTCAGGCTGCCAGGTCCTGGCCCAAACCCTTACAATGCTGTCAAAATATCATGTAACAATTCAGTTTTGTGAAAGTTCTCAATATTTTCTTCACAACTAAGAAATTTAATTTCAAAGAAAAATAATGAATTAAAAAAACACATTTAGACAACAGTGTTGGTCTTGGTAAGGTGCAAGAACATATTCCTTTGACCTGCCAACTCTATATCTGTAACAATGAAAGATTTATCCCTCTAGTTTTGTCTCTCTGCTGCTGCAGCTGAAAACTCCCAGAGTGCTAGGAAGTCCCGGTACCTAGCAGAACCCCCTGCAGTTAAGAAGCAGAGACGACAGAAGGGATGCTGTGGCTGAACAGCTGGTGAGAGCAGCACAGGGGTGGGCACGGAGATCCACATCACTTTATGAATTTCATGCCAGCTTCAGTGTTGATTACTTACTTATTCCAATCATTTACATCATCTGATGCTTTAGCTCAATTCTTGATAAGCTCACGAATAAGAGCAAAAACTGTTCTGTACCCTTGCATGAAATATTTTACCATGGTCTAATCTATGGATGAACCAGCGTTGGTGTATTCATCTTACCCAATTATCTAATTGAGCCAATGTCATTGATAAAAACCTGCATACACCTCAGCTCTCCAGGAACGGAGTCGCCCACCCATGTGTTAGAATCCATGATGCAGGTTTCTATGGCAGCCAAGACATCCTCTCCCACTGATTGTGATGTCATTGATCCTTCCTGCCCCGCTGGCAGGTTCGTTTACTGCGCCACCGTCTCGCTGCATGGCCGAGTGGCCCTGCTCAGAATCCGTAACCAGAAGAGATGTCAATTTAGATCAACCTTCATGTCAATTTATTCTATCCACCCATTTGTCACAGCAAATGTTCCCCATCAGAAATATTCCATTTGGGTTGTTTTTTTTTTTTTTTTGCTGCTGCACAGGCTCTGCAAATTGAAAAGAAAAAAGAGCAGTGTATAGGTAAGACATGAGGACCAATGACATCACACAGATGGAAAAAAAGGTATGAAAATGCTAGGAATTGATCAAACGAATGCCCATTTTAGAAAGTACAGCATGAAGTGAAGCTCATTTAAATTCTCAGACTGTGTCTGAGGGGTACATTCGGGCTTGGCAATTATGAACAAGACGTTTCCTTTGATTTGCTCTATTTCCACACGGGGGCACACACCCTCCAGTTCCACTACGAAACATTCACAATCACTTAAATGCCCACTCCAGCCACACTAGATTCCTGATTTTACTCCAAGAAGCACTCTTAAAATGGATGCAGAGAGTGGTGGTATATGTATGTTATCAGCCCCAACCACTGCAGACCTCAAAAACAGAGAAAGTGGTGGCAACACACGGCATCTAGCCTTTGCTATTTTTCACACTATAGATGAACTCCAGTGACCCCGTCCTCCCTGCTGCTTCTGACCTTTGGCCTCAAACCTCCCCGGCAGATGTCACTCACGCTGACCATTCTCAAACAATCCGCTGGAGTGTTCTGTCAGAAGCCCCAGCCGTTGTTGTCTGCGGTCGTGTGACATGGCCATGGATCCTCCGGGGGGGCACTCAGAGTGGCCTGCGGAATCTTCTTTATGCTCAATCTGACAGGGGGCAGGTCAAAAGGCACCAACACCCAAGTCCAAAGTGCACATTTAGAAATGAAACCCGCCCTGCCAAACAGATGACAGCTGGTTGTTTAACAGAATCCAGTGGCTGGACAACCAACCTCCATTCCATTCTGAGTTTCACAATGATTTATTTTCCAGTACTAAGACTTCCAGGTTTTAGGAAAACACTAACACACACCATAAAATGCCTGGAAAAGCCTTCTGAGCACAGAGGGACATAAATGCAGATCCCTGGACATGTTCGAGAACAGCAGAGAGAGAGAGAGAGAGAGAGACACTTATACAACGGGATGGCGGTAAATCTTCTATACGGTTTAATTGGTGGCCTGTTTCCCTTGTACCTGCCTGCCGGGCCTGCTTGTGTCCTTGGCGGGGGAGGGCTGATTAACATGAGAATGTTCGCATTGTGCCCGTGGGGGGTGAAGTGGCTCTGATGAGTTGCTGGGATGAGATCCGAAATGAGTCTCTAGAGGGCAGAAAAGTGGGCGGACTGTTTTGCCTTCTGCTGCTGTCACTGCTGGTGCTCATATTGAAAGGACAGCTGATGATGTTTTCTCTGCACTGCCGCGCTCAAAAGAGCGTTCCCCCCAAGCGGCCTTGACAGACGGAAATGCAATGAAAAGCTGACTAGGATATCAGCTTACTTTCTTCCACTCATGTAATTTTAAGAGGTGATGCAGGTCGGGGTTTCGGGTTGGTAAAGGCTGTCCTAGATCAGTTCATTGGCAAAGCCCAATTTGATCTTTTTAACTAAAACGCCATCCAGCTTCTATCTCCAACTCAACCTTGAAACTCATTGCTCTTGAACGTTTGCATGGCCTGTGGCATAGCCCCTATGTGTCTTCGCATGCAATCAGAAGGAGTAAGAAACTGACAAATCTTCTGCCCCTCAGTGTCAACCAGAGGCACGTTAGGGAGTCAAAGCATTTACTCCGTGAGTCATTTCTCAAGCTTCATCCAGAGGTCATCAGACTCAGAGTCATTGGAAAAGGCTTAATACATAGTGCATAATGCAAAAGATAAAAATATGTATTTAAAAAGTCACACTCAGACACTTCCCTACCCCACAGTCATCACTATTTAGTATTCTTATGACAGAGCAGCATGATATGCAATCAGCTTTCTTATGAGACCATTAGGAAGGCGTAACCCTGTGGGGGTTATAAATTATACGTTTCAGGGAATGTTGTGTTATGCAGAGAAAATTTCTCTCTCTTACGGTAGAACGGGCAGCAGAGGGATAGAGGGCCTTTGTCTGCTGCTCCATTCTCTCTCTTATTTTCAGTGAGCTGTTTAGATCGGCTCCTCTTACTCACTTAAGTGGTGTTCAGTGGGAGTCGTTCTGTTTTTTCATCCTATAATTAACACACAGAGCATTAGCAGGAGCTGCAATATGCAGGCTTCAATCTGTGTGTGGAGCAAAGTGAATGTCAAACTCAATCAGCAGCCATTTTAGGTGTGTGGACTCTTCACCCAATCAATTAGCCACTGATGCTGGAACATACCAAAAACCTAACACACGCATCGACCCTCCAGGGTGTGCAGGCCGATTCCCCTGGAGGGATGGGCCTCGGCACCGTTCTAAATATACACAGGTTACTCCAAGCAAAAAAGAACAGTTTGGACATAACACACCTGAAAGCCACTTGGTGAATTTTTCAAGGAAAAGCTGCCAACAAAAGGTCATCCTTCTAGTTGATTTGGAATGGAATGACTCAGCATGCAAACACATTAGCAGTGGAGTGGATGGAGACCAGATTCTTTATCTCTAATAGAGCATCCAACAAACTTTAACTCTTCCTGCCTTGGATTTTTGGGCCCTTGGTCATCCAAACCTTAAAGATGAGTCAGCACAATCCAAATCAGCAATAAAGCATACTTTATTTTACATGCGAAATACGGTAAGCATGGATGCTTTGCCACTTTTATATAGAACATTTGGTTACTCTTATTTGTACACTGTACCAAAGACCATATGCTTGTTATTGTTAAAAATTCTTGGTAAACCCAAAGACACATGCTCACACAGTTACTTTTGTTATTTATGCTTTTCCCCATTCCACAGCTGAAGTAATATGTCTTATCTAGTAATCACATCTAGTGCACCCCATCAGCTATCTGCAATCTGATTGGTGCCTTCAGATTTCTAATCGTACATTTGGTTGGCTGGGGTGATTAATCATTCTACACAGCCATTCTACTACATCTGTCAGAAGAAGTAAATAACCATTGGTTTATCTGCAGAGCACTTCCTCGGGAGTTGGGCACAGTTATGCCACATCCAAAAGGGAAATTACTCATGATTACAGATATGAACCTGATGGGCTCTATATGTGCTCTCTGATGAGTTCTGACCTACAGTTTGTTCAATGCTGTGCAGATTTTTACTCAATACGATGATTCCACCAAATACAGAGCAGCCTGCCACATCTCACAACACAAAAACAGCCATAGTAAGAAAAAACAAGAAAAAACACTGAAGCCCCAGAAGTTTAAGGCGTGTCAACTGTAAAGAACGAGGGAGACTGACATTAACTGGTGGGTGCTGAAAAATCAGAGGAGCTGTCAGGTTGCTTAAGGATGTCAGGTTTCAAACGGTAAGCACAGACCAACAGGAGGCAGCTGCTGCATTCCATCAGGGAAATCACCATCACCGTATTCTTAACCGCCAGGTGAGAGCAGTTGAGATAGAGAGGCACGAACACATTTTCCTCACCATCTGGGAACCAAATCATGCAAAACTGACATGAACCCTATGCTGAGGAAGACACTATGATCTCCACACGGCTCGACTGGATCACCACCTTCACCACTGACACGCGTCACTCGGCAGGCATGATTTGTTACAAGATTTTGGTTGCGTCCTGAAACGTGGACAGGTTTATTGCTCTGAACCGCGCTGCTTTTGCCAGGCTCATAACAGAGAATTATACCCCTGGCAGAGAGCAGTAACTGAGAGGGCAATTTAACAATGTGCTTATATGCCTCTTACAGTATGGTTTACTCACTCATCCATCTTCCTCTTTTATGGCATTCATTATGCATGTAAAGAGTTAACTATGTATCCAAAGGCTAAAGTGATTCTTAACATTACTGAATACTCAACAGTACTGATGAATCAGCAGGATTCTGCTCCTGGTGTCTTTAAGCAGAAGGCAGTCACACATTTGCACCCTTTTTTAATTCCGAAATCAAATTCACACATTTTCTGGCATATTAACAGGTGCGACAATATGGCTGGCAAATGAGCAGCAGTTTTTTCCAGAAAGTGCTCCGTAAGCAGCTGGGAAGATGCATTGCATTTCTGCGCGGGCACTTTGGGGCTTCAGGACTTCATTAAGGTGATTACACATAACAAAGCACAGTGGAAAATACTTCTCCATCCATCATGGCCCGTCCCCCCACCCCTGTAAATCAAATCCGCCCCCACTCCACGCTCCGCACTGGAGATGTTCTGACTCAGGGAAATCCTCCAGGGTTTAGGGTTTGCCAGGGAACCAATCACACAGCACATATTCATATTCAGCTTTGTCACACTGCCCCATGTGTGAATGAGACCCTGCTGATAAAGCCATGGATAATCTTTCACAGGCAGCCTGGATAACTTCATTAACTTTGCTGGCCACGGTTTCCCACCATATTTGTCTGCTTTTGTTGCCACTTTTGAGGGAACTTGCCCAAGATGCCAGGGGAAACATTTATATTTTTGTGAAGCGTGCCACAGGACACTGAATGACCACTGAGAGTCTTTACCTTGGTTTTACCTCTCAACCGAAGAATAAACCATGCATTTCCTGCAAGCAGTATTAAACGCTCCTTAGGGTACACATTCTTATTGTAAGCTGCTGGGCAATTATAATGTACAATCCAAAGGACAAATTAAAACAGTTTCATATTTGTATATAATCCTGGTACAGGTCTTTCTCTGGGGCTTTCCACAGCACCATTGTTCATCCATGCAGCGTGTACATGACGAGCATGAGAGTTAAACACGGAAAGACAAAATCATTCATCCATCAATGCGCTGGGTATGTATGTACTGCAAGTATTTTCAAAAGGGCAAGTGCTAACGGCTTTCCCAAACATTGTAGTGCAGTACATATAAATGTGTTACTGTCAAAAGTTAAAGGTGGGACATCATTGCCGCTGTTGTGTCAGTGTGGTGTTAGTGCAAAAGAGAAATGTGTCATCCGAAGGTCAGGGGACTGGGGAATTCAGAGCCCCTGCTCAAAGCATCCCCTTCTCCGTCTCTTTCCCATGCGATCGGTGTCCGTAGTGCAGCGTAATCCTATTAGCCACAGCCCAGAAGATTCTGGAGTACAATCAATTACCGCCTGGCCATTCTGCACCTCTGTCCAATCCCAGAGCAAGCTCTCATGACCGTTCTGGGCAGAGGGGAGAGGAGCCGGAGCCCCCACACACTTGCTCGTGTGCTGCAGTGGCCAGAAATGCACTGGCTCAATGCATATCCCAGCTGGCTGTTGGTTAGATACACAGGTGCAAATACAGGTCACAGATTATTTTATTTAATATAACAATCAACCTCTGTACACCCTCAGACTGACTTCTCTTCAATACATATACTCAAAAGCCCATGATAATCCTCCAGCTATTTATTTAATTATTCATTATTTACTCCATAATTATTCATTGCTTTGTTTACTGTTTATTTTATCTATGTGAAAAAATCATGTCCAAGTTTTGTTTACATAATAAATATAGGAATATTTCAAAACAAAAATGCTTTTAATTATACATATGAAAGCATTCAAATGAATGCTTAATTAAAAATCTGCCATATGTCTGAGTCTAAACTAGAACTCTTTCATTTACATATACAGAGACATTTTTTTCTATTTACACGCATTTCATATTTGTATAGCACAATGTAAAGCACATGCAGTTGAGATATATATGAAGCCACACATGGGAAAACATTTATATTCATTGATTATCCTTCGAACTGTATGTGACACAACATAGGTTTGTTACCCAAGCAAAGCCATGGACATTAGTGAGCGTAATCACAGCCTAACCTGACAGAGCCACAGTACCGTAAGCTTATGAGAATGACATTAGTAGTGAGGCAATGATAAGCAGCGGCAGTGCCAGTCTAACACATGTTCTGCCAACCATGAAACCAGCTGTGTCTTTGCCAGGGCAACTCAGGTGAAAGTCTTCCATCAGGGCACGGTGGCTGTCGCACCTGAGATTCCAAAACTGCTAATGCCCTGACTGCTTCCCCACAGCGCCCTTAACAGACCTTATCACGCCTGGTTTAATTTTCTAATACAAAATCCGTTCATGTTTGTGTCCTATGAGCTCACTGAAAGAAGCGCATTCTCAAAGGTCACAGCATGATGTTCTGGGATTTCCAACCCAATTTAACGAATGTTAATGTATCTTATCTTGTTGTATAACTCATAGAGGTATATCAGCGACAAATCAAAAACAATGGGGCACTCTTATCAACTCTACATGCTAAATTCATTTTTCTCCATTCTGCCTGAACAACCATTCTCCATTCTACCTTAAACCAGCTGATTCACAAATTACATGTAAGCTGAGAACACAGAACGGATTTTAATATTTAATTTTTTATTTTGCTTTATTTTCCAAACACAGGTTGGAGATCTGGGAACCCTTGACTTCTGTAAAAAGGATGCAGTCGTTGTCTCCTGGCGTGGTGTTGTAAGGCATTAAGGGTGGGAGCGTATTACAGATTACCCGACACTTATAAGATCAGAACACTCAGAAGGGTCAATTTGTTCTTGTTAAGGTTCCCGGCACATTGATCTGACTGGACACGGTGAATTACGGCGAGGAAATGTCATCATGGGGTGGAACTCTTGATAATGGAAAACTACCCAAGAAGAAAGAGATAAGGAATCCTGTTTTTCAATCCCCATGCCCTCCCAGCACCCTCAACTGTAAAATGTTGTCACCTGTAAAATGTATTTCTGTGAAGATATGTGGCACTCTGTAAAGAATGGGAAACAAGAGGCATTTTGAGGCTTTCTGGAACGAGCAAGTAAACTTTCACATTTACCACTGTGAAATGCACCATATAAATAAAAATTCTTCCACCGCTACTTCTTCTTTTTCTTATATTACTTCTACTGCACCTGAAAATGGCACTCAGACAGAGATAGAAAAAATGTTACAGGGAAAAATGTCATCCTAAAAAAAAACCCCAAAAAGGAGCCCAAAGGAAGTGAATGGCAGCGCCTACCACAGACGTCAAAACCAGCCACTCCACAGATCTCCAGAAGCCTGCCCCTTGCCTTGGGCAGCACTTCCCCAGTCTAAAAATCTCAAAATCCATTAAGAAGCCCAGACTGCGGCACACTCCATTTGCCCCGGTTCTCTGTGCGCTGGGCCTGCAAAGCAAATCCTTTTAACCAGAGCTTTGGTTTTTAAAATTTCATATCTGAGGCTATAGGCAAAGGGAGAGTGGGACAGGGAGAGAAAAGGGGAGAGGGAAATTGAGAGCTAAAGAGAGAGAATGGAAGAGGGTTGTTTGGTTTGAAGAGCATTCCAGTGGAGTAAGTGGCACCGACAGGCCCCTATGTCTGCAGGATAACTCTCAAAGTCAGGGCCCTGATTGAGCTCGACACTCTGGCCTGTCCAATCACCCCTGCTTTCAACCTCACGCTTAGGACAGTGGACTGCCTTGCCCATCACTCACAACTCCGCCTGCGCTTGTCACTCATGCTCAGAGAAGCTTCTCATGTCCACACACAGCTTGGGTGGGCTGGATAAATGAAGACTTGCCCCCGTTCTTCTCCCTGCTCCCACACACTGACGGGAGGCCTCAGTCTGGCCCTTGCCGCACCACTCTGTCCTCCCCTGTGAGTCAAAGCAGATGGAGGAACAGCAGGGCTCTCCACTCCTGATCATTATTAAAAGAAGAGCTGCTGTCCGTGGCACAGGAGTGGGGAGGTTAACGTGAGGCAACTGTGAATCATTAACACGGCACACAGCTTGCTCTCCCGCTGACCCCCATTTTAAAAATAGCATCTATGACATGAAATAAACTCAAATGATAATGCTACATTTATTTTTACATTTTGGCTTCTTTCAAGATGTTATCCAGAGCGAGGGACACACTATCTATTTTTACAGCTTGATAAGCACTGAAGTATTTCAGGTTAAGTCCTTGCTTAAGTGTACAACAACACTGCCCAATCTGGGAACTGAACCAGCAGCGTCTGGGTTACAAGCCTTGGCCGTAATATCCACGTGTCAGTGCTTTTGCTTGGTAGCACCAATTTTCACACAACTAATACTTCCATTTCTTGTAACGTGCTGTGGAAAATGACTATAGAAATTTAAGAAATTCCAGCTGCTTAAAGTGTGCACACCTGTTCCATTTGTGAAAAATGACAAGTTCAAAGACAAGGCAAATGACAAGGAGCCAAACCAGTATTTTGTGGAAGTAATGGTGGAAGAAAAGCTTGCTTTCTATAATCAAAATTGTTCAAGAGACTGGCTGTAAAAAAAAAAAAGAAAACCAGCATTCATAGCAGGTCCCCAGGGCTGAGTTTGAGAATCCCTGCTCCTACCAGATGACAGAGGCATGCTGGGAAACGTGCTGCAGAGCAAGGCCAAGGCCAACCAATGGGGATGAGCCTTCCATGGCCCAGCTGCTCACTGGAGCGAGAGGGCTGCCAAGGGAAGAGAAACAGCAGCCAGAGACGTTCACGGTGACAATAACAAGCATTCAAAGCCTTCCAGGTATCATGCTGAAAAAATGTTTAAAAATGAAGTGATGCTCAGAGAATGGCTTTCTTTTCTGGGAGGGCTGGGCTGAGTTCACTTCTGCTGACTCTCCAGGAAGAAAGTGTTTGTGAGACACAGCCAGGAATAAGGAAGGTGAAATTTTGAAAGGAAAATGGCTGCTTGCATATACATGTCTTTTATGTGAAGAGTGGCCTTATTGAGGATGAATATACATTTCCCTTCATTGTTATTTGTGTATTTTGTTTTGTTAGAGTATTTGTGAGGTATGACACCTTTGCAATACAAATAAAATGTCAAACTTTAACTATTATCATTATTATTATCATCACTGTCATCATCATCTTCTCGCTGCACTCGATGTCCTCATTTAACAGTTCCTGGGAAGAGACTTGGCTTTTGCTCATGAATGACAGGACTGGAGCACTAATAAAATCATACGCAGTAAAGTAAATGGGTTGTGAAAGTGGAACAGAAATGGTTTCCTCCCAGTTAGGCACTGTGACCATTATCGCAGGGGGTAACAAAAGTAAATAAATGTTTATGATTTACGGCTCCTGTGCAACTGGAGTTACCGTAAAACACTGTACAGAAGACGCCCTGGTGTATAGGATGAACCTGCATTTTACATTAGAAAAATATGACATTAAATTAACATTATGGTGAATCGCTCGAGTGAGGTTCTCACAGGTCTGTCGCAGCCACTCAGGGATGATCTCAATGAGTATGCTCTAAAGCTTTGCTGTAATCAATGATTACTGTATGGCTTGAGCACAAAGCCATTCACTGTGTTTAAAGCCTCATTATGGAGACATTTAATCCATATTTAATTATGCATGTTAATCCAGAAACCAAAGCCAGGAGACACAGCAGTTATCTGAGGATACTCTCAACATACTCTACATACAGAGAGTACTCAACATTTTAAATGCTGGTGTATCATTGTTATTACGTACTGTGCCACTGTCTCCTCTGGTTCTGTCAGTAACTGCTTTTTCTCCCCAACAAACTGTGAGCTACCTAGGGCTGGTTGATAAAACTATATTACCATTTATAATATTCAGTTATAATTTATCAAATTCATTTTGATCATACCGTGACATTTACATCTTGTGATATTGTGAGTTTTTTTCAACAGATTTCTGAAACCTTTATCACACAACTAAAAACATCAATTAAAGATGACAGAATTTCAGGTTGGTTAGATTCATGTGATCATGAATTTGAGCATATTAATACATATATTATGATATTTATAGATAATTATGATGATAAACATTTCTGTCATATCACCCAGCCCTTGGGCAACCTGCTCGGAGGTCAGCGCTTTGTGAGCAGTGCAGGCGCCCGATTGAGTCACCGTTTGGCAATGAGACAAAGACAAACCCACCATTTCATTTCCTCCCTCTCTGGGGACTGAAACATTATAGCCGATTATGCACTGCTTGCACCGGCCCCTTCAGGATTCAACACCAGACTTAATTGTTCAATTTATCACTTCGACAGAAAGCCAACAAACCTTGGCCCTTATCCTCAAAGTGCCCTTAAATGGTTGAGCTGGGCTTGAAAACTTAAGAGGTCGCAGGTAAAATTCCCAAGTAGGGCACTGCCCTTGAGCAAGGTACTTCACCTGCATCTCTTCAGCAAATACCCAGCTGCATAAATGGATGATCTTTAAATATGTGCACTGTGTAAGTGACTCTGGACATCTACTGAATGTCAAAAATGTTATGTGAGCTTAGTAATGCTAAGTAGGAGTGCTGATCTGGGATCAGTCTCGCTTTTTAGCCCATAACAGATAAGGATATGATCTTCGACTCTGAGAGGCAAATTGAAGATGTTCTGGACTTCAGAGCTGAAGAACAGAAACTGCCCAATGTCGCTGGCACAAAGTATAGTCATTAACCTCCCAGCTTGCCCTTGGCTATCTTAAGCATTGTCAAAGCCTTGAGTGCTACTGCCAGGCACAAAACACATGACCCCTCCTCCTCCCATGCCCAATAAACCAATGGCTAGCCTCAAGGTCACCGGACTTCCAAGCCACCCACATCGAGACAGCACAAAGGGTTTGCACGAGTGAAGGTCCTTTTAACTCACTAGGTGGTCATAAACAATAGAAGCAGATACTGTACACAGAATATGTTCTCTTTTTGTTTTTCAGTGTTAAATGAACCTCTCATTTCAGATACCTTACTCAATTAGCCTTATCAGTGTGTGTAAACAGCTTTGGGGCAGTGGAGACATGAGCAGGGTTCCTCTGCATTGCCAGAACACAGGCTTTCTCCTTTAGACCCTCTCGGCCTTTATGCGAGGGCAGCACAAGCATGTTTCCCTGTTTAGCTGTAAGCAGATCTGTCAGCAGCTCCTCTCTTTCACTTCTTCACACCATCCATCCTTCTTTCCATTCTTCACACCATTCTTATAGCATCCCTCCTTCATTTTCATTCCTCACACCAGAAAGGACTTCCACTAAATTCAAAGGAGATCACTCTGTACCCAAAACACCTGGTGACCCCACATATTAAGCACACAACATCGATCCTCCCCACTAAACACTCCTCAAACTGGGGAATGAAAATTTTCTCACTGGAAACCTTATCCGATGGACAGGAGGGAAGACACCCAAGATGGCTCTTGGTCATGAAGTGCATTCCTGCATTGCTCTGATGCTGGTATGTGTGAAACTCATAGCAAAATGCTGTGGCTGTTCTATTTTATAAAGCAGGAGGGTGGGCACCTGTGTGCTGAGAACAGCATGGCACAGCTGCAGCTAAAAGAATAAGAGAGGGGCAGTAAACAGGGTTAAAGGTCATGACCTTTCATTTGTTACTTCACATAGAGGAAGTTTACCCACAAGCACAGGAAACAGTGGTGTATTCATGTTCATGTGTGTGCATTCGGAGGACAATGCAAACACGCTGACATTACCTCACTGCTAATCTCTGCTCACTTACTGACAGTAATTAAAAGGCCCTGACCCAGGGGTGGGGAGATGTGTTTCAGCTCTGCCCTTAATTACCCACTTTAACCTCCTATTACAAGGCCAGAAGAAAACAGGTGGCCGTGGTCCCAGGGTTTAAATTGTTACAATCTTACTTTACAGTTCAAACACATGCCAGAAAATCAATGAGCTGTGTTGAGCCACAGGATGAGACCTCCAGTTAGTCCAATGTGTTTAGGTACAGCACGTTGGTCCAGTGTAATAAAACCATGTAAAATATATTCCCTAAAACAAAAAAAATCTCACCAAAAACAGCTCATCATCACGCAAACAATCGCTTATCTCGCGGTGGGTTGGAAATGAGTGAATAAATGAATATCGTTTGCCTCTAAGTATCTGAACAATTAGTGGAAATGAGGATCGTTAGCAAGGATTTTTGGCAGAGTTTTTTTTTTTTTTTTGGAAATGATGCGGGTAATCAGAGGCATAAATGTTCATGGGGCCCCCTCCGCTCTGAGGCAGCCTAATGGTTGAACTGATGGGCTTATTATGGGCTGGCACTGTCTGGGTTTGCTGACAGTTGTTTCTATGGCAGTTGAGTTCATTGCGGTGGTGCGGTTCCCTGGCCAGGTTTCCAGGCCTGACTGAGGGTGATAAACTCTCACTGCCTGGAGGCCGATCTGGGATGGCAGGGTCACCCTGCAGGCCCTCCTGTGCTCTTCATCATGCCAAACCAGCTCCTCATCGACCAGTCACACACAGTGAACCAGAACCTTACAGTGGCAGCATCATACTTTCTGTGAAGGGAGAGGTACACCCCATCTACACCTGGTATCCACATGCAGCTTTTGTCATGTGATCAGGGCTACCGTTTACACATTGTACTAAATGGGATTAAATAAGTCCCCCGTCCGTCTCCCATGCAGATTTCCTTTTCCCTTCCTTTTCTAAAATCCGTCTCTTGTGCTCTCTGTAAATGTAGCACACTGTGTGTGCTTTCAGTAGCCTGACTACTCCTGCACTGTGCAGAAATATGAACACGGTGCGTCCCCATCGACCTCCGGAGCTGGTCAGGCAGATCCGATCACAACTGCATGACAATGTGTCTCGAGCACTTCTGCATCTGTCAAAGACGTACGAGCGCCGTGATCTGTGAGGAGGAGAGGAAATGACCTTCTGTGCCAGAGGCTTTCCCTGCTGGAGTAAAGGCAGAGATTATCAGCCTTCTCTACTGCTCCTTCCCCTGTAGGGCAGGGAATTTAGTGTGAGAGTGACCCGATGACTCAGACAGACCACTTCGGAAGCAGCTGCGCAGGCCACGGAACAGAAATTGAATTTGTATGGTAATCCCGAACAGTGCACAACACACAATACCTGCAGGCAGAGATGAAAACCACAATAACCATCTAGAGGCTTAGCGGACGGCCTCACAGAAATCTGCTGCATGCATTTAAAAGAGTTATTTACAATATTTTGTAGATAGTGAACTGAAATCATTCAGGGTAAGAGCAAAGCAGAAGGTGAGCAGACTGTGTGAGATTCGCAGGTGTTCACACGGTCTCATTCAGTTGTATCATCAAAGCTTTGGTGGATTTGAATGTGCAGATGGGTTTAACCAATCAAATGAGGCAATTAGATGGTCAATACCAGGAAGAGGAGAGAAGCAGAGGATTATGGGTACTCAACCCTACCCTTCAGCCCAGACTATCACCTCCATCTCAGAGAATGGAAACACTTGTGTGGGTGGGCTATATTCTCCGCTGCATTTCAGTCCGATTCTTTGGCTTGTTTCATTGAGGCCAGTTTCTGATGAGAGGTCAACGATCGTGATTCCACAGTAATAAATCAGCCCCTATTCTGGCCAAAGAATATATAACCCCTGGGATGAGAGATCACGCATTCAATCCACAGGTTTATGACCATTCAGCTCCATGACAAAGCGCCTCTATACACCTCCCTGCGCAACAAGGTTAAGAGAGCAGCAACAGGGAAGTGAAGGGTGAACAATACCTGCATCAGTGGCCATAATAACAGACCTTACACTGACCCCCTCGAGGGAACCTGAGCCAACCGCTGCAGCTGTCTTTGTACTCAGTCGATTTTATTTCTTTCAATGAAAATCAATCAGTCAATAGGTGCCTAGTTCCCCCAGCCTCTTCACCGCAGCTGATGTGTGGTGCATGTTCTGGTGTAAACTGGCTGCCTAGGAGGATCGTACACGTTAGTTGGGTTTGATAGTGCTTTTAGATCATGATATGACACACACTATATAAATGCAATCCCTAACTGAGCAACCCATTGCATGATAAGTTACACATACATACTATGAAAGGCTGAGTTTCATATGCACACTTTGGGCTATAGCAGAAACAAACCAAAAAAGAATAGGACTGGTGCCCTATTAGCAGACAAACACTTCATACTTTTTTTGAAGTTATTATCCCAGATGGAGAGCAGTCCTGATGTCATCACTTACAGTCACATACCACAAGATACAAAACAAGAAGCAGCGCAATTAGCACTTGGGGAATAATTCATTGACAAAAAAGCCAGTACATTGTTAAGTAAAGGTAGGAAAAAGTGAAAAATTTAACAGATGGTTTCTGCTTTCTGCTCTTAAAATACACTCCTCTCTGAGGGAACACAGTGCTTGCCACTCAGGTGAAAGCAGGAAGTGTTTAGACTTTGAGAATAAAGTAGGCTATTTCCAAATGTTCTGTCACAGAATGCAGACTTGAACAGTATTCACTTTCTCTGAAAATACATCGCTTTTTTATCTACATGATTGGCACTATTCTATTATTAACTCATTCCATCTATTCTACTCCTCCATGTACATCTGAATATGCTCCCTTAATTTCAAAACGAGCGCAACAAGCCATGCTGAGCACAGTCTCACAAGACAAGCAGCACTCCACTTCTCTATTCAGCATCTGTAGAGCATACCCCATTGAAACGCACAACTCAGTGAGCAGCATCTAACTAAGCCGAACACCCCCAAAGCAAATTAAGACTGAGCTGCTCCTCCAAGAGCAGGCTCACCGCAGTGGTTCACCTCCTTTTGAACAGCTCTATGTCTGAGACGAACTCCCCTTGCTCCTGCCGCTCCATCAATATGCTGATGTCTATTCATCCTCACCTTGGGAATACGGGCGCTGGTGTCCAAGGCCAGCCCAGAGAATGAGACATTGATTGTACGCAGACAAAGAAACTCTCGCGCCTCAAACATCAGGACATTAATCACCGAGATACAGATCTGCTGACTACAGACATTCAGCTCCTGGGATATGAAAATAGATGCCTGCTTTAGATGCTCGGCTTAATCGTTTGGAAAAATCTTAAACTGAGAAAAAGTGAGTGAAAATGCTGTATGTAAGTGCGCCCAACACCCCCCCCCCCCTGCTGTGCACTGGGAAGACAGTGGGTAAAAAAAAAAAAAAAAAAAAACATTTGCCATCATCATCAAGAAGAGGAAGAATCTGACAGTCAACTTTAAATTCGAATCAATCAGTTGCATTCTGGGATGTGAGGGACAGCCATGTTTGAGCAGAGAAAGCGAGCGATCCCCACCATGATACTGGTTAGGGTGAAGCGCCACTGACCTCTACATTGCCAACAACAGTCAAGCGCAAACCCTGGAGAACCTACAGGAGCCTGCTGCTTTTTGTGGTTTTCTATCAGTAAGCATCCAATTTAGGTGCGGACTGTAGCCAATAAATTACTTAATTTAAGGATAAAAGTGATGAAACACTCTGAAAGCCAGCAGACACTTGAGCTCTGTAGCACTAGAGCCACACAACACAGGCCTCCAGCGCCTTTGTGCGACACTACGGCAGACATCGCATCGGCTAATTCTCAGCTTTGCGCATAGAGCCTCTACTGTCTACACCACCCAAAAAACAGCACACCCTGAATCTCTCCAGCACTAAGGTATCCTGGCTTTTGCTGTTACTCAGCACTTACTTAATAAATTAAACCACTTATTTCACAGTTAATTTACCTCACCTGGTTGTCTGGGTCTATACTGGTTGCTGATTTAAAGGTGAGAACAGAGATAATGCCACCCAACAGGATAAGGGTTGGTCACCCCTGACATGAGGTATTCATGAAGCTGTAAACATTGAGTATTTACATATTTAAAAATTCATTTATTAAAATGAGCTAGTAAATCATTTTATGAAATACAATTCACATGTGTTCATTATTCAAGAGTCTATATGTATCAGACAAAGGTGACACCATGGGGCATTTTTATAAGGCACTTCTATAAAAAGAACGATTTTCACTACATCAAGTTTCTTCTCCTGTCATTTTGGAATTAATAGGCAAAAGTAATCAAGTGCAAAAAAAATAATTCCCTTTGCACAGATGCAGTTCTCTAATGACTGAAATCTCCATAAAAAGAGAAAAGGGACAGAGTAAATTGTTTTTCTTAGGCAATCCCAAAACCTTCACAACAGCACGCCCACCCATATTTTGGCACAAATCAGCTCCTCATTAAGGTCCCATTCTATGACACCCTGATTTTTATTATTCAAAAAAAAAAATCCCATTTAATTAGTTTGCATTCATTTGCTAGCGCTAGTTCCTGTTCTTATCTTCATGAGCAGCGCTTATTCATATTCCCTGATTAGCTGTCGCTAAATACGCCCCTTGCAATTAAAATGTCAACACTGACGCATAACTGCAGCTTGAGGTCACCGCTAAAGCTGCCGTGGACAGCAACAGACTCAAAAATGTGACAGTAATTGGTAGCTTGCCGGCACAGAACCATATCTTACCATACGGGAAGCGCTACAACAATCCCACCAGCTTATCTAAGCAAGTGAGTCTGACACCGGTGGACAGGTAACCCCATCATGCTCTTGCATTACCTACAGTTCTATATGCATGAACGACTGGCTGACATAAATCCAAATAAATCTGAAAGCCATAAGAAATCGCTATCATAAAACATAGAAGACACAGAAGCGGAGGGAAACCTTGGCTGCCCTTAGGAAAAAAAAAAAAATAAGTTCCATCTTTTCGCATCATGCATAATGAAGATCCCATTACAAACAGGGCTGGAGGTTCAACGCACATTTAACTGATCCATTGTGACTGTGACAGTGTGTGAGCTTAAGCCCAAATCTTTATTTCTGGGGGAGGCTCGCAAAGGCGCTATCCGGTTCTTCACAACACGTTTCGTGGCCTTTAAAAGAGCCAAGAGTGGGCGTGTGGAAATCATTTACCGGGATAGGTCCATGTTTAGCTCTCTGTGGGGTGGGGGGATAGTTCAGACTTCTGACAGCTCCAGCCAACCTCTGCTGTTTCACTGGAGGAAAACAGACACCACTGCAATTCCTCAGGCTTTTAGCCTGGCAGGCATTCGTTCCAGCCCACTTAGCTATTTTTGGCTCAGAGAGAGACTTCATATAAAATGCAAAACAACAAACAGAAAATGCATGGCTGTTTCTTATACCTGTCACACAGATGTCCAATATTACGACTTCATGCCAGATGAGCATGTGACACTGATTGCCCAGCCTGTCCTCTCCTCATACTCAGGTAAAACCCATGCAATCTGAATCACCTTCAAAATCCTGCCCTCAGACTGCACGTCAATCGTTACAAACTCTTGGCTCGCTTTGCAATTGTTTTCCAAATTACAAATCACTTTTGAGGAATGCTTAACTTTTCTCCAGTAATGAAGGAATAGTATGCAACATTATATAGTTTTGTGAAAAAACTATGAAGATGTGACATAGTGAAATGACACTGATCAACTAGACAATGGTCTTGATGGAATTTCTGAGTAATGATGAGAAAAAAGGTTTCTTGAACAAAACATTGGCCTGAAGATACCATGGACTGTCCAACTGAAACCAATTACAGGATTGAGCTGACTATATCACACTGGTTCAAAACGAGTCACTGGTGACATATTTTAGCTCTGCCATATATTCGGTTTACTGACACCTCATGCTCCAGTCACTGGTTCTGACCGTTATACCACAATTAGTCAGGGAAAGCCATGCCAAAGAAGGGCCAGTGTGGGTGCAGTCTTTTACTCTAGTCCAGAGATAAAAGACCTGACCCAACAAACCACGTTATATGTCAGATCACATGGTTGAAATCAGTCAGTAGTGGCATATTCTAGACCACTGATATAAGAATTTACACACCACAGAATTTTGTACTTAAACAGGACTGGCTGACTGCTGAATAAAACGCAGGAGCTGCAGCAGAGACATGGGTTTAATGACTCAAGCACTGCACATGATCGAGATCATTTTGCACCTCAGTGAGCATAACAAGAGGCCACACCATATGTCCAAACAGGAAAATGCAATTGTAGAATTAAAAAAAAGGAATTTGTACAATCAATGAATCCACAGATTACACCTGTCATCATTATTGCAGTGAGCAGAACCACAGTTTAAAAGTACCATATGGTACAAGTTTTAGGTATGATGATTTTTTGAATATATTAATGTAATTTTTTGCCACCATCTGTTCTTGGAATATAATTGTGCTGACTAGTCTTGAGTCAGAGAGTCCTCCTGTAGTTACAGGTAAGCTGATTAACATTACCTTGGGTGTGATGTCATTCTATCAGGAGTAGCTCATTATCATTTACTCATATCTTCTAAGCTTCAATCATTAGCATAGGGCTTATAAAAACAGTTAAACACTTGAGCTTCCTTGGCCTGTTAGAGAGTCTCATTAAGAAAAGATCTCTGTCTAACACGAAATCCATGCTGCCTTGGCTGAAATCCAGCTGGAACAAAGTGTACCGTAATACCCAGGACTTTTGCCATCTATTTTGGTCTGATTTCAGCCTTCTTTTACAAAACAGTAATCTGAACTCATAAGTAAAAGAGATTAATGGATATTGTAGCTACACTGGATGGGTCCAGAGTAGTGTTTACAGAGGGAGATCACGCTCAGTGAACAATCCCTGGCATTTTGCCTTTTCCTGTTGCTGGAATGCGGTTCTCCATACATTAGTTTAACTTATGGTATCAGCATCTTTCATAGCACTGATCTCTACATGCCATATCAGAGACCTGTCAGCTTAGACACTGGTCAGATTCTCAGAGGGCGGTATGCAGAAGTGTGATTTATATATCATAGGCCCCTTTGACCCGGGTCAAAAACATTCCTTATGTGGGAGGGTTCGTCCCTCTGAGCTGCACTTACTAAGGCCTGCAGTGGAGAGGTATGCACCTGGCAAGTCGACCAATTAGGAGACCAGAGGCATGGTGGGGTACAACAGAGTGACTGAGGGTGGGGAGTTCTGACACAAGTGACTGATCTGATGTAGACTTCACCATGAAAGCCAAGGCCTGCCGCTGCTGCCTTTCAGACAGAGATTAAAGGCAGTGCCTGGAACATTGAGAGGGACAGCTTTTTGGAGGACGGCTTGTTATTGATTGTGCACAAATGGAATCAAACAAACACAACAAATGTCCAACGGTAGACGGGGAGGGAGAGGGAGATGGAGCAGGAGGGAGGCTTCATCATCTCTTTTGTTATGATCTCTTTCTCACACACATACATATTGACTACCTCACATGCACAGACACACACACACTGTCAAAACTATACTAACATGTGAAGAACCACTCTCTGCATAAATTAACACAAGCACGCACAGATCCTCACACCCTCACTAACACTCTCACAACAACGCTCACACATCTATACAACCCACCCAGAACACCAATCCTCCAGAAAGCTTTATTGGTATTTAAACACACATTAAATTACATTCTGGGACATATTTACGAAAACACAGCTTTACCTTTCAGCTCAGAATGGATACAATTAGGGTACAGACAGGGGCAAACTGATCTGAGATCAGCAGTCCTATTCTGAGATGCCTAATGAATATGGGTCCTGCACACTCAGTTTCCCCAGAACCCAGCAGATTACTGGGGCATGATGCAAATCCAGAATCAGCAGAGATTAAGTCCATTAATAAGTCATTATTGACTCTGAACACAAACCAAGTTTAGCGTATAATTTGATTATGTCCAAACCAGCATGGGGTGTTTCTGACATTTACATTTCTGCTGCCTGACAAGGAAAATTAATATCAGGTAAATATCATTATTAAATTCTACAAATGCTTTTGGGTAAAACGGCAAACAACATACACCCATGGCATTTACCTTGAATATGCCAAATTACAAACTGTAGGGTGTATTCATTGAGCAGAGTGTAGATATTTTGTATCTACACAACATAAAAACACTATATTTTATCCCTGTTTATCTCAGATATGTGGATTGTGTAGCAAATGATAACAATTGTATGTCTTCAAATGTGTTCATATATGAGGACTTTTCAATGAATGAAGTGAACCCAATCCAGCTACTTACAGCAATGGCGATGCCATAGAAAAGAGACGTGACTCAGCCCTGTACTGTGTGTGAACAAAAGACCTGAAAGCCCACCTGTGGTCATAAGCACTCTCCATTCCAAGAGAGACTTCTATTAACAAGGGGGACAGGTTTTCAATGAAAAGCTGAGGTTTGTTTTTTCCCTTTTTGTTCTCTAGCTGGTTAGTCTTGCCTTCATTCCAAATCAGTGCAAGTGAGGGACGTGTTCTCCCTGCCAGCATCGCAGTTCTGAAGAGATAAAAATCAAAGCGTTTTTATTCGCTTTGCGTCCCTGTCAGTTCAATTTGGAGGCCTGCTCACTGCTGCGTCTCGCCTTCTTTATCTATATCGCGCCATTAAAAGAGCTCTTCTCTTATCCTCACACAGGCCCCAGAAAATAAACCCAGCTCAACTGAGTGGGAAACTTCTGTGTGGGAGCTACTTAGCGGGAGCTACATTCTGTGCCGAATCCTTGAGGTGCTTTCAGTTGAAATTACAGGGAGCCAAAGTCAGGGTAATTACATTTTAAACGATTCGGAGTCCAGGGAATAAAATTTTACAACAGGGCTATTTAACTCCACTCCTGGAGGGCCGCAGTATCTGCAGGTATTTGCTCCAACTATGCGCTACACCACCTGACTTCACTCATTATTTTACCCTCTTGGTTTGGGATACACGCAGAGACTGCAGTACTCAGGACCTGGAGCTGAGTAGCTCTATTTTACAATAGGGATGAATATCACCAAGCAGGCCTTTCTGAGCATTTCAAACCAGACAAAAACAGATCTCTTTCCCATTTTTTTTACTGAGGACTCATTGGCCAACATGCTATTTCGATGGGACACAAGGAAGTACAACTGGACAACAGTAGCCTGGGAGGGGTGGGGAGGGGGCTCTACATAGCAGCCAGCCTGTCATCTGTGCTTGCTATTATGCCCATTAAGCCATAAAGCTCAGTATGAACAGAGATGAACCGGGTATGAATTATTTGACTATTAAATTAAATTTGTTTATAAACGTGCTGTATAGGTCGGTGTGTTTCTGACATGCTGAGAGTGGTTTGGGATTTATGATGTCATAATTATATTACAGGAGTGGTATGATGTCATAATTATATCACAGGAGTGGTATGATGTCATAATTATATTACAAGAGTGGTATGATGTCATAATTATATTACAGGAGCGGTATGCTGGCCAGAGTTGTGACTGTTACTGATTTTCAGTGATTAATCACAAGATACTGATTTTAAGATCATAAATACCACTAGTATTTGGTTGTGCTGTTAAACATTCTCTCCTGCTATCCACTGTGCTAAATTTCTCTATCAATGTGAGCATGTCATACCCCTGTCCTATCCTTTGGAATCAGAAATACTGAAAAACAGCATTTCCTGATTCATAAAGAAAAATCACAAACAATTACATGACTTGATATAAATGGCTAACATTTTCAGGCAAGGGTTCCTGTACAGACAATCAAGGTGAATTCCTTTTTATATCGGGTAGAATAACAGAAGCTACATGGACAATTACAGTTCAACAGTACAGCAGTTACATATTTCTGTATGAGTATGTTGCGTATGAACTCAACAGGTGAGGTAACGGCTAGACCATCCTCTCAACTACTGAACGGAACATTCCAGTCACAAAACAAAATCATTCACCAGGTTTCATTTTTATTTTTCAGAGCAAGTGCTTTGAAAGGTGAAGCAATTATAATTATTTCTAGCCTCACCTTCCACACCAAAGCAAACCTGCAGATATACTCAGAACCAGAATGTTCCCTGGGTCTGCTAGCCTCTGAAGACCAGATTATACCAAAGGCAGCTGTGCCAGGCCTGTGTGGAAGGTGTTTGTGACTCAGTGTTGTGTTGTAACATAGCCATCACGCCCACCTCACACATCGGCAGGGTAAGTTATGGTGATTTCCCCACTCATGTTGTGTTTTCCGTTTGTCATGGCATTACATATGGCGGCCACGGCCGATGGCTCCGGTGTCGTACAGCACTTTATCGATCTGAAACACACTCACCGCAAGCGCAGGCGGATAAATCAGTCCCAGCAGGCCGGGTTTAACCCAGCCAACAACCCCGCTCCCCCCAGCTTGCCAACAGCCACCACCGCAGAAACAGCAGCAGAGCACAATTCCACAGGGGACCAGAATTTGCCTGTCATGCTTTCAGACGACCCGAACAGACACCACTCAGGTCATTAGCCAAGAAGAGCCACAAAACCTTGACCTTTGTGAACCACCTTGTTTTTATTTTACGAGTCCCCCAGGGTTTAGCGGTGACCATAAATGAAATCACTGCAGCTTTTCACAGCCTTAGATCATGAGGGTGACTCCAGCTGAGATGCATTATCTAAGCACACTGACTTTCCAGCAGACTAATAATCACTGTGGAGTGCAGTGGAGGCCGAAGCAGCGCCTAACACGTACACTTCTAGGGTGGTGCGCTGCCTACAGTGCCATTCTCTGTACCACTCACAGGGAGGTGATATTTGACTCAAAGGTATTTTCCATCAGCATCTCTACAAGAGGCAGTGACCACCCAAAAAAAACCTAAACCCTTCCTGAGGTCTCCAGCTATGTACTACATAAGGCGCTAGAGAGTTGGTTTGGAGCCTAAGACTGACGGTTCCGGCACCACAGGGCATTTCAAAATCACAATCTAGGGAGTTTTACATCTCCCTCATGTTAACTTTAAAAGCGCAGCCAACATCCCACATTTAGGTTTGAACACGACAGCTTTGAGTTTCGGAAATCACAAAAAGGAATTCCATACCCTCCTTGTGGAGCAAGAACTGTAAACAGCTCTAAGATCCCCACGGTTACTGACAGACAACCCAATGGCACAGTTGTGAATTTCTGACATGAGAGGAAATAAAGGGCAAAGAATTCAACATCCTCCCAGTAGAGGTTGAACTGTAAACACAGCTTAGAGCTAAGACTCACAACACAGTGTCTTGTAAAAAAGCACAGATGTGTTTCCATAATAACAGAAAGTGACGGGTCTTCCAGATCAAACTTTTTTTTTAATGCTGCCAGTTGATTTTTAACAAAATCTTTCCAACAACACCAGTTTCTGGGGAAGGGCGACCTTCAAATGGACAGGTGGGCAAACTAAATGAATGTGAAAACTGCTTTTATCAGCCTCTATTCAGGAAAAAGTGAACCAGCTGAGCAGCTGTATGAAAATAAACCATAGCAGGCTAATGTGATGCAGTCAAAAAATGAAGCTGAGGGGCCACTAGCCACCCTGAAGAAGTTTAATCGGCTGAGTCCATGCCTACCTGCAGGTTGTGTTTCTTCTGAGTGTGGAAAATGCTGGGCCAAACTGCATTCTTTACAGTGGGGTGTAGTATATGCAACTGTCCCATGATGCATCAGTGGGCTGTGACCCACATCTGAGAGCCACTGCTCTACTGTACAGTACATATACAGGGAATCTGCACACACTTACATATTTCACAAGTAACATAGTATATTACAAAGGCACTTACTAGATGGCTGAGTTGCTTTATTCCTGCAGTTTTCCTTTGTCTACACTATTACAGAAATACCTCAACCCAGCATAATGAATGCTGACAAAGATATTCGATTTGTTTCCTCTTAACCACCTCTAATGCTGGTCATTATAAGACATTGCTCCAGAGTGACAAAGGCACTTCAAAATGTCTGTTTTGTTTCTGCATGTTTCTCAAGTCCATAATTTGATGGGTGCATGGACTATATATTCCTTCCAATTAGCATGAATGCCTATTAACATGGTCTGATATCACCAATTACTCCCTCACAATTCACTGATGTAGAAACTGCACAAATGCATCTATCTTTTTATATATAGGTCAGGATTAAATCTCTATTACAAGAGTCCTGCTAAAGAGGCAGCAAATGAAGAACATAAAACAAACGCCCTGACCTGACAAAAAAACAGAGACTGAGTAATGTCCACTGAGATCCCTCAGGATGATATCTTCAATACCACTGTGGTTCAGTTCACTCAACAGCAGCACTCGGCCTCCATGAGAAAAAATTCCAGGTGTCTGTGTCCCACAAACAACACACTTCCCCACCCCCCACCCAAGCAACAGCCAGTATAAACCTAACTGTTCACAGCCATGTGCTCTCGTGCGTATTTTCTAACACCTAAGATCCCGTGGGATAGGTCTGTGTGCTGCCTCCACAGGAGGAGAAGAGACCTGCCTGTGTGCAAACAGGACAGAACACAGAGAGCTGGGCCTGTTCCAACAGAACACCAGTCCCATCAGACCTCCTGACAGCCTGCTCACCCCCTGCCACATGCATTCCTCACATAGTTATTATGATCTACCACCAGCTCAGGTCAGCTTTTCTCTGTCCGTGCTCTACAGATCAGGTGAGCAGAGGACGGACATGAAAACACAGTTAGTGGATGCAGCCCACTGGCCACTAAACTTAAAAACAGGATGTGGGGCATTGATACTGTTTCCTTGTGAAGGATAATTGTGTAACCTCTGATTCTTCCCCTGATCCATCTACCTGTATAACTATATAGGCATCCCAGTGAAGAGGTGGCGGCACGCCTGACAATCTATTCACAAATGAAAGTCCTGCAAATCAAACAGCAATTATTTTATTTATGTAATTGCTCCAGGCAAATGATATATTGGCATGAGTAAGGGTGCCTCCATAGCCATTGATGTTAGCCTGCATGGCATCACTCCAGCATTCGCTCACATTATCAGCGGCGTTATCATGTGTCACATGACTTCCAATACTCCTATAATGACTGATTTATCTCTGGTGCTAGTCACAGAAACAAGCTGTGTCACACCTCGAAAATCATACTAATGCCAGAGTCATATTAGCCAAATGAAAAGTCTCTAATTTATTCAATTCTTTACAGATGAAATTTTGTATTTCCTTTTTTAAATGGGGGCATACCTGTCAATGATTACATGATTCTATGTGAGATCAAACAAAGCGGCGCATGTCATTAGCACCAATAAGGTCAGCTTGTTAGAATTAATGCATCTTTTGACCGCCAATTTGAGTCATCAGCAATCTGGAGAGACGGCGGGTCTGAATCAGTATGGGCACTCATGCCTGTCACGGACCCTCACGCAGTCTGATCATAATAGCCCAGAGTAATGAAATTCACTTTTCACAGTGAGAGATGTATGAACACTGAAGAGCACTGGCACCCCGCGTTAAAATGACTCATTTGAATCAATGGGCATACTGTGCCTTCATATAAGACCATGATGAGCGATATTTCTCAAAACAAATGGGACTACACATTACAAACATGTAGCGAAGCCGCATGGCTATGTTTTGTCGTAATTTTCCTGTTACTCATTTTGCTGTGGAACCTCATGTACCTAATGTTGTGTTAATGTTACTATACTGTTATATTGTATGACAGTTTGACTAATTAGCTGATTACAGATTCTGGCAGTGCACTGACATTGAATTATGGCAGTATAACCCAAATGAGAAAAAGAAAACAAATTTAATCATTTAAAAGGTCTAGTATCAAGATAACCAATCAGTACACTTCCCCACTAATTAAAACTAGATAGTTTTTATGGGAAGTTTTACATCTTAGTGGCAGAGCAATGTCAAAATAAACCCTCAACTCCTTGCTGTTTGAAAGGACTGGATTTACCCTTCAGATGTGTGTCATCCTATGTTACTTCCTGTTTCAGCCCCAGTACACTTGCACTGA
Source organism: Albula goreensis (assembly GCA_022829145.1). Classification (NCBI taxonomy): domain Eukaryota; kingdom Metazoa; phylum Chordata; class Actinopteri; order Albuliformes; family Albulidae; genus Albula; species Albula goreensis. The sequence continues at coordinate 13,293,750 of CM040765.1, forward strand.
GTCAGTCATGTGACCTAGGATGGGGAAACACACACTGCATATTGTAACACCCAAGGCCCCAAGCGGCCTCTGCTCATCCTGAGTGTCATCAAGCAGAGATTAACAGCTTTGGCACAATTCATGTGTGCAATGCAGGGTCATTCCATTAATTACGGTTTGGGTTACACGGTTTCAGTGCTCAAACACTTTGCTGTGGAGTACTCAAGGGAAATTATGAGCAAAATTAAGGCAATATTTTAAGGGCCATAGTATAAAATAATTCTGGATAATTAAGTAATCCTTACAGTCCCCCTCCAGAATATTTCACCGGATTTTCTAAAAACAAATATTGTATGGTAGCAAAGAGTGGTGACAAAGTAGTTCACAGAGCAGCAATGGCTCCCTCATTTTCTCAGTAGCTTCAGCAACAGAATAGTTATGTCACATCTGCAAAATATACAAGTACATGGATTTGGCTCAACAGGACTGTAAAACTAAAGGGTATAATAAAACCGCTAGAAAAAAAAAACATCAAAATGAGTCCAGAGGGCCTTTAATTCATGCATAATGAAAGTAGTTTTAGATTAGCTTCAAATATATTTTCAATCACTCTGCGATATTTAGGCATAGCAACAGTCATAGTAATTGCAGTTAAAGAAAGATCTCATCTTCAAAAAAAGACTTAATCATGAAATCTTGCATTTCCTTTCCTGAAACAAGAGGCACTCAGAGAGGCATTTGAATTCAGGTGTAGGATGAGAGTAAGTAGTGGTCGGTCAGAACATCCTCTCCCACACACTGGAAAGCGATGCGTCACAAAGCTCCTCAAAGATCTCAGCACTGATCAAAGCTGAGATAAATGAGCTGGATGCACTGCTAACTAAGCCATAAACAACCCCAGACAGGAAAAATATCTTAAGCATCAAATGGTGCAGACTGACCCAATTTTCCTCAGTGCTGGTTGTGAATTCACATTTCCTAAAATTTAGACTGAGTACATTTGTGCGTTTGTGTGATGTATATTTGTGTGCTGTGCACATTGCTGGCATGTGAGAGTGTTGTGCGTGTGTGTGCTGCTCTATGTGTGTGTGTGTGTGTGTGTTGAGTATATGCGTGTGTGTGTGTGTGTGTGTGTCTGTGTAGGTGTGTGTGTAGTTATGACAGATGGGGCAGAAGGCAGTGCTTCTCCTGCTGTCACTGAATGTTTCATCGTTTCCATCACACTGTTACTTCAAACGCACCATGCGTCAGCAACCTTGCTGTTTCTGCTTCATCTGAAACTGCACTGAAATTAGTCACCAAAGCAGCTCAAAGAGTCATCTGAAACTGCACTGGAAGTTCAACAAAATTCATTTGAGAATGCAGAGGAATTCATTCAATAAGGCAACTACTGCCAAAGAAGATTCATTTGAAAATGCGCTGGAATTAGGTCAACATCCCGTCTAAACAGGATTCATCTGTCAATGTGCTGGAATTAGTTTAACAAAGCCACTGATAGCAGACAGAGATTGTGGAGCTGGGTTTCTGAGATCTGGCCTGGCGGATATAGCCTCCTGTGCAAGAACGTTTTTCCATCTAATTAATCAGCGTTGATTGTGCTTTTGAATGAATAATGATCTCGTCTTGATGTCACTTAATGGTTATGTATGAGTTCAGGAAGAGAGAAATGTGTTGTCAGTGGTGAGTTTGTGCCATAAATTTGATACAATAAAGACACAACTGTACACAACTATATTTTAAAACATACAGCAGTTAACTGAATTAATCTTACAACATTTTTGTTTTATTTATCTTAATCAATTAAATTTATCAGCAAACAGCATTGTAGTTTCAAACGGGGCAAAATAATGTGAGATAAACAGTAGCCTTTGTTGCCAACCTGTCAAGTGTTTGAACCCTGATAAGCACTCAATCATAATCTATAATCCAATAACCAATGGGAATTAACATAAGAACACACCTGGAAGAGGCTTAGGTTATACCACTCGCATACTTGGAGCAAAACAATTACAATGTGATATACAGAATATCCATTAAAATTTAAATAAGATCAGGAATGATACTGGACTCATTCTGTTCCTGTGCCATCACAGAGGCCAACCAGTGCTATATGAATTCTCAATGCAAAAAAAAAAAAAAAAAAAAATTACCAACAGCCTCTCAACATTGGTCTTTAGCTCCCCCAAGTGGGAGACATGCAAAAGCACCAAAGGAATGACACAAATGCAAAGAATGGCCAATTAAGGTGGACCAAAGGCAGGTTTCTATATGTGGTGGAGAGAGACTGACCCCTTGGGGATGTGTGCTCCTGGAAACAGGCTGGGTAATTTGTGCTGCCACACGTTCACGCATCTGAAGTCATGCTGCCTGGAAAAGATGTTTCAAACCAGATCACCCCAATATGCAAACGGCAGATAGCGCAGGAATCAAATTCACAACACGCACACACAGGACATTGTTATGCACACAAGGTCCTGGCTGCTGAACTGACTTGTCAATTAACACACCACCACTCCAGTTAGCCTGTTAACGGAAATAAAAACCTTGAAAGAACACCGGGGTAGCTCTCCATAACTAAGCAATGTACTAGTTAGGTTTATAATCAAAATATTTACCCAGTATATTCAACTTAAGGTTGGAACTAGCCTTTATGCCATGGAGCATGGAGGTGGAGGGTGGTAAAACAGCCATAATTATCCTCAGTGTACAATTATCCATGCTCCTACAAGACAGATTTCTAGATGCTTGGACAGTCCAACCGAGCACTTGCCCTGGGTTTATTGCTCCCTGCACAACCATTCTAACGCACATTTGTGCCACTGTGGCCCTCTCCCCTTCAGAGGTCACTGCCTCTTCAATGTGCTCTCAGTGTGCAATTTCACACTGATTGACTACTAATCCCACAGTCCCTCAGCCCTGGAATTCAGCCAGACAACAGGAAACAGCAGTTTGCATAGACCCAGTGATGACTCAGATCTCTCAATTATAATCAGTTTTTCATTCAGGCATTTGTAAGGTACTGCAGATACTACCAGATCCCCCTATTACCACACATAAATTCTATATGAGAAAGCACAGAGGTCAAAAGGCAACTACTGTTAGAATAAAGAGCATTTCCCCAGTTATACAGACTTGCATTACTTGTTTAACATAAGTGAGGAGTTTCAGAACATGACCTTATCCTGGAAACAGGTCATTTTGGAGAGTCCATGAGACAGAAAGTGTATCCGATACATGTTTGCGAGTGCTTGACAGTGGTCTAATAGTGATGTCAAAAGCAATCTTTATGTCAAACCCAAGCCTCAATAATAAGCCATGAAGTTAATGTGCCCAGCGTTTAGCAGCATGTTGTAATTCAATGCCACATGCTGTGCATTCACTTTAAAAGGCAAGACAAAAGCTATTTTGTTGGGCTCTGTAGGAGACATTGGGAGTTTTCCCATGTACAGAATTCACGCTTGTGATGGGTGAAAACACCAATATAGTGACACTGGGTTTGACATATTCAAACCACTACCTCCCTGACAAACAACTAAGCCTGAAAACAAAGGTAACTGTTTAAGAATTTCACTTGATAGGTATGACTCTCACACAGCAATACGATAGGGAATAAAGCTAAATACAGACTCATTACATACTCATTCAACCAACATTATGATCTAGTACTGAGACACACAACCTCTTATTTTTAACAGCAATCAAAGCTTAGAGCATACTGTTCTTCAGTAGAACACACATTCGGATTTGTCTTTGAAATCAGTATTTTCTGAGATGCGTCGCCCCCTCAGCATCTGTAGTCACAGACAGATCCCAAGGGAGTCCAACACCTATGTGACACTGTGAATCACTGGATCTTTTCTGTCTCGGGAATGCCCTCTAGTGTGAGCAACATGCAACTGCAGTCTTTCAGTGACAGGGTAGCGAGAGCAGCTCAGAGGGCCTGTTTCCGCACGCTCATGTTGTCCTGGCAACCTAGGCCTGCTTCAGCCTGGTGCAAAGTCAAGACAAGTAGGAGTGCTGTCTACTTTGAAATCTTCTTAAAAATAGAGGAATTTTGAATGACCAATGAGACAGCTGTCCCTCGGGGTAAATCCCACTATAGGTACAAGCTTAACAGTAACTATCTGTCCATGCAGGTAAGTGAAGGACACACTCCACTGCTGGCCATGTATCTGTAAACCAGCCCTCTTCAAACACGCACAAAACAAAAGACAGCATGCTGAAACAAATTAACATAATCAATGTGACTGTGATGCGCAGTCCGTTAAGATGCGGTTCACTAATTGGTGCTTTTCTGATTCATTAAAAGCAGCTAATGATGAGTGATGTGAGCGGAATGAGGACAGAGCACAGGAACCTTCAGACTGATGTGTCTTAATGCCTGGCTCATTAACAGAATGCAATCAATGAATAAATAAATAAACATCTGTAATGCCAATGTTAATATTTTTAATCTCTATATTCTCTACATCTCTATACTTTTCCACATCACGAATATGTCATTGGCCCTGACACAGGGAGCACTCTGCAGTGTGTTGGTAACCCCTTTGTTTACATAAGCCAAGGACTGTTTCACACACTACAAGCCACAAAGCATGCTTCAGGGAAGTTAGCACACCCCTCACCAAAAATGGCTGCTAATCGAAGGTAGACTGGTGAGCAGCCAGGGGGAGCTCATCGTCAGCATCGTGATATCGTCAAGAAATATTTTCTATTATTGGATTTCACTGGCCTTGTTAGCTTCTGCTAGATAGTATTTTGAAAAGGCTTCACTTTATTAGTCTTCTGGGCTAGAAAGATTTACATGATGCAACTAATGCTAAAATCTGTCTAATCTATGTATTGAACTCAAAAGTGGAGATACAACAGCAACATTTTGCAGCAGTAACTGAAAGAAACCTTACCCTACACCAGCAGAGTGAACCCAATTCTGCCACACTGCTGAAGAATTCCAGTCATAGTTTCCCAGTGTTTTCATTTATTTACTTATTTAACCAACTAAGTCAACTGAAAACCCATTTCTCATTTGCAGTGATAACCTGGGGAATAAATGTGGGCAGGGAATTCAAGGGATTGTGTATCCAATCAGTCTGGTTTAATGGCATAGACTAGACTCAACGCCTGAGCTGTATGGCCACATGGAGCGAGAACATTGAGATTCTGGGCCATTCAGGGAGCCCAACAGACATGTTTACATGGAAAACAGCCATTGGCCTTTATTGACATTTACAATGCCTTATTCATTGTAATGGGGAGCTTCTATCAAAGCAATTTACTGCTGTGAAAGGAGGTCTTCAGAGACCACTGGCTGTGGTCTTCACATTACCTTTGTCAGTTACTCTGAGGTCTTGATCCCAGACAACAAAAAAGAAGCGTTTCTGTCTTTCAGTTTGTGCGACTGGGGTTCTGCAATCTTGGTTAAGACTACACCCAGAGCACGACAGAGTAGACATCATGAATTGACAGACACTGACCATCAACATACAAGCAAAGCACTCAACAGCAGAAGCTCAGATACTCAATCTCTGATAGACTGCCTGGAAAAATGTACTCATTTTTTGATGCAGACTGCTGATTGGCCCTTAGGTTTCTGAAGGTGGATTTGGTTGGCTATGACTCTTGGCTACACAACACAAATAAATCTGTAGAAATGCTGTTTTAATTTATCTTTTAGCAAAGAACATCCCAGAGGCTACATGGAAATATACCACAGACGATGGCAGTAGAGCATAAAACTCCATAGCTATGAGTCAGACAAGTGAAGGTAGCAGCAGGGCCATAGTACTATAGATTTATAATCCTTTCAAGTTAGGACAGTTACCAGTAGAAGTTCATAAACTCAAAACTGTAAATAAAACTACATTCCAATGAAACTCTTTTACACATCACTGACACTGACCTGATATTCCTGCATTTCTGATTGCCTGGATCACAACAGTGATCAGCAGAGAATGCTTATGATCTGAGCTCAATTATAATGAAGGGAAAGGCTTTGGAATGTAGCCCCTAAAGGTTGTAGGAGGTGTTTCTGTTCTCTTGTTTGCTTGATTGAAGGCACAGTTTTAACATTTTCACAGAAAGGTAAAATACCTCTTGCTGTAGGGCAGATATCAGTTGCTGACTGACTTGTACTTGTGAACTGGTCGGTGGGGGTGGAGCAGCAGGAGACCTGAATTTCCCATCTCTGGTTCTACATTTACCTTCGTGTGTACAGCAGCTCGTCAACCTGGCCCAAACATTTATATTAACACGGGAGAGAGCTCTCTCTCACAGCGGGCAGTGGAGAGTGACTGCTAGGCTATTAAAATAAACGCTTGCTTTTCTGCTTTGATCAACAGTACTGGAGAGGGGTGAAAAAGTTGAAACTGATTTAGCCCTTTTTCTCTGCCAGAAAGATTCTTTTTACCTTGGCTTCCCGGTCACTTTAGGTAAAACCAACAGTACTTAATTCTACTAAAGGCAGCGCATTCACAGTGCCAAACAGCATCGGTATACCTGTCAGCATTGGCTGAGCTGGTGCTGGTTTGGTCATGCAGCAGGTGTAAATCAGGGGCAGATGTCCCAGGGTACTGCAGTCTGCTCCTAAAGTGAGGCAGCACTCGTCTCAGAGCCATAACCACCAGTTCAGACATCTCAAATACCCTCTTGCCATGTAATGCTGGAACCATATACAGCATACACTGTAGCATCAACCACCATGACAGAGGTGTGGCAGCTTAGACACAGGTTAGACTCTCAGAGATCAGTTCATGGGAGTGTGGTGTATTAGACACATCTCCTCTAGGTATTCAATCTAAAACCGCAATGCATCTCAGACTGCATGTTTGAATAACCTTTTTGAGCAGTCATCAGCTCTCCTTTGACCTGCCCTCACTGCGTTAATGTGACTGGTAATGAAATATACCATTCGTGTCCCAGAAGTGGGCTGAGCTGCTGTGCTTTCTCCAGGCCTTCAGCAGAGAGGTATTACAGGCTGGCGTGCGATGCTAAGACAGCGCTAACGCCCCCCTATCTGGAGCTCCAGCTCCAGCCCTCTGTGCAGAAAGTGCTTCATCATCAGCATGAGAGTGAAAAAGCAATTTCCCTGCTTTTAATCGAGGGAATTCTGACAACACCCACACCCAGGCTAAGTCCGCCCGCCAGCCCTGCACTGCCTTATCAAAGCTCTGCCTTCCCTGCAGAATCTGAGGGTCGTATGTGCATGGCTTCAGGCGCTGGAACAGAACACAGTCCAAAAATGGCGTTACGACAGGCGTACGGGTCTGTGGCTGCCTTCATGTTCCAGTCTCGTACGTCTCTGCTGCAAGCCTGGGAAAAACCGGTGAGATTCAGACCGCCCACTATTTCGGATGTAGCCAATATTTTGTCATCGACCACATGGATTGAGAGTAGGTGGGGCTAATGTTTAGGCAGCCTTTCAAACTGGCAGTCCAAGCATAAACCATGTTGAGAGGAGGCATGTGTCAAATGTGACATACATCTGTGATCTGCACCCTGAGAATCTGACCAGTATAAAAGATGGTACATCCCTGAGATGCCCATCATTGATACAGCATTGATCTCAGGTGGTAAAGTAAGATTGTCTTGAGATCTGTCAAAAAATTACCACCTGGGATCAAAGACTCCAACTCACATCCTTTGCAGAAGAATGGGGCACCTATAAATCCAATTGTGTCTGAAGAGACAACAGAAGGTCGCTACCGTACATAACAGTTTCACGCAACCAGGCTGTTCTTCAGCTTTCATAAAAGACACAAATTTAAAGAACATGCAGACATGCTACCAGACATGACATCAATTCATATAAATGTGGTGTAATTGTGTGTGTGTGTGTTGGGGGGGTTTATACCTTGCAGATTTTGATGGATTTTCATGATGTAGTTTTTTCATAACTTTTTCAGATTTATTTTCTTAATTTCATCTTAAATCATTTTAGTCATTCTTTATCTTTTTATTGTGTCATTTTCCAACAGAACAGTCACATAGTGTTTCACGATGAAATTTTCCAGAGGGAATCATAAAGTAGACATATCCTAGCTGAGTCAATTTAGAAAAAAAAAACAAAAATGGTTCCTGACATTATGTAGCCTATTTATTTTTATGTATATCTGATGTTTTGCCAAAAGGTTGAAAATGGAACATGAAGTATTGCTCCGATAGGTCCTATGGGTCCTTCTCCATTCCATGTTTGTAGGTAAAATGCTATAAAGTTAAATCAAAAAGGACTTCACTGCTCTGGGACGTCTTGGCCTTACCGTCCCATCCCGGAGGCATGTGAAACGGGGACAGGTGTCTCCAAATGCTGGAGCAGCCAGGGGAGCAGGAGTCACACAGCCAGCGGGAATGGGACAGGTGGTCAGCACAGAGGGGCGTGGTGCCAAGAGAGGGGGGCAGTGGACCATCCCAGCCCAAAGCAAGGACTTACAGGGGAGACTGATGATCAGGAAACAGTGGCCAATTCTCCGAGCCTCAATCAGCACATCCTCACTTTCCGCACACCGCATTACACATTTTGCTGCATTGTGGTGCAGTGGTAGAGGAGCTCTGCTTATAACCTGGGACCAGTTCCCAGGTGGTGCCGCTGCCATTGTTTCCTTAAGCTGGACAGCTCCTGCAAATATCCAGGGGTATAATCAGGTAATAAGTAACACAGAAAGTGTGATGCATTAGTTGCCCAGGGAAAAAGTTGCCAAGGAAACGTTTCTGGCTGATGGGGCGGGTGGGGGGAAGGGGTGTGTCCTCCACCTTCGAGGCCTTTGTCACCTGATAAAGTGAGGGCAAGCTGCAGTCTCACTTTTTAATGAAACCTGCTGAGGATCAATTCTCTTTTTCTCTTTTTCCAACAGTGCAACACACACACACACACACACACACACAGAGACAGACACACACACACACACACAGGACCATTTAGGATTCCATTTCCAACATTAATTACAGAGTGCACACCATTTTGTGGAGTTAAGACACTGTATATAGTTTAAAGGCCTCAGGGTGAGAAGTTATCTGGGCTTTCAAAGAGTATGTACCTAAGAGGATGGAGACTTAATATTTTATCAGACACTGGCAGCATAGTGAGACTGGCAGCTCTGACATATAAATGTGATAAATCTCATCACTTTCTGGGACATAAAAAACTTCTATCAAATGTGTGCCAGACAATTATTACGCAAAACCCTTCGACTGTTTTTATTATCAACTATTCTACTTCCCTCTCAGAGGAGCAAGAGTTCACTTGTATCAACTCTACTCGGGTAGAGGCCTGGGTACTGACATCTTAACTCAAGATATTTACTGCCCCAGAAGCTGATCTGGGATCAGTCTGATCACACATACCACCCAGCCCCAACCATTGCTATAAACATGCCAGAGCTGATCTAGGGATAGGGAAGCATTTCCTTTATTCCCAATAAATGACGAGCCCTCATTCCTGATGCTGCCTGGCCTATGGTCCAGAATTTAGATGATGACATCTGCTTTGAGCCCTGACAATGTCATTTTTGTGAAAAATACGTATTTAACATTATACATTTTGTCTCTGGTAAACCCTCATCCTTATCTTTTGATTAAAAGTGTTATTTTCTTTTTACATCTAATTGTATATCAGTACTTCTACATTCAAATGAAACTTTGACAGCTTATCCTCCCAGAACTGAGGCACTCTGCCGAAAGATATTATAAAAGTAAAGTCAGAGCTGTGAGAATCCTGCCACTGACGTATTAGAAAGATCATTTGTGAGACATGATTACATGTCATTTTCAAAAAATTTGGATGGACTAGCTTTTTTTTTTTTTTTTTTTTTTTAAATATTACTGCAGAACTGACGGTTTTTTTCACACAACTAAAATGAATGACAGGAGTTTTAATCGTTTTTCTGGTTTCAGGACTATTTTCAAACTCAGCACTCAAAAAATGTACATATTAATAATATGGTTGGTTCTGGCCAATTTACTCAATGTTTCCTGAAATCACAGTGCTTTTCAATTTCAAAGCCTTTTATTTTCTCATTCCATTACAACTCCAAAATATATACCAAAGAAACAAAAATCAAACAAAGACGTATGCAACGAAAAACAGACATCATACTTTTTAAATGAATGCTTTTGAAACAATTTTGAACAGAGAAAAAGAAAAGACAAGGTCTTCATATGGTGTCCTTGCCGCTTGCGTAGCCCGTGGTATAATGTGTCTGAGAGGGAGGTGGGCTGCAGGAGGCTGAACACACGGGTGCAAGCCGAGGCCTTCCGAGCAGCATAAACAGGTTATCCGTTATGGTACCTGCCAGCACACAGGGAACGGCTGTCGCCTGGCAGGGCTGAGCTGAATTAATAAAGGCTTTGGACGTGCTGAGGGTGGACGCATGCCCCGGGCCGGAGCTGAACCATCGCTGCCTGAATCACGCAGCCCGATATTGTGCTCTTCCAGGGCCGTTCTGGCTCATATCACCCTGCCCGAGCCTCACCGGCTACCGCTGCATTGCCTGGCCCCACACGCTGGATGAGAACGTATCCGCCCCTGTGTCGCACTATATCCTGCCTTCTCAAACGTAGCACCGCCTGAACTGTGCAGCCTGTTATCATGTTGCCTGGGCCATACAACTAAATATTGCACCTCAAGACCCATGCTAACCAGTGGTGCAGTAAGAAAAAAAACTCCAGTATGACATCATCCTGCCTCTGTCACATGATACTCCCTGATATCATGCCCCCTGACCCCCTATCGCAATGCCCAATCCATGGGGTCTGATATCATGTTACACAGTATGGTGCTCTCTGAGACAACCCTGCCTCATGTAGTGCTGTTCTAACACCACAGCCAGCCTGGCGCTCGTGTGATATCATGCTGGCTGGTATTGACTGGTCTTCAGAACCACACCCTACTCCATAATGCACCACAGTGAATATTGCATACAGATGTCATGGACGCAGAATCACACATCCTATTGGCTTGATGAACAAATATCGCTCTGGTAAAAAACAAGGCTGGCAAATACCATGCCACCTGACCCACCGTGCCAATGCCACACTGCCTGGCAGCCCCATAGCAACACCTTCTGTGCACCTTGAGGCCACATTGTTAAATACAATAAACAATACCTGTGCATCTGGTGGCTGGGAGTACTAGGTCCAGCCAAGCCATTACTGACTGTGGCTGGAGGCTGACATTGGCAAGCTAAGAGTTTCCTCAACATTGATGGGGGATAAAAAAAAACAGGGCAAAAACCAGTTCAACTCATCAGTATCATCGCTCTCTTGAGACCTCCCCGGTGAGCTGAGTGCGTTTGCAAACTGAAAATAGTCTTTGTGCTGAGGTAAAACATCTCTGTGGTGTAATGGATTGAGAGCTGGACTCTGGAGTTCCATAGTGCGGAGGGACCCTACTTTGTGAGCAAGCCCCCTTTAAAGTTACCCACATAAATAGCTACAGGAGTACAATAATATAGATGAGAAGAATCCATTCCACCCGTCCAGGCTCATCATTTACCTACAGTCAATCTGCATAAATAGCTTATGGAAAGTACAATAAAACTGTAGGCATGATAGAGTATGTAGCACTTAGTAGCAGGGCACTAGCATTGCATATTATGGTCCATAACGGGAAAGTGAAATGCGATGGTGCTAGCTGTGGGGCTTTTTTTGTCAGGACTGGTGTGATGTATGACCTGTGATTATAAACCCAAGGCATAAATGACACCACTGTCTCAGAATGTGACTGAGAGATCCTGAGTATCTCTGATCAGCTGGGCATCTGTATTATACAGTACAACAAGGACACATAGGGCTAAATGACAGGGTGGATTCAGATCAATATAGTGGAAGCACATGACTGTATTTTGCCAGGCCTCATAATCGTAAGTGCGTTTAAACACCTGTAAGTGCTCAAGGGAGCTGATGTACAGGCCTCATCTATGCTTATTTTTCAAAGAGCATTACAAGGTTTTCAGAAACTACTGGAAACGTAACATTTCACCTTTCACCCGATCACCTATAAAAGGAGCACAGGTGAGCTAGAGGAGTAGCCATGAACCCTGTCACTGCAGCAGAGGCCTGGGTCCTGGTTTAACCCCTCTGCAGCATTCCCTCTCCTATCCCTGCAGCCGCGAGCTGCAAAAAATGTGACAGCAGTGGACATGACAGCAAAAAGAAGCAAATATCTGGAACAAATCTCCAGTATGGATTTAAATTCAGCACACCACTGAAATGAAAGCGTAAAAGTAAATATTAAAGCAAATGTTGTCTTTGAAAGGAAAACAGATTTGCCATCATGTGAAAAACCATAACTGCCATAATCTAGGGCTAGACAGCATGACAGGAATCTACATCATAACAATATCTCAGCAGCAGCAAATATGGATAAACATTATAATGCAAGTATCACTATGTAAGTATTTTTTTCCTACAATGCTGAATGGTAATTACAGAGCATCAATCATGCTCCATATTGATGAGTCTAATCAACCTGAAATTCAACCATTTTCAATTTGAAGTCTCATAAATGTTTCAGAGCTCATTTTGAGGATAGAATCAGTCTTCCTCAATCATTCCCCTTCCATGTCTATGCTGCCCCCCATGGCTCATTAGATTAGTGCAGCCTTCCAGTTTCAAAGAGGCAAGTATAGTTCATTTTAATGACCAAAATAAGGTGAATTTTTACGCAAGCTTTGTCAGGCCAATACCCAAATGGCACTCTTGACAGATGCAGTACGTTGTCTTGCAAAGAAAGAATCAGATGGACAAATGAATTACACAGACATGTCACCAGATGCAGCTATACAAAGTAACTTTAGACACAAATGTAACCTTGTGGGTCCTACATTTAGTCAAATTACCCCAATGCAGAATCCAATGTTTTTAAATAGATGTATAACTTCAGTAGCGCCCCCGAGATTGAGACGCCCTTGGAATGCAGCCACATGTGAAATGCTCACTGAAATTAAACCGGCATCAAACTACACCAATCTGAAACAGAATTTAAATTTCAATCCTTTATAGATTAGTAGCATTACTTAAATTACTTTGATCAGCCTTTACTTTTTCACACATGTGCTATTTTATACAACAGCAGTACACTTCAGCTATGAACAGTCTGTATAACAATTAGTCTGAATTAAATCAGCAGTAACCAGAATCTCATTGGCTCTCTGAGGTCCTGCTGAATCTGAAAAAGGTTTGGACCAAGTGTTAAATGGGAAATAAACAGCCTTCACAGGGAGAAATAAATCTCGTCCTCAATGAAGCAGCATGTTTTCTTGTCAGCCCCTGGGCCTTTATCATGCAAGGCAGCTTAACAGGGTGAGAGTTGGTATCTGCAGGTGGCAGAGGGGTCATGGGAAGAGTCCCAAAGAGATGGTGGCATCCAAGGGGGAAGCAGCACTGTCTGAATTAAGATAGGGGCAAGACAAGCCACATGGCATCAGAAACATGATCCCCTTTGGCCCTTTAAGTGCACCCGGGGACGGGCCAAAAATAAACCCCCACAGGGAACGTGGCGACGGGCCGTTGCTTCCGAGCCATGACAGACAGCACCAGGCTGAGGGAAAAGCTATAGACAAGGGGTGTCAAACTCCAGTCCTGTAAGGCCACAGCATCTGCTGGTTTTTTTGGTTTAGCCATAAATCAACCGCCCATTTAGGTCTTGGAGACAAGGTGTGTAGACTCTTTAGCCTATCAGTGACTTAGATGAATGACACAAAAACTGAAATGTACTGATAACCAGCAGACACTGCAGCACTCCAGGACTAGGGTTTGCCCATCTTTGCTGTAGGCTGTCATTACTGTGTTTAGACTCAAGAGCCTCCCTTGTACACAGTGCACGTAAATAAAAAAAAAAATTCCCAAGTTTGATTAAGAGACTTAAAACATGATAAAGTAATTATTACGTATTATAAAAGGAACATTAAAACTATACTAAGTCCATGGGAAATACAGTGAAAGTACAAGGTGAAAACTGTTTATTACACTGTATGGGCTAAGGCATATCTAACCCTGTGATCAACCAAAGCATTTGTGCTAAAAGCAGTCGTCAGGTCGGGCATTTTGGTCATTTATCATCCTCTGGACCCCCTCAGGGGTTGTTTGCTTGATTTTCCTTTTCATGCAAGGAGTCCCACCAGGCAATTCTAAATCGTCGATGCACTTGCTCCTCTAAAAAAAGCCACTCCTGTGTGTGCAGATACGGCTGATTTACATAATGAACACCCCCGGAGCACAGGTGGGAAAAAAGCCTCAGCCCCCCCTGGCAGAGCAGACTTCCCTTCCCCGCAGGTAAGCTCCACTCCACACATCCCGAGTAGCAGGGCTACTGACACACTTCCACACGCACATCCCAGTACCATAAATAATCAAATCTGTGTGCTTTGCTGGAGGCCACTGGTACAGCTTATCTATGCTATCACCTTGCATCAAAGGACTGAGTACGCTGCCTGAGCAGGTATGGGCAGGGTAGCAGTGATGAAGTACTGAGCATTACTGCTGATTCCAAACTGGGGTAAAACATTTTTTCTCTTCTTTTTAACTGAACTACTATCAGCCGCACCCAGAAAACCTCTCCCATAGACTCAGGTGACTCCTCCAATTCATGTGGCAACCAGCCATAGCAATTTTTCACACTGCTGACACGTCACCAATTTAAATATTGCTTATGTCATCAGAGGACACGCTCAGTTCATGATCTGCAGGTGCACAGCCAGCCAGGGGAGTCCACTTGAGAGCTTGTAATCGGAAACATTAGCTCGGAGTCAAAGAGGTTGTTTTGTTAAGAAAAAAAAAAAAAAAAATCAACAACATCATCATCAACAACTGTATATAGGAGCCAGTGCAATATATTTTATCTGAAATGGTTGCAGGTTTGATTCACATGTGGAGGCACTGCTTTTGTACCCTTGAGCAAGGTACTTTAGGTGCTTTGTTAAACATCCAGTCCAAATTGATTATACTCCAAAAAAATGTAGGTTTGTTTGTCACTCAATAACGTAAACATAAATAAACCATTCTGCTTCTTGACTGGGCCTTCCCATTCACTTTCTTGTGCTGACCATGGTGATTGATCCTGTCACAGTATGACATGCTAGCTCTTCAACTTTCAACTGTTGAATGAGGTAATTGTGATTCACATCTTGTAAGGAAGCCAAGCTGGTTTGCTCTAGGATTATCCATCAATGAGGTAGCGGTAGACAGTCTTCAACGTGAAGCCAAGATGTAGGATCATCCATCCACCCAAGAATCTGCAGGTTGCAGATATGGACATACAGTAATCTCAAGTCCTATTCCAGCTTATCAGGCTTCTCGCTGCAGTGACACATGGCACTTCCGCTCAAAACTGCTTATGCGTCTGAAAGGCATTGCTGCTCTCGGGGCTTTTCGCCGTTTTGTCAGTTGTTGCTGTAGTAACTGCATCGCTCTCCGCCTGTCGTCACTGTGGTATCCAGGCGTGCGCGATCGGGGAGTTTGGGGAAAAAGTTGATGCCACCTAAGCCGCTCCATATGCTTGTTTACCAGATTTACTGTGCCAGGGAGACGGGGAGAGCAGCTGGGGGAGAGCTGAGCCGACAACAGGCAGGCGCCTGAAGATGGGGAGGGGCTGGCAGTCACTGCATGATGGCCAATAATCTAGAAAACTCACCAATTACTTTAAGCCATGAGTCAAATGAACTGCAGGTCAGAATAGAATTAGCCATACAATGGAGTCAGCACATCTTACTATACTTTACGGGAATAAAAAAAAAAAAAAAAATGCTGAAATCCACTTTTTTTTTTTTTTTTTTAGCTTTGCCAAGAAGTGTGGCCTTTTAATATGCCATCGTTAGTGCTGAGATGTACAGTGTCAGTGTAGGTTACAGATTCATATAGTAGGTAATCAGTGTGGTATGCCCACCTTAAATATAGGAGCTGATCATATTGTTACATACACTCTCCAGTTAGCACATTTTAGCCTGCACTAACCCCGGTTCCAGCCATGGGACGCTGAAGAATCGATCTTACCGCCGTTGACACTGGTATGGCTAACAGGCTCATTATGCAGCACATAAGGGACCAATTATTCATCAATGATTACAGGTTTTTTGCAAAGGTTTAGCCGTTGCTCAAAAGACTTGGTCAATACTGTAACTGCAGCTCTAAAAACAGGGGTGTTTTACACACACTGGGGCGTTAAACAGTCACGGTGTCTTGATTTTGTGCGGCAGCACACTGCAGGTCTCAAGTTTTCCCAGTGTCCCGACATGCATTCATCACGGCTGGGTGTCTGATCCAAATTTAGACTCACAGTAATTTGTGTTCATTACCGTCTGCCTTTATGGCTCCGGTGTAAAACATATTGACAAAATACCGGCAGAAGATGTCATTTTTATTCATACGCCAAGAGGGAGAAGGAGGCTTTGCTTTGATCGATAAGATACACAGCGGTAAATGTCAGGAAAAGGGGAGCCGTTAAAAAACCCTGCAGCATCAGTATGTGCTGTCTTAAATTAATCTTAACTCATCCTGCTAATTTATTAACAGGACTCTGAATCATCATTGCAGACGGATAGACCGTGTGGGTAGAGCCGACCTGGTTCGCTGCCGTGCAAATTCCTGACATCAGTTCTTCCTTAGCGGGGCTTAATCTCTTTAAACAGATGCGCTCATCTCCTCGTGCTAGGCTTATAATAGGGTTTCAGTTGAACAAAACGGGCCCTCGCGGAACTTAACTGAAGCTCGTGTAGTTTGCTGCAAGGGACCTCTGAGCCATTTTCTGTACCTGAACATGTCTACCACAGCTGCGCAGAAACAAAAGCAGCTGTTTACAAGTCACTTTCCCCAGCACCACCTAAAACTAAATTACTGTGCTACATGCTCCCCCACCCCTTGTTCCTCCATCTGGATTTGACAAGAAAATACTTTTGTCACCATTGTGATATCCACACCCGTGTAAGGTGCACTGAAGCTGAAGTGTGCACTCCTCCTGCACCCTCACCTTCACATACTAAACCACACTCTACACTCAACCAAGTGCTGACTGAAGGAGAGGCATATGCCTCACTGACAAACTTAGTAACCTGCAGGTGAGCAGCCAGAGGGAGCTCAGGCAGTTGGAAGCTGTGGAATTCTGGCTGATGCCAGCCCATTGCACTCCTGCTGATATCTCTCTGCCATAAGCCTGCCCACTTTTCAGTTTTCAGGCATTCTAACAAATTGCATCAACAATATAAGGGCAGGTGTAGGCAAAATCATAAACTAAGAGCTACAGGGGAATGTTCATGGGACGAATACATCATACTTCTGCAAACCAACCTCTGGGAATTTGACGAGTTGGTCAAGCTGGCATGTCTCAGGTGCGACTATCACCTGACACATTTAGGTGGAGGAAGACACAAGCAGACCTGAGGTCTGTATTACTGAAATTGCATTTCCCTCCAAAGATGAAAGAGGAACATCTCAAAAGACTAAGGCCCACACAGTTTTTCTCTCACCTATTAAGCCGTCCACAGCAGCCCATGCTTTGCCACTAATGCCTGATAAAAAAAACTGAAAGATCTGTCTTCCTCTACAATTCCCAGGCCAAGGGAAAAACTGACTGTGCTGTCAAGGATAAGGAGTCTTTTAGAAAGAGTGAAGAGGTCATGAAAATTCATTCTCAAAATCATATTTACTATGAGTTTGCCCCATTCATTTTAATCTAGTTGTATTTTCATTACAGCTGTTTCACTTCCTCTTAACGTTCATATTTCATTATGGCAGATCCTCTTCTTGTATGTGTTCAAAATGTTTTTTTTTCATCTCACTTGAGCTTTAAACATAAAGATCTTTTTTCAGCAGTGCCTGCTTTCTCAGTTCTAATTCTAAAGAGCAACACAGCAGGGGGGTGGGGTAACATGTTCAGAGGTTTAGATATTCACAGTAAATTGTCGTACATGATATTCGTTGGACTCTTTTGATCTGTTGAATCTGTTCCTTGTAGAAGCTTGTTAGCGTCTGCTCAGTCTTAGACAGACATAGGCCCTCACTCTCTTACTCAGAAAGACCTGGCTTTAGAATGGTCATCGTTATAAAGCTGAGGATCCACAGGCTCTTGTAGAAACCCTTCCAACTGCCGACACAGGCCTATGGTACTTGAGAAACTGACAGTAATTCCAGCAGTTAAGATACAGATAAACGTTTGGAAGGGAAAAGATGAACCCATTTAGCCAGTGTAAATGATCAAAGCAGGCGCGTGAGCCTGCCCCCAGGGGGCTGTTTACTACCGCATCCTTTGTAGATGAGTCCTCATCGCCAGCCTGAGACTCCAGGAGCGATGTCCCCTTAGTTTCATTCTCCTGGGAGCGATCACGTAGCTGTTCGGAGGGAGCCCTAGGGATCCGCATCACGTGCCCCAAACTCCATATGCAATGCTATGTTGTTTTCAGCGCTGTGGGTCAAGTTTACAGAGTTCAGACCCAACTTTTTTGGAAAACTGAACACATCCCTGAAAAAGGATGAAAGCCGACCACCAGCCACACAGACCTACCTCTGCCCTGCCCCCTGCTCCAAAGGAAAATGGCAGATTACGAGGGGAAGCTGACAGATGAGGTCACACATCCCACCTTCCATCACCTTATCCCCTTTTTAGTAGCAAGCTAACCAGCTCTTAGTGCTACAACTACAGCTTACCAATGTACTTCTCTTGTTGCAGCTATATGGTTGGCTGAAAATATCCACAAATAAATTCAGGTTGGTAAACACATGTGTTTGTGCTCTTTCACACTTTTTTATGCATTTTAAATAAATACTGATCTGCACTCTTCATTTTCAGCAATTAGATCCACACTGATTTCAGCTGCAAATCTATAATTTAGACGTTCAAAAAATGTGAACTCTTTATAAAGGATTCATTTGCCAAACAACACAGGAGAGAAAAAGAAAGGGTGAGCTGATCTGATGAAATGTCATGGGATGTGAACATGGGGCATTCTGCTCCACATGCAAATCTATTTCCGACATAATGTGGCTTTCAGAGGGTATATCTTACATTAAAAGCATAAATGACACATTAAAAGCATCTAATTAAGAATAACGAACAGCTCATAAGAAGGCTGAAATTAAGGTAGGAGTGAAAAAGAGTACACACAGCGGGTCACCAGCAAAAAAATATGCTTTCCCAAGCTGAGAAAGTGTGTTTTAAGAAACACCAGAGCGCTTTACTCTCTGTGTTCCCTTAGAAGTGAGAGCAGAGGCCTCGGTGGAGGGGTACTTCATGTTTCAAAGCTTGGACAGGGTCAGCGATCAGGGCGGGGTCAGGCACCCTCAACAGAGGGAAGGGAAAGGGGGAAAAAAATCAATTTTGAATTTTTGTGAGAGGCCGTGGGCTGTCTCTCAGCAAGAAGAGAAAACAAGACACATAAAAGGCTGGACTCGGACATTGGGATTAGCCAAGTAACCAATAGGATTTGGGGGTAATCCTTGCTAATCTTTTGGCAGTAACAAAACAATGAGTGATCGTGCGGTCCCCCTGAACAGTCTCGATGGGTGGTGGTGGGGGCAGGAGGGTCAGTCTTCAATTGCTGCGCTCAACAAAGTTTGGATTAGCATTTTTTCCATCGTTTTGTGCGGTGCTAAGCCACCATCTTAGTCTGAGGAAACGACAGATCCCACTCTCACTGAGTGAATATGACAGCAAGATATTGGTGTCATAAAAAACCCTTACACTCCATTTCCTGCCATTTTTAATCCATGAATAAAAACCTTGCATTATCAGTTGTGTATTGTACATTTATAATGGGTCTGTGACTAATAAAGTTTAAAATACCATGTGAAATAAATTCTAATCAAAAGCCAAAACCTCCAAGTTGTAATTGTTAGTCTTACTTGCTTACTGTTATTTCCAAAATTGGATGTTCGTTTGAAGTAGAATGTTGAATGGCTGGCATATTGATTTAGAACAGTGATAAGGCAAACGCCACTGGAACTACTAAACGGCAGTGAATTACTATGTTCCTCTTTGCAGGTTATTAATAAAAAAATCAACACCATGTCAACCGATCAGAAGATCAGAATAGAGTGTTTAACCAAGCAGCTATGGCATTAGAACAAAGAAGAGATACTGTACAGAAACTTCTCAAGCCACAAGTGGGTAAATGCAGCTATTAAGTAGTGATGGGAAAATAATGAGGCTTTATGAAATAAAAATTGGTGAAACAGTCAGTGACTGACTGATTAAATCTTTTTGTGTTTTGCTATGGAAAGAAAAATCTTTAAGTTTGAATAAGTCATTGACTGCCAATGGATTTTGGCTCCACCCATTACTTCAGTCTCCCATCAGTGATGTGAAGCATGTGCCAGCAGGACGATGTGGAAAACCACAGGGCAGCATGTTGTCACAAGAGCTCTCTCCACAGGGGACAGCACACCGTCCCTGTTTCTGTTTGGCTGGCTTCCACATGCTTGCCTGTGATGGAGGGGACTTTTTGAAGGGAGGTCAATGGGGGGGCAACACCGCACAGGTTGCTGTTTGGGGGTTTTGGGGGGATAAAGCCGTCTCTAAGCAACAGCAAATGAGACAGGAGACCCGGCCGCCTGATGTCTCATTTACTGCGTACCTCTCAGCCCACAGGGAGAGAGGCAGGGATGCAATCACTGCAGCTCACATTGCACAATGGGGTGGGGAGAGGCCACACACACACACACACACACACACACACACACACACACACACACACACACACACACAGACACACACTCACACAGAGACACACACACACACAGACACACACACACAGACACAGACACAGGCACACACACTCACACACACACACACACACAGACACATACACACACACACACACACATACACACACACACACACACAGGCACACACACACACACACACACAGACACACACACACACAGACACACAGACACACACACACACACATCACACACACACACACACACACACACACACACAGACACACACACACACAGACACACACACACACAGACACACACTCACACAGACACACACACATACAGAAAACACACACACAGACACACAAACTTACACACACACACACACACACACACACACACATACACACACAAACACAGACACACACACATACAGACAACACACACACAGACACACAGACACACACACACACACACACAGGCACACACACTTACACACACACAGACACACACAGACACAGACACACACAGACAGACACACACACATACACACACACACACACACACACACACACACTCACACAGACACACACACACACACACACACACACACACGCAGACAGACACAGTCACACACACACACACACACACACAAACACTTTGTTTCAATGAGTGTAATGTTTCACACACATGTACACTTATACAAGGGCTGTCAAGGTTTGGCCAAACAGATCTACCAAAGCAGCTTTGTGATCAACTCAAAATTTCTCTGAAACAAAAGTTCATAGGTAAGGCTACCGGTTTTCCAGTGATCGTCAGATGCAGAAAATGCACTGATGCATGTTTAACACTTGAATATATTCTTTGTTAGATACTGTCATCTCTGGTAAAATCAGATTCACAAAGTATTACATCAGCATTACTGCAAGCAGAGAATCAATGTTTCCTGAGGAAATCATCACTCTCCTGAGAAGATTATCACAATGACATGCCAAGGTGCCATTTGAAAATTCTCTCACTCCTTGACCATAATGTCAAAATGAAAGGCAAAAGCACAGTAACAAGGAAACTAGGCAAAATAAAGCTTGCATATGATAATATAACAAGTAACTTTATGGACCATTTTCCTGCAATGTTTTTGTCATACACACACACAAACACACACACATGCACATGCATACAAATGCTGTTTCAATGACCCTGGTGTCACACACAAGTCAGCACACAGTCATACACACACGTACAAACACACTGTTTGTTTGACCCTGATGTCACACACGCACATGCTCTCTCTCGCGCACAAGCACACACACCCTGGCGGTACATAAGCAGCTGACTGACACACCCCCTTCAGCAATGAGGAAGGAAATACACAGTGTGTGTAGAAAAGCTGTTAATGTAATAAAAATGCATCAAACAATTTACTGGCTCAGCAGACATGGTGAAGACGGTGCACTGGGACTGCTTCCATTCCATACGTCATCCAGCTCATAGGGCTGAATGTGTGCTGGTGCCAGTCACGCTAATCCCTGGGCTCCAGAGCTCAAACCCCAAAGCCCATGCCTGCATTTGAACTCTGCACTTTCCCTGAGTGCTCTCTGCTCCCCCACTTCACACCAGGGCCTCAGTCAACGCCATGTCTATTCATTTATCTACCTTACAATTATGAAAATGAAAACTTGATTGATACTATTAAAATGCATATTATATCGTTTCATTCTAATGTATACTCTTAAAAATATATAGGAATACATCGATCATTTTTGTGGCTACTGATTGCACAAAATCACCTTGGGTCTGTGAGCCTCATACTGTATACAATTCATGTTACAATATTAGCCGATGTAGGAGTCGTATGTGGCATAAGCACATTTACATGCAAATCAAAGTGACTTACTGTAGCGGAAAATGTGTTTTAGATGCAAATGCAAATAAACTTTCACCAGCTAAAAGCAAATTAAAACAAAGGGCACACTGGTTCAAATGTAACGCACCACCTTCAGGAACAATCAGCTGCCGTAAGCCGTGGGATAGGAGACTGACAGGTTCGTTGCCGGGGTGAAAACTGTCCGTCATTAGTGTCTGTGGCACTGAGATTGCACCGCATCCACTCCTCATTCAAATTAAGCTGAGTATTGTTTGTGCTATGCGCTGGTGTTCTCTTGTTGTTGTTTATAGCTCAGAAATGAGAAGCATCAATTACCCACAATGCAGTATCTTGGAATGCCATCCCTTCCACAATGTATGCCAAGTCAAATGCAAGCCCTCATGCAAACCACATCTTTACCTCTCGCCCATCAATGGTAACAGATCTTGTATACGATCCCCTTCATTAATGTCCTTTCTGGGTCTCGCAACAGCAAATGACATTTAATCAGGATATAACTGGGTCAGATGCACAGCAATGTAAATGGAAAGATGGAAAAAAAACAAAAAGCGTCATTAAGTGGCTCATGCACTGATCTGCATGATTCATGGTGGGTTGAATGCCCTCTTTGGGCAGACCCTGTGACAGAATGCACAGGAAGCCGATATTCTGTGATTGCCTGGAGTCCCCGCACAGGTTTCTAATGCCTTAGTAATTTCTAATTACTAATTGTACTAAGCTTTTGCATCTCTGCTACACACCCCACATCAACATGGCACACTGCAGCTCAATTACATGCATACTCCTCTGGCACACTCACTGCCAAGTCTGCCTGCCGGAGGGACAACTTTGCAGATCCCTGGTAAAATAAAGATTATGTGCTTTTTAAAAAATTAATAGTGCCCAGTTGTCCTCCTTGGTGAGCTTCTCTTCCAGCTGAGCCCATGAGGATGTACTCCTGTCTTCTCATGTTTGATGTCTGAATGTGAAATAACACAATAAGAAAAAAATAATTAAAAAATTTTAGTGCAACAAATTAATTTGCTTCATAAAAAACATGATATATCAATGAAAGACCACTGGGTGTGAGGGTCTATTTGTAAATTGTTTGGGAAAGGCTAAAAAAGTATCCTGCTGAAATAAAGCTGTTCTCTATAGAGGCAATTGAGGGAGGTGGGAGGAATACAAAAATACATCTTAAAAAAATCCTCTCATGAGAACAAAAAAGGGGTTATGTCAAAGTTTGACGCATCGGCAGAACTGGGTTGACAAACACACAGCCAATGTACTGTACTGTACTGTACCTGACAGCCAACGGGCAGGTCTGATTGGGATTGACGGACGCAAATTCCCGGGGACTCTGTGGAAAGTTGATAACCGCATTAAGGCCCAATCTGGGCCGGCTGTGATAACATTAACTCCCCCGCTGCTCCCGGAGCCGGAGCAGAACCAATCCCGCGCCCCGGATCAGCTTGTCTTTTCATTTCTGTGTTCTACATTCCTGCGGCAGCATCGGCTGTGGCGGCCAATAAATCCATGGCGCCTCCATATCAGGGCGAGTGATCGCGCAGCACACCAAAGCCCCCGTCGTTTGCATATGGCGACATGTCAGGTGTGGCGGGAGGAGGGTTATGACCCCCCGGTGAGTGACAGGCAGAGGGCAGTGCATCCTGGAAGGTGGGGGCGTGGGGGAGGGGGGAAGGTGTAACTGTGAAGTGATTCGCTCTCTGAACTGTGAGACACAAGCTCAGCCACTGAGGCTGCCAATCAAGCTTAGCACCTCATCTAAGGCTGACAAACCGCTCTGTGCGGAAGGGAAATTAAGAGCCGGCATGAAAAGGGAGGGGACAGAGGGGAACGGCAGAGGTGGCAAACACACCAGAATCTTGTGTGAAGGAGAAACTGGAGAACAGAATCTTTTAAGAAATAAATAAATAAAACATTTTCCAAAATGACATTTGCAAATTTATTGAGTTGCCCTCATTGAACTTAATATTTTTTGCAGCCATTCTGGATAAACTGAATAAACAAACAGCGAAAGGACAAAATGGAGGCAAATAAGGTGAGCACCTTCAAGCGAATATTTAGCCACAGCGTAATCACGAGTTAGCCCATGAATAATTATAAGGGATGCATTTGCTCTCTTGTGTTTCTCTGTGTCGGGGCTCTGAGGCAGCACTGAGGAAGCTAAGCTTTGGTTCTCCCAGAAGCTCAAATCCCAGATAGAATTTACCCTTGTAGTTCTTAAATCAGCACTATACTTAAGTGTACTTCAGTAAACATCCCCAGCTGTGGAAATGGATACGAAACTGAAGCTAATGTAAATAGATACAGCTGCAAAGCGGTATGAATACAAAATAATGTCTTTTTTAATCTCTCTGCAATTATGTACTAAGTCTTAAGGGCTGCACCTGGCCTAGAATGCACCAGTATGTGTGCAGGTGCATCATGTGCTAGCTGTTCTTGTTGTCATTCATGCGTGGATGCTGTTCATGGATGCCTGTTACAGATGACAGTGTGAATTTCTCCCTTTGGGGATTAATGATCTTTATCTGTGTATCTATGTGTTCATCTGAGTATCTATCAACCGATCTCCCGTCAAACTGAAGCAAATTAAATTAAGATACACAGACCAAGGAGGGGCTGATGAGCAATGCAGAAGCCGAACTGGGAGCCTTTGCTTTCTCATGCCAGAGGCAGAACCAAGGGGGCTCAGCTCACAGATCATCCGACTCTGCATTTCATCATGGGCGTACGCTGCAAAATGAGGCTTCATGTCATCTAGATTTCCCTGCCATCACAGGATTTTTTTCCTCTCCTCTGTTGTATAAGCTGCTGTGTGGGCTCTCCACTTCATGTCCCTTTCTCTATAAATTGTGATTCGTCATGCCAGCTGTTGGAGCAGAGGCTGCTACTGCTGCAGGGGCCAGCGCAGAGCTGAGGGATTCTGGGAAGGTGGGCGGAGCTTTGAGCTTCCACTGATCAGAGTGGTGTGCAAAGTCAGCTCCAGGCTGTCATACAGCCACAGATTCTCAAGACTCAACAGATACTCCACTCCCGCTTAACCACAGGAAGGTTCTGGCTGGTAACAGGAGATTTTTCTCCAATACTGCATTACAGCACAGTATGAAAACAAAAACGTACTTCTCTCCCGGAAACCTCCATGAATTTTTGTATGCATCAGTTTGCAATATTTCAGCTCTAAACTAAGAACTGTCACTGTTAGGAATACTGATCTCAGCATCACAGGTGAATCTGTATAGTCTCTGCTAAAGCTCTTATTATCCATCCCAAAACAGATCTACAATAGAATTCATGAATACAAGTTCAAATAAAGCATTATATTAATATATACAATTTTGAGATATGTCTGGCATAGTTCAAAATGCAAAGCCCAGAGATCCTAAAATGGCACTTTGACTGTGGCTGGGGGACAGGCTGAGGCAGTATGTGAGCAGAACAGCAGGGTGAGGCAGTGACGGGACAGTGAGCCTCACAACGTGTGGAGCTGCTGTGAACTGTCAATCACTGACATGCTCTCCAGAGCAAAACACAGTGTTTGATCATTAGTGAGCTCAGTACAGCTTCCTTTCTTTTTGGGTTTGCCCAAGCCTCACTCTTCCACTACCTGGGTAAAGGTCACTGCGTTGTACGCAACACCACTTGTACAACCTGACAGAGAGCAAAAGCGACAACCACAAATGCATTTTCAGGTCAAAGAAAAACACTTGCATAACAAGGAGAGCAGGGAGAACATGAAAAGCTGGGAAGGTGGGGGGGAGAAGTTCATCTCATGAGTTCCACTCTGCTCCATGCGGCAAGGAGCGTTTTCTGTGTCAGAACTCGGCTTGATCCGGCCGTGGGGCGGTTGGGGCCGGTGCCAGGCCCGTTTGGCGGCACCGCGTCGGGTGCGGTGCCAGGTTCCAGGTGAGGGAGCAGCTGAGCCCGTGCCGCTTGCGGCCGGCCGGCCCGGCATCACGGACGGGCAATTTTCACCTCCGATGAGCACAGCGCCAGAGCCAGCGCCTATCTGCCCTGCTCCAGGCTGCGCCAGACTGTACCCAGGCCTGGAAAATGGAAACTGTCCTCCATCTTTCAGAGAGGGACAAAACTCACCCTTATCTCATCCCGAGGAGCTCGCTGGGGCTGCAAACTCATTTTTCTTCCTGATATGGAGGGAAACAGAGGTGAAGGGGGTTGGGGCGGGGGTGGTGGGGGGATCTTCATGGACAGTTTCCCAACTGATATATTTGGGACTTGGCACCCTCAGCAGATACAGTCATTGAGCCAAACGGTAGAAGCTTAGACATTTTTTTTAGAGACTGAAGCTAAATTGGCCTTGGATAAGAATGGAAAGGATGCAAGGTTTTGAGGAAAGTGCAAACTCTGCATCTATCTCTCTTTCTCCAACCTGCTTTTCATTGTTTTTCCCCTTTCTTGTCCGTCTGCTTTGCCTCCTTTGCTCAAAGGCATTTAAATGGATCCAAACGTTAGAAAAATAATATAATTACCATTCAGAATGAAAGGGGGGCGCACACAGGCAAATTATATGAAAAGTTAAAGGTAGAAACTATTTAAACTGTTTCCCTCTCTCTTTCCCCTCGTTGCCAAAGACAGCCTACCTTCTCCCAGCCTGAGGCCATGCTAACCATGTGAGGCCCACCTGCACTGAGCTATCTGAATGCTGCCTGGTTCCCCGCGGCGGCTCTGCTCATCTCACCACACTTCCAGTAAAACAAACTGCCCTCAGCTGAAACAGAATCACAGCCAACACCTAAAGCCCCTACTCCAGAGCCACTGCTCCATCACTGACATGATGCCTGCAACAAGACTTACTAGCAGAAACCAAACTTTTCAGGTTAATAACTGGGGGCTTGCTCCATTTTGTAGTGTTACACCAGGGTATTCTTTGCTACCAAACCAGTGGTCATTGACTACTTCTGGCAAAAGATGATCTCATGCAGGTGGGACTCAACATGCAGATTGGAAACAACATAATTTTAGTTGCCCTATAGGAGTCAAGACAGGATGAGATGCACTTTCTTGTCCCCGCATTTAAAAAAAAAAGAGAAATGACCATTTCCCTCCAGTAACTGCTGGTAACCATTTGCTCACTATCACTCATGACTCAACCATCTCAGAGATGGTGGTACATGAAATGATAAAACAACCCAGTCTGGAAAAGGCACCGTCAGAAATCTCCTTTTGCCAATCAGACAGCAGGAAGCCTTGGCCAGAGAAAGTCAACAACGCTATCCAGACATTCTACTACAGACAGACCATCTGGAGATGAGTCTAAACCCGACCCTTATACACAATGAGAGGGAAAATCCTTTATTCCCATCCATCAACAGCAAGAACGGGTTACAAAACAGCCTCAAAAATACTGTATGCCACTACTGTAAGCCAGTAGCACCCAAGGAAAATGGATGAATGAATGTTTCTCAGGTTTTTTTGTTGTTTCTAATGTAAAAAACTTAAATCCTACAGACAGCATCAGCGCTGAAAGAAACCCATCAGATTTGGAGAAATCTTGTTAATGCCACTTATTGAAATTGAGTTAAGTCTTGTAATGGCCAGATCCTGAGACATCTCGGGACTCTCTCACCATAACAGCTGGGAACAGTACTTACTGTAGCTGTGATTTCCATGCCAGGGGTGTGGCAGACATCTTCACTATAGCTGCACTTTGCCTGTGCGTATGTGATTGGTAAGAAAACATTAGTTATGTACTGAAGAGGAAAGACAAACAACAGAGACGTACCTGTGCTGGAATGCACAGGTACACCTGAGGCAGCTACAATTAGGGGTGTTAAACCATTTCCACAGACACTCAAGAACTCATCTGCATTCAGCGTAATGTTCATCTGCAGAGCTCTGACACAAACACTGGCCAGTTCACCTCACTGCAGGTCGAACACTCCCTCAAGACATTCAATCTGATACAAGGTCTGGATAACTTAAAGAATTATGAAATTGTATAAATTAGTCAGGCGCATAACAAGTGCGCCTACCAAGTAAGTGGCTGGGGTTTTTTGGACCTTGACATTAATTTTATTCAAAGCTATGGGAATAAACTAGTCCATTAAAAAAAAACTTCACAGCAAATAGATTCAAGTGCAAAAAGATATGATGTATAAAAGAGAGTTTTGGGCTATTTCCTAATATGTCTGCAAAATGTTTGCATGAGCCTAGCAATGCTTTTTGCAAATCTATAAAAAGACATCATGGCTGAGGTTGGTTTTATGTACATAAAAATGTAAGCCATATTAGAAAATCTCTTGAAGGGAAACTACAGGGAAAACTTATACACTTGTAGAACTTAATTTGGGGTCATGACTGTGAGAAAAGATTACTTTAAGGCTTTGACTCTACACAGCCACTTGGGTTTCATGTAAGGATTTCACGGTTTTCACAGTAAAGTGCTGCGAAGCAGATGTTCGAGGCTGCGAGAATTATTGTCCCGGAGAGTGACCTAGTTGACTTTTGAGCCTCTCTTCCTGTTGGTTCATGGAGAGACACACACCACACTCTGATCTCAGACCTCACAAATAACTCCCCCAGTCCACACTTACGACACACAGGATCTGACCCATGTTGGAGGGAAAGGTCACAGGTCAAATGTCAAAGATCCCACAGGCGAGTACCTCTATCCCTTTGTCCAATTCCTCCCCTATGCGCTACGGGACAGTTCCTGGGTAAAAGCCTCTCTAATGTCCTCTGTGAAAGGCCACTCGGCCCCTCTCATCACTCAGTCCTGGTGTTAAAATAGCGCTCTACATTCCTTGCATTCATAAAATCGCAATCAACTGGAAACCCACACTCACAAACAGAAGCCAGGGTTTCACAACCCCTGTCCATGCTGATCCTTGAGTCCTCCTTCACACATTAAGATAGTTTTTTTAGAGTTTAACACCACTCTTGGTTTGGCATCACCTTAAACGCGTTTGATGTTACCCTCCTGCTAGGATAAAAGTGATTGAAAATTGTCACTGGTACAATGATTTGAAATTGTCAAGTTTGGTGCACCCCCAATCCAATTAACACATTCCATTCCATTATTTAAAATGGGTCATTTTACAGGCAATACATTATACTTTATTTTAAATATGTATATTTTTTAATTAACAATGGCTTGTGGAGTGTTTGTGTTAACAGCATGATACAGGAAAACATATCTCCACAGTTTATCATTCCTCTGCTAATTTGCACTCCATTAATAAATAATACAATTTGGCATTGAACATGATTGAGTAAGATTAATTAATTGTTCAAATGACTGTTGCTGGAGCCTAAAACGACAAATCAAACACCTAATTAATCGCAACTGAGATTGTTGCCATAAATTTAAGGTGTCGGTATTCACAAACAAGTGTTGAACAAATCCCTATACTTAGATCTCTTTACAAGGAAAGAAATACATGACCAACATCAAATTCGTTCTTTGTAGAATTTAGAGCAGATGTTAAACACTGATCAGTATTCCATTAAAAGCTCAATCAGACCTAATTAATTAAAAGCAGTGGGAAGTAAAACCGGCATGCAGAGTGCCCTTGGGTTTTAGGTTGAGAAATACTGACTTGAAGTGATACTGGTTCTATCCCGGGCCAAATACACTGCTTGTTAATTGCGATTAGAGATAGCCTTTGATCTGATTCCACTCTAATCTTTGTGCAAAAAATAAATTAATTAATTAATACATGAGCTTGAGTTTGTTGTTCTTGGTCTTGACTTTGTACAAACCCTGCCCAAAGTACCCATCTCCCACATTCTGGCTCCAACCTCTCAATGTATTTCAGCATTTAAGAACCTTTTGAAGTATAATAGCACTGTAGGGCACTGCAAAGTCTATCAAGCCCATTTACATGCAGAAGAGCCTGCATACTACGCTGCCTCTGTCCATTATCTGGAACTATGGCCTCAGAAAAAAATAACAGTGCAAAGCATATAATGGTGCCCATTTTCGGATGCTTATTATATACGAAATCCTCTTCACGCTGTCCCAAAATATATTCCACTCCACTTGACTTTGTGAATGACAATCCGTTGGCTGACAAGAGCAGGGTACGAGGGTCGGAGCAGCCAATCGACTGTGCTTTCAGCTCGGAGAGAGAGAGAGAGAGAGAGAGATAGAGAGAAAAAGAGAGTTCCCGTGAAGAAGGAGAGTGAATCTGATTCATTTGCCCCCACTCCTGATTATACGGGGGAGGGGCGGAGACTTCCGTCTCATTCCCCAAACTCGGGCCTACACTGGAGTTTGCATCCCAACGACGAGGCCGGTGGCCAGGCACGCAGGTTTTCAGATGCCATTAGTTTCAGATTGATGGCGGGTACAGCATAAACAACTGGAAATTAATTGGATTGCCCGATGGTGTCCGAGAGTTAAAACGGTCATGCATGGAATTGGTCCCAGACGAACCAAGACGGATGCATGCATTAATTTCCCAAGACAGTAACGAGGTCAGCCCATGCCATGCAAGAGATTCACTGGCTTCTGCCTTTCCTTTTTATTTGTATGCTGAACTTTCAAAAGACAGATTCTGTAAACACCATTTAATTTCTCACACATTTCTCTTAGAGCCTTTACAAAAAAAAAAAAAAAAATCATGCTCATAACAACAACAAAAAATAACACACGTTTTAAAGGCATAACCATGGCAACCACAATCCCTCAGTTCTGCTTGACTGCTGGGCACAGTTAGACCTTTTGTCCTCAAGAGTATCAATTTAAAAAGGCTGAGGGTCAAAAGACGGTGCTTTTTTCTGAAGAGGTTGCAGAGAGCCAAAGATGTTTAAACAAAAAAAAAAACAACACTATTATTCTTTTTTTATTGCACTTGAGATATATATGCAAGAATGAAGAAGGAGATGCTTCAAGACTTCCGAAACAGCAGAAGATGCAAAATTGAGGTGCGGTGTGGGGGATATGGGGGGTGCCAATCGATAAGAACGTGTCACGTTCAGATTCGCGTGCGTCACTCGCTCGCCTCGGTGAAGGTGTGCCTTTGCTCCGGCGCGGCTCGCCTGAGTCTACAGATAAAGCGGCGGAGCGGCAGGGAGATCTTTATCAGTCGGCACTGTAGCAGCGACGAGACCGCAGCTTACACTGCACTTTCTCCCGCGAAAACAAAGATCATCTGCAACCTACATTTCTCCTTCCAAGACCCTAATTAATCTCATATAATTAAAGTTTCAGAGGGAAAAAAAGGACAAATCCCTCTTTGCTGGCAGAGGACAAGGAATGAAATTAGAGAAGAACATTTACTAGTTGTAAGTCAAATAAATGTCTGAGCCCATGGGAAAATAGACAATGTATATGAAAAACTACGTATTTATTATTACACATACTGTACATCCACATATACACAAGTATGCAGATACAAATGTAATCCCTGCATTCTCTTCACCAACTACTTCCCTTTTCAAAAGATGTTCTTCTTCTTTTCTGCTTTGTCTTTCACAGCCTTCACATAGTGAAGTCACTGTCCTACAGATCCGTATGACTTGAGTTTAATGTTGTGCTCATCACTCTGCATTTTAACTTGAATGCAGGGTGATGAGCAGAAACAACGTTACGTAAAACAGCACTGGGCTGAGTTGCATGTGGAAGTTAGGGCATGGGCCCCTTTCGCATGCTGCCGCTTTGACGTTCATCAACACCGACCGCTCGCCTTCCGCTCACCTCTGGTGCGGCACCTGTCAGAAGCGTTCACCACAGCGGTCACTCCCTCCACCATCTCAGAGAAGTCACACTGAAACGTGCCTATCTGCTAAGCACTGCCTACAGGAGAGGGCCAATATCTGCAGGCAGACAGAAACATGTCCACCCACTTTTTACAGGCTACAGGGGAGTACCATGACTGCTGACAGGCTGTTTTGTGCAAAGGAGGCTTCTTCATCTGACTGGTCCTGTACACAGATGATACGACCTACAACCTATGACCTCTGACCTAACCACTGCCCTAACCTTAACCCCAACCCTGAACACAGACCTAATCTCAACTATGACCCCAACCCTGATCCCTAAATCAATGTGAGGATCATCAGTTATTTTGAAGGGCAAAGAGAAATTTCACTCTGTTGTTTGCAGCTACAATATAACACTATTTACTTAAGGCTATATTCAATGTCAGAGGCATGTGAGAAAAAAATGTAACTCACCAATTTAGATTAGCCTAACAGCTTCCTGCAGGGAAGGAGTAGACATTAAAACTGTCATAATAACCATCTGGTTGGTAGCATTCTGTTCCATAGTATATTGGGGATTCTTGGGGAGTCACAAATTAAGCTCAATAAACAGGTTAAGATGACGTGTTCCACAAAAGACACATTTTAACCTTATATTCATCTTGATGGTTCCCTGACTGATATGACTGAACCACACTCATCAGACTCATAGTTATGAGCCTGATGAAGTTCTCACTCCGCTGTGGTGTACCTGTGCCAAAATTCAGGGATGTGCTGTCCTAATAAACTTATAAACTTACTGCCGAGGAATCCCAAAATGGAACAGGCGCATAAATTGAATAAAACCTGCCAAACTGCCACAGTAGTAATTCAAGTTGCAGCACACCATGATTTAAATACATGATGACCCTCCATAAAACTCAATTTCAGAAAGATAAATCAGTTCCTACCAATATTCATGACAGAAATCTTATTTCAATAACAGATGGAGCATGTTGATTTGTGAGCTGACTGCTTAGAAAGTGTGAGGGATCAGCAGTGCGTCTTCAAATCGTGTCAGTATGTGAGGGGTTAAAGCATTTCTGTAACACCTCTTGACTGAGGTCTGCACTAGGAGGGGTTTATTCCATGTATATCAGAGAGAGATTCACTTAGCCCGCAGCAGATTGCTCCGTGGTGCACCTGACTCCGGAGGAGGCTGCAGGCGGGTAACCTTCAGCTGGCGGTATGAAGAGCGAGGATAAAGCAGGCGATGACCCAAACTGATAAGAGACCCATAAACAGAGGCTCAGCAGTATGAAATGGACACTCAATGGGAGATTCAATCTTAAAGAAGGAGACACACAGTGAGTGAGGAAAAAAATCTACTAAAGGAATGCCAAAATCACTTTCAGGGGAACCATGACTTTTTTTGTTGCCAAAAGCCATCCCTGACCTGAATGCACTCCATTCTTATCCCACCTGAGAGCAGTCCTGCTTGTCAGGCTTATAACCATAAGCCTGATAAGGTTCAATGAAATGAATAGCATAGATATAACCCTGCTCATCTTCCAAGGATGTGCTTTGTAAATACGCCAATGGGCAGTTACCAAATCTGATGAATAAGACAGCCCAAAGGTGAGTACTTTAAATGATAAATCGTCCAAGCCAACCACATCCACCCTCAGAAATCTGCTGGCACAAAGCAGACCGCAGGAAGCCAACGCCAGCAAAGATAACAAAACTACTCAAAGCTCAATCGGAGACTGAGCGCCTGGAGTCAGGGCTAACCTGGGAAGAGAGAAAGTGTTTGACCCGCAGTGAAGTGGACTGGACACTGTGTTCACTGAACAGGGTGAGGCAGACATTTCCTTCAGATGAGGGACCTCAACAGCAGTGCAAGAATATAAAACGTCTCAACTTCAGACCGAATAGGTAAAACAGGGACAGAAGGAGAAAGAACATCAAACACACAGAGTGCAGGGTAAAAAAAAAAAAAAAAAAGCAAAGAGAAGGGCCTGAGAAGTTGAAATCATCTGAAGTCACATAATATGGACATTTTTTCCTCCTTATCTTTAGATCTACACATTTAAGATCCATCGTCGTGAAGGAATCTTTTCTTGGTTCAGTGATTCCCCAACAGATCTACCGGATCCTTCCGGTCCCTGTATGGCAGGGTTTGGCAAACATGTCCTACATTTTTCAAACAGATAGGCCCATAAAATTTGGCCAAATCACAGTTCCACACAAAGAAAAATTTGAAGAGAGAAATTCTGTATGAACGGGGGCTACAGAAATATGGCTCTTTTCCCGGAAAATGCATTGGAGAATACAAGGCACAATGTACGACTAATTTTATATGCTACATTTTGAAAGTCATCAAATTAATTCCTCAATGCTTACCGGTTAAAAGGTACGGGGAATCGATGCCAAACTTGCTGGCAAATGACAACAGAAAAAGAAGACATTTTTAGCTGCTCACCTATCCAATAGCAGAGGCATCACCCCTCATCTCCCCAAACATGATTAATGACAGAGGACAAGGCTCGACAAACAGAGAGAGCCTAGGCTGTGTGAGCAGGCACACACCACTGCTTCTGATAAGGGCCTTTTCTTTAGAGAGAAATGAACCATACGCAAGGAGCACAAACAAGGCTGAAAAAAAATCAATTTCCCTCTCTGAAATCCAGATGTACCCATTTATAAGCGGTCCTCACAAACACTGCACAATAAACATTTAACACCAGCTACAGCCACAGGCAGACACTGCACATTATGTTCAGTCTTTTTGTCTCCCGTTCACAATGGGGAGCAGCAGTGTGGGGACTGGCTGATTAGAGCCGAAGAGTACATCAAAGCTAGACTTTAAAAATAAAAAAATTATGACGAAAAAAGGCAGCGATGAATACTGCTGCAGGCAGCAGGAGAGGTTAAGGATTTGTAAAATGACATAACCCTTCAATTATTTCCCAGCACTTAATCTGAGGGCGTTCGTGAATTGCTGGCAGAGAGTGCAGGTCAGTCTTGGCCCACGTAGAGTGACAGAGTAACCCACGGTGCTGTGCTTGTGTGTGAGAGGCAGAGAGAGAGAGAGCGTGTGACGGAAGGCCTCTCCATGGGGGCAATGCTGTGCATGCACCACGCATTACAGAGGATAAATAAGAGCGCAGGCAGCCTCCCGGACAGGCAGTAATGAGGTGTGGCCGCAGCCAGACGTTTCAGACGACAGCAGGGTGAGTAATCGCACAGATTCCGGACACTTTAACTACCCGCCAGGTCAATCCCATTAATGAGCTCGCTCACTTTGTACAGTAATCCGCTATCTTAATTCATCCGTTAGGCTGAATGGAGATCTTTCCAGCTGAGGAACAGATCATTTAAAATGCGACTTCGTCAGAGACAACACACCAGAGACATGAGCCCAGAGGGCCTTATGTATTTCTTTTGATAAATTTCCTTGAGGCTCTATCTTTTCATGTATTGACAAAATGTCCAAATGTGGGCCGACTAAATGCTGTTGATACTTCTGACATCAGAATAAATTGTTCTTAAATTTGGAAAAGTGGTAAAGGATGCTTGTGTAAAAATACTACATTTGAATGCACAAAACAAATATTCATTGTGACAAGTAACCAAAAAAAAAAAAAAAAAAAAAAAAAAAATCGAATACCGTGCAAGCCTCAGCACACAATGAAAATGCAACAACATCCTCCATAGTACAGCAAAACATTCTGGCGAATTACCCAGAATTCAGTGGCAGGGCAGGCTTTGATGCAACCGCAGCTGCGCAAGTGAATACACATTGATCACATCGCCATCCTGCAATCCTCAAAATGTTTCTGCTGCAATCAGTCTGTTCATTGTGTTCAGGAGCCTTCATCGTCCTGCTTTGTCAAGTAATCACACATAATTACAGCAAAATTACTCTGAAGAGCACTAAACGGCTAAACAATTCAGACTGCTGGTACTCATTCCTATCTGTGTGTTCCATCAAGCACTTCTCTGAAAGAGAACAAATACATTCATGCACAGTACATATTTAAAGACCACAAAAGAACATGCGCCAAGTGAATAAGGGAGGATGGGCTTATGGTACACACAGAAAAGGATTATATCACGACACCAGCCTAGCCCCTCACCATAAATAACTGCATTTAGAGATTATTCTATGAGGGAGAGCTGCCTGGAAGGACCAGGTGTAACGTGAGTTCCACAAAATGCTTCACAAAACGCCTCTTTCATAACGTTTCACTGCCGATAAGCTCCTACTGATAGGCTGCCATTTGAAACTCTCCTGAATGTGCATGCTGTTGGTATGTCACCTCGCCATGCACTGATGACTTGTCGAGCTCCGTTATGGAGTCCAGCGCCTAATGAACGAGCTGATCTCTGATAAGAGCTTCCCGTTGTGGTTTCTGCTGTGTGCCTGGCTAATGGGCTGCCTCACACGCCGCATTAGGGCACCAGCAGCACAGCTTGCTCATTGATATTCCACCAGCGCGGCACGGGCCTGAGGAACATAATACCCGCGGCTCAGCGTCTAAAGCGGGGAAAGCCAGGTGAGGATTTGCGGAGGCATTGTAACAGAGATGTCATTCGGCGCCGCCTGCGTTGCTTTCCCATAAATGGAGCAAGGCAAGCCTGGGCCAGACAGGGGTTGGTGGGAGGAGCTGCAGGCCTGTGCACTGGCTGTTAATAGGGAGAAGAGATGCTTCTGCTTCTGCCCCCTCAGATGGACCTCTCAATCAGAGTTTCAACACCACAGCTGGGATTCAAGATAACAGATTCCAAACCACACTTGGGCTTCATGACATGAGCTTCTAAAGCACAGATGGGCTTCCAAACCTCAGCTTCAAAAACCACACCTGCTGGGCTTATAAACTGCAGCTTCCAAACAGCTGGTATCACTGAACCACAGGACAACCCAGAATGGAATGAAACCCAAAAGACCACTGTTCTAACATAAGGATGGGGGATGTCAAGCACCTAAGTCACTGAGCCTCTTGGTAATGGTGAGAAAAGGGAAAAATACAGGTAACCAAGCCACCTGAAGGACAACGACAAAGCTAGTGATCAGAAGTGAAGTGGTGGCTGAGTGCCAGTCTATCTGTGACATGAATTCTCCTGTCTTTAGCACCATTTGAATGTCACTCTCTGACACAAGTGCTGTATGGATCATAATGGCTGTTCCTGCTGTGTTTAAAGGCTTCTGTCAGCCTCAACTGGTCTCTTCACTCAAAGCAAATTGCTTAAGATGGGCAGTAACTAGATTTGACTCTTGTGATTGTTTTCACATCAGCACATTTTAATTTCAATATTCCAATAACAATTATGGTGACAAAATTCACAAATAAGTCCTTGGCAGGGGACCACCGGGAGCCGGCTGCACAGCACATTACTCTCAGTTAAGCCCCCCTTTCTCTGGGTGAAAAAGGGAGGAATGACTGAAAACAAGATGGACATTTAGAAGGACAGTCACCTTATCACAACACTTGCTCAAAACACCTGCAACCATACTGCGCAAATGACAGAAATTCTTAAGAAACACTTTGATACAAGGATCTGTAAAAGAGTCAGCATTTGTTGCTTTTGTGATAGAAATCCTTTTTGAGTATGAGACAGGGTGAAAGAAAATGGCATGGTATTTTCTGTACTTTCTGAACATTTTGTTTGATTGGAGGCAAGTTAGAGTCATAGCAGGTGTAATTCCTTGAATTAAACTCACATATGTTCATTTAGTGTAAATAGTTAAACCAGTCCTCCAAGCAGCAAAGGCGGCTCATCCTTGTCAGGCACTGTTCCTTAAAAGAATCAGCCCCAAGCTGTCTCACTGAATCCTGACTGTGCAGGAACCTGATGAAAAAGCCCAGCTATAAACTGTGCTGTAAGTTTGCAGGTGTTTGCCTCCATACAGATTTGAAGCCTGTGCTCAGGTCAGCAGCAGGGCATGTCAGACAGTACTGGACGCTTGTGGACAATGCAAGTTCAACATGGAGATGACAGCGAGCTAGCCCCACTTGTCAGGCTACTATCTGTAACCGAACTAGCTCCTCTCAAGCTATCAGAGCAACCTTGCCATAGGCCTGGCTGCAGGAATGTTTCATTGGGGAGGAATACAAAATGTAGATGGGGAAGGGAGCACCACAAATGATTTTGGGGGTGTGGGGGAACAATGTTGTGTACCATGTACCATTTGTATCTTCAAAAACAAAGGACATACAATGACATGCTTTATTATTGCAGCTATCCATTTGTATGTCAACTTCAAAAATGGCAAAGAATAGACATACACGATACATACAAGTGACATCAGATGGGATCGAATATGCAGCATGCTGTGGGCATGCTGTGAGTTGGCCCCGCTGAGAGAGAAAGGGTTTTGCCCTCTCTGGGATGTGGCCTACAGACCAGCATCCCAGGACTCTGTTCCCACAGTCTGCAGAGACCCAGAGCCAGCGTCAAGCCCATGGCCCTGGTGCTCCCCACGACAAAACCATTTTTCTCCCCACACGAGGACAGGCGGCCAACAGCCCGACCGTTACCACTGAGATACAGTGGTGAGAACACGCGTACCACAGCCCATCAATTGAGCCGTGTTATGGTTTCCTACATGTACACTAATCTCATTGTCAGGGAGGAGCACACCAGATTTACCGCTTTTCCACAGATTGCTGATTAACATGAGAGAGAGGGGCAAGATGTGAGCGTCCGCGCCGATGGGAGTTGTGGCTGTGGCGGGGCAGTAAATATAAATAACGGGGTCGTTGCTGTGTATTGGGAGCCAATGGCTGCGGGTTAATTACCACCAGGCGACGTCGCAAAACACGGGGAGGGGAAGCCATCGGCAGTCCAGCCAGCGCTGTGATAAACACGCACAGTGTCTGGGGCTCTCTCATTAGCAGTATATCTGCTTTCGTTACAGACCAGAGAGAGAGAAACTGGGAGAGAGAGGGATAGAAAGAGAGGGGGAGGGGAATAGAGGAATACAGAAAGAGTGGCAGAGTCTGAAAGGGTAAGAATCACATAGAGTACTGGTTCACTCTGACAGGAAGACACTCTGCCAATCCCAGTGCTCTAATTAGATCAATCCACTGCCATGTTAGAGAGGGGGAGAGAGTGAGACAGAGAGAGAGAAAGAAAGGGAGAACAAGAAAGGGGGGAGACAGAAAGATCATTATCATCTACTGTGTGGTGACAGCAAGAATAACAGTTCAGAATTTCATCTTAAGTTAGGCAAGGGAAGGGGGAAAAGGTGGATAAGAGAACATTTCACCAATTTCGGCTTCATGACTGTCAGAAGCAGGACACACAAGGCGTTAAATTGGGTGAGCACTTGTACTACACAATTTTATTGGTTCCCCCAAAGATAAACAGTGTTGTGAACTTTCATGTCATGTAATCAATGTGATAAAGAGGCAAACGGTTTTATCTGCCACACCGAGCTGAGTGTCAATGGAAGCCTCCAGTTCAGACTAACGCCAGAAAGCTCTCACTACTCGAAAAGAAGGGAAGTGGGGTTACAGATAGGATTTAAACATCAGAAACTCACGGCCGACATGTTTTCATTAGTGCGCCTGGCCGTGATTG
The DNA here is from genome assembly GCA_022829145.1 of Albula goreensis. NCBI lineage: Eukaryota > Metazoa > Chordata > Actinopteri > Albuliformes > Albulidae > Albula > Albula goreensis. The sequence continues at coordinate 13,333,489 of CM040765.1, forward strand.
AAAACTCCCTCTGAATGGCGGAACTCGCTAAGCAATGGCGGGGCCGCTTCCCGGTAAACTCACCGCTGCATTTTACAGCTTTAATTAAAGGAGCAACGAGTGAGCTGCAGTGATGCACTGCCGGCCGGCCATTGCTTTGACTGATCGGGGTATCGATCGGCAGGCTGCGGGGACGCTGAAAGTGCGAACTAGGTGCTTTGTCCTGCTGGTTTTCGGGGTGGATCCCTGAAACTCGATCACCCGAGCTGACAGCGGTAGATGCTGTTAGCATGTGTAAGTGGTCCCACAACACCGTGTCTCAGCAGTTCCTCCCAGCTGGCCCAGGCCCAGTGCTTAAACAGCCATGCAGTTTGCCCTGGCTGGAACAGAGCAGGTGTTTGCTGCACTGGCTCCCCTGAAGCCCCAGTGTCATTACACCCTGTGCTCTCATGTCTGAAACGGGAAGAAACCTTGACATTTACTCTCAGAGACAGGAACCAACGAGACTCCAACTTGAAACAATTGAGAATTCACCCACAGAGCTAAAAAATAACACGGACAGGTCCAACCAGACTGAGGCCTCTTGACAGCGTAAATAGGCCCAAATAAAGCAATACATTAATTGCCCGAGATAAACTTGTTCTGAAAAGTGCGCGATTGGGAGACAAGCTTTAATGTGTCTGGGCAAAGAGCATTAGTCTGGAAGATCATAAATAATCTCATGAGAATAAAATAAAATAAAATCACCCAGAGGAAATGCATTAAATATATTGAGAACAAGCAACCTGTTGATTTCAGAAAGATCTATGGACAGTGGAAGATCTGGGAATGCCCTCAGAGCTGGGTCCTTGCCACATGCAGCGAAATGGTCCAATGAAAACAGTGGGCCGCACAGCATGACAGGGCATCCAATCACGCTCCACTGTTCACCCGCCCATCACAGACCCTCTGCGTCAAAGGCCTTTCAGCAAGGGAAATAAATGCTCCGCCATTACCTCTGCATTTTAAAAAACACTCTTCCTCCCTTCATCTCCATAAACCAGCCGCACTGAAAACAGCATCATCTGAGACTATTGGTCATAATAGAGTAGGTTCCCATTCATCGCTTGCCAAAACAGTAATAAGCTCAGATGCCACTTGTTCCATACAGGACTGGGAGAGAGCTGGATCGGCAGGGTGCCCTCTCTCCCCACACCCACTGCTTCCCATGCTCTTGGTGAAAAAACCCTTGCTAACACTGCTGGGCTTGTTCACTGTGTATAGTCTCCGAACCCAGACGGTCAGATCTCAAAACAATCTTGCCTTAACGTCTGCCAACAGCGCTTGCCAAGGCAGTGGAGTGCCACGTCAGGGACATGGCAGCTTAGATACCGGTCAGATTCTCAGAGGCTGCTTTTAAGTGCGACACATTTGAAACACTCCTCCTCTCAATACAGTTTGAGTCACTGCCTTCACCGTAGACCCACACTCCCTGAGCTGAACTGATTGGTGAGAAACTGTTGATTACATCCTGGAAGTGGGCTGCTTTATCGCTCGAAACTGCACTGATAAGCTTATAGTGGAGGGATATAAGCCTGACAAGCAAAGCCTCACTATGAGCAACCAGAAAAGGAGATCAAGATGACTGTACCACTGAGCCCCACAACAACGAACAGCCTTATTCAAACTAACTGTAAACATCATGTCATTTTTCCAGACAGTTAAAAAACCAACACAGCTCTCTGAGCTGTTTGTGCTTTTAAGCAGAACATGACAGTAAAGGGAATAATGAACAGAGGGGTGCATGAAACAGGGAAAGGCAGGTGGTGTCAGTGGGGGCAGGACAGGGCAGGGGGGGCTATTTGAAGTCACTACTGTGAATACTGATGGAGGAGATGAGCAGCTTTCATCTGACAGGGAGTTCCCGACCTCGGGAGAGAGGAAATCAAAGAGGGCAACCCCCACTCTACACACTGAGGCTCCCCAGATCATGCTGCTGTTCCTTCACCACATGCAGGTTTGCTCAGTGAGCTAACAGAAGCACCATGTCCTGCTCAGGAGGGGGAGGCTCTGGGAAGGTCAGCTGCCTCATGCGACGCCAAAGGCAGCAATACCTGATGAAAAAGATGGGATGACAGGACTGGTTTCAACGAGACTGTGTGGCTCTGAGGTGGGACAAGGAAACTCATAATGGGCCCAGTACCTCTGAAATGATACTGGCTGTACATCTCTGCTTTAGCCCCCCTCTGGCAATCTGGCACCATAGAAACCGCATCCGAACAGAGAGGAGCGAGGGAGCAGGGTGTTTACGATGCTTATTATTCCCTGGCACGGTTTACTCCTCTCTGTCTCTCTCCGCATCCTTTTCCTCATTAATAATTAATAGTGAGCACAGGAAAATGTGATATCGACCCCAAAGGCTAAAGATTTTCCTTTGGGACAGGACCTCAGCTTACTTTTGAGAAGTGTAAATTCTTTCTCACGGTTAAAATCCATCTCCATGGTCAAAATCACCGGATGACAGTGAAGTGCAGAGGAGGGGAAATGGCCGAGCATCCATAAGGCCGTATACATTAGTCTCTTGGGCAGAACACATTATTGCCTTTTTACCCTCTAGCAGGGTACGTTACCTGCGCTGCCTCTGTAAATATCCAGCAGTACAAATGGCAAGGAAAGGGTAATCTATGCAAGTCATTCTGCTTCAGGGCATCTGGCATGCCAGTATATCAAACAATGGACCAAACCCATACTAACAGGCCACAATTCCCAAGATGCATGGATAACCAAGAAGATGAAACAATTTCATGGTGAAAAACATAAATCACTAAATTGCTGTTTTGATCATTTAGAATGATAGCATTACATCTACATTCAGTTTCAGTTTAGAAAACTGAAGATAGACGTTCAGTCAACTCTGGACACAGGACATTGCAGTTTGCATTAATCTGGCGGGGACACGCACGCAGTACTCCAGAAAGTGATGACTTTTGGATTAACTGTCATTCAAGTAAAGGTTGACAGTTGGATTTCAGAATTTCATCTTTTTTAAAAATATTGAGGGCTGAGTCACACAAGGATTACTCCCCATGCTCCAAACACAGAGGACAATGAAACTCAGCTCTCTGTCATCTCCTTCAGCTCTCTACATGGCTTGGCAGGCTCATAACTAGGAACCTAACTAGTTTCTCTCTCCAATGTGGTGCAACTCTGCCCAAGTTCCAGTAAAGTGCTTGGTAATATACCCTTATTTTTCAGTTTCTACTTCTGACAAATCTCACAACAGAGTGACTGTCTGAAATGATAAACTGCCCTAGCAATCCAAATCCACCTTCAGATATCTGTTGGCACCAATCAGATGGCAGCAATTCTGGGCCAAAAAAGTTACCAAGATTAACCAGATGTTCAACTAGAGTTTAAACATCTTGAGTTGAAACTTGGATAAAGATGGATGCCTTGGGAAGAAGGGGGGTACGAGACTGTAAGTCTGCAAGAGTCTGATCACTGCTTCCCGGATGACTGCATCTGTACCCGCTGATTTCTTCTTCTATTGAGTGTTAGTAACCGTACATGTCACAACTGTGATCTCATGAGGGTGCGCACAGAGATTTGGTTCTGTGAAATAAATGTTAAGCCTAAGCCAATTGAATCCTCAGCAGAAATCTGCTGGCATCAATTCGACAGCAGGAAGCCTGGGCCAGAAAAGTTAACAAAGCTATCCAGACACTATCAGAGATTGATCTTGTGGAGTCAAGACTGCTCTCATAAAGCTGCCTGGAGCTGAGTCCCTCACAGTCATCCGCACACCGGCATTAAGGGCTGACCTGGAGGAAATGTGGAAAGCCATTCCTCTGGGCTGAGCAGTCTGTCTGGGGGACTGTGGCAATTTGTGTGTACGTGAGCACCAATCCTAACTGTAAACCCTCAGTACTCAACAGCAGCTGGAACCTTCTGGCCCAATACAACATAGTTCTGATGAAACACACATTTTTGGTATTTAACATGTGCTGTCATTCAGAGTGCCTTGTACAGTTACATTTTTCGTGCAGTATACACTTATGTAGCTGCATAATTGCTGAAGTACTGAAGTAATTCAGGTGAAGTACCTTGCTCAAAGGTATAACAATAGTTGCACCCTTTTATAATACAATAGTTATACCTAATAGTTCTGCACCTGCAACCTTTCAGTCACACGCCCAGCTGTCTTATCATTATATTACACTGAAATAAACTACAGGGGTAATTATTTTGAGGTTTGGGCTTTAAGCTTACATTTTTTTCCATTCTGCATTGTTCAAAGAATACAAACACAAAATGGAACAGCCAAATCAACGTTCCAATTGACCCAGAAAGTTCAAGCAGCCAGTTGAGCATCACAGTAAGCACTGATGCTCATAAACATACACTGTCAACAGGATGATAAAGCACCCATTCAATGATCCACAATGCATAACCCCCACTCACAGAACCCAAAAAAAAAACATCTTCACGGCAGAGTAAGGTGGTGCCACAGACATGGTTAGGTGGTTGACAGTTTGCAGATGGACACATTTAGCACATCCTTCACATACAAATTAGGACAGACATTAGTGAATTTCAATCAATCAGCTTTCAGTAGACTGCAGCCTTCCAATGGGTTAACAGGAGTCAGTGACTGACAAAACACTACAGCTCCAGCAGGTACAGGATTCATTAGGTGTCATGTTTCTGAGTGATGCCCCCACAAAACATATAAGGTGGGAGGGACATAGTGTCCCTTAGAAGGCCTCATTCTTCCATATAGTGGTTTCTCCCTTGCTGACGTTGTGGGTCACTGTGGCACTGTTTTGTACAATGACTCTTCCTCTGGTTCCCTGTGACATCAATGACAATTCACCGTAATCCCACTAACAGACTTGAGCTCTCCCAGCCATAGACGTGCAGGTAAAACAGACTGTCTTGTTCAAGGCATGTTACATTGTAAAATATCTCTGTTGATGGTTATCATGTGAGACAGATAGCATCCCGCAGACAGGTGGCGCTGTGCTGGGCCTTCTGCGTGTCCCAGAAGAGGACGGTTGTTAACGAAAAAAGCTCAGAGGAATGGAGCCGTGACTGCCAGCTCCAACAGCCACCTCCACATCCACATCTTCAGCGTGACGAGCGAAGCACGAAGCTCTCTCCTCTCCGGGCATTCCCAGGTGATCACATGACAGGAACCAGCCAAGCAGCCACTGTTTTTTTGTTTTTTTAACAAAATGCTTTGTTTCCGTTCCACACCGACAGAGGGTGGTTCAAGAACCAAGCAGATGGCAGGAGACGGAAAGCGCTGTCAGTAAACAGCTTCTTGTTTATTTTCTCACTGCACACATGTACAGCCTTAAAAAACACTATATCCTTCAAATAACAGCTATTCCCCTGACTTGCTGGGTAAAGGGCGGATGGAAACACATAACTCTTACTACGCTGCTCTATGTGAGGAATCGATGGTCATGGGGAAAAAAAATGGTGAAAATGAAGGTGCCGTTTCCGACATCATGATGGCGATCAATGCGCCGCTGCTGGTTGAGCGTATCAAAGTGAGTTTTGTTAACAGGCCACAGACAGCCAGTGACGGCACCAGGCAAGAGAGAAAGAGGATGACCTGGCATAAACCTCTGGAACAAACATCCATTTCCCTAAGCCAAATATTGTCCCATTAAATATCGAATATCGAGCTGAAATATGAGACTGATATCAATCTACAAGGGGAAGATAAAAATTTGTAGCTGAGGATCATAACTGATGCATTAATGCATTTATAAATATGTAAGGCACTGGAAAACAATGCAAGACAATATAAAAACTGATTCTGCAAAGGAAAAAAAAAACATTTAACCTGAAATAAGGAGCAGGCAGGCGAGTAATGAAAGTGAGCGGGATTGCTTTCATGTGTTAAAAGCATTATCTGGCCAATTCAAGGCAAGGCAACCAGGAGAACACATTGAACTCCGCTTGTACAATATTTGCATTACCGGAGGGCCTAGATTCTTCTCTTGAATATCAATGCAGGGTGGTACAGAGAACAAATCTCTGCTTCTTTTATGTTATAATCACAACCCGGGTCGTGCTGCTCCTCTGAAATGTCAAATAAAGGAATTTGAACGCACAGGAGTCTGACATTCAAGCACAATGTGTTTAACCATTACCCCTACTCTCCATCAGCTGCTGTCATGCAGTCTTGAGGGGGGGAGTAGGCTCTCTTTAATCTGCATATTTTATGGGCTCCATGACAGGACCGATTTCCAGTTTAACCTGTGACTAAACAGAAAAACCCTCCATTTTCTGCTCTCCTCTCCTGCAACAAATCCACAAATGCATGAGAGCAACAGCATCTGCCAAGCTGCAGAGACACCACAATGCGCTTCCCCTCGTGAGAAGCTTTCCACAGAATCCCCAAACAAGATCCAGCAAAACAAAATGTTTGCGGCTTGGAGTGGCAGGGCATTTGCAGTACACGCTATGCCAGAGTGATTAGAGTTTGTTGGGAGAGAATTCAACCCAGCACAGATGAAACAGGCTTCACCTTCTGTGATCTTACTGCACATGACCTTGAAGCAAGCTAACTGATGACCTTGAAGCATGCTGAACTGTGTTCAGGGCTCCTCAGATATATGAAGGGTAGGGAGGTCTTTAAATTAAGCAGACTTCATAGTTTTCTTTATAAGTTAAAAGCAGGCTAAGAGACACATGCTAGTGTATGTTGGAGGCTCTGGCAGGCCAATACCAGCTGTAGCTGTAGAAACACACTGATGGGGCAACAAATCCACCTGCCTGTCTGGGTAACAATAGGGGATGAGGTGGATGAGTTAATCAGTCTTATCACTCTCTAGCAACCTCTCCTGGACATTCAGGAAACTGATTAAGTTTTGACATTGTGGCACTGATGGCATAGAAAGTGATCTGTGTTACATCTGCACATCTGAAGAGTGGACAAAAGCAAAGGTGTGGGATTCAAAGGATTTACATTGTGCAACTGCTTCCTTTCAAAGTCTGTGGGGGGTGTTGCAGTGGGTGGGGCTGATAACCTTCCAATTTGGGTGGGGAAAAGGGGGAATATTTATTTATTAAAAAAATTTTTTTAAGTGATTACAAAAGGAAAATTAAACCGCTTCATCTGTGCCACACCCCCCACCCACTAGAAGAACAATCATTAGCAGTATCATTGTGTTCTGCATAATTATAGTCAAGGTGAAACTGTGTAGGAAAAAGAGTAGAACACCTCTGTACAGCCCAATTTCCTCAAACCCAGATCACACACAGCTTCAATACCCAACAGAAGCCCTGGTCTTCAACTGGTCTTTCTAAAGCTTTTAAAACACATTAACCAACAAAGCTGGATATTTAGCAAGGGAATTTCATTAGTTCATTCTGACATTAATTAAACTACAACAAAATTATATCATACAAAACTTACAACTGGAAGTTTTTACTATAATATTTCTTGCAACAGCTTTCTGCTCCCCTTGGCTTTTCTTAAAACAAACACTAACACCCCTCTCAGAAATCGACCCTTTATTTATCAGCGTATCCGGTGTCATCAATGATTTCATGAGATTAATGAATGCAATCCATTTTTGTCAATGACAATGACGAAAACATTTTGTTTTTCCTATCGTGGCTATGTGAAGCGCTCAACCTTACTGCAATATATTGCCAAAGTCTCCAACACAGTGGAGTTTACAGCAACCAGATGTCACATGGTCCGCAGAATTCATAATGACTTTTCTGCAGCAATCCATAGTTCCACTCCTGAGCACATTAGTGATGGACTGTGGTGGGTACAGTGTAATACATTACACTTATATGCCTCTGAAATCAATAAACGCAGGAGTCTGGCAGTACAGAGCATGCGTGAGAACAAAACTAGGCATGTACAAGATGCCAAAACACTGGAAAAATACTAATCACTGACAAAACACTACCATGATGCCACACACAAATAGCAGGGATGATCTCAATGATAAAAATGTACACACAGTAGATGCAGTCCTAATAAATGCTCAAAAACAGACAAGGTGGTATATTTTAAGGTTTCAGCTTAGAGCTCCATCTTGATCACATAATTAGAAGGATGTCATCTTACTAAACCTCCAATGAGCAGGGGCTTATGCAAAGACCTGCAGCTTCTCTAAGATCTTCCCACTCTCTCAGGAGCCACATTCTCTCCCTCTCTGTCTCTTCCTCTCCATCCTCTCTCTCTCTCTCTCTCTCTCTCTCTCACTCACTCTAAGGAGGCTTAAGATAAGGTAATCTGGCCTCAATTTGTCAAACTTTTTTTCTAGTTCTGTGCCAAGGAAGTTTACTGGTGTCCATAGCATTTCCTTCAAAATAAATAAATAAAGATAAGACAAGAAGCAGTGTCATCATTTGGACTAGATTCCAAGTAATCTTTAGAGTCAACAAAAAGCTGCATGTAAATGAATTTAAAATGATCCAAGAATTTGTATTGGTTATATTGACAGAACACAATAGCTCCACTCATTACAGAGTGAAATTTGATGCCACTGAAAAAGGATATACCCAAGCAAATTTTACAATGATTGGCTCATATATGAAAAATAATCCTAATAAAAAAACCTAATGAAAACAGACTCATTTAAACTTCAACATCTTCCTGGTGCATGGCTTTTTGACTGACAATGTGTATGTATTGACAAAAACATTATATAAATGATTTATGATTCTCCAGGAAAAATAAATATTCATACTTTAATAATTTACACAGAAAAAAGTTATTATGACATTGAATGGACAGGTATCATTTTTCAATTTAAGCTGACAATCTCAATTTGATAGCATGTATAATTGTTAATGGTAGTATTATAATTGAATAGGCAAGGGTTTATGAAAGTTGAACCTCTCAAAGAACAAACTCGGGAACTCATTTGTAGCACTTCTGAAGGTCGACGTGAGCCCTCTCTGCCATATCTACACGCTCCTTACATACATGAATATAAAAGTGCAATTTTTGAATTTTGAGTATGTTCAAGCAATCACACTCAAGCACAGACTACTCCTGTTTTCAGAGATACGGGCTCTCATTCGAACGCTGCTCTCGCCTTGCAATTTAAGACACAGTATTTATCAAATTGTGCATTAATTCACAGCCAGTGCGCCAAACAACACGCAGCAGAGTCACGCGAACCGTTATCAGCGCTCTTCACTCGGCACGGAAGACTTCACTCCCACACTATTGTATTCAGCCTAAATTCCAATTAAAAATATGCACTAATTAATCTCAATGGATATTAGCATCCACACTCTCGTGGATGTTAATGCGGGTTTCACATTTTAGTTATTTTTTGCCGAGAAAATATTAGAAATGAAACAAATTAATATAAAAGTCCCGTTGCGAAAAGGAGTTACCTCAATCAAGCAACGACGAGGCCACATCCGGTCCTGCTCTGCTTCCACGTGCCCAATTGCTCATTATTCCACAGCAGCAGACTGCGCGAGTGGCAGGACTTGGCAGAGCGTGGCGGAGCTCGACCTTTTAGCGCCTGTCGACGGCGCGCTATCATTGACGCTCTGTCATAATTCTGAAGGAAGTGAAGGGCAACTTATTTTCTCATCTCGTGAAAGCAGGTAGAAAAAAAAACCTATGAGAAACCAGCAAGCGGCTGATCTTTTATCATGTATTCAAACTCGCTTAATTTGCACTTGAATGGGCTCTCGATGCAACAAAATAATGAATGTTCAAACAAGGGAAAGCATCTTACTTTCACAGACGATAACATTTTAAAAAGGTTCAAAGAAAGGCAGCGAGGAGATTACAGGTGTAGAATAATTAGTTGTCTGCTTCAGGAGCGCTGCATTCTAACTGAGAAGAAAATGAGAGAGCTGATTATGATTGCATTCCATGTACAAATGATCCCAAATTAAACCAGCAAACTGATTTATCAGCCGTCTGCCACCTTACATACATTAAACATAACTACAACTTCAAAGTTGATTGTTCAGAGGGTACAAGAGAATTTTTTTTTACTATTAAACTTTTTCTGTTAAACTCTAAGAAAAATACAATGGTTGAATTTATATACACACACAGAGACACGCATATTACATTCACCCCCCGCCCCCCACACACACACACAAATTAAATAACAGATAATAAAAACAGCCCCTAACTGATGTTTATCCCTTCCCTTCCTCCGCTGTGATTTTAATTTAAGGTCTTTAAATGAACTCTTCCCACCACAGCGCATAAGACCTTCATTCAAGAAAATAATTGGCAGTATCACAGCGTTGGCCAGTGTGGCAGAGTGCCTAATTGTACACAGAACTCCATTACCGAAGTTGCTGAGATCAAATATCCATATCAGCCTCCCACTCATGGTCTGACAGAGCGGCCTGCTGATTTTCAGAGCTCCATTCTGCAAAGTCAAACCCATTCATATCGCGTCTGCTGATCTGTCCTCTGTGAGAAACATCACATTTATCGCCAAGCCAACTTCATAAAAACACAATACATTAAACAAGACAGCCGAAGACTCGCATAAAAATGAAATATGGCTGCAGACACAGGAGGAGAGAGGAAGCATATATAACAGGTTTCGCAGGATGATTTGAGACAATCTGAAAATCTCGTCCACTGCCAACGAGGAGACTGAATTATTCAATTCGGTTTGATCACAAGCCTTTCCCCTACTTCACACCTAAAGGCTGAATTCAAACTGAAGTTAAGCAGTTCGCCGCAGTGACTCTTCACTAAAGACTTAATCTGATATCATTATACTAGTGGGGTCCCCATGATTCTGAGTGCATGAGCAGAGATGATGCCCATATCCCTCATACCATCCAAAAACAAGACAATTACCCTGTACCCATATACCTGCCAAAAGAAGACAACCACCCTGTACCCATCCAACTGCCAAAGTAAGACAATGACCCCATCCCCACCCCATCGATCAAAAAAGACAATGCAAACAAATGTCAGGGAAAACTGTAGAGTGCTACAATAAATCAAACTGTGAAGGTCAGCAGCAAAATGCAAGCAAGAGGAATGACAAAAAAGGGGTGGGTGTACAAAAATATGTCCATCAAAAGCTGGACTGACAATCCCCCTTCCAACTTTAGGCTTTGCCCTCCCCATCCCCAACTTGTCTTCAGTGCCATTACATAGTCCAAGGCCATTAACTTCAACCTCAGATTCAATCTTTGATAAACTTGATTTCATTTCTTCAAAAACAATTCATTTGATTAATTACCAAAATAATTATATTTACATCTCTGATGGAGGTAGTCAACACAGTTCTTTTAAAGGTACAGCATGTGCTGGATTTAGTTGTTACTCAGCATTGCTGAATTAGCACAGGTGATTACATGGTGATTACAAGTCATGTAACCACTGGTACTATAATCACACACAATAAAAAAAAAACTCCATAAAAGACAGAATGTTTTTGCTGTGATTTTCACATTAAAATATAATGGATGTACCAAACTCCAAACAGCCCCTCATCATTTTGGATGGTAGCACACCTAGTCCGAGTTACGTCAAACAGGCATGATGACAGCAAAGACAACAGAAGATGGTGTTATTATTCATGAGACGGGCGAGTACTTTATGCACCTCGTTGCGCGGCTGGGAGCTGTCAGAGGAACGGGAGAAGAGGGTGACAACTCTGTGGTTTGCTTTCCATCTGCCACACCTCAGACAACTTCAGCCACACTTACAAAACAAACAAACTCATTTAAATGTGACATCTTTCCCCCTCAAAGAGCAAAAAGACAAAACGATTCATGCCCAAAAGTATCAACCCAAGCAAAACAAATCCACTGATTGGTCTAAGTAGAGGAAAGAGGAAAGTTCAGTTCTGAAATCTGATGTTAAAAGTCACTTCCAGTTCTCCTGTCATAGTAAAGAGAAGTCCCAGAAATGAGCTTGATTGACCACACCAAGACTTTCTAAATTGGCCCCATAAGAGTCTGCGACTTGTTGTTTCAAATCACACCTGTTGTATTGGTGTGCATTTCCTGACATGCTACAACCCATAAATATTCTGTATATGGAATTGTTAGTAGCAAGTAGTCAGTGAAAATGTCGAAGGTAACAGCTCACAAACATGACTCACCAAACAGACACTGAAGTACCACTAGATTTTCACTCTGAAATTGTACCTCATTTCATATAGCTTTGCATAAATCAACAATTAGCCTAATCACTTCCAATCCATACACCAAAGGCCAACTGGAAATACTGCAAAATGAGATGCTTAAACCAGCGCTCAAGTGCGAATGGGATTTTCAAGGGAGAAAACGACCTACGGAAGGAAAAGAAAAAAAACCTTGGGATTATTTAAGGAGCTTAAAATAGCCTTCTGTGATTTGCTGCTGTGCAAGGTACATTTCTGTGGATTAAGCAGAGAGGCAGAGATGCAACTCTGTGGTGATTAATATGGAGCTTTAATGTGATCACACATTTTACATAACCTAATGTAAACACATGGAAGAGCTGAAGAAAGTGATTAAGGGGCCTTTTCCCTGCGACGTCTGATTTTCAGAGCTGCAGAGGACCACAGGGGTAAAAATGAAGCAGTAAAGTACAGGAGGAATATTCCACTTCATTTCTCTCAAGAAAAAAAAAAAAGATTGCAACCTTGTCCCGGAGGGACGTGTGCGTATGTGCTATGAAAGATAATCTACTCAGTCCTGCACAGAGAGCCAATTCATTTTAATGATTCAACTTATTAGCAATCCAGACATCTCTTCTATTTCCTATAAGAAAACATGAATTGATTGATTTATCTTTATAAAAAATTCAAAAATGTTAAATGTTTCTTAAAAGTCTTACCCATTTATTTTGTGGTTTCATTTCTTACAACAAAATATTTTTTACTTCCAAAATATGTTTTTGTTTTGTAAACATTTCTTATTAAAAGTACAGACATATTACTGAATGTAGGCCACTAGAGAAAACAGAAAAAAGCTTCAGAGACTTTGAAAGACTTACATTTAATATGTTTTTAGGAAAATGTGCATTTAATATTCTTTATTAAAAAAAAAAAACACAGTCATATTTGTAAGATGAATGCCTTGTAACCTTGAAATTATAAAAAATAAGTCAACAACTGAACAAGGCACTTTGAACGTGGAAACAATTTCTATCTGAATCCAAATATGGGCAGGTGCACTGGGTCACCGGGTCATCCACTTCCCAAAGCCCCCGACAGACTGACCCCCTCGGGCCGGCACTGCTGCCCAGCGTGGGTGATCAGAGCCCTGCACCTTCCAGCCCTGCAGCCACATAGGCACCAAGGTCATTCCACAGACCTTGACCAGTCCCTCTCTCCCCAGACAGATATGTCCCTCTGGTCACAGCCATCCCATTCCTTATAAATCCATTTAACTTCCCACAGCTCACGCTTTAAGCCAGTGCTTGTCAATACTCATCCTTTCAAGTTGCAGAGTCTGCTGATTTTTGTTCTTATCAAAAATTCCTCAACCAGTTCAGATTCAAGGCACCAGGTGAAAGGGAGGTCACAGTGTAATCAACTGCTTTAACTGATGAGTACAATCACTGTTTTCTGCCGGGTCAAAAAGTTGTAGTTGTGAGCAGTGAAGAGCAATAATTAAGAGCAACAAAGTACAACTGTACTTATTTAAGGCAGACGTTATTATTTGTAACTGATTTTTTTAAATACAAACATGAACAGGAGTTTGGACAGGAGTTTGTAAAAAGTAACATAGATTATATAATTTGGAAAAGTTTCATCTAAATTGAAATATTCCATTTTTTTAAGGAGCTTCAGAGACGACTAAAAAAAAAGTGCAAATTCATCGTCTGCATTACACAGCAAAATCACATTCCTGTGTCAACGAGTGAAAAATGTACAGAGGCAAAAAGGAAATTTCTGTGCTGTTAAGTTGGTTTCCTGGCTTTTCAGAAGGCATTCTTGCTAAAGTGCTGGGTGAGAAAAAAAAAAAGAAATTCCTTCAAGAAACAACATAATAGCCTATATCTTAGACTTAGAGAGAAGTGGCCCTATAACGAGTGCCTTTTCTCCCTGGCTTACCTCCTGTGCCAGGGAGCATCGCTGCATTGCGGGGCGTAAATTATACGCTCCCACAAAGAGGGCACATCGGATTCCATTAACCAGGCTGCTGAATGCTGAGTAAAAGATTTACAAAAGAAGAGAATGATTCATTCATCGCCGCGCGGTGACAGGAATGATTACGTGTGGAGCTAAGCGGATGCTCGCACTGATCATGCATGCCTGACCATGAAGCACACAGGGCCATGAGGTAAATTACCAAATGCACCCCAACCCACAACCCCCATCCCCCGAACTTAAGCAGCACTGAGACCCTGTGAGTGGTGCATAGCTGATGCAGGTTAAGCCTAGTGATGGGAGACTGAGATATTGTGACATCATGAATGGGTGGAGCTATGCTGTGCTCACAGGTACTCAGTGAGTTTAAGGAATCATTAGGTTTTACTGCAATGCCCACAACCTTTTGATTGACTGGAAAAGGTATTGGCAGTTATTTGTAAGCTCCACCCATCTGTGTGTCATGACACCTTTCCACATCAGTAGTCAAACCCCTGAGGGAGGACTGTACCCTTTTCCTCCCAATATCAGTGCAAGAGCCTTCCTGAACTCATTTTCCCCACAGTTTAAAAAAAAGCGCATCGTTCATGACGGGGAAAGAGAAAGGGAGGGATTAGAGTGGCCTAGCGAGGGAGATTATGCTTCTGGTTGAGAAACCGTGCCACCCAGTTCGAGTTCCCACGGACCCTTGCTCCTGCTTGGAGCCGAGACGCAGTGCTGGAGAGAGGGAGGGAGCAGGGGGAGTGGAGGGAGGGGGTGTGTTTAGCTGTGCTCTCCATCTACCCTCTGCCACAGGGTCCCCAGCCCCACGGGACAGCCCGTCTGTGCGCCAGTGCAGGTCCCAGGAGTAAAAACGCTTACGCCTGCAATTATCCATGGAAACCGACCTACAGCTCCCAAGCCTCTCAGCGGACACAGACCCCTTAAAGACATTTTGATCTGTCAAAAATATGTATTATTAATACGCTTAGCAGAATCCTTTACCTCCATTTAAATAGCTAACCTTTTTTCATGCTGGCAAGTGCCAGTGCACTTACTGGCCATAGTGTCACCCAGGGAGAGGGAGGAACAGCTGGGATGCATGCAGATACATATTTACACTTGGAAATGTAAAAATATATATACCTATCAATTAGGATGATATCACAGATTTAATAAAACTGTTCGGGTGTTAATTATCAAGGACTGCACAAGAAACCCAATGGCATATTTACATTGTGGTCCTGCCTAATAAGGCATGGTGGCACAGCAGGTCTGGAACATCAAAACAATTCATATTCAATGTATATAGTGAAAGTCAAACAGTGCCAGTTTTCATGGCAACGGAGTCTGGCCACATCCAGTTCCAGGCTGTGCTGCCTGACAGACCATCTGCAACCCAGCTCCCAACAGGAGTGGCTGCCAGCACCAAATGTGACCTTTTGGGACGGCGCGACTGGCAACGTCTCCGCACCTGTGCTAGCACTGAACACCAGGCTTATGCCTCTGCACTATACCCCCGGCAAAAACAGTGCATCTTAGAGTGATCAACTCTTCCCCCCGAACTTAACAAAGGGTAACCAACCATTTATAATCGTAAACATGCATCCCTGTTTAGCAGTTCTTATGTGCCCGCTGTCTCTTAAAATGCCAGCAATATATTTTTATTGAACACACTGGGATCTATTTTCATGGTCCAAACTCATGGCACGACAGTCAATACTGAGCATATTGCCTTGAGTAATTTCAGCCGTGTTTATTTCAAAACTAAGCATCTTCAATTTCACACTGGTAAAATGCGACAGCTGCTGCAGCAGTTAGGCCTACATTCCAACCTGATGTAAAATCAACTTGTGTGCTGACAGGTTAAACACAAATCTGGGTTTTCAAATGAATGATGAAACCACTTATTCAATACATCATCATGCCATGGGTTTGGATTGTGAAAATAGAGCACAATGTCTTCAACCAACAGAATAAAGAGGGCATAGGCCTTTATAACAAGCTTCATTTTTTCAGAAGAACAGCGTTCTCTACTGCCGTGCAAGAGGCCAAAGTCCATCCTGCAATTACTGCAAGACACACGGACATGCAACTACTAGCCATCTTTAATGAGCTGAGGTCATCTCAGAGATTAACAGTCAGCCACTTTTTAACACTCTTTTTTGTGCCTGAATAAATCACATTAACTCAGTGAAGGAAGGTGAAATGAGACTGATTCAAACTCGCAATTCAACAACAGACACAACAATATACAGAATGGAGTCACATACTTTCACATACTTTCATAACCTGACCAGAGTCTCTGCTGCCACATCCCTGCTACAGCAAGTGCTTGTGCCAAGACAGGAAAGTAAAAACGTGTGGAGATGTCGAAATCTGAGTGGGCTCCGAAACCCACCTGCACTGAACAAACGTCTCGTCAGCAAAGGCTCCAAACTTGAGCCAACAGCGGCTCAAAAACATACCTTAACAGGGAAACTTCAAAAAAGCTAGCCCTTGGTAAGATTCAGGGCAACACCGAACAGTATTGCCTCGAGACTAATGGGCTCATCTTTTCTGAAGTTTTCAGAGAGAAGTTTTCCTGGTAAGGTACACTTCTCCAGCCTCTGAGTCCATATCAGAGAGCTTCTGTTTCCTTCAAGTTTTTTCAGCTTGGCCAAGGTGTGATGGCTCACCATGCATTCTGACCTTGAGCCCTTTACAGTCATGACACACAAAATATTCTCAAGACCCTGAACAAATTTACACTGGCAAAAACTAGCTACCTGATATGTGGCTTTTGTGATATTTAAAGCAGTAATTAGTATTTTCACTACTGTGGAGATGTTTCAGTGGCTGTTGGATGGAGGAGCAAGTTTAAACAGACAAGTCCACAGGAAGCTATAACAGGGAGAAGGCCTTTTGTGAGCCATAGGGTTTACACTGCTCTGCTCGAGTGTCAGGGGAGGGGACGGTGGTATCCTTTGCATATCCTTTGTGTCCCCCCTAGAGATGGCAATGAATGTTTTGACCTGAATCTAAATTGTTTTGTGTGCTCTGAGATGTCTCTGACAATGAGTCTGACAAGTGAGATATTTTTTCCATTTTTTTTGCCAGTGTGAACGGACCCTTACTACAACCCTCTTCAGGGCTGAAACGATTAAATAATTCTGTCAAGGAGATCAGAGGATAACTCAGTATTCTGGAAGCTATTGACAGATTGTGCTCTGCTGTGGTAATTGGCATTCCATTGCTGGGTGTACCACCAAGGGTTAGGGACAGCTGGCAAACTGATTTAAAACATTTTCTAAAAAAAAAAAATCACACAATGACTGAGAGTTTGACAACAACCTGTGAAGAACTGTAGCTCTAGGGACCGGGGAAAATTATGCAAGGAAACATTTTTGCTTTTAATTACACGGGTCCAATATCTGCATGACAACTGGAGGTAATGAGCAATGTCAGAGAGAGCGTAGTCTACCGCAATTCTGCAATTTGTTGTTATCAGCAGGTAAGCGGAGCAGGAAGTCTGGTGACAAAGAGGGCAATTGAGGATGCTTAGACACCAGAAGTGGTGGCCCTAATTATTTCTATGGCTTTCTAAGCATAGGAGGAGGCCAAACATTTGCTTTATGTTGTGTCAAACACTAGGAAATATAAATGAAATTAATATCAGAGATAAAAAGATTTTTCTGGAATATACATAAAATAAACTCAAGTTTATTCAAAGAAGCTGATGTAATCCATAGTCAAATCTGAGAAATGTAACAATTTAAAAACCATACAAAAAAGGTGTCAAAAACAAGGCATGAAAAAAACTAAACCTGACAAACACTGAAGTTTTTTTGCTGTAGGTAAAGAAACATTGTTTATTTGAAATATCGAGAGAAATTGCTGTGAAGGTGTGACAGCATGAGAACAGTGATGAAATGAATGGGATTTAAACCTACTTCATGATCAATGTGTGAACAACTGAACAGACCAATTCAGGTATTCACAAGGCACTAATTGTGTTTGCTCTGGTAGTTTAATTGGCCTGAATAAGATATGAGATGAGATGAAGAGATGGCCATTTGATCATCATTATGAGACAGTAATATAATTCTCTTCAATTGAGACTATGTCCAGTGTTGATTTGAGAATCAGTCACACAAGGGATACAAAACATTAGGCCACAGGTTGTTAACGTCTCTGACAGCAATCCTGGCAAACGTGGAATAGAACTGGCATCGCTAAGTTTGTTAGAATGGATTAGAGTTCCACAAAGTTTGGTTGACTGAAAAATGACAGAGAGATTAGGCGATGATGACGATGCCATGTGTTCTAAAGACGATGGCTGACACAGGAACTGTCTCAGATAACACGGAGTTTCCTGAACTCCCCTCGTAACAGAAAATGGAATGTCTTTAAACATGAAATCCCTCTTTTTAAAAAATGCTTCTGTGCATATTAATTATATATTCATAAACTCATTCATGTCACTGCAGGGTAGAAAAAGTGCACTTATGATGAATTAATCTGATTTATTACACAAGAGTGAGGAATTCTGCTCAGGGCCGTTCGGAAAGAAGCCTAATACTGGAATGAAATTCAAGAGACAAAGGAAATCTAGTTTGTTATAGGGGAGCAGAAATTCTTGCAAAGCACACACAAAGCTATTAGCTTTCAGATGTAAGATGGTCAGAACTTTCTTGCGACATGTCTCATTCCATTCAAAACCCCTTTCCACCCAACTGCCAACCCATCCTGGTTGGATTGGAGGACTGCTCTGACAGCGAGGAGTGAATACAATTTCCAAACAGATAAAAGCAACTGTACTTACAATCTGCCAGACTGCACCTACTTCATCAAAGCTTCATCATCAAGTCCACAGCCACAAAGTTCTTTCTCTCAGAGTTCAAACTTCCAATGGCAATCTTCAGTAATAAAATAACATCAGATTATAGTGCTTTTTTTTTTTTTTGCTGAACCAAAAATGGCACACATGTGCATGCATAAAAAGTCAGTCCAATTAAGGATAGATACCATCTAAAATATGTTGGATATTTTTTGTTGGATATGGAAAAATGTCAGAAGAAAAAAAAACATGTAAGCTCATTAGTTCAATCTCAAAAATGTCACATTTTCAGGCTGGAAGTATGTAGATTATATATGGAAAATGTAATCTTCCATATGTAATCCTTCATTGTGAAATTCATTTTCAAGTCATAATTACTATGTTAATGTGTCTTCGTATGCACAGTTTGGACACCAAATCTATTTTATGTTGCTATTAATAAGTTGGATACCATAAAATTGACAGAGTTATCATTTTTATTTCCTGATAAATTTGGTTCTGAAAATATTGCATCAAACGATGGTGACCATTTCAAACCCCATTTAAAAAAAAACACTTGATATGTATTATGTAAATGATGAAAGAGTATGTATGAATAGTAGTATGATTCTGAAACATAGGCCTGCTGGCGCTACGTGAGTAGAGTCTGATTTGAGATTGAATGACCCGTAATCTAGCATGATTATAGTGTGAGGCATGGCTGTTTCCTCTGGAAAATAGCCCAGCTGAAAGCCTGGAATAATGGCTGCTGCCAGCCCATAATAAATCCAGCAGCTCTAGTGAACTGCTCAGTGTATGCATACTCATACAGGGATTAAATATGAGATAATGACGGGCTGAACAGTGCGTGTTTGACAGTCTTGTACTCCTTCTGTCTTACAAGAGGCTGATGTAGTGTTAAGGTGGGTTAGAACCAGGGCAATTATCAGCCCTGGTTCCATAGTTAAAGTCCATATGTCATTTAAACCAATGGTGCTGTTTGGGGACTGACAGCCTCACGTGCCAGGCTTTTACTATTCAGCTATAAGCCTGAGATAACAGAGCAGGCTGATCTCTATCATGATAAACCCACCCAATTTAGGGATGCAAGCAATGTTTCCTAACCAACTACAATATACTCAGGTGGGACTACAGGTGGGGCAGTGATTGAAAAATAAATTATACTGAGATGAGACACGAGTCAAATTCGTCGCACTTCCACAAAATAGCCTCAGAGAATTGTACAAATCATTTAAACTGACACATCCCTGGTGTGGTGATCATTGCTACAGTAAGTGCTCTTCTAAGATGCTATGCCAAGGTCTGAAGAACTCTTGGAATATGACCGCCTGGGATCCAAGACTAAGGGACTAATCAGTAATGACTCGGCACTCCATGGATCATTTCTGGCAGCATTACGGCACTTCTGGTTGACCGAGTCATCATGTAGATATTTAATTTAATTGGACACATTACAGAGATAAATGATGTTCCTATTACATCAGTCTGGCAATCATCTGCAGCTAGACGTGACATATATTTCTACAAATGTCACCTTAATGCAGTGAAGGAAAACGATTTTGGTGGCGAGATATCAGAGGGCTCCAGACAAATATATCCCATTACCTCCCACAATCCCCCATTCCAAAAGTATGCTAAAGGGGCCGTAAGGCCTGAACATTCAAATGCTCGCACAGAGAAGTAGAGATTTAATTTATACAGTCAATGAAATGGTTTTCCTCAAACGCTCATGTGAACATTTAGTTTTAGGCTAGTACATTACCCAGGTTGGAAACAGATAATAATGTTTTCAAAGTATCCTTTTCCACCTCTCAATGAATAACCCATTCTCACTTTCAGGATGATGACACAGTCTGGGGGACCAGACTTTTATGCTGCCACCACTGTGCGACTGTTGAGCGGTGCACGTTTCAGGAAAAACAGCAGGGGATTCAGCGGGCTGTTGATCTCAGTTCACCCACATGAACAAACATCCTAACAGCCTTTGGCCCACAGTCCTTTGAACATCCAGCTCGCCCGGGGGGTGGGGGGCTTCCTGGGCAAGGATACTCTAGCCAGCCGGCGCCGGAACAGGTTTTCATTTCACACGTCCCCGTCAGCATGGATTAAGCTGACAATGTCTCTCAGATGTCATTTAAAAAAGGGAAATTCCAAGGCATGCTTCAATTAAGGTAGACTTCTGCTGCAAATATGGTGTCATTCGTGGTCAAATCCTTCAGTTGTGCAGGCCAGCCCTTGTTTTCTCTTACATGCCAAATGCCACTGGCCAGTGACAGGAGAAAGCTGGGAGGGAATTGATACTCAGTCACTAAACCAATTGTCAGCTTTCAACAGATCTCAGTCGTTTTCACTGAAGACTGATTGACATTTGGAGATGAGGTAAAATAGATCATTGGTTGCTCTAGTCTTACACTACTTCCCTGGCAGCTGTATGGTCACTATGTTTTTAAGGGCAAAGCATAGGAGAGGAGCTGAACTCATAGCTCTAAATCTTTAGTAGTCACTCCACTCCCTGTCCTACATGACATCCACACACCAACCAGGTAAGTTTTTTTTTTAAATGTTTTTATCATGTTTGCTGGTGGTAGCATCACCACACTATGTCTGTTCAGAGCTGTGGTGATTGGTGATTGGACGCTGTGCCGGTGCAACAGAAATGGCCGAGCAGGACTGCAGCGAGAGAAAAGGCCAGACGCTCCGACACTTATCAGCGCTCCACTCCATCAATTACACACCCGCCTCACAACTCACTTGGCTCCACTCATATTCCCAGTTTAGCACTCTGGACTCACCGTGAGGTTGCAGGTTCCAGTCCAACACATACGGTCAATTGAAGGCATCCATTAAAAACATTTTCATGGATCTCACAAAAAACCTCAGGCTGTATAAATGGCATTAATTCAGTGAATATCAGGCTGTAAAAATATAACCTCTGTAATCTGCTCTGGATAAGAGCATTTTATAAATGTCTGAAATGTACTGCAATGCGATGAAATGTACGAAAAAGATTCTTAAGTTGAGCTAGTGTTGAGTGATATGCATACTAACTGTACTTATTGCTTTTCAATAGAAAAAAAACACAATGGAAAGGCTGATGAGCACACAGGCCAAGTTCCATTAGTGAGCCAGGAGCAATCAACATGACGCACGATCCGTCCCTCACTGTCTGGACTGACTTAAGTAAATTTACTTAGGCGTACCTGCAGCGGATAAACACACTGAGCCATATCAAATAAAAACACCTGTCTGAGTAAATACCTAACCAATTCTGACCTTTCTTTAAGCCTCTAAAAGCAAGAGAAATATTTCATTTGTATCTCTCAATAGAGATTATATTTTCTGCAGCTGCCAAGGAAATTAGATGGCAGAAAGTAATACCTTTGAGAAAAAGGTAAGTTTGAAACTCTGAGAGTTTGAAGCTTCCTACCATGTAACAAAGCTGTTGTTTTAGTATAAAAAATGAGCATCAGAGTATGGTATCCAATTTTTGCAACACAAGGTACATATGTTAATTTTTAGGTCAAAATGGTGCCTTTGAAGTGCCGCTGTGCAACAGAATTTAAAAAGCCTGAACTCCAAACATTCTGCCCATGAAAAAAAACATCTATCATCGGCTATTTGACAGCGTATCCAAGGAGACAACGCGATTAGTGCATAATCCCCCTCTCCCCCAAACTCCCACAAGATGGTACCTCCCACTCACATCTTTTGAAAGAACTGGGTGACTTTGAAATTTTAAGAAGGGAGAACACTGGATGGTTTTGGCCCTGTTGCGACCAAGTGCTGGATGGACTGAGTCCTGACACTGCACCCTGATTGTCACACGCCTCTCCCTCAGTAACCACGGAGGGCAGGGGAGTGCTTTTCCAGCCGACGCTCTCCCTAGAAACCAGCTTGTGTCAGGATTTCACAAGCCGGCAATGTCTGAAGAGTGAAGCATCAATTAAAGGGTCTACATGCAGTGCAGAGGTGAGAGAGACAGGAAGAGGGAGAGAAAGAGGAACAGAGAGAAAGCAGGATCCTAATTCAAAAGGTCTGAGTTCTGGATATGGGGAAGAGAGTGAGAAGAAAAAGGGAGAGGGAGTGAGAGGTATGAATAGAGAAGGATAAGAGACAGACTGAGAGGAAAAGAGGGATGGAGTGAGACAGAGAGGCAAGCGGCAGAGAGGCAGAGAGATTCCAAAGGCGGCTGAAGCTTTGGAAATGGGAGACTGAGCACAAAAAAAGAATCAAAAGAGGCTTATGACAGCCTTTGGCAAGGAAAGATTATTGGAAATGAAATGGAAAGATGAGGAGGAGGCAGAAATGCAGGAATACGGAAAAGCATGTTCAACAACGCGGGAATCTGCGCAAAAAAAAACAAAAAACAAAACAGCATACTCATTTTCACTGAGGGAGATATTCCTCAGTGGCAGTGCAAACATGTACCCACACTATAACGTGCCCACAGCCTGAATCCAAACAATACCCCCTTTCTCTAATTAAAATTAAATCCTTCCAGAATTTTAATTATTACTGTGGTTTCCCCAACTGTGGAACATTTTCTTCTCTGGAAAGACATTCGGTGTGGGTATCAGATCAAACCTGTTGATCACCAAGAAACAGGGAATGTGGGTGTTCTCCATCAGACTCCATTCCCCCCTTACGTGCCAGAGCTGTGCCGTTGCAGTACTTGGCAGGTGGTGGAGGGGAAAGCTATAACACAGAAATGGTGGGTTTGTTTCCCGCTCGCCTGAGAACATTAACATGAACAGGCTGCGATACTGATTAGTGGGTGAGTCACGATGCTGGATGTGCAATTTGGCCATCAGGCAGCATCACTCCGCTTATCTTTACCATTTTGCGAGATGAAATTATGGACACATTCAAGAGCGGCAGTACAGTGGAGGATTTGGAAGGGACAGAAAGGCCATGCCTCGGCAGTATGGAGCAGCGGGAACGTGTCAGTCTAAAGCAGATGTCCCACTCTGCTCCACATAGACAAACCAGCCCCGCGCTTCCAGCTCCCTTCTTCCTACCCCACCGGAGGCGCAAGCCCTGAGCAGTGCCTGCTTACCTTGCATGGACAGACTGGCTGCAAAGATCCTCACTGGACCCTGGACATACCCTCCATGAGGAGCATGAAGCTGCTGCCTTCACACAGGCGTTTCAGTCTCCCCCAGTCACAGTACAAGCAGGTACAGAAATTACTTCATCATCAACTATATTCCTCAATACGAAAGCTAAAATACAAAGTTAGCTAGACTCACACACATTAGGGAACATAAGCGCGATCAGACCAACAATACTATTATATTTTATGTATCCTTTATCCATCTTGTGATATTAGTGTAGAGTGTTATGTGCATTATATTTTGGTACTTTTATTACATTTTTTATGTCTCATGAAGTTTTTTTAATGATGCAAAGACAACTTTGGCATGAAGTGTTATGTGTTTTTTTTAATTGGAATTTACTGTAGTTTTTACGACTCATTGAGTTTTTTTAAGGACACCAAACAACTTCTGTTAAATGTTGTGGGCTTTTTAAATGTTCTATATTGACTATAGTTTTTCATGCTTTATGGGGATTTTTGAAGACAAAACACACATTTCTGTCTATTTCTAAATAACTTGATTCTAATGATTCTAAAGAGAGACTCGGTGAACACTTGTTTTTGCTCTTCCCTCAAACACAACTTAAGCCATCCTATCTTCCTTAAGAGCTGGCTGCACTTTCACCATTATGTTTGGGTTTATTAAGTAACTCTTCTCTGCATCCTGCTTTTTTCAAGGAGTCCAACTTCATCACCTCTTGCAGCAACCAGGGAATAATTCACCACTTTTTCCCCACAAATTGGCGATTTCCAACTCCCTGTGGAAAATGTCTACCGTGAAGCACTACACACCCTGTTTGTAGATAGCAAAAAGAAAACATAAAGCCAGACTGACTGAATGGTGAAGACGCTGGCAATTACATGTTCTCAAATGTGTTGGGAATTGATGGGTCCACAGGACCAAGGGGATTCTGCTGCTCGCCATGGCAGCGAGCAGGAGCGGGGGGTTGGGGGAACGTGGAGGCGGAGGATGTACATATTTTAAGTAACCCCTGCAGATATTCTGACTCCTCCATTTAGTTTCAAAAGGCTCAGAGAAGGATTTGGCAGACAAAGCTAGCTAACGCTTTCCTTGAACTCCTACTCGTGCACATTTAGGCTAACCTCTCGCTTGAGCACGGGGAGATGGGGGCATCTGGGAAAACAGACCTAATTATGAAATTAGCCATCACCTTGCATGTTCAAATGCCAATTCAAAGAAAGCACCCGGGAGACCTGGCTTTGAGAATGGCCCCCTCTTCATATGCAGCATGCAGGAAGATGAATGCTAGGATGCAGTGTGTCTCATTTTAATTTACTGGAGTCATTCAATTCACATTGCTATCAACTTATCAAAGGCATAAGTGTCAAACAGTCCCTTACATGCCAGCATGCATGTAAGGCAGCACACGCAATGAATATTACAATTATTATTATTATTATTAATGAGCAGGGAGAAGTCCTCAGAAATTGCTGCTATCATGCCATCATAATGCCCACCATCTTAAATTTGACTCTGAAATCGGTGATTTCTCCTGTATGAGCTTGCAAATTGCAGGAAAAGGGTCCCATAATTTGTTTGAGGCAAAGCCAGAGGCACCCCCAGTGATCACAGTCAGTGGCCCGCCCCCATTTGCATGTCCACTGAACCGCGATAATGCAATTCATGCTGTGCAACTTCCATTTATTTATATTGCAAATACAGGCCAGCTTCATTTTCATTGTTCAATCTGTTTGGCCAAATCCACTCAGTTTGCAGCAAAGGTTCATTGCTTCTGACCCCATAGTAAATGACAGCCTGCCCACTTTCTACTGATTGAGGCATTTCATTCGAACTGAAAAACAGCTGTGCAAACGATTCTGACGTGAAACAAACAGCATACAGTAAACCACAGAAATGTGGTCAAGCCAGTCAGACATGAAGGCACTTTAGCTCTGTTCCATGCCAGATACTCTGAACATCAACTTTGGGAAGCTGACTTAGAATCAGTGTATCAGGTTCAAATTTTAAGGTGGGTTACTGTCTGTTGTACCCTTGACCCAAGTTTAGCTACAGTCCTTGACATGTTGTCCAGCTATATTGGGGTGATGTTATTTAAAATGTAAGTTATTAGTAAGAGGTGTTTGCTACTTTGGACATTAATTTTGTCCCTTAGAAATGTGTTGATTTGGCAGCCTCAAAAGAGGGTGAGACAGACTAGGTGACGAACTTGGGGAGCCAAAATCAGAGGAGTGTTTTTACGCTAATTATGTCACCACATATATCAAAGCAAACATATACAAGAGGTGTTTAATTCTGAGTGTCAGCCCTGGAAATTCCATCCAAAGATCCTGGTCCTCCTCCAAACAATTATTTCAGTTCACAAAAACTTAATTTGGTGTTACGTGTGCATGCATGCATAAATATGCGTTTGTGCTTGGTTAAATACTCCATTAGGGCTGCTGGAGAAGGTGCCCATTTCTTTCTTGTAACTGCACTGAAAAACAGAAAAATGCACAGCTATGATCTGGTTCCAAGGAAAGCTGCCTTATCACCATTGTAAATTAATACACAAACCCATTAAACATTCCAATTCAATTAAAATTCCGATTTGCAACGGAAAATAACTGCAGAAAATAAGTGTACAACAACAACAACATGGTATTACAGTAATTTTCTGTGACTGAATTTGAATTATTTATGTTGCAAAAAGCCATGGAAGAAGCAGAATAAACCACTCCATGCTTTATAGTTTTTTGAAAATGGTTTTCACTTGGGGACTGCGTCTCCCTACCCTGTCAAAGTTTATTTGCACACAACTACACGGCCTTCCATGTTGTACTCCTACATGTCATAATTACTCCGTATATTTCCCACTGACTGGGGGCTTACACAGTTATGTCGCACAGTAACCAGAACAGATCCCAGCCACTCCTCTCACTGGAGGAAAAGGAAGTTACAGGTTGAATTTTGGTAACAAATTCTGAATTTGAGATATAGCCAGTTTCAGAGAGCATGGAGTTAGTTAACAATGCAATAGGAGAAAATGTTCTCATTTGAAATTGCCTCTAACTGGGGCCCAATATCAAAGTAAACCTGGGTAGACTCATCCTACACAAGCATATCAACCTGACCAAGGTAATTGTAACAGGAGGTTTATTTCCTCCCTATCTGAGGACTCCTCCGTGTATCATAATTTATGTGTGAATTGGCCTTGACCTGCCTGTCTTGATTGGCTAGAAGACACTGGTTATGTTCATTTGAACACTACTGCCAGAGTTATAGTGTAGAGGCTATGGTTTCCCTGAACGTTCCCCAGCGCCCAAACCTCAGTGTTTAACAAGAGTGTGACAGCATGCCTCCTCCAAGTGGCTTCAAATGAAATTAAGCCCCGAGCATCCACTAGCTCAGCTTCAGAGCTGAGAACAGCAAGAAAGAATACCATCAGACTGACATGGAAAAAACACCTACCCGAATGAACCCTCAGAAGTCATGACAAAAGAGAACTGCATCACATTCAGAGTCAAAACGGCCCATGTTTCAATTATGAACAGTGTCACTACCCTTTGTGGAATCAAGGCCAGAAACCGGCCATTAGCATGAATGTGAGAACTACGAATGTTCAAATTAAAACCTCGTTCTTCTAAAAGCAAACCACCCCACATGACTCATCAATGGTTCTCTCTCAAAAGGAAAATAGCGAGACTTCTACCGGCCTGCATGTTTGTGCTTTTCCCTGCTACAATTTTTGATTTGCTTTGATGATTACCCCTTTGAAAAAAATCTCACTTGAAAGAAAGATACAAACAAACATGCACAGCCAGCATATCCGTGCAGATAAAAAAACCAAGGGCATATGCAGCAAAGAAATCTCTCAGTCTTCTGTGCCAAGAAAAATCACTCCCGAACCTTTACACATTTAACCAGTAGCTGCTAACAGGTTGCTCTGTGATACAAGTCACTGGCAATGAATGAATAAGACAGCATATGCGCAGGAAAGGACTCATACAACAGAGAGAGAGACACACACACACACACACACACACACACACACACACACACAAGCTCACAGTCAGACAAACATGCCCACAAGTATATGTATTTGACATGTATACTGTAAAACACATGGTAAAAATAAGATCCTCCTGTCTTTTGTCTTGTCTCCCATTTTATAACCCAGATGCAAAAACATCAGTGCTGTGTGAACTGGCACAGCCTTTACACTGAAGAACAGAAGAAGCCGGCGCAGTTTGGGCAGCCCTTTGAAGGGCCAAGGGCTCAGACCACCCATGCTCTGTAATGATCAGCAGGGCGTTTGACCTTGGCCAAGGATCACACCTCACCCAGCAGCCAAGGCACAGTTTCTGAGACACACAACTGGCCTCGCTCGCTTTTGACTGACAGCAGAATGACCACTGACATCGCTCATGCTACCGCAGTCTGTCACTGCAGACAGCGCTTTCGAATTTCTCAACAATATCGGTAGGTCAGCGTCAATACTCCTTACCACAAAAGAAATGTGGAATAAAGGGAGGGGGTAGGGGGGCACAATAAGTGATGATGCATTCTCTTTGGCTGACCCACATATGACAACACAGCTTACAATCTACCAGACGAATTACAGGGTGGGGGAGGGATCTACACAGGCATCATCATTATTAGAGTTTAACTTGATGCAACGTAGCATGTGTCAGTCATTGAGACACAAACACACGCTGGGTCCATCACACTTCCAGGCTCCAGAGGAGATGGGCTGTGCAGAGCCAAAGCATAAACTGAGTACACATACACATACATCAGCATCACTGTGGTCAGGAAGAGAGGTGCCTACAGAAGCGCCATGACAAGTGCTGTGGGGTAGGCTGCCTCTCACGCTCATTACACAAAGTCACCAGGGAAAGTACGCTAGCTGTGATTTGTCTACTGGTGTGAATCTGTATTCACGGGATGAGACACCATCACATGCAGTATGTGCTCCCCTTCGTCTGCATGGCATGTTCTCACGCAATTAAAATACTGGAATATAAATAAGCATTTAAATTAACATTAATAAAAACTGGTGAATAATTATGGACACACGACTGCAGAGCCATAGCACTGGTTGTATGGTGTCATGTTTTTGCATGAGCACACATTACTGGCTGTAGCCTTGTCCTCTTTGAGCCACTATTAAAACCTAGTAAAGGGGCTTCGGATGGGCCACAGAGTAAAACCACGTGCTCGTGGTGCAGCTGTGCATCCCACAGCTGGGAGTTTGACTCTCAGCCACTCTATTACCAGCTATGGCTCAAAGTCCACACCGGCAAGGGAACAACCGGCTCCATCTCATCGGAAAATGGAGGGGTGGTAAGCCAGCTGAGTGAAATTTCATCTCTTGTCATACATATGGGCAACCTGGGGGAGGGGTGGAGTAATTATGCTCCTGGTTGCCAAGGGCATCCAAGTATTAATTTT
The DNA here is from genome assembly GCA_022829145.1 of Albula goreensis. NCBI lineage: Eukaryota > Metazoa > Chordata > Actinopteri > Albuliformes > Albulidae > Albula > Albula goreensis. The sequence continues at coordinate 13,362,822 of CM040765.1, forward strand.
AATGTGAAATTATGGCTAAACATTTCAGATTAATGAAATTAGAAAATCGTGTGAAGGTCAGTGTCAGAATACCAAATTTGGAAATAGTTGATCAAATGGGAGATGCATCACTGATCTTTCTGCGTTTACTTTAATGTTTGTTTTGTAAATGTTTTTGTCAAATAGCTCATGCAGCTGAATGACATTTTTGATACATTTTGCCCATTACAGACTTGCTGCTTGATGGCCATGTTGTGCTTTGCACCCGCACTTGCTGCCTGCAAGTACTGTATATAGCCTAACTACACATCATTATGATGGCATCAATCTACCATGGCATGCTGACATACTATTTCCAGCTGTCAGGTTATACAATGTTTTCCTGAGCCAAAGGGACTTAGTCATCATTGTGGAAAAAAGGGAAAAAAACAATACACAAGCAATACCTCAGCATTATAGTCAAGGGTGAATAACTTTAAGTGCCAGTCCCCTGTCTCAGATGATTTCAACTGCACCACCCAGAGGCCTGCCAAAACAATGAGGCAAAAAAAAAAATCTAACTTAACGCACAACATCATTCTCTTCAGAATCACACAGGGTGCCTGCAATCAATCAGCTGCTGATTCAGTGTGTTGCCGACAATGACGCAAGGCAGCAAACAAAACAACTAGGTTTCCACCTAGGATTTGCATTTTGCCTCCCCCTTCCCCCTCCAAAGCAAGGGTAGGGGTAACCAACAGGCTGCAAGATTTAACCTTTTCTAATTGAAAATTTACTCCTGCATGCATAAGACAGCTGCTGCCTTAGTTGTGAATTTTTATAAGGAGTATCTGACTATGAGAACAATGGGAGTGAAAATCTGAATTATGAAGATAATGTCTTAAACCTCAAACTCATACATACGGTTGCCAGCGAGTCGCATAGTACGTGGGATGGTACATATTTCATCCAAAAACCATGTGGAACACTCTTTTTCCCACATTCTGCCCTTAATGAAAATAAATTGGGGGCTCTGTATAGTTTCAAAAAATGTGATAAATCTGATTTAAAAAACAACATTAAATGGCGTCATCTTCACCTGGACCACCCATGACCAGCACACCCCGCTGTATTGTGTTATGTCCCACGCAATCCTTCTCATATGTGACGCAAATGCACATAAAGGCATGAGAGTGAAGCCGTAAAGCTCAGAAAGTTCAGGATGATGCAGTTTTTATCGTACATTTTACCTGGAATGTGGCTGCTTGTGCCAGCTGTCCCCTCCCAGCTGTCCCCAGGTCAGTGTGCCCAGAGGAGGAGCCGCGTCTGAGCAGACCACGCACAGTGAACGCTGCTCATCCCCGCCCACGCGTCTCCTCCCTGCTGCAGCGCCTCCTTCAAACAGGACCCAGCCAGGCAGGGCCCGTGGCTCCCAGCAGCGCTGCTCTCTCCTCGGGCTCTTATCTGCACTCCGTCCGCCAGCAATTTTTCTGAAATCCCCACCACTTCCCAAAGCCTTTCTCAAACGCAGCTTCACAGCAATGTCTTATCAGCAAGGTGACACAGAGGGTGTGAGAGTGTGTGAGAGTGTGTGTGTATGTGTGTGTGGGAAGGGGGTTCTTCTCAAAAGTTCATCTTTGTACCAAAATGCTTTGGATGAAAACAACTCCCATCACACTTCACCTTTCATTATCTCTGTGCTCTCACAAACAAACCTCATGGTCAAAATTTAGCTCAGTTGTACAATGCCACCTACATCAGTTACAACCAAACAGTAGAAACTATTTAAACTACTTCCTGAATATTCTGAATGGCAAGAGAACTACCTCACTAACCATCACTGTAGCACGAAAGGGAAAAAACAACAGTGCTTTGAATTATCTGAACCAGTAATGGATGAATGAATTATCACTGCACTAAATACAGATTGCGCTACAATTACCTGTCAATCACTGACTTGTTTCAACCAAAAAGATAGGAAAGACTTCATTACACACACACATTTCTCTCATGACTAATCACAACTCTACAAATAATCTCCATGAGGCCCAATATCCTCATCTACAGGAGGTGACAGCTCAGTCATGTTCTTTAGCTCAACTCATATTTTTCCAATCAGAGCTACTAAAATCGCTGATATAAATTTCCATTCATGAGGCATGAATATGTTCAGCAAAAGCCAACAACTACCATGATAAACACCAGGTCTATTGGAAAAATCTTGTTTTATTCATTTCCCTCATGAATTTATTTTCAGATATGAATCTCCAGATAGGATTTGCTGCCTTTGAAATAAAAATTAATCTCTGCTTATAGTCTTTATGCTTTTGTTAACGTCTCGGAGACTAATGTCCCTGCTGATATTGCCGCTTTCGGTTTTATAAATCACTATAAATGTTTTTGGGGGGGAACCATTTTTATTCAGGGACAAGATATAATGCACATCGTCAGACTTGAATGCCAAGTACGGTTTTTGTAAAAAAAATACATAAATAAATAAATAAATAAAAAACGGATTCATCTGAATGTGCAACTGTGTGCAGCCATTTACCATAGCTGAACACAGAATCCAAACAGCTGACTGTTTCATGCCACTAAACTAATAGGCCTCCATCTGGTGGTGCACTCCAAACGAAAGCTAAATAATCGAATAAATACTAACTCTACTGCAGAAAACAGCAGCAGTTACTTCAGCTCGGCACACTATGAAGGTAATTGCAGGTTGGTAGATCCATTAACAGGTGGGAGTGATGTTCACCTAACCACATATAGTTATGTCTCAATTATGGATCAATACCTGAAAAGGGCCTAAGGTGTGAGGAAAATGTCAGATTTTCTGGAGTGCAGTTTCCTGTTCTTCTTCAGCTTCCCTGACATTGGCACTTCCCAGGCACCCTGTCTCTTTTTCAAACAGCTTTAGTAAATAATCAGAAAAAGGACACGGGTCTTCAGGTGGCACACCAGAGTAAAAGCATTGTGTGTTCCAAGGCATTGTTAGTCTGAGGGTTTGGAGTTTGAGTCCCGATCGTGACATTACTGGCTAATACAGACTCATCTATCTCACGCATTCTCTAATGCCCTGCCCTGGCAGGCCAGGCATCTGCAGGTTCATGAACTGAATGCCAAAGGCATGTGACTGGTGCCGCTTCTGCAGTGTGATGAATATGCAGACCAGTTGCCGAGTGATTCTGGCACTTCTTTTTGGGGAAGTCCAGCACAGGAGGGTCAATAAATATCTGGCTGGGAAACTTTTTTTTCCCCACAATACACTAATATTGTAATAATACACATTATACAATCACATTTTACATTTTTGTTTGTTTCTCTTCTTTATTTTATTTTTTCCCAGGGTTCTCCTGTCTGCAACAGCAGTCCTTTCCCTTCCCTGGACGAATTCCTCCTCCCTTGATGTTGCAGGATTTCCTCAGCCATATTTATTTACTCCTCATGGCAAGTGTAGCGAGGGAGGATTTGAGGATAAACAACAGCAGATCGCCTACGCGTGGGCATGCTACATATTTCCGGCAAGATTATTTGTACAATGTGTTAACCTGAAAAAAATAAAATGAGGCAATTAGCGGAGGGTCCTGACATGCAAAATCCTGACCTGCGTTCCAAATTCGCTGCTCTTTTTCGTGACAGCGAGACCTCATCGCACCTTGATCTGGGATTTCAGCGGTTCAGTATTGATTGAGTAACTCAATGATCTACTCCTGCAGTTCGTTGCCCAGAGCACAATCATCACAGGTTATTATTTGCTCAGATTACTCCAGACTGTTGTTCGATTGGCATGGTGGGGGGATCTGGGTGTGCAGAGGGTCACATGTCCTGTCTTGGCAGTCAGCAATGGGTTCTCCTTTTCATGGGCCCAGGGGAAAAATTGAGAATTGCATGCATGTGTCAAATCCAAATAAGGCTACATATTGCTTGGATTTCTCGCAGTCTGGCCAATGGCAACCTTGGAGGAAAATGGCACTTTATGGCTGCCTTGGAGACAAATTCACGCTGTGCCTTTTTGTTTTTTATGTTTTTATTTTTTGTCTGCGCAGGGCCTACGGCATGAGCAGAGTGAAGCAAGGAAATGAAATCATAATGAAGACATGTAGCTGTACTTTACTGCCCAAAATTTCAGGTTGTTACTATAACTCCCAAGAGTATAGTAATAATATCCCATGATGCACTAGAGAGTTAGCCATGGGTGTTTTTAGTTACAGGGGTTTGATTGTAAGGTGGCATCTTTTTCTTCAATTGTTGATACTGAGCAAGGTAGAGACAGTCAGCGGAGATAGAGCACTATGAGCAGTGTGTGAACTCAAGTCGACTCTGCACACAGGGATAAACCTAACCCTGGGCAACATCCCTTTGATAGTTTCTCCTCTGCACTACAGCTCACTTACAATGGGAATTCTGAGAAAAGGGAGGCAATTTCACTACTTTAACTGCACACAGTCAAGACCTATTCTGTCCCTGCCTGGTGCTGTTTTCCATTGGATAACACTGGGGGTGCATACCACATCTACAGACATTACAGATCATAACCCTGCCACAAACTAATGAGTATACTAGACAGTGCAGTACAATGCAGAAAAAGAAGGGACAGTCTTCTTTGCTAAATTGGCTTTAAACGAGGGGAATTTCGAAAAGAGCACATTCATCATCACAGCGTGATCCTGTGAAGTGGGTTTAATCAATTGCGGTGAATCAATATCAAATGTAGCCATCTCTGATGCTTACTTGAAGGCAGCTTGTCCTGTCACATCAAAGCCATCCAATGTATTCCCAGCGCTTTCATAAAATCTGTTTTTATTTCTGATATTTGGATGTCCACTCCAATATCCGTTGACCCAATTGCCTCTCATAATTAATCTCAAGGAAAAACGTAATTATGAAACGAATATCTTTTGCTCAGTGCACCGATTGAGCACAAGCCACTGATTCTTATTCATTATTCTCATATTTATCATTGCTTCATGCAGGCTTATCAAATCATTAATCTCTCACCCTTGATCATAAATCAAGTTTGCATGTAACTGCCTACTCTGATTAGCAAAGCTAGCCACATGGCCAAATGGCAGAGGTCTAATTCAGATAACCACAGAGATAGTTTGGTACTCATCTATCTGCCTGGAAGATATCCCAATCTTAAATATAAAACCGATTAATTCCTCAGTTGATAAATTTTGTTTTCCTGGGTTATTTGTATTAAAATCAAGCATATATGCTACAGTCTTCTGTTCATTTCAAATTGTCAGTAAATACAGTTAATTGACTAAATACCTCACAAAACCCTGACTATGCTCTATATCACACTATCTCAGGAACAGATTACACAGCCTGCAATTATGTTAAATTTGAATGATCGATGATTATTTAGTAACAATTAAAAGTGAATATTAGACTGAAGGGCAATGTCACACACATCATTAGGATATGAACCTTATACTTCAAGCCCAGTGCTCCCTTCAGTATCACTGCTTCACATTCAAAACCCACTTCAAAGAAAATCAGTTATATAAGTAAATCCTGGTCCACAGATAGTCATGAGTTTGCGGAAGATAATGATACCTACGTCGTATTCAAAAATAGACAATGTATAAATAATACTCAACATTAGCTCAACAGGAGGGTGGACGGCAATAACGACTGAGCCCTTGGTGCAAGCTGAAGCCCTTGATTTATGTTGTTCTCCATGAATGCAAAGCAGCAAGAAGCAGGGGAGGTCACGGTTGTGCAGAATAAAACCTAAACTATCTAGCGATAGCTGGTTGTCCTTTTTAACATGCTCAATAGCAAACTTATTTCAAAGACACCTAAAAACAAACATCTCATTCCAGGAAAGGTGTGGTACAAAAAAGGACATGATGGTACACCGTCGACGTTAAAATTCATTTACGTTTTGCAGCATGTTTAAAACATGCTAAGCTGTATTTTGCCCTCCAGAGAACAAAGCCAAACACTGACTTCATGCATCATCCATGGGGATTGTGGCATGTTTGGACTTGCTGCACTGAGCTGATGTCCAACGGTTTTGGAAAAAACACTAACAGGAAAATTATTTTCAGTTTGAAGTAAAAAACCTTTACAGTAATAGCCTGGACAACAAATATTTTACATGAACTGTTGTTGTTGTTACAGAGGCCTATTCACTTATCAGCTATCTGATGAGGTTATAAAAATATGTCATGATCGTTTTTCAAACTCCCTTGGAAAACTTATTAGAGTGGGGTGTCTATCTGAGAAGAGACGATTTAGGTGCAGGCTTTTGTTTGGCACAGCACTAGAACACCTGACTGAAATAATCAAGGTCTTTATTGAGGACCATGATTAGTTCATTATTTTCTTATTGTTGGACTAGCACAAAAAGACCTGCACACATGCTGGCCTTTCTAGAATAAGAAGTGGAACCCTGTGTATTAGACCAGTGGTCTTCACTCCTGGGCCTAGAGGGCCACAGGGTACATTGGCTTGTGTTTTACCCCAGCACTTACCTGAGCATTTGAAACAGTTGCTTATCCAGGTAACTCACCTTACATGGTTTATTTGATCTGATTGGCTGCAGTAATATAGCCCTCCAGGACCAGGAGTACAGACCACTGGATTCGGGCAATGTACAATGAACTATGCATGTTTTTCAAGATGTGGTGAACAACTTTTTTTCTTTGTACTGCACATATTGGTAGGAAATAACCTTTCATTTGAGAGCTGTGACATGCTGCCTGGAGCAAAGGGAGGGGGCGCGGGTGCTGAGGTGAGTCTGTACTCCCGGCTTGCACATCTCACCAACCTGCCCGCAGAGGGGCCGCATTCCTGAGGCTGTCATCGCAGTCGCATCTCAGATTGACTCAATTTCAGCTCAAGTTAATGGGACCTTTGAAAGGCCTGATACAGAGAGAGGCAAGGTACAGCCTGAGGAAATGTGCTTTAAATGGAAAAATACACTGCGAAAAAATGGAAAATTGTGTTTCAATGCACAGAAATGCAATTTCCTTTTCACTTTGATAGGTAAAAACAAATACATCAACACCTGCAAGACAAAGTGATCTTTGCAAATCAAACACATTTTCATTCAGTATTTAATTTATCCTTAGTTGTTTATTTTCAGTCATCTTTAATTATGCTTTATATCAGTGATGTACTGTGAGAGTATATCATGCTGTTGAGGTTTTGGAAACAACAGATTCTCTATTAAAATAATACAGTTTGAAAGAATACAATACAAACACTTGCACAGGCTTGATACTACCCAGGATCTCCAATCTGAGGGTTGCATTATAATCACTTATGATCGCAGTCAGTGACTTTACCATTCTGAACACATAAATGGACATGATGAAGATAACATGATTTCCTCCTTGGTACACTGTGGCTACAGACACGGGCATTTTGCCGCTAACCCTTCAGAGTTCTGAAGTGCTTCATCAGTTCAAACAAGCAGACAGTGGGAGATTTAAAGGCAAAATGTACTGCACCTAAAATCCAGTGAATTTCACACACTGCCACAGGTGTTCCCATTAATGGCCCGTTTAAATGAAAGGATTAGGATCCAAATGGCTGTAACAAATCAGGGATGGCTGAAGCGAATCACAAATGTGAACATGAGGACTTTGGCACCTGTACAATATAACAGGACACAAACTGGAAGGAATACCTGAGAGAGAGTGACCATTTCCCAAACCTCATTCACAACCGTGTCCAATGGCAATGACTGCCATTTCAGAACCATTAAAGGGTGTGTTTCATTTAGCACATCAGTATTCATTGTGAAAGATGCCATTCAAATGTTGCATGTGACATACATTTGGAGAGCAGGGGTAATCACTCTTGACAAAGGAATACTGTTACACATAATACTGTAGCACCCTCAGGCAACCCATCTTGCTCTATTTGGGAGAAATAATGAGACAAGAGAACTGTGTTTATAATGAAGAAATGACCTTGGGCCAACTCAGTGATCGACTGAAAGGTGCGTTCATTTAAGACGATGGGAAGAGATGTTGAACAGAATTACTGTAGTCCACTTTAACAGTAAATTTCTTTTTTTTCCATTTCTCAAGGGCCAAACTGAAATATCTCATCAACTCCAATCCAAATCTCCCCCTCAGACTCCTCCAATACATGTGCCAATTAGCACCCATGTCTTTCAATAAGATACAAAATGTGGAAGTGTGGCTTCTGTGCTAATATGCATTCGGAAATGAAATACTAGCCAAGATCACAGCTTTTGTGGGTTATGTTGCAGTACATATCACTGTGCTGGTCCATGGCTCAACTTCTGCTGTTAACCAATATGCGGCAGTAACTGAAACAGCCGTGTCTTTCACAGCAGCCTATTTGGAGTCAACAACAGAGATAGATAAAACTGTCACTTTCCGAAGGAACGGAGAGGCACTGGGATTGTTTTAAACCCAGCAGGGACAACCTGTGGATTGAAAAGTATTCTGGCCTTAATCCCTCAGCTGGAGTACTCAAAGTCCCAAAAACAAACAACCAAAAAAAAAAAAGAAAAGAAAAGGTGGGCAACCATGAGGTAGGGAAACTTTACAGGAGCACTTGTGAGCTTTTCCAATAGCCTGTTATCCAAAAAAACAATCGCTGAATTTCTTTTTTGCCTGTGCGCATCTCCTTGCTGGATGGCTTTTGAAATAATTCAATGGCACATTACCACGCTGCAGTGCTGCCACTCTGCTGTGCTGGAGTGCTGACCTCACCAGCCCTCTCCTGAAGAAAGGAAAGGGAGGCCCTCGGGGGACTATGCTGAAGAGCTCAACTCCCTGGAGCAAACCCCACTCCTTCCATCTTTCTTATCCTCTAACACAGCTACGATACGCAGCTTCATCAACCCAAACGGAATGTATGTTCTATGTACCGTCAGTGTCATGTTTACAAAAAATGTTATTCATGATTGGAATTTTTGAGTTTGATTAATGTACAGAAATATTGCTTTATCAGTTGTGTGGCTCTATGACCATATAATATTTAATTACAAAATTTCACCGGGTATTACATTAAGGACAGAAATTAACACAGGTGCAAAAACAGGGTAAACTGATTATTGTGACGATGGCGATCTCAAGACCATTCTTCATCAAGAGTGGAAATAGAAAAAATCTTCTCACTTAACAATAAAATGAACGTGCAAAACATTCAGCTCTGAAGAGCACTTGATCCACTATTCGACTAACGATGACAGTTTATTATTCTGCTCCTTTTTAATGCTGTATTATCTACTCTTCCTTGTATTCTTTCAACATTTCCACCGTGTAGTATTGCCTTCAATAACTTTTGGCAATGCAAGTATCTTGGCTTTTTAGACCAGTTCACAAGCTCGCTGATTTATTTCACTACAGAGCCGCTAATGATTAAGCCTTTAGGTAATCCTTTCACAATCGCAAACTTTGGTGTTTATTAAACAAAATGGTAATGGACCGTTTAAAGAACTGTTTGTCCGCAAGCAGCAGCAGTTAACACGTTTCACGCTTATCCGCTGATCTTCACTTTAGCCGTATGAGCTGATAGTGGACACAGATCATTAGATTGAGGAGACTATGTAAGATTTGTGCATCTGCGAGCGACTGCTCCGATACTCATAGACAAATACAAATATTATTTTTCTATCCATACAACACAAAAACACTCAAAGTGTAACATTTGTGTGTGATGTTTTTTCAGCCTTTGAAGTAGAAAGTCACGTGTTGAGGAGATTGTGAAAATTGATTTATCAACAATCACGTTTTCATCACACTTGCTTGCGGAATAATATTTTCAGTAGTCTAACGTGATTAGGTATAGATCAAACCATACAGTGGCAAACCAGTTTGCATGCAAGTAGCCTCGCATATTGTCTAACACAAATGCGTAATTGTCACATTTTTTCATGACACGGGAGCCATCTGCCTGGCTATGCGATAGCTATATGACATATTGGCGGAGCCCGTTGTGGTTTTTCCCTATAAAGTGCAAAGTCAATTAAGTGTGACAGATCTTAAAATGATGCGGAGGCGCTGGTAGCGTGTTTTATCGTGAACATGCTGCCGAATTCCACAATGTTGAATGATGGCAATAGCCAAGAATACATGCCCTACAGCTATGAAAACGTGCACTTCCTGCTGAAAAGCGAACAATTCAGCAAACTGTACTGTGTAACACACGGCGCTTATCATTCTCATTGTAAACTACGGGGTTACTGATTCGCAGGTGTTGCCTCTGATGTGAATCATACGTCGACATAAAGAAAATAAATAAAAAATAAAAGGTATGTTGTGCGGTCAAAGCTCTACCTTAAACCCACCTCTTAAATGGAAAGCCAATTGGCTGTCTTGAAATACTGCACACAAATACAAGATTTTGCAACAAGCTAAAACGTCACGGTTCATAAATTAAATTCCTAAACCCGTGTAACTTTCTCGTATCTGCACCACATGGAAGAAAATGCTGGATAGCTGGTTGATAATAATATTTCAGCAGGCGCTCACTGTTCGCTTTGGTGAACACGTTTTAGCAAGCGAAGGAAACCGAACAAGTGCATAGAGCCACTTCTCCGAATAGACACTTCATGAGACAGGCCCTGTAACACAACACTGCTGTACCAGTGTTGAGAGAGCTCGCCCGCCACCCGGCCCCCCTCACACAAAAGTTGCTATTAAATGTAAGTGAATGAACCCAACGTTGTTTCTGCTTGTACGGTACTACAGTGTTAACACAAGTCGTTCCGAAGCGAAAGCGCGAAATAGCCCATGTTCTACCTCGCAACTTTCTCCAACCGTGCACTGGCCGCGGACACCGCTCTGAACGAAGGTAGCTAGTGCTTTTGTGCACTCAGCTGATACAGTGCAGCAATCGCCCACTTTTATATGTTGAAATTGAAAAAAACAATGCGTTTTCCTACCTCCTTCCTGGTCAGCCTGAAGACAGGCAGGAATGTTCTTCTTCCAGCCCGGCATTTCCTTCGCAATGTGAGCATTCAGAACGCTTCAAAGATAAATCTCTGGCGCATTTCAATCGCTGCACAGGTTTCTCTTGTACGTACCCCCTGTCTCTCCCTTTCTCTTTGCCCGGTGTAATTCAATGCCGTGTCTCCCCACAGCCTCGTTTTGGAGTAAGGGAGGGAGAGACAAGAAACTAGAGAGCGCCCGAGTGTAACGTGCGAGTTCCCAGTTCAGGTCGCGTAAGGATTGCCTACACACAAATTAAGAAAAAAACGCACATAGTCTTGTGTTTCAGTTATTTTACTTAGTTCCCAATGGTTTCATGGTTTTTCTCAAAATGTGTGTGTTTTCTCTCCAAAACCTTTGACATGGTGGTTTAAAATCGCAATGCTAGCCTATGGCTTGGGGGAATGGTCTGGTCCAAGCGATAAAGCAGCCCCAATACAGCTTCATTCATTCGTATGGCTTTAGAGGACTGTTGTACGATCAGTAACACAGTTAAGCTTGCGATTGATATTACATGAATTAAACAGAGTCAAAAAGGAGCCCCAGTTTGATGTGGAAACAAGATTTATGAAACTCGAAAGCCGGCGGCGTGTGTAACCAAGCATCCGAGTTTAAAATCACGACTCATGGATTAAAAGATAAACCAATATGTACTTGAAAGGGTTTATGAATAGTTCAATTTGGAATTGCGATTGCTTTTCCGCACATGCGTGGAGTGGCCACTTGGACAGCAGACTAGAGCGCATCGAAGCGTGTCCATTATAATTGATACTGCATGAATTTCGCAATGGACTGCGAATAACATGTTATGGACTACTTTACTGAAAACTGTTTGTATAATAAATGGCAAAATTATTCGGACGCACGATTTTATGTAAGATTTTGTAGTGTAATTTAAATTCTTCAAGTGGTTGGACTAGTTAACAACGCAATTACTAGATGGAAAAGACAAAAATGTATTCTCCCACTACTTAGCTGCAGTGTCAGACTCCAGGATCAGTCCACGAGAACTGTACTGTGTACTAATTTTGGTGTGGCAGTCTTTTTCTCCAGTTCAATTTAGTGATGATCTTAAAAGTCCACTCACCTTGTCTGCACACCCTATGTTGTTTGCAAATTGGAATTACACCACAAAAAAACCTGAGGCACTAATAATTACAAGGAATTGAGTATGATATCCCTGTAGTACAGTCATAGTAAAGACAAATGTTTTTGTACTGCCTTTTAAAGTCTCTTTTCTCCAGTTCCACATGCCCAAATCTATTCATAAGCCGTGTTTATTGCTGCAGTCTCTGCTATCAATCTGGGAGAGTGCACGTAAGTGTATATTATCCAGTGAAGCACTTGATATTAGCCACCACCCCCTTTCACTTCAAAGTCTATGTTGAGCTTGCACAGATATGAGTAAGAGGCACATGCCTCTTTGTACAGCTGGTACACAGGCAGGCTGTGGGTGCCTGAATGGCCAGCAGGGGTCACTGGTGAGTGAAAAAAGGGGATATCCCTGTCCACTGAGATCCCTCCTTCCCTGGGCTGTGCTGCAGTGAGCTATGCAGTGATCCACATTGCAGTAAGCCATGGTCAGCACCCACCCAGACCAGATTTAACACCACAGTCAAGGGCCCATCCATATGCTGGAGTGGTTCCTTAGCTGGATGCGCCACTTAGCAGCTCCACCCAGCAAGCCAAGATTTGTATTGCAGTATAAGCCTATATGTTCCTCAGCACTGGAAGCCAAATCAAGAGGACAACAGGTGAACAGATGCATGTAGCATCCCAAAACACCGTTTTTCTCAATATCATCTGGAAGCTAAATTCCCCAGCTGTGTGTCCTCTTCGGCTGTGTTTCAGTATTACTCTCTCTCTCTCTCTCTCTCTCTCTCTCTCTCACACACACACACAAATGAGCCACTTTTCCAACAGCATAGAAATTAGATACCCCCTGATGTATGATGACATTTTGAAAAATCTATATCTGTTAATTTTTTTGCAAAGACCAAACCACACCACCTGCTGGTCCAAACCATCCTTTTACTAAAGGATATAATAGCCTGTAAGATTCTTATCAGCTGCCTAAAGTGGTCATTTATTATTATTATTATTTTCTTCATTTAACATCTTTTAATTAACAGAATTAGAGACAATGAGCTTTATTTTGATGATCAAAACTCATGGTGCAACAACCAAAACCAGGTATATTGCCTTGGATAATTTAATTTCACACAAATAGAATGCTGCAATTATGTGGATTCACATGATCTGTTATTTCAGCCATATTTATAATCAAGCTCACAAAAGACAGTTGAAGACTGTTCTGGAGTTTCTGCATATATATATATATATATATATATATATTTTTTTTTTTTTAATGTGGTCCAATGTAACAATGAACCAGTGCTGGTGTACAATATACTGTACAACTAATTAGGCCCACCAGGAGCGGGGATCTCCACCTCTGTTCCAGCACACACAGAGGTGCAGCTGTGTGGTGCGATCAGGGCACACACAGCTCAAAGTTGATCTGCTTTCATGTCAGTCTGTGTAGTTTCCCTGGCTTTTGGCTTATCCGATGAGTGTGTCACCATGTGAAGCTGGCAGGGTGGTGCCTTTTTGCTTTGCCTTTCCTATCTGCCTTTCTCTTGCTTCAACAAGGGATTGGCACAGCTGAAGCTGTGTTTAATATGAGAAAAAACTTAAATAAAACGAAACTGTGCTGTACTCAATGTCAAGTCACAGAGCAGCTGGTAGTGTTGTTATCTGTATATGTTAAGCATCCTTCAGCAGTTTACACCAATGCGTAAATGAAGACCTCTCCTCGTTGTAATCCTTGAACTGTAAAAGTCAATGACTACAGGCAGCTGACCTCCACAGTCGGATGCATAAACGCGTATGATGATCTAATTAGGAGCAGCAGCAGGAAACAAGATGGATGTTTGCAGCTTAAGTGGCGGTACCATAATTAACATGGTACAGTAATACTACATGTTCAAAAAATATTTAATTCTATTCTAGTGCTCTGGTGACATGCTGCACTGGCTACAAGCGTTAGAACTGCACAGCCTTGCAAGCCTGCATGTTGTCTCCTGTAGTCACACTTTATATACACCTTGAGTAACACGTCTCTATTTCTCTTACAGTATTACATTACGTCTCCCCCAACAATTACTCCTTCTGTTGTTAATCATGAATCTTTATTAGCTAAACTCCCTGAATGTTAATGATGTACCAATTTTAATGTGTATTATCGCACAGGTAGTGCTCAGAAAATGGAAATTCGACGGTAAGAACAGGAAAACAAGTGTATGCATATGCAATGCAGATGCCTCCACACCGGTGTGGCATATTTATTAACGAAGCAAATAACATCCCAGCATACAGGTTCATGTGTAACATACAGGTTCATGGTTGTCTATAGTTATTTGTAGTGTGGCTACAAAAGAAGATCTAAGCGTCTTTGAAGGAGGAATATTCATTGGGATACTTTTGATCTGAACTTACGTGACCCAGAGAACTCACCAGCCACCTAACCGAAAAACCAAGCTGTTAAACCCCAGATAAACCACCTCACTTAACACACATTTTGCTGCTGTTTCCTCCGTCAATAACATATAGCACTAAAGCTAAGAGGTGCGGGGTCCATGCAGTGCTGAGTGAACTCTGCCAAAACAGACCCGGAGCGAGGGAGGGCCTGAGGAGACAGAGCTATTAGAGCCGCATTGATCTGCCACTGTCATCAGTCTGTTTCTTTGAGCTCTTCAAGTGGGTCAGCGTCCAAATAACAAGTGAGTAATTGGGGGAAGGTAGTGGACTGTGCTGTCACTGTGCTAGAAGTGCAAGTAGAGCTAAGTAGAGAATGAGCCTTCATGGCACCAAAAATGGGTGGGGCCGACCATCAGCTTTTAGTTATTAATTTGAGCCAATGACTACTACAGGGAGGAGACAATCGTTTGAGTGGGATACATGTGACTTTGCAACTCACTGTGGCTACACCCAAACTGGGGTTCAGTAACTGGACCCATCCCAGTCCAGTTAATGATCAGTGTCCCCCAGTTCAGTTAAACCACATGTATGTGTGCACACACACACACACACACACATACACACCAGAAAATGAGCAATGAAAGAGAGAAAAATAATGATGTGCTGTATCTGTCTAAAATCTGTGTGCGCCTACAGAATGCATTAAACCCTCCTGTCAGTGCCACATTTATTTGTGTTGATTTTAGCACTGTCCCTGTTCTCCAAGTTCTCCCTTAACATCTTGGAAAAACATTGATAAACACATCCCTTTGTGTATCATGCATTAAAATTCATAACAACACCCACATTTTTTTAATTGAGCAGAAATGCAGTACAATAACAATTAGCCGTTCATTAGCAAAATGTAAACGAGAAGAGGTTTGAAAGTCTGCCTAAAAAAAACAAAGGAAAAAAAAAACAAATGGCAAAAAATAAAAATTGTGATAATGATCCTTTCAGAGTAATTATTCCTTTTAAAACAGTAAACACATAGATCATGAATCACCCTACCCAAATGCCAGAGCGAGGTCCCTTGGAAATATCATCATATCACGAATGAGACAGCTTGGCTTCTCGGTTTTAGTCATTTTTCCCTCCAGGCAGGCGTTGGCTTTTGGATAATTGAGCCTGTCATCTACCTTGAAGTCAGGACACTTGCATTTAGGCAGCAAAAGGCCGATTGCTGGGCAATTATTGTCAGCTTTGATGGATATTAATGTAAACCTGTTGTTTACACCTCCAGTGTCCAGGAACTATAAATCACCAGAGAATGTTTCACTGCTGCTGTCATTTACGAAGCAAGAGAAAGGAAGTCAGACCAGTAGAAATGATGTGCAGAAGGTGGGGGCATCTCAGAGAACAATTTTCTGCTGTTTGTTGTTTATTTGTTTTTTTTTTTCATTTTTTCCCCTGAGTGTTGTTTTTTTTGTTTTACATTGACAATTTCCTCACGAGCTTCAGAGAGCACAGGCCCTTCACCTTTAAAGGATTTTGAAAGACTTTTGATCTGACATGCTTTGGGTTTTACCATGCTGTGTCTTATACAAAGGATCATCAGCTGTCTTCTTTAGCAGGGGTGAATCCACTGCCCACAAATCCTGCAGCCAAGCCCACTAGTTAGGGCTCTTCAGTGTGTGACTGCCCACAGGTCCACCTCTTAGCTGTGATTTCGCTGTAGAAGAGATTAGGGCAGTCAACAGTGGCATACATTTCAGTTAGAGCTTAACGTTCTAAAAATTGCATCAGTTTGAGCAGTTTCAAATGTTTATGGCTAAATTCTCTTCTTCAAATTTTCATCGGACATTTGTGGCAACATGTCTTGCCATAAAACATCTTCACATTTTTGATAGTTTGCATGTGAATTTACTTTTATCTTATCATTTTTAGCAGAGAAGTCAAAATATTTCAAAATGGCACTTTGATAAATCTTTAGAGTGATCATCTCTTTCAAAGAGGTTGATTCTTTGCTCTCAGCCATGCTGAAAATATGCCATGGTTTATTTTGAACATCTGATTATCAGATAGGATGTCAGCTTTGTAAAAAAAAAAAAAATTACACAAATATTAGAAATATTCATAGGAACATTGAAGCAATTCTCACAGTTTTGGAAAATTTGCGGCTAACAAAGCTTTTAGGATAAAAACATCTTCTAACACCCACTTTCAAACTGCCCTGGATGGGTTTCACTGTGATGTGTCACACTTTGATGAAGCAAGATGCAATGATCTGTCTCTGTAATTGAGCAGTCACATTTACTGTAACTACAGAGTGCTGAATTGCAGAGTGACCCCTCTCCCTCTTAGCTCAGAGCCGGCCTTGTTTCTGGCATTGATGAGGTGCAATTCCCTCTGTGTTATGTCTGACCACATCCTCAGTATTCCCCATTCCGCCCGCCTGCCACCCACACCCAGATCAGTACCCTAGTGGACCAGTTTGAACTTGCAAATCTGAGGTGGCACTTGTGTTTCAACATTTTAACATTATACTACTACTACTACTTCTACTGTACAATTTCCTACTAATAAAAATGATCAACATCATCATCATAATCATCATCATGTATTCCACACCCAAGACTTGCTTGCCTTGCTTTTTGCCTTCTTTTCTAAGTCAAATTTGCAGGTTTTTTTTGGCATAAACCCTTTCTCACTCTAAAGAGGATAATGTTTGCAGCATGCCTGTGTGCTATGGGTAGCTCTGCTATGGGTTTTCAATCACGGCATTCACCGTCTTCACAGCGTGACAAGATATAATAGCCTGCTGAGTTAAACACCAGCAGTCCCAAGCCAAGGGAACTGATCATACTTCATATTATTCAGGCTATAGGGGGCGTGACATTACCACCATTGCGGGCGTTCACACGCACCACTTGCGCTCCTGAGCTCTGCCACACTGGCTTCGCTCGCCATGTGTTTCCCGTACCGGTCACGGGTGGTTCCTGGCAGCAAGCAAGATATGACTGTGTCTCAGAGGGTAGTATGAATTTTTATCTTCCAGCTCCCAGGAACTGCAGAGCCAGAATGTGGCGCAGAAGAGGCTGTGACGACAATACCTACAGAGATAGCCGGGGCCCGGACAGACCTCATTTCACGGTTAAATCCCAACTGCCGGTGCTCACAGGCCCCATACGCTTGTCCCTCAGCAGAACCTGGGGCCCGACTGCCCTTGCTCATCCTGTCCCGGATAGATAGATGTGTCCCTGGCACCACCTCAGGTCTCTGAGGACAATCAAAGGGACATAATTTCTGCTCTGACTGGAATGTTTCAGTGGCCATTACATTATTTGTTTGTGAGGCTGTTGGGTGGGGGAATCGGGTTAATTCGTGAATTGTACCAATGTGGTTCAGCAGACAGTTGTGTTAAGGTATGAGATACTGCCTTAGGGAGGTGCATGAGGTAAAGACAGATGTCTTGGGTCTAGTAATGTTCCCTACAGCTTAAAGTTCAGTTTGCAGCTGCACTATTACCAGCTATAGCTGGAGATGCACAATGGGAAGCCAACAACAGACTCAGGCTAAGTGGTTCAATCTTGTTGCTCTCTATCGCCCTCTCCTGATTGATAGGGCACCTGTAGTTCTTCTGATACAGGCTATATGTGATTGGTATCATGTCTGTGTGGTGAAAAATAGCTGGCGATAGAGTGAAAAAAGCCTAGTTGTCATGTGAATCAGTGAATAGCTGTGATTCTGTTGGGAAAGTTTGGTAAAGAGAGATACTAAACAGGGATGAATGTGGCATCATGGGAAAAAGAGAAAACAATCCACTGACTGCACCACTTCACCTAGGAACAGTAAGGTGCTAGCAGTCTCATTATGGAAAGTGGAAAATAATTGAACACGGCTGTATGTTTTCCCCTTTTTCAATTAAAATGCAGGCTTGTGGCTAGCCAATCATTGGATGAGGGAGGACCCCTGACATTTCTCCTGAAGCTCTGCCCCTAGGCTGCATTGGCACTGATAGGTTACCCTTATTACAGGTGGGGACTTGGGCCTTCCTGTCTGCTGCTCTGGGTGTGGACAGAAACGGCAGGGAATTATCCGTATGAAGCGTGAACGAGCCGTTACTGAAAGGCATCGAGACGTTGACGTGGTGTCTTGCTTTATTCCCCTGAGCTGCTCAGAGCCAGCTGCTCAGTTCTTATGAGTCCCCATGATGCCAGAATCGCATGACTGAGCAGGAATGTTTTTGAAGAACATCTTTCCGCGGAGTCTCTAGCACGTCTGCACAACCAGAGCACGTTATTAATGCTAATCTTTCAAACAGCAGATAGGGTCATTTCATGAAAAAAAAAATTAAACGGAAAAAAAAAATTATATATTTTGTATGTTGGATATCTTCCTTACAAAAACATTTGATCTGATTTAAAAATTTTTGACATGTGAATATAAAGCGTTTATCATCATTTACTATTTCATTGACCTGTGGCCAAAAAACTTCTATCTTCCAAACACTGTGTGACTTACATTTGTCTCATGTAATGTCATTTAAGATGTAATGAATAATAAAGCTGTTTTTCACATGTCCTGAACTGAAACGCTGTCCTTTGGGCTGTATGAGGATTTTTCTCAGTGTACATCACACTTTAAAGTAAGCCCACATCCAGTCAGGCCTGTGACACTGATGGCATGAGGCAAGGCGCACAAACAGCTTTCAGAGTCAGCTCAGGCTCCTGCCTCTCACACCCGCAATGCTAAATTCTTGTGATTTCAGCTGTCAGAAGCTAACATGCCATGCACATCACAAAAATATCCATTTATTCTGTTTTCTTTTAGCTCTACCCCAATGTAAACATGCTGAAATCAAATCTAGCATTTTGTAAATTGGCACTACTGTGGCCTGTAAGCGGGCAGGTCAAGGCAAGGCAGCCATGATGGTTAATTTCCACCCATCTGTTATTAAGGAAAAATTATGCGTATGTGTCAAATAATGTGTCAAAATTATAGAATCATTTAGTAAAGAGCTGTTATACCTGGCTAAATCAGCCAAACTTCATGTCAATACAAGTGAAGGGAATGTGGATAAACGGCAAAATAAGCTACCTGGATATTTGACCATGCCTTACCTTGTATAAACTCCAGGAGAGGTACACAAATAGAGACAAACTAGAGATTGTGCAGTGCAAAAGTTGTGCTGGATAAACTACATGCCGAATGCAGAAACAAGGCACTCCAGAAGCTGCACTGTAGGATCAGGAATGCATTAATTTATGTACGGTCGGAAAATTTCTGTGGCTCAACCTGCCTCCTTCTCTTGTGTTTGAGTGAGGAAGAGAGAGCAAATTAATATCCCCATGAATCCTTCCAAGGCATCCGCTCAAGAGCCATTAGCAGGCTCTCTGACTCTCCCTACAACAGCAGTATATTGCCTCTTATTTAGAGAATGAAAGAACTGGCTGCACAGTGTTTCCATGGATAATATATAGGACTCTATTTTGACAGTCGAAACTAATGGTGCAGATAAAAAAGACATTATAAAGGATAATTGGTGCATCACGCATTTGAAAACCAAGACTTGTGTGATATCTATGTCAGCACAGACTTAATTTTATAACAGTTTGGATTGTAGCAGTTTCAGCCATATTGCTATTCCTATATACAAGCTACTGCTTATGTGAAATTGATGTCAAGTAAACATGGCAGCAGTTATTTAAGGTAAAGCATTTTATTTTTACCATTGTGCCATGAGTTTGGGCTGATAAGATTCAGTCCTTAACCTACGCACAGTCTAGAGCAAGATTGTGCTGGTTTTCAGTTTTATTTGGCATTCGAAAACAGCTGCTAATGCGTCTTGCTTAATTTCTAGGGTCTAAACAGGCTGCTGATTTTAAGGTGAAGGCAAATTAATCTGACCCTGTGGTTCTCCACGTACAGAATTAAAGTGGCTGATTTTACCTGAAAATCTGTCTCTCCTACACATGCTGTGCACTTTCTGTTCTGTGACTTTTGTTAATGGTGCGGTGTTCCGCAGGGGTCATGTAGCATTGCATATAACCCACCAGTGTAAAAAAGCCCCTTTGTACTTGAAAAAAAGCATGTGAGAAAATCAATAAACAAGTGGCTCCCTGCACATAGAAGAGAAACAGCCACATATCTTCTACAGAGAGGCTCAGAATGAATTACAGCTGGGAGAGGAATTACAATGCAGCCCTATTGTCTAAACCCACAACTGCAGGCTTTGCTCCTGTATGCGCAAGTTCACTGTGGGTCAGAAACAGGGCTGCACAATTATCTCGGCCCACAGTTCATCTGATAGCGTAATTTAATCCAAAACCCTTTCAGGTTGCAATCGGAAATCCATCCCAAATAGGGCAATTTTAGTTATGTATTTATTTATTTCATTTCATATTTTCGTTGTAAAGATAATGACAGCTCATTTTCAAACATTTAATTTTGTTTTAAGGGCAAAATCACGACAGAGGAAAATCAAAGCTGACAATGGTAAAAAGGATTTTGACTGATATTAACTGAATCATGGTGGGAGGAGACATCAAAGGAGCAGGCCTCAAGGGAGTTGTCTGGGAAACCATTTATGTCATATTCCAACTGCTGTCTGCAGCACTGGGTGACAAATATGCCGTCCTATGAAACTTCTGTATTAAAAACTATACAAACATGAATTTTCACCCATTTCAAAAACAGGAGATTATGCTAAACTAATACAACCAAGATAATATGTGGTCCAACCTTGTATGTCTGTATGTTCACTAAACCATAGCAGAGCCTGCAGCTGCGGTAAATGAGTAGCTCTCTGGTTATATTTATACATGACTCACAGCTCACGGTATGTCCTGTATAGCAATCAGAATAGGGAAATGGAGTGTAAGCTCATAAGATGCAGAAGAAGAAGCCCAAAATAGACTGTGGATCTTTACACAGGCTAATTCCCTCCTCTTATTCTGCTAACCGAGGGACCTCTGGTTATTTCTCTTAGCAATTGTATCAAGCTAGAGGGG
This sequence comes from Albula goreensis, assembly GCA_022829145.1. Taxonomy (NCBI): domain Eukaryota; kingdom Metazoa; phylum Chordata; class Actinopteri; order Albuliformes; family Albulidae; genus Albula; species Albula goreensis. The sequence continues at coordinate 13,384,183 of CM040765.1, forward strand.
AAATTTTCAAAATGTAATTGATTTTCAAAGAATTACAATACCTATCTCTTGTACTGCAGCACAGTCACAAGGATAGTAGAGGAGAGGAGAGGAGAGGAGAGAATTTGATTTGCAGACAAGATTAAAAAGATGTGTCTCTTTTACTTCACGTTATGAGAAAATATATCAGTATTCCAGGGGATGTCTATCACATTATTACTTGAATACTTCCGATACTCCATGCAGGACACTCATTCATGGTTCATTAGGATGACATAATGAATGCCTATTTGTATCTTGTTACTGCATTAGATGGAATGAAAAGGTTTATTTTTGTCATGATTATGTTGTTTCAGTGTTTTGACATTTAGTTAAAAAAACGTATTTAACTCATTACTTATTTTAACAATGCAGGTTTGTTTTGTTGTCATTGGCTATGTCACTTAAATCATTTTACACAGTAATTTTACACAAATGGTTTAGTTTCAGTGAACAGGTTTCCACACTTTCTCAGCAAATAGGACTCAATTGATTGCACCTGTCCATCTTCACATGAATCAGTCACAAACTGAACCCTTTAAAGATGGAATTATTTACAATGTATCACATAAAGCACAGAAAACAAAAGCATTAGTGGATCCAATCGGCTGAAAGTCCAGGGGAGTGAAAATATTCCATTAATTTTTCACAGCATACACAGATCTAGGTGATTTCTATTTTGACGTTTTCATAGTGAAAAATGCTTATCATGAGAAGACACACATGAATTATAAAACAAAAGGGCAAAAAGAGGCTATGATGTAAAAAAGAAAGAGAGCGATGTACGTGTTGGAAGAACATATAAACAAAAATATCTACTCCTGATGCTCAAGCAGCTAAGTGCAAAGAAGTCCCAGCTACCTGCATGTTTTCTCATGCAATCCAAAACTGATGCAACGGAATGAGGCAACAGATCAGACTGACCATGACTTAGAATAGTATCTCAGAAGAGTTAAGCTGTATGGCTTTCAGTCAAAGGTTTGGTTACCAGGTAGGGCACGGCCATTGGAGCACTATGCTTCACCTGAATCGCTTTTGGCAGTATCTAGCTGTATAAATGGATAGTTTGTAAAAATAAGCTGTGTAGCTGACTGTGAACAGTCGGGCCTGCTAACAATGCTTTAATTCAGTGCAAAACAAACAAAAATCATGCACAAGCTGACATCTTTAATATAGCCTACTTTCTCAAAACAGTACACCTTTGCGGTGCTAAGTAATATAAATATGCAATGTAAATCATGCAATAATTAGAAAGGTCTCATCCCAGCTTTAATGTTTGTACATACAGATTTTGTTCACTCCATTACAATTAAAATGATTCCCATCTCTGCAAAGAGCAGTAAAAGGAAATTACATTACTAAATTGGAACAAAATAACATTTTTAAACATGCAAATTGAATCGAGGAGCAAGAACTGTCAGAGCATCGAATTGTGCCCTCTCTACAAATCATTAACAATAGCACAGCCACTGCGAGAGGCTGTCAGTAAGGATTGTGGCCATAGTTGAATCGTATTTAATTAAATAGGAATTAATTCTTCAATGTTGGTGACAAAAAGTATGCAGTAATTAAAATGAGCTGCTTAAGTAAGATATCAATTAAAGGTTGACCAAACATATCTTCATGGATCTAATTTATCTGCTCTGAGAAAAATTGTACAGCAATGGCAATGTGCTATGGTTTCAGCAGAGGGTGATTTTAGTGTTCTGCATACCAGTGAGGGCAACAGTAAAGGGGAATTGATCTAACTCAGGGGTGCTTTGGAGGGCAAGAGTTCAGCTGATTTTTGGATTATCATTAAATTTAATAAACAGTCAGCTAAAGCCATACTGTTAGGTATGGTTACGTAGGTTAAACCACAAATCCCTTTCCTTGTTTGTGTCTGTTCGTAAACTGTACGTTTGGCTGGTTATTATACTGTAACAACAGAAATATAAATACAGTGCAGAGTGCTGACCTGTGTAATGAATTACTGTATTCATCCACAAGGGTTGCTTCAAAATAAATGTGTGCATATTTACCCTGAAAGAAATGGTCACAGTTGTGTACTCAGTAGGGTTTATGTATGCCACGCTGAATGTTTCCATCCTTCAAAACAAAGTGGTCCATTAAAATAACTGGGAAAAGGTAGAGATGCAGTTGTATAAAGTATGTATGACAATACATGTTCATGAGTGTACCTTATGAGTATGATTGTCTTATTTGATAGATGTTAAGAATTTTTCCTTTAAAACATCTTTCTTGATTTTTAAATCTACTACCAAGTGCAACAATGAAACAAACATATAAATATAAATAAGACTACAGTGATACAGAAATGAATTCTTAGTTGGAAACGCATAGAGCAAAATAACAATAGTGAAAAGAAGCTAATAATTAACTGTAACGACCAACACCAACAGAAAGAATTAATAAATAACATATTACAGAATAACGCAACACATGCCAGCACACATTATCAGATAAATTAATCATTAAAAAACTCTAGATATTCTTTGTGAATAGAGAACGTCACAAAGGGTTATAAAATGTTGTTCACACACCTTGTGTACAGAATTTATAATCTTAATAAAATATGAATCATTTCACAATAACAAACACAGGGGATTTCTCACATGTGGAATGTATCAACATGAAAGTAAAATCCCTCTCAAAAATTCAGCTGAGGTGAAGAAGATTTCCAGGGAGGAATTTTAAATCAGCCCTTCCGTAACCATCTCTTCAAACAATTGACTCATTACTCACAAAGGCATGCAATCAAATTCTCAGATATGATGACATACAATATTATCTTTCAGAAAAGATTTGGAAGGCAAAATGACTGCAACGAGCAAGAATCCAACAGCCAGGGACAGTTTGTGTGGAATGAGAGAGACAGGGACGAAAATGAGTCCTTTCAGGCATCTACAGGACAGGTCCTGGCAGAGCCCAGAGAAAGGGTTGAGCCCTCCTGAAGCTCAGTGTCCATGAACCACATCCTCCAGCTAACCCCTCCGTACAATGGTTCCAGGAAATGCTTTGACTCTTGTACCATAACGCCAGTGGATTGCATTTGCCAGGCCCAGTACTGATGAAACTTAAATCATTGCTCCCCTAATCCTGAACCATGAAAATCTCTTCTAGTTTAACTATATTTGGGTAACCTGCTTTAATTTCAAAATATCCTTCTTGAAATTAATTATGTTTTACGCAGTTCATAAAATGACTACTCCTATTGGTTGTGATAACAAATTGGCATTAAACCCCTTTGTCTAAACAAATCAAAAGCACTATATTAGGTCACTCTAAAAACTGTGTTCTATTTGTAAAATAAGTCTGTATGTACGTGTGAAAAAATCATTCACTTGTCTTCACATAGTTCAACATTCCTGGTTTCTATATTTCAATCCTATCTGCAGAACTCTTAAGAACAGAGTTTTTACACCTGATCCTAGTGACCTGCAGAATATTTCACTAAGCACTTCAGTGATCAATTAAAGCAATTGATTACCTGGCTGACAGGCCCTACTTGGATCCTTGGGTGAAAAGTGAATGCTGATTTTACAAGGACTGACAGACCCAATATTTTTCTAGGACCAGTGCTGTGAGCCACTGCCCACCTGGTTAAAACTAGTAAATGACATAATGCACATTTTTGCATGATCAATGCAACAATGGCATGCATAATCACAAGAATGCTTAACTATGAGAAATGGAATGGCCAGGGAATAATTACCAGACCTGCTGAAATCCAGCTAAGCCCATCTGTTCACCCTGATCACAGAGGGGAACACACAAGAGACTCAAAGAGACTCAAAGCTGTTTTCTCATTTAATGGTTGAGAGGGACCAGCTCAACTGGAGTGCCCCTGCTCCACCTACATTTTCTCTTAGGTGTGTAATGGCGACAGGGTTGAAGAGCTCACTTACCCCTTTGAGCACTTACCCTCACAGACTGTAATGTACACTACGGCTGTCATACATAAACAGTTAGGTTCAGACTGTCACAGGTGCTGACATTTCATTGCCAGGCAACAGGACCAGTCTGCCTGTGTGATGTCAGTATGGGAGAAAGAGGGAGAAGCCATCATCTGACACATGGACACAGATTCTATATGCTTGCCAGATAGTCAGCCCCACAATTTCCTCCATCCTCATCTCCTCTGAGTAAGAAGAGGTTTTAAAATTGGAAATTAAGAATTTTCTCCAGCGCTATAATACAGTACAGAAGGAGTTTTTCCACAGTACTATGCTGATACAAAAACATTGTGGTCCAGAGCCATCTGACTGTTCTGCTCTCATGTCAGTTCTGACAGTACTGAAGATCTGTACTCTCACTGTTCAATGTTGGTCCACCATTTTTTTCATCAATGCTGGGAGTTCTGGGAGGGTGATGAGGCGATGTCAGGCATAATGTTTGATATCCCTTTAACAGGATGTGCTCCATAAAGAGTAAGATGCAACAGGATTCAGCCTTTGAATAACACAGGGCCTTCTGAACTGGAACAATTATGGGTTATCAAAAGGAGACAAATTAAGGCATATCTAAAATTCTGACAATTTTCCTGCACACTGACAAGTGCAAGAAAAGACATGGACAAAAAAAGATAAAAAGATAAATGCTACATTAAAAGTAAGAGGAAACTGGAGCGAATGAAAGCCTTCTCCTGAAATAGGCAAGCAAAGGAGAAGCAACAGTGCTGCAACAGACGCCTTTGAATTATTCCAAAAAAAACATTGCTTTCATTTTCCAGGGACTATGAACTTCCCTCAAAAATCCTTACATTTGTACATTGAAACCAATGAATCTTATTTTTTGGTTCAGCAGGCATCTGCCTGTAGAATACTCTACTGCCCACACCAGCCCTTTCTGGGGAAAACCTGGCACTTGTATTCACCTTTTTTGCAGGGTTAAATTGTAGTCACACAATAATGTCTTCTGTGCTCTGGTAAAATGGAGAATAATGAACCCTATCAGAGATAATTGTGGCTACATAAAGATATGCCTTGATATTACACAAATAACAGGACATTTTCTGTTGACGATCAGATAGATTATAATGGAATCATATATATAACATATTATTGATAGTTATCTTCCTACATGAAGGAACATTTCTAATGCAAGTCAGTCAGATTATTTTTTTTCATTGTTTAATAAGAATCTAAGGTATGGCTCTGATTGTTTTATACTCTCTCCTTGTTCACCTTTTATTTATTCTACAGCCTTTTATTCTACAGCCTTTTTTTCATGGGTAAAATATAAGGAACTCTTATTCTATCTCTAGAGAGTAGAGAGAACAGCTGATGGCATGAAATTAGGTAAATTATCCTGATCCAGAGAGCTCAGCCAGCTTGTTTTTTTCTTTACTCATTTCTGTTGACTGCAATGAAATTAGAGTCACAAGCAATGTTTTATCTTTGCCATTGACAGAGATTGAGAATCTGATACAAGATGCGACTTCTTCTTTTCCACATTTTTAATGTATAAACATTAACTCGTTTATTAACAAGCTGGTACTGTAATTTGTTGATGAATGTGACTCACCCTTGACATTATAGACGCCTGTCATTGGTTTGCTGCTGTCCTCTGAGGCCTGTTATTGAATAGGCTGCTAACGTTCACTTGCAGGTCAGCTGGGACAGACACAGACCAGGTATGTCCTTATCTGACGGCTATTTTCAGCCTTCGGTGACAGATGTGACGCTGTCTTATTAGCGGATGAATTGCTTCAGACAGTGGCACTGAAAAGTGAAAAGTGCACAACCAGAGTCAGCAATATCCTGACCACTGTACAACGCGACTTATGTTAAGGACAAGCAACTTCCCTGTCAATCAAAGTCCTGAGAACTTGCGCCTTTTATAATTTACAATAAAAAAAACAGTCAGGATAGACTTTCCCAGCTTTTTTTTCAGTGATGTTCCTAGACTGTAATCTCTCAGAGAGAACATTGTAAAGGCAGCCAAAGAATGCTATTCAGTTTTATTATTGCAGTAAAAGAAGAATTTGAATTGTGGATGCCCACTAATTTCACACATGGCCATTTTATCGGGAATGTTATCAATGTAAAACAAATCTGCCATTTTAAAACTCTGAGCATTCTCAAAACACATTTAACACCCATTCTCCATGTTTTTTAAATGGCACGAGGGTTTCTGACATTAATCTCATACATTCCAATCAGAACAGAATCTCAAAAAACAAATAGGAGTCCATTTGAGACCATGCTGTGTTAGCTGGGTTTCCATTCCCCCGATTCCCCCCCAGGAATTTCATGTTTTCCAAGTCTCAGGACATGAACCCCCTTGACAATAATACCGTCCTGACGCCTCCTCTTGGGTGTGACCCATACCCTCCTGGAAGCGGTTGCATGGTTGAAATTTTACCCATCATGCTTGGGATAAAGCACCACAATAAAGCTGTCAGGTAAGAAGAATAGGGGTCGGGGGAGACTTTGCCAAGGAGCGCTGGCCCAGCGTGTGTCTTACATCACCTCAGGGGCGGCTACATGCTTCCTGAGAGCGCCATATTTATAGCATCTATTATTTAAAATCAGCATTAGAGATGTGAGAGATGCCACACTGTTCCCCCAGAGCACTATTACATCCCATCCCCCTACCCCACCGCTGCACGCACACACACACCCACACGCACACACACACACGCACTCCGCCCCATAAGATGATTTTGCATTCTTATTTCACGAATTCAAGCAAGCACAAGAGCCAGATGGAATTAGTGTACTTCTTCAGATAGGCCAAGACCCCAGTACATAACTTCCGAAGCATTCAGCAAGTGCTCAGGCTGCTGTAGCTGCAATGCAGTTTGACTGTACTCAAATGCAGCTGAGTGATGATTTTTATTTCTAATAAATAACGTCACTACTTGATTACGACATGCTGCACTGGGATGATGCAGGAAAGTTATCATTTTGGTTAGAACTGCGTAACTATACTAAAATCCAGCCTGGAACAATCATAAAGTGTGTGTGTGTGTGTGTGTGTGTGTGTATGCTGTTTCCTTGTTTGATCTATGCCATGCTGCAGAGAAGAAAAAAAAGGGGGAAGTGATCAGGCAACTGTTCCATCCCTTCAATCACATTCTACCCTGGTCTTAATACCAGTGAACATATTACCCTCTCTGCTATGATCTGTTGTGCTTTGAAGTGGTACAGTACACTGTCCAAACCTCTAGGCTGGTCGCAAAATCACTTAAAGCACCGTTTTTCTCTTGCTATTTCGGGTACGGATTCCAGTCGTTCAAGACGTTTCCTGGATTTTAGTTATCTAAAAATGGCGCGTGAAGCGCCGCATTTGAAAGGACTTCTCGTAGAGAAGGCAGTCGTGTGTTGTTTGCCGCTGGGTATGCGGAGACCAAATCTCGGCTGACTCATCTTTAATCGCCTTTGGACGCCTTTTTCCTGGCTGTAAAACCTACAGCTCCAGCACAGACGATGTGCCGGGTGAGCCTGAACACACAGATAAGTTATAGTTAGCCCAAATGTCAAGCTGAGTTAACTCTGTAATACTACTGACCAAACAATCACAGTCATCTAACATTATACCTCTTCGTTTCTGAGCTTATAACTAGCTGTGCAAGGCTCTGTGTGACGGTGTAGGGTACTGTGCCATGCACATTTTAAATGATAAACTGAAGGTTTTGCTTTTACATAGCAATCATTTGCAAGGCTTTAGAGTTCATGTAAACGCCAATTTCCTGGTGAATTGATTAATGTATTAAATATATTTTCTAGGGACTGTATGAAGTTAAACATAATTTCAGTCACTAAAAACATTCTACTGGATACAGAAAAACCACATTTTCATCCTCAGTCCCTGGGTTGGTGTACAATAGCATTCATAACGTAGACACATTAAAATACAGTGCAAAAACAGGAGAAAGGACTACAGACAGACACATCCCAGAGCCAAAACAAGACAAGACAAGAGACTGCAGTCATAATGTACACATAGCTTAAACAGGAATAATAACTATCTACTGTGTTATTCTTCATTTGCTATTTTAATGCATACAGAATGACATATGGAAAAATGCACATTAAATACCAGCAATTCTGTGAGTGACCATTAAAGGGAAATTCATGTCCAATTAGCACCATCCGGAGGCTGAGATATCATTTACTGTACTTCTGCTTCACCTCCTGTTAACAGATGTTAATGCAACAAAAGCAGGCAATGGCCTGGATTCCATCAGCACTTATCCTTCATTTTGACTTGCAAATAAATTCAAATGATCACATTTTTTCACCACACAGTTCAGCAAGCTGATTCTGGCAATTGATGAACCTGCCAACCTGTTCATACAAAACAATGAACACCTGCTTCAAACCGTGAATGAGAGGACAAACATTGTTTGAACAGAGGTCATTGTTTACGCACATGAATGCCCGCACAGTGACATACAGGTACATATGCACATGCAAACTCATGTTTGTGCACACACACATACACACACACACACTCTTGCCCCCACTAACAGACACAGCCAGTACAAGATAATGTTCCTTTGTACCCTGAACATTAATAAGGATGCATACTGTTGTCATCCGTCACCATGACAAACCAGGTCCTGCTGGAAGACTCAAATGTTCGTAATATATACACACTGACCAAGGGTTGGATGAGACAACATCAAGAAACATCACCACCCATGCCAGCATAGTAAAACACCAAGGAGATATCCCTGATCTCTCCATTAAGGTAATACATAAAGTACACATCCTCTATGATACAAAATGAGTTTGAGAAGCAGAATTAATGACATATGGTGGTCATAGCTTCCTCTGTTTTGGAGATCACTTAAATTCATCTGTCCCCCGTGGAAGAACGCAGTCCAACATGGCTCACCAACCGCCAACAATCCCTGTCCGTCCATTAGCAAAAAATAAAAAGATCAATTTTGCGTAACCTTTCAAAAACAAATTAGGCCAGTTCCGCTTCTGCCCCCTCTCCATTTAGCCATGAGCATCTGTGCGATAATGCTTACAGATGGATGCCACTGTTTGAGCTCGGCAGGCATATTTCCCATCCCTTCACACTTCACTGCTGCCTTGAGGTAACATAATTGGGACATCATATGCATGATTGCCTGAAAAAGGCTGAAGGTAAAGCTATGCAATGATGTTTCTATTTATTTTATCAGTGCCTCCCACCGTAAACATTTTTTTTTTTTTTTTTACTGAAAACCATAACTGCTTCATCATATATAACACTGCTCTGCACTACAACCCCATAAGGTGGGGAATGAGTTTCTCTCCTGACACCTGGTGGTAGACTCCATTATTGCAGCATTGAGCCACACCTGCTGGTCACTTGACTTTCTGGAAGAACACACCTGTGGCACAGCATATAACCTGCACTCAAAGCACTGTGGCTCAGAGAATTCCCTTGTTCCATTTATTTGAAGGGAAGTGAAATCTACCAAGATGGATTTCTAGGGTGGTTGTGAGCTGAAACCTTGTTTGGACATTTTTGCAACAGGTTAATGCAATAGTGACATTGCTGATGTACAGTATCTAATTGCAAATACTCATATGTACAACAACATGTGTGTTCCTGGAGCATCCAGAGGGCTGCCATTATAACTTTGGCATAGATGAACGATGAGGGTCATCCAGTCTGTACCAAGATGGGATCAATAGCAGAGCTACCAGGGGAGTGAACTGAGATAATACAGTACCCTCCATAACATTTGGGGTACATTTTTTCTTGATTTAGCTTTGTACTCAACAATGTCAGATTTGTAATCCAGCAATTCACATGCTGTTCAATTGAAGATTTCTCCAGCTATTATTCAAAAATATTTTTGGTTTTTGGTTTCACCATATACAAATGACAACACTTTTTTTATACATACTCCACCCATTTCAGTACACTATAATGTTTGGGATGAATGACCTCACAGGTGTGCTTCCTTTGTGCAGTTATAAGACGGCTTTCAGGATCTAGTCTTGAGCCTGGATTTTTGTTTGTCTTTGGAGTCATCATTTTTTGTCAACATAAGAACCAGAGGTGTGTCAATGATGTGCCAAAGTCAAGGAAGCCATTATGAGGTCCTTATTCATGAAGTTCAAAAACTAATATGTGTGTGATCAGGGTATTTGGCGAAAAGACATAAATAAAATACCCACATCCTGTAGTATGTGTACAGGTACCAATAGAGATTACTGTTGATACTTGATCTTTTGCTTTTCTCTGCTGTTGCTTTTCTCTCTGCTGTTCTTACTTATCTTCTTTAGTGTCCTGTTGGCATATGTACAGTTTTTGCCTGGAAGGGGAGGATATTCTCAGGGCTTTCAGCTTAGATTTTTTTATTTTCTCTATTTGCATATCCACATTTTCTGCATGAATGCATGTGCAGATTATTTTGGTAAACTGTGGAAATGTGAATCTGGACCTGATGTGCTTATCTGCGAGTGGCCTTTGTGGACAGACCCTGATGGGACAGACCCATGAGACAACGCTCCATGACAGGAAATATGAAAACAAGATCACTAAGAAAAATAGTTCTCTCATTTGCAAATAGTAACTAAGTATGATGTTCAGCCATCCTCTATTTCCTTCAAGTTTATTGGTGTTGAAGTCCTCCACTGTCATTTTTTTGTGTTCATGGTGTTATTATTATTATCATTATTATTATGATCAATGTGAGTGTGAGGTGTCAGTGTGAAGAATGGCAGACATCTTAAGAGCTAACCAATTTATGGCCAGACTGAGACAGCTGTATTTGGACTTATGCCTTCATGCCAAAGACTCATCTAATCTTTGTGATAGTGCATGGGAAATGGAATTTTTAATGACCACAGATGCATTGGCATCTTATTCAGGAGACCGCATCTCTTGCAGTGCAGTGTCCCCATCTCCACTTGCTCCACTTAAAGCTTTAACTTGATTGTCTGGCCTGGGAGGTCAAACAAGAGCTAGCCAAGCCAACCAAACCTCACTAAGTTTTAAACATCAAGTATGACAGAAGGTCCCAGGGTCTTGTGGCTGCTTGAGTTTTCGTAACATACAAGTCAGCTTGTTATTGTATTATCTGAATAAAATTTGATTTCATATTCTCAGCTCATGAACTGGATACATATAGAATGCTGTATATATGATTGTGATATGGAACAGCTGTATTTTGTGACATAGTAGGATTACAGTGTCCTGTACTTTGTCATTTCTCCATTATTATTTGTGCTACAGTGTATTTTATGCAAATGTAGCTGTATTAATAAACTGCTTCCCTTGCTTTAAATATCATGTTTGACCTCCTATATGGCTCCTTGTAATGAAATATAATGTGGTGCATCTAACTGTACAATGTTTGATCTGAAATGTATGTAGAAGATGCAGAAAATGTGCAGAATTCAAATGATGGGACTGATGTCAGCAAGTTAAGAACTGAAAACTAGTAAACCTTTTTCAATGTTGAAGAAAACAATTACCAAACAGTGCCACCAGATATATGAAGATAACCACTAATATTTTGTTGCTATTGTAATCTTAAGTGGCCATTTTTATTATGTTTTATGTATTCTGGTGGTACAGACGGAAGGCCCCAATGACCTAGTACTTGAAATAGGGTGGAGATGTGTCACTTATCATATGTAACATTTATTGTGCAGCTCAGCTGCTACAAATCTGTAAATAATGTGTAAATTTGATTTTTTTTTTTCATGCAGCTATGTCATAAATTCTGTGACATTTAATTTGTGGTATATATTCAGTATGGCAATTAAAGAACTTGGCCATTGTTCAGAGTATAAGCATTTTACGTATCTTATTCTAGTCTAGTGTTATGCAGAGAGTTCTACGTTCTCTTTCTTGTAGGTTTCCTGTCAGTTTTCCTAAAGTGATGCTGATTAAGGCCTAATTTTCACTTTACCGAGGAAATCAGCACTGAATATTCACAAAAACTTTCTAAAGGGGATTTATTTGTAGGCTTCAGTAACTGTAACAGCAAACACAGGCTTGAAGCACCTGTTTGCCATACTTGAAAGCTCTGATATTACTTACCTTTGGTCAACTGTCAAGTAGCCTATTATACTAAAACAAAGAAACGTGCAGACATGACCATAGTTTCGCATTCCAGCTTAATCGAGTTGTTGCAAGTTGGCTAACAACTTCCTGACAATGAAAATAAATGTGTACATATTGCATGAAGCAATTCCTCAACAATTTCTCGTCACGCACTTTTTTAGTGTTTTTGATAAAAAAAAAAATAAGCACATCTTACGAAATTGTTGTAAAATAGACTTAATTCTAGAGCTCTCTATGGTACTGAGTATTCAAGCTTAGCTTCAAATCCAACCGAACAGGAAGCGACTGTTTCCAATTATTTGTGATTGACAACATCATCGACCACTAACGTAATAGCATTTCTTTGTATATGCGTAGGCTCCTCCTCCACTGAAACGCCTGTCAACTCTGACCTCGCACGAAAGCGCCTGGAACGGCATCTCCACATTAGCTACTGCCTTCTCCGCCTCTCTCTGCAGACTAGTGAGGTCTCCATTCAAACACGGCTGAACTCCAAGTGATGAGACTCAACTCTCCACATTGGCGATTCAGCTCCTGAACTGTGCATCTCCCCCAAAGAAGAAAACTGGCTGTGGAGGCTGAAGACAGACTTAACCCAGAGAGCGAGAGTGGAGCGAAAATAATAATACTGTCCCGCGAATACTGACAAGTGCTGCTAGGCTAGCTGTTACACCACAGACTGCAAATATGGCGAGCGCCTCTTACCATATCTCTAATCTGCTGGAGAAAATGACATCCAGCGACAAGGATTTCAGGTAAATGAGGTTTAATGATAATATGCAATACTCTGAAGGCGCGTCTTCTTGTAATCAAGCTCTTTTTCGCCATGTATGTTTAGCTTTCATTGAGATTGGTTTGCGCTATTCCGGACGATTAGCTATGAAGCTAACAAGCTAACACTGGAAGCCCGAAAGAGTAGGCCTCAATTCTCTGTTTATGTTTTGGCGTAAAACACAACATCACAAACACCAAAAACCACACTGAGCTGTAATTAGTATGCCCCACATTGATTATGATGCGTCTGTTGATAACTGTTTTTCTACCATATGTTCAGTAAACAAAAACTACTGGCATTTTCTAAAGTCATAGTCATGGCTGATCATCAATGGTACTGTAGCTAACTAGCTAGACAGCTAATGTTACTGTACCATACTCCCAACTTTTCCTTTGATGGCTTCCATAAAATCACTGAAGTCGTGTTAAAGTAGTCAGATGGGCTTTTACTTTGATAACAAGACAGTTACATTGCTAGTCAACTAGCTAGTTATAATCTGTTTTCATTTACTTGCCTGTACGGTCGCTAGTCAATGTATGGCAAAGATGTATGTCAATAGCTAGCTAGCTAACTAAGGGTTGAACTTGAAATCTAACGTTAGCTAGCACGTCCATAGTTGGCGAGTTTGTCCCATGATGTACTTTGTTTGCTGGAACGTTATGTATTTGATGTTTCAGGCATAGATTTTCGTGAGATGCATTGTAGGTATTTTGCCAGCTAGCAGCACATTATTTTTTGGAATAAGTTGTAACTTCGTCGTTTGATAAGTTGCTTAGCAAACTTAAAGCAAGGTATAGTTATTTAACCCTAACCAAGTTTTCACAGGTTGCAATATTTTTCATAGCTGCAAATTTGTTTACCTGAACCAATTCGTCAGTTATCATATCTTTGTAGCCAAACACTTAGTCTCCTGTCCGTCAAATAACGGTTACTTGAAGTTTTGATGTTAGCACCAAACCCTACTAGACAATACACGTGAATAATAAGTAATTGTTGATAAAATTTAATAATTATTGCACTGCTTGTTATGCAGCACACCCTACTCAAACCTCATGAATGATTTATTCATTCTAATTTCACGTTATTTAATGGCGTGAAGTATTCTCAAGCTTGCTGTCTTGCCATACCTGGTCAAAAATCATGTGCGAGGTGCAGGTAATACTATTCTGGGGTAGGCATACCAAAACATAGCAGCTTATGTTTTGACAGTGTCAATTTATAATTGACTAACTGGGCGTTTAATTGGTACAGTGCAGACTGATATGTTTAAAGTGACTACATATGGTAGACTGAACTTGATCCCAATATGTGTCATATACATTCGCCAATTGGGAAACGCACCAACAACAACAATAAAACATGCTTATTGAGCCTAAAGACACAGCAGATAGTGGGGATGATGATCCGGGTGACTGGAGGAGGCTGTAGGCAACAGTAGGAATATCTCTGCGGTAATTTTGCAATGAGATGGAATTAGATATGCCAATCTCAACATTTGGGACTCATGTTCAACTAGCCTGTTTGCCCACCTGGAGTTATTGATCAGTTTTATCAGGCCTGCCTATTCTGAATTCACTCATTTGTTAATGTGCATGAAGTGGAACATAAATTATGTTACATGCTATTTGCACTGTAACTATTAATGCAACTGTTAACTAATAATCCGCATTTTATGCTTTAAACTCCAGAGAAGTATACATTATGCACAACTTATCTGACATAAAATGTTAAGATGACAACTTGAAAGAATCGAGAATGCTTCTTATGCTAATCTTGGGTTTATGCATCAAACATTGTGCAAATCCATGCAGGCTCAACCAACAATTTAATATTTTGTTCTCCAATCTTTTCAGATTTTGAAAGGAAAATCCCCCAGGATGTTACACCCGTAATAGTCATATGTTTAGCTCAGGTTAAATGCAGCAGCATTTTCAAGGGAAAAACTTTTCAATACAGAAGACCTCATGTACAAGTTTTCTGAATTCACTTTTGGTTTCATATATTCAAACAGATATTAAACCCTTATTAAATATTTATATTTAATGTTTTGTACTTGAGGGTGCAATAATCTTTGAGAATTATTCAGTAAGTTGCTGTGCACTAGTCATAATTTAATGTAGGTTCATATGTTTGTCCCATTTATTCATATAAAATGTTGCTTCCTGCTTGTTCTGTTCTATTCATGGCACTTTTCCACCCCCTCTGCTGCTCTCCACTACTGCACATCACTTAATTTCTCAATCTATTAATCAATTACACAGCAACTCAACCAGGTTTCTTTGGTCTGTTCTGGTTTTTGGAATTTAAGGTGAAAGCAAATAAGAGTAGGATTAGGATTTAGGCCGTCCTTAAGGTAAGTCAGTCCTTGAATCGGGTGAGACCTTGAATAGGGTCTTAGCAACAAGTGTGGGTCAGTCATAAAGTGTGAGTAGGGGTGAAGCAGCAAGTGTAGGTCTATGAGAGGATGATGGCTGTAGTGAGATTGGTGTGGAGGAAGTGCCAGAGGCTAAAGCTGGCAGAGGGGATGCTTGCAGGACAAACGTTATCGATTCACTCCAGAGGAGTAAACAGTCACTGCAAATTGAAATGTCTTTGTTGATACCAAAGGTGATTCCACATGACCCTTTCACTTAAAAATGATGGCCAGGCTTAGTTCCAGAGTAGTTCCACTTATTATCAGACTTCACATTCACATATCATTAACATGTTAAAGCAACATTCAGAGTATTTACAAAAACCAAGTTTATTGTGTGTTTTACCCCTAGGAAACAGCTTGCTCTGCATAAAAAGAAGTGTAAAATAGAGGTAAAAAAATCTTGCATAGAACGTATAACAATAATTGTGAATGCTAAACTACAAATGTAAAAACATTTTTCTCCCAAACTATGTTATAATACATTGGGGTCAGCAATGTGTGTGTGACGCCTGAATAAACAAATCAAATTCAGCACCTGCTTTTACACATTCGAAAGTAGGTTTTGACTTATGAAGTGTTCATAATTTTTACAAATTGGAATTTGATTTGCAGCTTGAAATTGCAGGAAGCCCAAGGCCAGAAAAGTTAATCAAATTATCCAAAAGCTCTATTAGAGTTTGAGCGTCTGAAATCGAAACCATGAATTGCGTTTTCTGGTAACTGGTTGTGTTCAGTGACAGTGCACCTTCATGTCCACCTTGGTCCTTCCAGGTTCATGGCCACCAATGACCTGATGTCAGAGTTGCAGAAGGACTCCATCAAGCTGGATGATGACAGTGAGCGCAAGGTGGTGAAGATGATCCTCAAGCTGCTGGAAGACAAAAATGGAGAGGTGCAGAACCTGGCTGTCAAATGGTAGGAGCATCTCCCAGTCCCCTGCCCCATTCATTGCCTCATTTTTATCTATCCTTCATTTAACCTGGGGAAACCTGTTGAGGTGGACATCTGTCATAAACCAGGATAAACAAATGCTCAGCATAAAACTCTACAGCATGTTATAATACCAAACAATAACCAAAAGCCAGAAAGCCATTATCATTACATTACCAGCAAATTGTATGTCAAAGCAAGAGCATATCAAATCATTTCATGGTTTGTAGTGAGGGCAAAAAAAAGAACAACATATTTAGCAGATGTTTTTATCAGTGGAAACGATTCAGGTGAAGCACCTCACTCAAGAATATAACAGCAGTGATGTAGCTTGGAATCAAACCAACAACCTTGGAATTACAAGCCCAGCACTCTAACTATTATACTGCCATGTAATTTTGTCTTATGATCGCTCCCTCTTGTTTGTTGCCTTCATCGTAATCCTTTGAAAAAGCTTCATGTTTACATGTCACTGACGCTTTGCATGACTAGTATTTTAGCTCTGTGTCAGAACTTTTGGATATCTTTATTCCTGATGCTCTTTGATTCTGATAAGGGATGTCTCATTCAGGGGAAATCTGACTCATAAGATTCTGTCAAAATATGTACCAGACAAGCAATTATCATGACTCATGGGTAGTTTTTTTTTTTTTTTTTTTCAGATTTCACTGAATTTTCTAAAAGTGGACTTTGAAAGTTCAATAAATTACAAATAGATGATGGGTATGAGTTTTATTTGACTTTTGGCCTCCTGAATTGAACTGTAATCAGCCCTACTCACTGCAGCGTTCTTCCATGGGCTCGTCTGATTCATGTGGCGAGTAGCCTTCACTATTTTTCACACTGTTTTTCTGCAGATATACACCTATCTGGATAAGATGGATCAGTCACAACTGTTGATATTAAGTTTAACCAGCCTCACCAGCTATTGTGTCCAAGCGAGGCAGAGCCTCTTTTTTCTTGGTCTAATGTGGACCTTCAGCTATCGCTGTAGTGCCTGAGTTCAGTTCCCTAGCTATTGTGTAGCCTGGACTTGAACTCCCACACTCCCTGCTGTGGAGGACAAAGCCACACCAAAAAAAACGTACCTTTACTCATGCGCAACCCTAAAGCCCAGTGAGCTACATCATTTTAATATTCCCCACACGCTTCCTCACCTTTTTAGGGCAGGAAGTTATTTGGATGAAGTCATTTTCGAGCTGCGTTTCTTGAATAGATTAACATTAATGGCCCACTTGCTTGGCGTTCTGCTGGCAAGCGCTCTTATACTATATGGAAATTGAAGTAGCAGGAGTTCAGCATCAGCTCGAATGAAGGAATTCCCCAGCATTCATGCTCGGGAGGAGAGCAGCCATTTGCCCCAAATTGAATATTTTAAGGCTCACTGTGAATATGCCATTGCTTTGGGTAGTTGATTGTATATTGTGGCTGTGTTGCTGGCTGTTGTCATCACCTGCTGTTCTTTAAGGTGTGTGAGGTAAACAGCCCAATATTGTTGGTTGGAGTTTTTTTTTTTTGTAGCTTCAGCTCTGCTAATCCCTTGTACCTTTGCACTCGATGCTGACCCTTCAGGCACCTCCACACAGACAGCCCTTCTCTGTACAGCTTGGATCCCAGGCACATATTGTAGGGGGCCACACTGTCTGAATGTGTTTGGTAGTGCTAAGGACCGAATTACTTAAATCATTGATTTGTGAAGTGGCCCAAATAAATCTGTAGACAAAAGTTAGACGAAATTCACCATTGTGCAGCCAATGACCTAGATCGAGATGGAATTAGTGCCCCACTTCTTTCCCATTTGGAGCTGGGCACTTCCAATTGTTTTCTTTTTTGGGAAGTGAGTCGGAACCTCCATCAGCCACAGGAAGTAGACTTGCTAATTTTGCAAATAGAGCCGTGAAAGAAGCAAGCTGCATTCAGTGGCGCTGTGCGTTTCTCATGCTGTTTTACTGGTATTGTCATGTGATTGGATATTATTTGAGCAATAAGGAATGAGTGAACAGCTTATTTTGTGATTCTGAGGTTGTATTAAGGTCATAATGGTCAAAGCTAGCATATGCTATCAATTTCTGTCCAGAGCAGTCAGATTTTTGTTTAACAATCATGAATCGCCTACGCACTTTCAGGACTTAACTAATATTTTATCACAATTCACATAAACTCTGGGTCTTAGCTGGTTCTAAGGAGAAAGCCACATTTTCTCACACATGCATGAACTGCCATTGTAAATCTGACCAAGGTCTTAAACTGATGTGGATTCGGTACTAAAGTAAATACTGCTCCCAGATGTGATAGTGGGAGTGATGTGATCGTTTGAGATCTGATTATCTGGGATCTGAGATGAGCCGATGACTCGCAGTGCCCTTTTTCAGTTTACGTAGAGAAGTAGACCACTACAAGCAACCTCATTTGTCATGGTTCTGAGCGGTCACTAAATTCTGTGGTCATGTTTTTCAGTCTGGGACCACTTGTCAGTAAAGTGAAAGAGTACCAGGTTGAGACCATCGTAGATACGTTGTGCACAAACATGCTGTCGGATAAGGAGCAGCTCCGGGACATATCCAGCATCGGGCTGAAGACTGTGATCGGAGAGCTCCCTCCTGCATCTAGTGGTAAGTGTTGTGAGCTACATGACGCTGTAGAACTGACTGCAGTTTCATTAGCTTTTACATCTGCCTGACTCCATGACTTCAAAAGCTTAACACACATTGCAAATGGATGAGATGTTAAATGTGGAGCCTTGTTTAATGTAGAAGATTCTCTGTGGGTGAGTGGGTGGAAGGAATTACCCACAGACACTGTAGCCTGGGGCAGAATGCTCTCATTCTGTTAATAAAGTAGTTGTATAACTACTGTGGAAGCAGAAGTCAGGCACTCGATTTTGGTTATTAAGTATTACTTATATGAAGAATGAAGATGAGTTATCTCTCAGTGAAGTCTGAAAGTTCCATGTATGTAGCTCTAAGAAGTTCTGGCTTGCCTTTGTGTGTATTTTATATATTGGATGTCCCCAAAGTTGAAGTAATTAAGAACATTTTGACACGCTTTCCTGAGCACCACAGATTTTTTCAGACTTAACTCCTGGGAAACATCAGGCTTTCAAATGGAGAAGCTTAAGACGTATTTAGATAAGATGTAGAAATACCTGAGCTATGAGTGCTGTCTGCTTCTCTGACAATCTTTAGGAAATGGAGAAACGCTCCCTATCTCATAAGCTTTCAATTCATATTGTAATGTAGGTAGCACTTTGCTTCTCTGCTTTGATGCTGTGCCATTTTTGGGGGTAATTTTTGCTTTTTCCTTTTTAACCACTCCATGTAATGATTCTTACATTCAGGGTTAAAGTTCAGGTAATTTCAAGTAAACAATGCTGTGGAACCACATTTCTTGCCTCAGTATTAGGATATGTGCTATCCTGAAATGAAAGTGCAACTGAAAAGCCAATCATTGGGGAAGATTGAGAGAAGACCCCTGTAGTCATATTGTGTGTATGCGCCTGTCTGTGTGCATATATTTGCATGTGTGTGAGAGAAAGTATGGCTGTATGTGCTTGTGCAGAAATGTATGACTGTGTCTGTCTGTGTGCGAGTGAGCAAGCGATTTTGGGTCAAGAACAGAAATCTTACTGATAATCACATGCTGTCTACAGGCCATGTGGTCTGGCCTGAACTGTCTGAACTCAGGTCTGTTATCCCCCCCTTCCCCAACCCTCTTTCAGGCTCTGCCCTCGCTGCCAGTGTCTGCAAAAAGATCACGGGACGCCTCACCAGTGCCATAGCTAAGCAGGAGGATGTCTCCGTACAACTTGAGGCCTTAGACATCATGGCAGACATGCTTTGCAGGTGAGCAAAAGGCTTCTCGATAAGATCATAACAATAATGACAGTTTCTGCGATTGCAAACATCCTGGCCGACATGCTGTGCAGATGACTGCAAATGAGACCCAGAACAAACTCTCTTCTCATATCTATGAAATAATCTGGGCTTGAAATGTTGTCCTAAAAAGCAGTCCTGAAGTGCCGTAGGATCTGTTGATTTTTGTTTTCACCTTAAATTTCACAACCAGTTCAGCCCCAAGAAACCAAATGAAGCAAGTTCACTGGGTAAGCCGTGTTAATTTAGCTTAATTTAGTTAAGTGCTGAGTGACAATGAAAACCAGCAGACCTTGCAGGACCTGGGTTAGGAACCACTGATTCAGCAGTGTAGGCACTGCAAGACTTCAGCAGCTTACTGATTTGGAAAGAGGCCAGTACTGTCACTACTATTCAGACACCCATGGGGGTCATTCAAAACACAGGCAACATTACTGGCCAATGATGCTGATGATCATGAAGATGATGGTGTTAATGGTAACGATGATGGTCTCTATCATTACAAACACAATGACCTAGGAACAATGACCGAGAAACACTAACCTGCACAAAAAACATCTGTTTGTAATGCTAGCCGTAATGTGATGGAAAAACATAACGGACATAGGTTGCAGAGCCAAAATACTAAATATCCAAATGAGTGAACCACTTTGCTGTGTGAATACATAGTACAAATGCAAAGGTAATGATAATGTTAAAGCAGAAGTCAAGAAATAACATACCAGCTAATGGTAGCACAGTGGAGTACTGTGGTGATTTTACAGAAGCAAAAACACTAGTTGTGGTGCACCATTTTTTTAGTTGGTGACTGAGTGTTAAGATGGGCCAAGTGTCTGTTTTTACTGTTTCAGTGAAATATTTAGCCTGATTTGTGTCCTCACATGAAGCGGTATAGGGAATGGCCTCATGTTTTCACTCAGGTTTATAACTAATTTTCCATCTGTCCTCTCAATGAGGGGCCAAATGATGCATTGCTTTGTGTATGAAATTGGCCCACCGATGCCCAAGGTTTATTAGCCAGGGGGAGCCAAGGATTGCTGTGTCATCCGACTTCAGTCTGCCAGAAACATTTTATAATAGATCATTTTATCTTACCTTTTATGAGTGATGAGAATGTTTTCCATAACCTTGTTGCTGTATTGATGAAATAAAGACTTTGCTTTTGTTAATACCTCCACATTATATGATACTGAGTTTGTTACTTTTCTTTGTTAGCTGGACTGTCTGGTCTGTGTGTTTCTTGCATTGCTTTGTGTATGAAATTGGCCCACCGATGCCCAAGGTTTATTAGCCAGGGGAGCCAAGGATTGCTGTGTCATCCGACTTCAGTCTGCCAGAAACATTTTATAATAGATCATTTTATCTTACCTTTTATGAGTGATGAGAATGTTTTCCATAACCTTGTTGCTGTATTGATGAAATAAAGACTTTGCTTTTGTTAATACCTCCACATTATATGATACTGAGTTTGTTACTTTTCTTTGTTAGCTGGACTGTCTGGTCTGTGTGTTTCTCTGTAAAAAAAATGAGTTTTGTCAAAGGTTTTGAGGAGAAAGATGTCTATTTCATCTGATATATAAACCCTTTTAGGTAAATTTTTAATTGAGTAGATATTAAGTGTTCGTTTTTTGTATAGAACAGTGAACAGCAAAATGGGGGGCAGCAAAATGAGTCTGAAGTTTAGGATTTCAGAGCACTAAAAATAAATCTGTTGTAATCATCACTTTATCATATTCTATCGGTTATCATGTGCAAAAGACATTATTTTCCATGTGCATTGCTTTGTGAAACTCTGGCAGTTTTTTTTTTTAAGAAAGTGTTTTCTTAAAATATCATCTCAAAAGATGTAAACAGTTGCGTAGGATCTGAAGCTGCGCAACCCACACAAACCATATGGATATTGTTATAAAGATTAAAAATGAAATTTTCTATTCATGATCTGCAAATTTCAGACCCAGTGAGAGCTGTGAAGCTTGTTGGTCAGCTTGACAGAAGGGCCTTGAATGCTAATTGGCTCCAGCACCTGTCACTCAATGAATCCGCGTTTCCCTGACAGCTGTCAAATTGCATTGATAGGGTCGACAGCCTGTCGGTCTGTATACCGTATCATAGACTCACGCAGACTTGAGAGAGACGAGGTTGCATTGTGAAACCATTTTTGTCAGATGCTTCATGAAAAGAGCATTGTCGGAAATGTTTTGACAGATTTCTTATTCGGCTTTTTGAGGATAACGGGGGAGGATTATGATGGTTCCCTTGTTTCATCAGTGCAGTCCTACCTTTTTTTAGAAGGTTTTTTTTTAAAACGCACAGTATAATTTCTGTGTTTAAACAGTCATCTCTCTGCAGTGGTGTATATGTTTTAAACTGCATTCCTGTAATTTTCCTCCTACAGTGCTTAGAAGTACTTACAACATTTGTGTCAGTAGGAAAGGGCACATTGATGGTCCATTGATGGTTGTCTTATGTACAGACAGATGTACATCTATGCATCTATCTGTAGAGAAGGATGCTGGTGCTCTGTGGGTCCATTCTCTGTGCTCTACGTTTTCCTCTGTCCTCCACAGACAAGGTGGCCTGCTGGTGAACTTCCACCCCTCCATACTGAGCTGCCTGCTGCCTCAGCTGACCAGCCCGCGGCTGGCAGTGCGCAAGAGGACCATCATCGCCCTGGGCCACCTGGTCATGAGCTGCGGAAACCTGGTGTTCGTGGACCTGATTGAGCACCTGCTGTCCGAGCTGTCCAAGAACGACTCCATGTCCACCACCCGAACCTACATCCAGTGCATCGCCGCCATCAGCCGGCAGGCCGGGCACAGAATTGGTGAGCCATTTTTTTTCCATTCATGAGATTCTGTGCAGTTTGTTTGTCTAGAATATAAAATAATGAAATTATTACAATTATATGCACAGGTGTTAGAGATAACCCGAAGTGGCTGGAAACTTAACCATCTTAAAAGCAAAAATACTTCATGTCCTAACAAAGTACTTATACTACAGCTGGATATTTAATGAAGTAATTCAGGTTAAGTACCTTGCTTAAGGGAACAATGACAGCGCACCATCTGAGACTTACTGCTTTATGAGGAGACTGAGTCCATGGTGTCATTAACTGCACCTGGGAGATCAGGATGTGAAAGAGACGGCGAACATGCCCAGTTAATTTGTGGATTAAATACGCAGCATTGAGAGTTGGCCTTTTGACATTGCCTGGACGCTGTACTTGCCTAGAGCCTAGAGGAATGGAACTGAATTGTGGTCCTTGCAGGGCACAGAGTGTGCCGGTTTTTGTTATAGAGAATGCCTGCTACTATCAGTTCTGCCACTCCTGTGCACAGCTGGTCACTGTTCATTTAGTGCTGAAAATGAGGTTGTGCAAGTCACTGGTGAACCTAGATTACTCTTTGGTATTGCTTTAGGGCTGACTCTATTCAATCTCTTTCACATTAGTGACCTTCGAGGCCTCAGTGTGCCACCACATCACCCAACAACAATCACCGCATAATTTTACAATGCCCATGCTCATTGTAGAGTGTTTTATTGGAAGGACATACCTTTTCAAGGCCATTAAAAATAAAAAGGAAAAAGTTTTTTTTTTTTTTTTTCTTTTTCAGGGCTTTTCTGTGGTATTTTTATGGTGAATGATTGCATCCATCAGAGAACATTTTTCACTGTAGCTTTCACCCAAACAAATCTTTCCCTTCACAACAATAATGATGGGATGATGAGAGAATCTGTCCTCTTCTGTCAGCATTCACTGTCAGTTTGTCAGCCCTGTCTTTCACCAGTTGTGGCGTCGCTGAGTCAAGCGGTAAAGTGGGAGTAATGGACGGGGAAAACTGTTGAGATTAGACCCAATGAAAGCTGGATGTCTTGCAGCTCCCTGCAGCCCCCCGTCCACCAATCACTGGCAATTTTGATAAGCGAAAGGCGGCAGTGATTAAGATATGTCTGATTATTTAGCCAACACTAGAAGCCATTTCACAGCTCCCAATCTCCCCTTTTATTTCCATTAGAAAATGATTTTGTATTTTGCCATCTAGAAAGTGCTTACTCAGTGCTTTGTTGAAAGAAGAGCAGCTTTTTTTTATCAGCCTGAGTACCCTGCAAAAATATTACTTGCTCTCAAAAGCAGCAAGCAGACTTCATATGCTGTGTAATATTTGAGAAACCATATGTCTTGTGTTTGTACTGTGCAAGCCTTTGTTTGAACTGTAATTTTTTTCCTCCTTCGCCTTCTGCAGGTGAATACTTAGAAAAAATCATTCCCCTGGTTGTAAAGTTCTGCAATATCGATGACGATGAGCTGAGAGAATACTGCATCCAGGCCTTTGAGTCTTTTGTAAGAAGGTAAGCTCTGTTCGACCATCCATCTCATGTCTCAGTGTGTAATGCAATGCACTCAATTCCAATTAAATGACAAAAAAACTTGGAAAAACAAAACAAAGAACTGTGTTTTTTTTCATCTCAATATTTATTAAGGAGATATAGCCTAAGAACATATAGATGATGCCAACATTCACAAAGACCTTTCCAGAAAAGTTTCAAAAGATTTGAATTGCATAGTGTTTTAATGTTTGTTCGTCACAAAACCATAAAACATTTTCAGCACATAGCTACTGATGCAAGATTTGTATTCATGCATCAAATGCAAACGTTGAAAACAGCTTTCAAAATATTGTAAGTGGATCATCAAGTATAAAATGTGTTTTTCAAAATGCACCTTGTTAACAGTCAGGAGAGAGTTTCAGGGGAACAGTGAAAGTGTTTTCTGAGAGACCTGTATAGCAGGGCAAAGAGAATACAGAAACATGAGGTTGATGGCAAGCTAAATTTTATTTAGTATTCACATTGCCTGCTCAATTCATCCTATTTGAAATTTGATACACTATTCTCTGATTCTCCTGGCATTGCTTACATCCATAGTCTGTTTCTAGTGCGCTTTGAGACTTCTCACATCCTGCCAGGTTTCTTTTTATAACCTTTCTTTTAATCGTTTAATCTTATTTCTATATTTATTGGTTTAATCGAATAAGCAGCAGCTGCAGAACACTGAAATAAAGATGAGTGAATGCTACTGTTAGAAGATTATCTGGTTGTGCTCTTCAAGAGATTAGTGTGAAAAGCGGAATGACAGTAAGACAGGAAATCTGTAAACAGCTTCACTGAACCCAGCCATGCATAAAAAAACCTTTCTGTGATTTATACCAAAAGTGCCTCTCACAGCATAAACTTATCAAACACTTCCCTTCCACCCGCAGGTGTCCGAAGGAAGTGTACCCCCACGTTCCTACTGTCATCAGCATCTGTCTCAAGTACCTGACCTACGACCCCAACTACAACTACGATGATGAAGACGAGGATGAGAACGCGATGGATGCAGATGGAGCGGATGAAGACTATCAAGGTACGATGTCTTGTGATTGGTGGAGTTCAAGGAGGTTTCATGGCAGCCTGAATAGGAGAAGCTAACATATGCTACCTGGGCCTGACTGAATCTCTGTAGTGGATAGCAGAACATACTGAGTAGTTTTGAGGAATTCAGCTTTATGGTGCTATCCATTATGAGGTACATAAAACCTCAGTTTTGTTAACTTGGCTACATTACATTTCCTGTCTTTTTCATTTGAACCCTGTGTTCCTCCACATTTGGAATTCTTTGAATGTACCTTGGTAAAGCCTCTTCTGTCGATGTGGAGAGTGCAGTCAAGCTGTTGCTACTTTTCCCCAAGCACTGCAAGTTAAGCTTGAGTGCGGTAGCTGGTGCATAATGAGACAAGGATGTGTCGCTGACCGAGATCCCTCCCTCCCTGGGAACAGTGAAGAACAATGCCTTCACGGGTTGATCCTTTCTGCAGCTCTTACCAGATATTTTTTGCGCCCCCAACTCCTCCATTTTCAGATGCTCCTTGAAAATCAGCATTCCTTTCTCAAGCTGTAAACCATTTATCTTTGTTCCTTTGCACCATTTCTATGCAGTCTGTGCAGACATAGTTGAATAGTGGTGCATGAAGGAAATACAGAAATGTAGCTCCCCTGCCAATTGTAGTTTAGATACCCTGAGCTAAAAGGTTTGAAGTTTTCTCGAACTTTTCATCCGTGACTTCCTGCACCATACTGTTACATTAACAAAAGTGCTCCAAACTCATTACACATATCTGAGCTCTTAGCAACTATCAGAAAATGGATCTGCCAAGGCAACCATACCACCACTTCCTCACACAAAAAAGCTCAATAGCGACAGTGTTGTAAAAGAAGGCAGCTGTTGAGGCATAACTCCTGGCTTGCTGTCATAGGAACCTTGTTTAATAAACAGTTTAGTCTCAGAACGCAGATGGATGGGGCTCGAGAGATCTCAAGATGCTCTCACTTTACCATCAGGGTATTGCACTTACTGTACCTTCGGTCACCATGCCATACATGGAACAGCTTAGGCAATGGTCTGATTCTCTGAAGGTGGTTTGTGTAGGTAGGAAATATTTTTCAACATACATTCAGCCTTCTCCGTAGACCTACCCTCCTTCTGTCCTGCATTGCTTTTACCCAAGTGCATAGCAGAAAGGCACAATGAAGCATAAACACTGTTTTTAGCCTGGCAGGAGGGTAAAATCAGTGTTAAGGAGTGGCTAACTGTTAATCTCTGAGATGATCTCAGGTCATTACAGATGGCTAGTAGTTGCATGTCTGTGTGTCTTGCAGTAACTGCACGATGGACTTTGGCCTCTTGTGCAGCAGTGCTGTACTTCTGAAAAAATGAGGCTCGTTAAAGGCAGCTTAGTGACTCTTCCATCCCTCCCCTGTCTGATGAACATGGCGTGCTCAGCTGAAGATTCCACAGCTTAGCATATATAAATGATTTCTGTCTGTTTGTGCAGTGTGAATGTCTGTGGTGTTCCTTTTTCCTGCTGCGGGAGAAAAATGCTCACAAATCTCACAAATTCCTCTTTTTGAAGCTTCTGCTTTTTCAAAATATTTTTGAAAGAACATATCCCTGCTGACCAGTGCAGGTGTATTATTTTCCCTGATTTTGACCTGATGAATCAGAGAATAGTTTTTCTTAAATTTCAAACCCTAAATGCTTCTGGTATTCAGCTTCACTCATGAGCATACTCTTCTGCCCTGCCAGCTCTTCATTTGTGAGTTTGCCGAATATCAAAATCCTCTGCCTTTGGTTGAGACAGCAGCGTAGGCATTGGTCCAGAGGAGTGTGATGTCTGACACGCCCAGGTGGTATACTGTGTGTTTGAATGGCCAGGATGACTCACCACCTACTCATCCATTCAGTCAATTATGTGATTTGTTAGAAAATGGTGCTAGCCCCCCAAATGTTGTCAGTGTATGGCTCTGATCTGTCCTGCTTTTGCCAGTATTATAGCAGTCTAAGCCTGGCATGCAGTTCTGGTTAATCTGCATTTCCTGATTAATCAGGAAGAATCATGTCCCTGTCTGTCCCAGGTCCCATCTCGGCTCATAATAGGGAGCCTCGCCCACGACTGATTCCTCTGAGCCCGTGGTTTCTGCCACATGTGGCATTCCCTGCGTTTGGCATGGGGCTTCAGGCCTCAGTCCCCAGACTGGCAGAGTGTCTTCCCTCAGTAAATCACGTCGCTATCAGTTCTGTGTCATTTTGAATATTTGATCCTGCCAGCTGCTGGCGCAGGCTTGTCAGGCAGCCTCAGGGCATTTCTGCTGTGACACGCTGCAGTGCAGGCAGAGACAGCCCTGCTCGCTGCCTCACACTCAAGCCTCATATTACACAAGCGTGCGGCAAGGAGACGGAAAGGATGATCATTCTGAGGATCCAAAATGAGGGCAGCCAGGAAGGATGTCAACCAATATCTGGGAGTAGATGCACGGATACGCATGTTTTTGTGTATCTATGCATCTTTAGGCTTTAATACCCATTTCCTGGCTTATAGCCACCCTTGCGAGGCATTGTGTGTGAAAATCTCAAAAAAAAAGTTATGTATTGCTGCGTATCTGGATTACAGTTAAGAAACGCATGATCGGTTTTGAAATGATCTAGCAGGATGCTAGCTGGCACCCTGCAGTCTGAATTGCCACCTTTAGTGCAGCAATTTTTTTTTTTTTTTTTAAACATTGCCCTGGAATCATGCTGGTTAGTGTGGGGGCTTTAAGGTAACTGCCTCGGGTTAATAGACTGTATTTGGATTTTGGCGTACCACCATGGATTTTATAGATGAACCAGATGGTCAACTGCTGTAAATTACCTTCACCCTCCCTACTTCTGTTCTCAGCCAGAACCTCCTGCAGTTAAGGAGTTTCTAGTACTAAATGTTAGTATAAACCATCCATTGGTACAATTTTGTGCTTGGTCACAAATCTTACTGAAATAGAATGATGCATAAAAGTGGAATCCTGGCATCACTGGAAGAGAGACAGGATTTTCAGGTCTCGGAGAGCCACAAAGGTTTTTTTTAATTTTCTTTCCACCGAAAATCTGCTGTAATTCAAGTAATGTGCATTCATTTCTTTGGCCATCTGAAATTTGATCAGTGTCCTCAAATATCTGACAGTAGGTTTGGTAGGCTTGGGTGGTTATCATTTCTAACACCCATCCCTCCCTATAAGGTTTTCAGGCTCTGCACTGATGCTTCCAAATGGAGTCCTGCCAACATACGATAGTAATGCATCAGAAGTAGTAAATGGCCGTTGGATTGATGGCGAAGTACAAATCTGATGCTGGATGGCAGAGAGAGTAGTTTGTCAGCATAATTATTACAAACCTGAAAAGTTAGGGAAAGTGCTGAGTAACAGGAAAACCAGCATATGTTTTGGCTCAGTCAGGCTTGTTGAGTCCTGCTATAGTCTGTGGAATTACCGTGGCTACTCTTGTCCTTATTTTATCCATGCTGACTCTGACACACCCTCTCCCTCTCTGTTTCTTGCCCCCCTTCTCCACCGCAGGAAGTGACGATGAGTACAGTGATGATGACGACATGAGCTGGAAGGTGCGGCGTGCGGCGGCAAAGTGCCTGGATGCGGTGGTGAGCACGCGGCACGAGATGCTGCCGGAGTTCTACAGGACGGTGTCGCCGGCGCTCATCGGCCGCTTTAAGGAGCGGGAGGAGAACGTGAAGGCAGACGTGTTCCACGCCTACCTGTCCCTGCTGAAACAGACCCGCCCTGCGCAGAGCTGGCTGTGTGACCCAGACGCCATGGAGCAGGGAGACACGCCCCTCACTATGCTGCAGAGCCAGGTACACTCACACACGCACACTCACATGCACACGCACACGCACACACACACTCTCACACACACACACTCACCCACTGTGATGCACACACACAAACGCACTGGCACCCTGCAAACAAACATAGTTTGCTGTGACACAGGGAGGAGTACCAACACACTTGTACGCAAACCTCTCCCTGTGTTTTTGAATGAAGCCACAAGAACTCCAGTGACCATTGACCTGCACTACATGCTTTAAGTATAGTTTAAATGAAGGCCCCAGTTAGGGGGAAAAAAAAAACCCTTCACTTTATGAGTTACAAGTTCAGATCTGCAACTACCCTGCTAACCTTTTTTTGGTGGCATCTGCAGGTACCCATGACGGTGAAAGCGCTCCACAAGCAGATGAAGGAAAAGAGTGTGAAGACCCGGCAGTGCTGTTTCAACATGCTGACAGAGCTGGTCAACGTCCTGCCAGGAGCCCTCACCCAGCACATCCCTGTGCTGGTCCCAGGTACGAGACCCGCTCTATCTATCCCCCCTGAGACATGCTCAGTCTCAGACAGAGCATCTGGATAACTCTGTAAAATTGTCTGGCCTAAGCCTCCAGTAATCTGATTGGTGGCAGTGTACTGATATTGGATTTGGTTGGCTGGAGCTGTTTTAATTTTGCAAGGTTTGTGGTTTGTCAGAAGTAGTAACTCATTATTGGGTTATTCGCAAAGCACATCCCCAGAATATGGGCAGAGCTATTCAACTCTGGTGCACAGAACAACTTGTAGCTATAGCCGAGGCCCTTGAGATGATCAAGATCAGACTTGAAGCAGTGATGCGTGTAGTCTATGCTTATGCCTAGCCTAAAAGCTTAAAGCCTAAATCACTGGGTTTTCCCGTCAGACATTTTTGTCTGATGCTGTTATACAGTGCAAGGCGGGTAGTCAGCCCAGGGCCCTCCCTCATAAAATGTCTTAAGTGCTGATGTAGGTCCACATCCTAATCTTTTCCATTATGTGTTAAAAGGCATGACAAGTTATGATAGGCAATTAAAACCTATTTTTATAAAATGTAATGGTTTTGACTTTTCCATAGTTTAAATGAATACTTGATTTTTTCCACTCTCAGGATATGCAAGTTATTAGGCGTGTATTCACTCGCTGAATGAAATGTTGTAATTAAGAGAAGCAATGCGTAAATCTCTCAGTGCTGGTCTGCAGTAATTCTGTCATTTGTGTATTCAGTGTTCTTTAGTCAGGCGCCCTGTTGCCGTAAATTATAGCGGCTCTGGTCCCACATTATAAGATAGTCTCATTATATAATGATTCAGAAACGGCTGCATTTACTTGCTGCGGTACATGATTTACAACGTGTGAAATACTATCAGGCTTTCGCTTGCCATGTTATTTTTTCAGTGCTGCGGAATAGCTTTGCATTATTCTGTTGCAATTACAAAGATGCTTGAGGGACATGCTGGTATATCTTATATTAAAATGAACTGTGATGTACCCCTACTGGCCCTCCAAATTTCGTATGATGATATTTAATAAATCTGAAACCCCAACAATGCTATTTTTAATATCATTTGCATACTTTGACAGCTGATAGCAGGAAAGAGCTGGTCAGCAATAAAGCCAGAGAGAATGATAAGCTATGAAACCATATATTAGTGCCTCCAGAGATATTTATGGTCTGAAAATCAGTGTCTTATGATTAATAAGGAAAGTTTTTGAGCAACCTGGCAGCAATGTTTTTAAATCAGACAGAAGCGTCATAGGGTATCATATGGTGATCTGTATGCATGATTTGTGTGTCATTATATTTTTTATTGTGTTTAGTTTTTAATATACAAATAAATTAGAAACAAAATTTCATTGTTACCTTTTATGATTGTGAGCTGACGTTGTGATGTCAGTTTCCTATTGGCTGTAGAAACATGTTTGACTTTGAATAACTTTGCAATTCTTTCTAATCTGCGACTCTTCTCTCACCTTGACAGGAATCATATTTTCCCTCAATGATAAATCCAGCTCATCCAACCTGAAGATCGACGCACTGTCGTGTCTGTATGTGATTCTGTGCAACCACCAACCCCAGGTCTTCCACCCGCATGTCCAGGCCCTGGTCCCGCCGGTGGTGGCCTGTGTTGGGGACCCCTTCTACAAGATCACCTCTGAGGCCCTGCTGGTCACCCAGCAGCTGGTGAAGGTAATCCGCCCCCTGGACCAGCCCGACGCCTTTGATGCCTCCCCTACATCCAGGACCTATTCAACTGCACCGTCCGCCGCCTTCAAGGCTGCCGACATCGACCAGGAAGTGAAGGAGCGGGCCATTTCCTGCATGGGCCAGGTCATCTGTAACCTGGGCGACAGCTTGGGGGCCGACCTGCCACCCACCCTGCAGATCTTCCTGGAGCGGCTGAGGAACGAGATCACGAGGCTCACCACAGTCAAAGCGCTGACGCTCATCGCCGGCTCCCCTCCGGATCGACCTGCGGCCAGTCCTGGGGGAGGCCGTGCCCATCCTGGCCTCCTTCCTGCGCAAGAACCAGCGGGCGCTGAAGCTGAGCACTCTGGCCGCCCTGGACATCCTGGTGAAGAGCTATGGTGATGCTGCCACGCCCGCCATGATCGATGCGGTCCTGGCGGAGCTGCCGCCCCTTATCAGTGAGAGTGACATGCACGTCTCCCAGATGGCCATCGGCTTCCTCACCACGCTGGCCACCGCCCACCCCGACTCCCTGTCAAAGATCAGTGGTGCAATCCTGCCTGAGCTCATCGCCCTGGTGCGCTCCCCCCTCCTGCAGGGTGGTGCTCTCTGCGCCATGCTGGAGTTCTTCCAGGCCCTGGTCTCCACGGGTACAGCCGGCCTGGGCTACATGGACCTTCTGCGCATGCTGACAGGCCCCGTCTACGCCCAGAGTGCCACGTTGGCCCACAAGCAGAGCTACTACTCCATCGCCAAGTGTGTGGCGGCACTCACCCGGGCCTGCCCCAAAGAGGGCCCGGCGGTGGTGGGCCAGTTCATCCAGGACGTGAAGAACTCACGCTCCACCGACTCCATCCGGCTGCTGGCCCTGCTGTCCCTGGGGAGGTGGGCCACCACGTGGACCTGAGTAGCCAGCCTGAGCTCAAGGCCGTCATCCTGGACGCCTTCTCCTCCGCCAGCGAGGAGGTGAAGTCGGCTGCCTCTTACGCGCTGGGGAGCATCAGTGTAGGGAACCTGCCGGAATACCTGCCCTTCGTGCTGCAGGAGATCTCGGGCCAGCCCAAGCGGCAGTACCTGCTGCTGCACTCTCTGAAGGAGATCATCGGCTCGGCCTCGGTGGCCGGGCTCAGGCCCTATGTGGAGAGCGTGTGGGCGCTCCTGCTCAAGCACTGCGAGTGCACGGAGGAGGGCACCCGAAACGTGGTAGCCGAGTGCCTGGGCAAGCTCACCCTCATAGACCCCGAGACCCTGCTACCCCGCCTCAAAGGATACCTGCTGTCAGGTGGGCGCCCTCAAATGCCCACTCACATTGCCACTGCCCTGGACCACAGTTTAAATTTCACACACCCTTTCACCAGTCTGCTGTCACATAACATTAGCGGGATTATATGACCAAAACCACATATAATGTTATCACACGTCAAGTCAGTCCTCAAGGGATCAAGGTAGCATTGTGTCACAGAAATCCCAAGATGTGGCATGTCACATCCTGTAACATCAACTGACGCTTTAATCCAGGGAACCAGCACATGAGCTTAGATCTGTGCATTAAGAGAACTTAAAAAAGCAGCAGCAGTTATACAGTGAGGGAAAAGAACTACCAATTTGAGTCAGTCGCAGGGTAAGTTGAAGTGATGAAACTAACTGTGCTGTTAGCATCGTCAGCTCATAGAAGTAAATGAAGTGCTGAAAAAGTAATAGGAAAGAGGGTTGGGGGTTGAGATGAAGTTTGATGAAATGAGTCCGTGTTGGATGAGAGCAGCAGTTCTGCAGTCCTAACCGCCATGGGAGGCTCGTTCCAGCACCAGGGGAAAGCAGTATTGATTGATATTATTTGTGGAAAACTTTTCTGCTATCCTTTCAAAACATTGAAGATTATTTTATTCAAGACAGTTAAATGCAGGGTATTTTTTAGATTTTTTTATTAAGGTTAATCTGCTTTTAAATATTGTGTGATGTACTTCCAGATCGATGAGTGTGTTTGTTTCCCCCTCAGGCTCATCCTATGCCAGGAGCTCTGTAGTGACTGCAGTGAAGTTCACCATTTCAGACCATCCTCAGACCATCGATCCTCTACTCAAGAACTGCATAGGTATCTGTGACACGGATCAACCAAATCATGACAGATTATATGGAGAGGCTTGAGAGAGACATTGTGTCATTTCTGAAATTATCGTTCTAATGTGCTGGATATGTAATTTATTCATGGGATCCAGTATTGGTGTAAACAGTAAAGAAGTAGTTTGGAAGAGAGTCTATATTTGCCTGAAAAATGCAAACATTTGACAAATCCTGGAAACTTTGGACAAGTTTATACCAGTTTTCACATTCCTGCAGCTTTGATCTTTATAGGAGCATTATGTCATTCTAGGTGATTTCCTGAAGACATTGGAAGACCCAGACCTCAACGTGAGGAGGGTTGCCCTGGTAACGTTCAATTCGGCAGCCCACAACAAACCTTCCCTAATCCGGGACCTCCTGGACACAGTTCTTCCACACCTGTACAACGAGACGAAAGTGCGCAAAGAGCTCATCAGAGAGGCAAGTCTCCTTCTCTCCTCATCTTC
This sequence comes from Albula goreensis, assembly GCA_022829145.1. Classification (NCBI taxonomy): domain Eukaryota; kingdom Metazoa; phylum Chordata; class Actinopteri; order Albuliformes; family Albulidae; genus Albula; species Albula goreensis. The sequence goes on from CM040765.1 coordinate 13,418,186, forward strand.
CTCTTATGAGTCATTCTTTTCTTCACTCTCTACTTTGATCTAAGCTAGAATGTGTATGTCTATTTGTTGTTTTGTTCGCAAGTTACCATGTCTCCTTGTCTGTTGGTCACTGTGTTCCTAAACGAGCGTGCTTTGTGTGCTTGTAACTAGTGTCCCCTGTGAGTGTTTTTTGGTCATTGTTGATTTTTTTGGACTTGGTGCTCTAGGTTGAGATGGGACCATTCAAACACACAGTGGACGATGGGCTGGACATCCGGAAGGCTGCGTTTGAGTGCATGTACACACTGCTGGACAGCTGCTTAGACAGACTAGACATCTTTGAGTTCCTCAACCATGTGGAGGATGGGCTAAAGGACCATTACGACATCAAGGTACACAGCCAAATTCTGATGGGTGGTCTAGTGAAACAATCTTTTGCTCCTCTTGTTTCTCTTGCATTTAAGGCTTATGCAAAATTTCCAATATTAAACCTAAAGCTTATGCTACTTTTAGCAGGTAAGTTTAACTTTAACTATGAATAAGTGTACATAATTGCTAACTATGTATTTGGTAAATGTGGGACTGAAGCTCAACATTTTAGATTACTGTGGAGCTTTAACCACCAATTGCAGCACAATTTTCTGTTGAGATTTGAGAATTTTTTATTTCTACAGTTGACATGCCTTTCCCCATGATTGGCGGTTTGGCCTAAACCTTGTCATCACCAGTAAATTGTAAACCGTGGCACGGATCTCCATTTTAATTTTTTATATGAATAAATTTCATACATTGTCGTCATCTTCATAATCAAATTACTGTCCTTCACGTAATGCTCTTGAGATTGGAGAGTACAAAGCAGTATGGGAATGCCCTAGTTGAGCTGAAAGCTCACCACTGAAGGCTGTATGAGCCGTGCATTACATCATAGCCTCAGGACAGAGCGCCATCTCTTCATCAGTAATTTAAAACCGGTAATGTTGAAATACACTGTGTGATTAGGATGAGTGGTGTTGATTAGGATTCCTTTGAAAGCTGGTAAGATGTTAATCAGGGTGAATTAAATCTTTTAATAGCGAGTCGCAATACCGAGTGATGTTAGTCAGGAGAGCTGTGAAACTGTGGAAACTGTGGAAGCTGGCGACGGTGAAGCCCAGTGCATGGAGATGATCCGGAGGGCAGTGAAAGCTAGGGATGTTGTGAGGTGACGTGTGCCGTGTGCCATTTCCCCCCCAGATGCTGACGTTCCTGATGCTGGCGAGACTGTCCACGCTGTGCCCAAGCGCCGTGCTGCAGAGGCTGGACAGGCTGGTGGAGCCCCTGCGGGCCACCTGCACGACAAAGGTGAGCGGAACACAACCCTGCCATTACCCGTCTGCCTTTTACAGGTGGTCTTTGCATTTGCTTAACTGAATTCCCCTAAACCATTCAGTAATACTGTTATCCCGCCAGTATTTAGCCTCTCAATCTTCTGGTTTGGAGCACTGTGTCTTCTGGTGTGGAGCTCTGCCCTGACTGTTGACTTGGCTTACTCATTGTTGCATAGTACGTAGTTACAATCATACTACTGTGTACATAGTTCATTGAGTGTTACGCAGTGCTCTACCCCCATCTGCTGTTCTTAACGCTGAACGGTGTGTGTCTGCAGGTGAAGGCCAACTCTGTGAAGCAGGAGTTTGAGAAGCAGGATGAGCTGAAGCGGTCAGCCATGCGGGCGGTGGTGGCCCTGCTGACCATCCCCGAGGCGGAGAAGAGTCCCCTGATGAGCGAGTTCCAGTCCCAAATCAGCTCCAACCCCGAGCTGGCCGCCATCTTCGACAGCATCCAGAAGGACTCCTCATCCGCAAACATGGAGTCCATGGACACCAGCTAAAAAACAGCCCTGCTTCCAAAACAAATTCAATATATGTAAAAAAAAAAAAAAAAAAAAAAAAAAACAAAAGGGGACCCGTTTATTGTTCCACGCATTGCACTGAAACTACAGTTTAGAAAAAATGAAAACCGAACAGAAAAAATAAAAAAACGCAAAAAAATTGAAAATGGAAAAAACGTTGTCTAAGCTCCCAGGGCTTATCACTATGTTCCTCTCGTACCATAAACAAACAAAAATCCCACACACATGGTATGTTTGGCTACTTGTTCATGATTGCTTTTTTGTCTAGTGTTTATAATTCCAGAAAATCTGAAAAGTACACCAGTACTTCCATATGATATTCTGACCCCACAGTTAAGTGGCATGACAACATTTGATTGAAACAGGTCAGTGCAAATTTACAGGTGGGATGCTTCTTGTCATTAATTTGAGTGAAATATTGGAGTGATAGGTATTGGAATGAAATCCAATAGTTTCAGGTGAAATAGGAAAGAAGGTAGGGTTGAAAATAATATTCCGAGTTTGTTGATGCTGAACCATCCTCTCTTTTTCTTTTTTAAATGTTTCTTCTTTGTTTTCCATACTGTTCACATCCACTTTGTATGGAGGTGGGGGCGGTGGGGTGGGGGGGTTTATTTTGTACAATTTGAATATTGTTTCTGCCTTATCCCTCTATGTTCCAAGTGTTGGTGAACAAGCTTGTAGGGACTCTGAGAATGTCTGCTTTGTAAGATTATATTAAAAAGGTGTGGTGCAGGTTGAGAGGGGAGGAAAGCATAAATGGAAATCTGAATTCTTGTTTGTTCATAAGAATGAGTTCTTACATTTAATATGTACTGTCCACTTTTTGCCATCTTTTTATTTGCGTAAACGGGGAACCCAGCGTTTGATTTCTGGTAACCACATGTACAGTTCGATCAGTGCATTCTTTGCCACACTTAGTATTACATATTTTTTTCTACTCAACATGTTGATAGCTCATGAATTTCTCAGTAGAACAATGCCATGTTCAGCAAATGCTCTAGAACTTCATATAGAAGTCATTTGTGTCCAAAAGGCATTCGGCATTTCAGGGGAACAAAACAAACATGAACAAAACAGAGCTGCATTTCTCCTGCTCAGAGCTCTGTGATCTTACAAAGTTGGTACTACAACAAACAGTGTCAACTCATCCTCTCCCAAGAGCAAAGAGCTTTAGCTTTTGGTGTAGTTTGTGTCCAGTTAGATCTGTGAGAGGTTTGATCTACTCATCACTCAAGCTCTTCAAGCTACAGATGATCTCTTGTGGAAAATTAGACAAACCCATAGATTTTTTTTTTTTTTAAAATACAAATATTTCTGTCAGGTCTTTCTTTTCTGGAACAAGGTGTCATCAGTGTTAGGACTTTTACTTAACTGTGGTTTGGGTAGTGCGAAAAGACTTAACTTATTCATTGCGGAATGGTTTGAAAATTACAGTTAATTCACCTCCATGAACTTTTGAGAGTTGAAAGACCACCTTTTTTTTTTTTTTTTTTTTTTTTTTGGTTTCTTGTCATTCCTATAGAGAAGGTTTGATGGGACTCGGTGTGTCATGGAAGTATGATTGTGGTGCTTGGACCAGTTTAGTGACTGGGCCTGCAGCTCGGTTATCGAGCTTGGCCCCTGAAACAGTTAAAGTGCTCAGAAGCTGTGTAGAAAGGTGTGCTGGCTCATAAAATTTTCATCTATGAAGAAAAAAAAATACAATCCACCGAGGAGAAACGTCTAATAAAAACTTCTACTTCTGCCTGCCTTCCTATCTTTATTTGTATTGCAACCAGTGTCTCTGTCACATTCCTCACACTGTGTAAAGATGCTACCCACGCTAACATGCTTAAGTCACCCTCAAATCTTTTGGTAGGTCCCCTGCAGGTTTTATGTGGTTGCTTGCTTCACTGTTAAAGTCACTGTTTTTTTTTTTTTTTTTTTTTTTTTTTTACATAATTGATGACATGATGCTGTGTGACACTATGGGCTCTAGTTTGACAGACTTGTGGTGCAATGATAACATAGCATTTTATACTGAGCACATGATACGGTAATAGGACCTGGTTTAAATAGGAATTTTACCATTGCAGCCACATAACTTGCATTTTCCCCGTGTGAAATTGATGCAACATGCGGCAACTCAGGGTAATATTTTTATTTATTTTGACCAATGCACCATGAGTGTGAGTGTCGTTAGAGTTTTGTTGAAGTCTGGTGGAGGGAAAGTCTGTGTTCTGAGAAAACGCTGGTATAAAACAGGGTGTAACACTACAGGGTTGTCTGCGCTGTTTGTTTGTGGCCTGTTCTGCTGATTCTGTGTGCCAAAGCTCTTCACACTAGTTCGGACTGCAGGTTGGTGACGATTAAATGAGGTGTCATGAGACAAAAAAATGAATCGTGTCGAAATTATCTGTCATTTGCTGACTTGTTTCAACGAATCAGAAAGTGTTGATCTTTGCAGTAGCCAATGATAGGTTGAAATCAGGTGTATCTGATTTCTGATATCTAATTCAATTTAGTAACAGGTGAGTTAACTAACTGTCAGCTGCTATAACCGATCTGTTAAGTGCTGAGTAACAGTATTAGTTATAACATCATGTGGCTGTCCAAACCTGGGGATCACTTGTCTCTGATTTTTGTGCACCTGTGTGAAAGATGACACTGCATGCGTATAAACAGTTCAAATTTCCCCCTTTTCAGACTTTTCTTTTTTCTTTATTCTGGTGTACCACTGACAAAAAGTTTGCCACGAAGCATGTATTTCCAGAGTATTTACATACTGATCAATGTTTTTACTGATCAACTGAATTTTTATTTTGTTCAGTAGAGCTTAGTCTTGGTCGTTGAGAGCTACAGTCTGCTAGTGCTTGTTTTTAACTTGATTTCCATGGCGAGGTCAGAACTGTGAAACCGAGTCTGGTGAGTTGAAATGCAATGCATTAATTAATGAATTATGTGCTGGGTAATTACAGAAACCAGGACACAATGCAGTTCTCCACGACCAGGATTGACACCATTGGGTTTGCCTTTTGTGCATCATAAATCACACACTGATTGTTTTTATAACCTTTGCTATATTTAGCTATATTAAGTTAATCCTGCTGAGATACAAATACATTTCCTGGCCTTTAACAACAGCAACAATCAGTTTACCCTAGAGGAGAGAAAGAAAACAGTCATGGCATATGAAACATGTTTCTCTTTAAGACCTTATAGTTAGTGTGTGCAATGCAGCTCAGTATTCAGGCTTCTCCATTGACCTGATTTCCAGATTATTATGCTCACATGCAACTCTGCCATTCTGAAAGATGATTGGGGTCTGATTCACTCTTGTGTGCATTTTCTGATTGTAAAATGGTGTTCCCTGACTTATTGGATGCCATTTCTTTGCGTTTCCTGGTGTTTACTCCAGCTTCCGGTCTTGATTGGATTGTAAACGAGTCATTTGTGTTAACTAAAGTAGCTTACTGTCTTTGCTTTTAACAATTACATGTAGCTGAAAGAGTATTTGGTATGAAATAAATCCTGCTGACACATGGCCTTCTATGACGCTAAATTTAACTAAACTGTTGTAGAACCTCTTAAGCCGATTCTGAGCATGTGCTCTAATGACTTACAAAGGTTCTGCTCAGTTTTTTACTTACTGTTCACCGAATTCTTGATGTAGAACCTGAATTTATGAGCTCATTGAGGAAGTATAAGATAAAACGTTGTCCCTCATTAGAATGCAATAACTTGTCTTTGCCCCTTGGTGGCAGCATTCACTAAAGGCAGATATTCATTAAACGCCAAGTGGTGGTGAAACCTGTTTAGATGACAGTCTGTACTGCAGTTTTTGCAATCTTTTCCTGTTTCTGTCCTAGACAAAACTGTTGCATTGTGGGTTAATTTAGTAACAGACACTCATGGAATGGAAAGAGATAATATTTAGTTTTAGACACAAGCACAGGTAGGAAAGAAAGAGTGACAGGGAATTTGTCCCATTGCCCTTCCACACAAAGTGCCTGGATAATAGGGAGAAGGCCATCCCTGTGTGTTTGAGCCTCTGCCCCTAAATGTCCTCACCAGCAGATTAATCTTAAATAAGGGGGTTCCATTTCTGTTCTACCAGCACTGGTTTTTCACACCACTTCTTCAGCATCCTTTGTCTTTTTAAACATCCCTGTTTATCTAATTTTATTTTTTGGCTTTTGATCTGTGTTACTACAATAACAGTTTGTCCCAGAATGGATTCCTCCTGCAGTATGGTAGTTGTTCTCTCATCCAGTGTTTTAACATCATCACTACTCATGGAAAGATTAACATTTTTGTCCTCCATGTGGTCATGGTTGGCTTACTGATAGGAGCCTTGGCTGTTGTACAATGCAGGTGCCTGGTAGTGCTTTTTTATTAGTGGAGATGGACTGGGCAAGCAAGTTAATTACATAGTGCACTCTCCAGTCTGGCCCTGGATGTGACCAATGAGGCAAATCCTGACAGATTGCCTGGCAACACAGAATCATTTCTGCATGCAGTAATGATCTGAGTGCAAGCAGTTCTGCCCAGATTGGATCAAGATTGATACACTGTTATTAATGCTAAATAATTACACAGATAAATAAGCCATTCTGTAACAGGTGTCCTCTTTTTTAGTTGCCGAAATGCAGGTATATTGATTCTGTTGTGGGAACAAAGCAGTCAAAATTGAAATGTCAATGAGTAAATAAATATATACATTTATTCCAACTCTACAGAAAAGGTGCCACATTGTTTCCTTTCACATGGTTTCCTTTCAAAAAAAGGAATTCATCACAATATTTCCATATTTATTGCCTCTGTTATTCCATTATATATATACACACACGCACACACACACACACACATATATATATACATAGTGAAGAGTGCTGCAACCTCTGTTCCAAATGCTTTTTTCCTTGAAATAATGCTCACATCACATTAACACTTAATTTGGTGTGAGCATTATTTTATGGAAAAAAGCATTTGTGACAGAGACACATTAAGTGAGAAAAGTCCCGTAATAAACTGGTGATTTTTTAAAAACATAATTTCATAGTTAAATAATGCATCTATTTATTTTGATGTTTCTGAGCTTTCTACTACTGGCTCTTACGGGCGAGCACAGCTTGCATGAAAGCACTGATCCCCATAGACTCTTCCCTGGAATTCATGTGGTTTCGATTGTGTTGGGAGCTTTAGTCTCAGCCAACTTTTATTAACACTTTTTAAGTCCAAACAGTGAGTCCTGGGTTGTTCTCTCCTTTAAGTATGAATTTTAACATCTATGCTTCCATCACCTGTACTTTTTTATTGGTGAAATTTGTGGAAAGAAAAATGATAAGGAATTCTTGCTGCTCAGCCAAGCCAAATTAAAACAGAATTGCCACTGAAATTCTGTAAGAAAATGTGTAATGGAGTGAATCTGAGGGAATATGAATGTAGTTGGCAGCATAAAGTTAAAATAATCAGACAATTATTCACCCGCTGGGCTGGGTGAAAGTGATTCTGTTCCGTCATTCCCACTCATTCAGGCTCAGCTGTTATCTAACCATATTATCCAGGAGAAGAGGTTTTGATTCCAATTTAGGTGCTAAAATGATAATTCACCAAAAAGTGTTGCTTTGTTCCTTTCAATATGATGCACTATGAAAACAAAACAGAATTTTTTAAAAACAAATTGTCTGCCAGAATGAACTGTGAATCCACCAATGGCTAGTAAAATTAGTGTAAATGTCCAAGAACAATGGGATTACAGACCTATGTACCCTCAGGTAGCATACTTTGGAACTTGCTTGTTATCTATGATGTTATATTCCCCATGCCATGCTACTTTCCTGTTTGTCTTTCAGTGTCCATATACCAATAAATAGATAGATCTCTGAACATTTAGTCAAAGTATACGATTTGTTGAACAAAGACTGATGTTGTTGTGACAGCTTTCTTTATTACTGTATGCATTCAGGATGCTTTAAGGTTTCACTGTAGGATGGTTCCCTCCCTCTTTTTTTGTCATGAACTGGATCTAATAGAAGGTAGATATGTGTCATACAGGTCATACAGAATGCACTGACTGATAACTATTAATTTATTCACAATTTAAATTAACAAAATGGGTTTGTGTAATACAGTAAGAAGGAGCTGATAAAATGCTTATAACTTTATAATACATGGATATTTCAAAAGCAAAGGGAGAATGATTCTTTTTGGAAAAAACACTGCTGGAGTGCTATTTTCAATGACTGACTGACTTGAATCACTCATTGTGTTATGCTGTGACAGAAAGCATTGATTATGCTATGAGAGAAATCATTTGATTGGTTCACACAGTTCTGTGATTGACACCTTTTTAGCTTCATTGATTATGAGGACTTGATCAAAACTCACAGCTCCACTAAGGCAAGGGCCACACCAACGCCCTCTGTGGGCTACAGGGCAGCACAAGTGGTAGTCTGTCTGTCTCTGTCTTTACAAATACTCACACCTTTCCTTTCAGAACATCTGCATTGTAAAACTGGAGTTACACAGCTTATGAACGTGGATAATACTGCCACAACAGTGGTAATAAAAAGTGGCAATATAAAGTCATGTATATTGCCATTTTTTATTTCTGCCTTTTTAAAAACACTTCTGTGTGACATATTTCAGACTGCAGAGATGTATGTTTTGAATGGTGTGGAGTGGAAAGCCGTACAGCTGCCATTTGCGGTGCACTGCCATGAAAATACACTATGCTAAAAGGTGAGCCCAGGGAAATACCATTTTTGTCACCATGCAAATATGGGTACACTGTTTTCTCATTGACCAATTGTGTCAAATGAAAGTGTAACTTTTTCGTTGTAAATGTAGATGCTGAAACCACAGAAATCCTGCTTAGAGATTTATCATCTTGGACACCTTTCTCCTTCAACTCACCCCTGGCACCCATAAATTACTTGTCTGTAGTAGTGTGAGGCTCATGATTATATAAAAAATGTGATGTTGGCATTGCTAATGGAGGATGCAGTTCTGAGAGGGTTGATCGCTGCATTTCCAGTTTTAGGAATTAATGCTTTCAAAGTTTCTATGTTGAAAACACGTTCCTTTAGTTATGCGCATAGCTTTGAGGATTGCACCAAAGAGGAGAGTGTGTCACGTTTTTGGAAAAGTCAGGCCTGGTGCAAGGCCCAGACCTTGCAGTTGGCCCTCTTTGGGGTGTCCCTTTCATATTTAATATCCCAAAATCCCTTCGCTCACTCAGGCCTTTGAAAACTCCCTTCCTAAAAGTGTGCAGGTATAACATTTGGCTTAGCGCTTGTTAAGAAAAGCCACCACAGTGATGTTTGGGATTTCTGTCTCTGTCTAACTTCTGCAGTAATCTGACCTAACCTAACAGTCTGTGGCTGGGAAAAGGTTCAGAGACACCGTTTGGTTACAGTAGCATGTTACATGTAATTGTATTCTTTGGGCCAGGTCCTCCGTTTCTGCACCCTAAATGTCTGTGCTACACTTTTAATTCTGATTTGAAATACATTGGGATTTGCAAGGAAAATGCTAATGTGTGAGTTACAAAAGTTAATTGACATTTATATATTTAGGGCCAATAAAAGAGCATTTTAGAATTTTATGTAATTGAAAAAATCTGAAAAGCTCTGAAATGTAGTTAAAAACATAAGAGGCATGAGTTTCTGAAACTGGGATTGGTCTTACATCATGGGCCTGTGATTTAGCGGTGAAAATTTCCATCAGGCAGTATTTTTTAGCAGTTTGTCATTAATGTGTTTGCACATTTGGGGATATTGGCAACCATTGCAGTTGTACAAAAGTGCCTGAAATGTAGCCTGCTGCAGTCCCTTGAAAGTCAGGATGCGGTAGAGACAAAATTTTACTTAATGACGTGGTAGCTCCATGTCATAAAAAGTACACAATATCCATTTTTTTCTTGTGGGAAATGAGCAAGTGCTTCAGACCCACAAATTATCTGAGCAAACCGAATGTTTCTTTGTGTTGATTATTTCCCACTGAGGTCTTCTTCAAACAAACCACAGCCTGAAGTGTAACATATCTCAGGGAAAGGTGCCTGATTTTAGGGAAGAGTGCTATAAGGAATGAAGTGCACACAGCTTTGAGATAAAATGTTGCTGTGTAGAAATGAAACACAGGTGGTACTGCAATCACGCCAGTGGGGTTGTTTTAAGAGTAACTGTTTAATTTAAAGCTTTTGTTAAACCCTGCAAAACCGAATTTATGATTTTTGGCCCTCGACCTAATGTCTACCAGAGTAGAAACTATGCTTCTCTTTCTCGTCCACAGACAAGTCTTTGTTGTTAACACTAAAATTCTTTCAGGCGCACACTGCCTGGCCTTCCCTTTATTGCAAAAGCCTGTCAATGAACATGTTTCTATAAAACTTTTATTATAGAACTTGGACGTTAAGCAGCCTGAAGTAATTCTGATCTAACACCGGGGATTTTCTTGTTAGCTCTGTGTTTTCTCCAATTTTGGATTTTACAGTTTTACGTTTGCAATCTTTCAGGCCAAGGTATTTTTCGGCCATACCAGATTGATGCACAGTAACATATGGTATGGTTTGACATGCAACTTGTTTCGGTCCAAGAAAAACTCAACATATATTGATCACACTGTATTGGCTGTGACAGGTGAATGGTGATAGTGTGGAGGAAGGCTGGTTCATTCAATATGTATGCTGTAATTTCCAGCCAGAGACTGGAATCTCACTGTTCCCACTCTGACACCACTTAAGACAGATCTGTGACATCAAGCAGACTACATGTTTCCAGCATTTTAATGTTAGATCCTTTTCCAGTTCTGAGTGTTAATGTGTACTAGACAGGGAAGAATGAAGGGTGAGATCACAGATTTTCAGGTTTGATGATGAAGGCCCTTGGATGGAGTGGTAAAGATTTGCAGCATTCCGGGCAAACCATTAATGGTCTATGCCATCCTCAGCTTTGAAGTTTTCCAGTTGTATATTGATGTTCATAATTGACCATAACATTCACTCAAGTAAGGATGGCCATTGGACCGTTTGGAAAAGTAACGACACCTCATTTTCTCAGCAACTTTATGAACAGAATAGCCGTGTTAATTTTGTTATATATGCAAGATCGTTTATAATGGCTCAGGGAAACCATTTTAGGAGCAAGTCAGAAAATGTACTTTTATCAAAAGATAACGATACTCTCACTATCATGTACAGTGTCAGACTAAGATCATTGTGCAACAGCATTTTTATACTTCAGGATGCATTATATAGCTGAAAAATGCCAGGACTAACCAAGTGGCCCTTTAAGATTGGAACTGTAGGCTGTAATTTGTTATGACTAATACAAACCATCTTAGGACTCTTAATGAGACGCAAATCATTGTTTTGGACTAAAGAAAATTGGCATGGCACCTTTCTGCTCCAAATAATTACTTATGTCAAGGAGACTAATAAACTGTTGAAATAAAGTGTTCTTCTATCATCTTTGGTCAGAAGTGTTAAGACAACTCAAAAGGATTAATTTGGCCACTTTTTCATAAGTGAAACAACAACAAATGTATTAATTTCATTAATGTGACCCTCCAAAATTATACTGTACAATTATTTTCCAGTCTTACTGTATTCTCTATTGGCTCTACAGTGAATCATCTATTCATTGATTGGTGTGTTATTCCGATGCTATGTCGCTTATTAACCTGCCAGCGCTAACTCACTCTTTTTTGTAGGTCTCATTCTTGTGTAGTCTGGGCTGCATTTTTTGGTAGACATGAACAACACCACATGAACCAATGGATTTGTACTTTTCTGGTTTATTTTTTATAGTGATGCAGTGGATGACAGATGATATGGTATATGTATAATACAAGGACAGCCACTAAGCAAATGTATAATGTAATATTTTGTTGTCAAGACCCACCAGTAATGGAGGATGAGGTTTATTGAAATGTCTATAGTTTATCAGGCCTTCTCCTCACTCCGTTTGCATTGGAACAACATGCAGAAAAATGCAATGATTTTTCACATGAATTTTCATAGTGATTTGGCCTTCAACACACCGTGTACAGGTGTGGACGGGGTCCTGCGTCATGGGGCCTTTGTCTGTGTCTGTCGACCCAGAGATGCACTCCATGTAACGCCCATTTCCTTTCAGACTCATAAAATGCCGGGCAAAATGGTCATGGTCATAAATTTCAAACATGTGTTATCAAATCATTCTGAAAAAAGCTGAGCAAAAAATGAGCAAAATACATTATTCAAGCTAAAAGGGGCTGAACAGTTTTGAAACATCTGCTTTTTGTACTTTAGAGTACCTTTGTGATTTACTGTATGATAAAATGACAGTGTTTTTTTCTGTATAAACATTCTTGGTAAAAAGCAGAGTCAGAAGTACCTGAAGGTAGGAAGATTTATAAAAGGAAAAGCTATATTTCACTTTTAATACGTACAGTAACCAGTAATACCTATGAAAATTCCAAGAAGAAGCTAAAAATGACTTTCAGTGACTCTTACCTGTTTTTTCCTCACTTTTCCAGCCATTTTTTATAGACATGCCGTATACATATTGTTCAATTTCAACTCATTTTATGTTCTCATTGGCAGCTTTTCCCAGTGTTTTCAGTGGACCCAGCTACTACAATACCATTCCAGGAACCTATTTAAAAATGGACATCAGAAAATTTAGGGCTCAGTGGTTAACAATGGTTTTATCTTACAACATTATTTTACTTTCACTTGGAAAATCACAACTGCAGTCAAATTCCATTCAGATTATCTTCCATCATTGTAACTGTAAATATAATGGCTTTGTGATCACCGAGTTCTGCTGTGTTTGATTTATGTACTGAGTCTGAGCATTACCCTGTACCGTTGCTTATCTCTTTTCACCAGACAAATTTTAATCATGCATAATAATCAAAATATATACAGAATGTTTAAATGTTTATGATATTTTCATGCTGTATGTGTCTGCAGAAATAGATTTGATCCATGAATTTCAAGCACTGATGCCATATTTTGGGTCAGGCATAACTTGCTGAATTGTCTTGTCTTGGTCGTCAAATAAAACTGTTTTTTGGAGGTAAGCAGAAAGAGAAAATCTTCAATATTTTCTTTGGGACAGCACTGACATACTATATGTGGTGTATTTTGGGCAAATAGTTTTTGCTCACCGCAGAGACAGCGAGCCAGACGGTGAGGATAATCTCTTGTAAACACTGGCACAGATCAATGGAACCCCTCAGTGAATGTTTCATTCATTTTTTTTTTCCAGAGATGTGTATCTCTCACAGATAGCAGCTGGTAGCCTGTGAGTAGCCATTGTAGCAATAACCTGAGGAACCATGGTCGTCTTAAACAGGCCGTATGCCCAGCGTTTGGTAGCCAACTGTGTCTCCCCTGCTGTGGACCATTGCGCCGTTGAGCAGGGGTACTTAACCTAAATCGCTTCGCTGAAAAATATCCAGCTGTGCAAACGTATGGTGTCGCGTCCAGTCCTGTATGTTCTACACCAAGGCGTAGGAGCAAAGCTGCAGCTATAGGGCTTGCCATTGTTTTTCTTTTACTTCATATTGTGTGAAAAAGAAAGAGTGATTACAAATGAGAAATGGGAATTGAGCAAAAGCTTCTGGTCAATGGCTAACCAACAAAAGAACTTCATAATAAAAAGGTGTTCAGCAGAATTACTGATTGAAAGTTGACTCACCATGGGACATAGGCTGTGGCGCTATTATCATTGCCATCAGTGTCGTTGTGATCGGTAAATATAAGACAAATAATGTAGAGGCGTGGCCTACAGTTTGAGGGTCAAACCGTGAATAACATATTTTCCATCTGTTGTCAGCTTCCCCCAGAGTTGGAGGAAAACCTTTTGATACAGTATGATCTGATCTCTGTTTTCAGAAGACTAAGAGCGATCAGAACTTTAAAAGCATTTCTTTTGGTCTCAAATTCTAAAATCCGCATCCAGCAAAGCACTCAGAAACATGTGAGTGTTTTAGGATGAATTATTCTAAGACGTGTAGCCAGCGTGAACAGTTCATTCTATCCCCTGGATCACCGTATAATACACCATATATAATCGAAACCTAAGAAAGGCGTACTTTTGGAGGCAGTTCCCAAGGATTGAAGAATTTTTGAGGTTTTGAGTCAAAAATATGCATATACAGTTCTGTGGATATTATGGTATGTTGAAAAAACCTTCAACCTTTTCAAAAGCTTAGAAAAAGTGTGTTTAAGTTTGCCTACAGTACTGTAAATGTATTTAACATGAAAAACCCACTGTGTTTGCTGTGAAGGAACTTTAAATTAAACCTCTCCAAAGTGGTGTTTCACCTCTGAGAAGAGATTGCAGTAAATTGTAGCGTTAAAATTTCCATTGAAAATGCAGGCTTTTGTTCTGTAATCAGATTTTCTCACGCCATGTGGTGTAGAATTTCTGCTAATGTATACCTAATCTATGACAAAAGCAGAGTATCAGTGCTTAAAAGCCTTTAATCACACTATTCAAACAATGGAAAAGGGTACCACATTTCAGGTAATTAGCAGATCTTGTAATTACGCCCCCTCAGCACTGTGGGTAAGCATTGCAGGTTGAATGTGACAGGAGCTGAAGTTTTTGGAGGTTTGAGAAGAAAAATCAAAGTTTAACCAGGACTCTTGTGTATTTTTTCACAGACGGGCTCACTATGTGAAAGTGCATAATGACAAGGATTAAAAGAAAAATCACAACAATAAAGTACAGTGATGTGAAGGCTATCAGTATTCTTATTTCATTTGTATTTGTCTTCATCCAGCTGCTCCTTAATATTTAAAACAGTATTGTTCATGTGACGGACATATAATGTGCAGACTACCCATACCTGCTTCATGGTTTCTCTGTGCAAATGATAAAGTATAAATATGATTGTGTGTGTGTCTGTGTATGTGCTTACATGCTTATAGATTTGTGTGCACTTGCAGGCTTGCAAGGGTGTGTTTGTTTGTGTGTTTGAATGCTTATGTATTTTTGTGTGTGTGTGCGTGTGTGTGTGTGCGCGCGCGCGTGTGTGTGTGTGTTTATGCATTGGTGTAACTGCATGTGTGAGGTGAGGATGAAGGCCTCTGCTCCAGGCCAACTGCAGCTGCCAAACTGAGGAAGCCTGGCGTTGATATGTAGCAGGGTTCCGCAATGCTTCATACTCTCCTCCTACATCATGTTTTGGAAAGTTGGTCATTTCGGCTGAATGCTTTACCAGCAGTTACTGTAGTAACCCAGTTGTGAGTAACAATCATAAATGGATGTGTGTGGTCAAGCCTCCTTTGGTAAAGACAGTGAGGTGTATTTTTCTGAACATTTAAGTGCAGAACGACAAGTGACTGCAATGAAACTGTGATACCCTGAAAGCAGTCCTGGTGGGGGTCTGTAACCCCTGGCAGGTTGAGTCATGTCAGACTGGACAGCTTGCTGGTCCCTTAGCATGGAGGTTAAGATACCAGGGTTGGGAATTAATGCCTGAAACTACATAACATGAACACAATCTGTACAAGAGCTTTTTGTGATCTCCTCTGGTTAATAACTTTTATTAGCAGATCATACACATCTGACCAAATGCATATTCGTTTGTGTTTTGCACCAATGAGTGTTGACAGTCATAAACTTCTGCCAATCTAAACCATAAAGCCAGCTGCTGATCTGCCTCATAAATCATGCTTTGCCAAGCGTGGTGGCAGGGTGCAGAACCACAGACGCTGTTACAGGCCCATCAGAGACTTAGCTTTGAGCTCTTTTCATGAAAAAAGACTGTACTAATCTTATGAAAATTCATGAAGGCTGTACTGTCAAAACAGTCTGTACTGTCATATACTTGCAGGAACTCCTGTGACGAACCGCCACCTCCTCCTGTAGTACCAGAGAGGATGGAAGGAATGAAGGAGCAGAGTATCTTGAGAATCTCTGGAACCTCTTACAGTTCAATCCTCTGTGGCCACTTCCCACAGAAAATGTAGTAATCAGATCCTAAGAATAATTATCATAATGGAAATCCCTGCAAAGTACAGAGTGACAAGTAGGCCCCACTTACCACTGCAGGCTGGACTTTGGCATTAAGTTTCTCCTTTCTCTCTCCCTCCACAGTGTCCCCGTGATTCCCCAGCCACCCCAGCCGCTGGAGCCGCTCTGATCCCTTCCAGTTAAATGCACACTTCCTTGATGATTTTAAGTTCTTCTCCTGCTTGCATAAATCTTAGCTAAATCCAAAGGTGAGCTCTGGCCCTAATGGAACTTAACTGTATTGAAATATGTTTAAATAGCATATATTACCAAGATCAGAGTACGTATTTCAATTATTCACAGTGTATCAGAAAATGGTGTGAGGTGGATAAGCATTGGAGTGAAGTTCGTTAAAGATTTAAAGTGCTAGAATAGTAAATGTTTGTGCTGGTTCTGCTGTGGCAGGGAGCCCCAGTGTAACTCACATTCTGACTTTCATGTCATGTTGACTTTTTTGTTGTATTTATCCTGACTGTAACCTCAATTGTCAGTCATGATATATGCATGAGCCTGACAAAATACTGTCTCTGCCTTGTCAAAAAGCCATCCAGCCTTCGGGATGCTTTTTTTTTTTCAAATAAACCATTGGTCATTTTCTGCTTCTGACTAATCACAATCTTGTGTAGCTTGGTCTCTAATTTGAAGTCTCTGCTCAGAACACGAAAATTCCGTTGTGTCTCTTCTTTCCAACCAAACTCATGGCCCCAGTTAACCAAATTCAGAAATTTGAGGGCACCGAAGTTGGCAGCAAGAAAGTCAGTGCATGCTTTCCAGATGCTGCGTCAGAGATTGAGCGTCTCAAGTCAACACTGTCCTGTCAGTGGTTGGAAGCCTCCATTAGAGTAAGGGTGTTGAGCCAGAGAGGTATTCTCAACACTCCTGCCGCATGTTTCTTACAGAATACCTTTGTTGGCCAATTGAAAAATACAGTATTGTCCTGGAAAAGGCTTTCATTGCTGTGGATGAATGGTGGGACTTAGCAGTTTAACAAGTGGCTTTGTCCAGCAGACAGCTCCCTCTCCCTACCTTTCTATTGTCAAAACTAATTTTCTGCTGGAAGAGATGTTGGTGGCCCAGTAGGGGGCGCTGTTTATTCTGGGAAAGTAATGGGGGTACTGTTCTGTAAAAGAAGCTGGCCTGCAGGTGAGATGTTAAACCAGCTTCTTGACACACAGCGGATGTTAAACATCTCATGATACTTTTCGCTAAAGTAGGGGCATTGACCCGGTTGTCCTTTTCACATTCAGAGAAAACCCAGCTCTATACATGTTCCCACGTTATCAGCCCAAGCCTTATCTGATGGGCTACTCAATTCTTCTTTCTATCTGCCTGCTTTGTTTCCTTAGGTCATCAAGTTGTCAGAGCAAAAGGGAATAAGGCTCTCAGCTGACCCACAAGGTTAAAAAAATGCAAAATATCATATAGCACAAAATGTCCTGCTTGGCTGTGCTGAAGGTGCTTTCAGGTGTCACATTGTCCATTGAGGGTCAACATCCACAGAGCTTTGCAGAGTGATGGATGGACTTGCTGACTGTAGATAAGGGAATGGACTGGGAAAAATGACCGGAGGCAGTACAGTGTAAATTCTGTTCTTGATGACAACTGTGAACCACAGCCTAAAATAACTGGTATTGATTGATCATCAAGACTGGCCTAAATTCAATCAACGTTTCTCCTTAACTTTGACTTTGAAAAGAAATGGAATTTTTTTTTTACAAGCATAGCTCAGTGAGTTGATTTTATTGATTGCTGATTTTGGCAAATGTTTAATCTCTATGAAAAAAAGTAACACGTGCATTTAATTGTAAGTTAAAGTGTAGGGTAAATGTTACATTGATTGAATCCAGGCCTTTGGGCTCGTTGACCTCTGCATTTCCCTTGCTCCCATTGCTCCTGTTCGGTTAGTTATCAAACTTTATTAACCCTCATAGGCGTAGAGAAACTCAATTTTATAATCACATCATACAAAGAGAGCAATTTCATCAATGTTCAATACACAGGTATTTCTCATAATCAGAAATAATACATTATACATACATCATTTTTGTATGAACAATCTATAAAATGCTACAGTCTTCCTTTGTTTTATGGTGTTCACTTCTGTACACTGAAAGGTTTTCTGACTGCTATAGCCATATGGTTGGTTAATAGCCAAAAATGTACTTGAATTCCCTTTTCATCTGTTTTTGTAATTCTGAAATGCCTCCCTACTCCCACTCTTTTGAGTTTTTACCTGTTGGGCTTCATTCATTTTGCTCAATTCAAACAAACCTCTGAAATCACAACAGTAAGATAAAATAATACACTCATGATTTTGCTTTCCCATTTGAGGTACAGAAGGTATTTGGATTCTGTGCCTGGTTTATCTCAATTAAACGGGGTTAAGTATCTTTCAGGATAACAGACTGGTGACAACCGCACTTCTCAGAGTGGCGTTTGGGGTTTAGTTTAACAGCTGCACCTTTTTTAATTGCCTTTTCTTTTTAATCAAATGAAGAGAGATAGGATCACCTTTTACTGTATGTTTAATCTAAAATTGTGTGTTTATCTCAAGGTCCGTAAGGTGCACTCTTTGTGAAGCAATGTATATTACAGTCAATACGAGTGTTACTGCCTGGAGATGGCCAGTCTTTATGAAGTATTTATTTCTGTGTGATGTGTGCAGGGGAAAGCCATCCCTGTCCTTGCTGTAATGTACTCTCTTTTAGAGTTTAAGAAGGCTTGTTTCATGTGTTAAGGCTTTGGTGCCCCGGTAATAAACTTACACCATAGTTTACCAAAAACACACATTTTTTATTCCACCAGTTTAAAATTCCTTCCTTCCTCTCAGGCTATAGGCAAAAGGCTGCCGAGGGAAAAACAGGGTTTAAATGTTTAACCTTTTCATTATGAATTGTGACCTTTGACTCTCTCCAAATCTGTGTTGACTGCTAAATTGCCTGTGTGTGATGAGAATGAGAAAATCCTTTTTTTGTGCCAAAGTTGGCTTTTCCTAAATATGATTATTACTTACTGTTCCAGTGCACTTCATTTTTTACATTGAGTCTGAGAGAAACTGAAAATGGACAAGAAGTGACTGATTAATTTGTGAGATTGTGTCATGTGATTTGCATGGCCATTGTTTGCTTTTTATTCAGTTTGGTTATATAGAGATTTGAATTGACGTGCTGACAGGCATCCAAATTCCCAAACCTTTAACTAGGACATACTGTACTTACTGTAGGGAAGAAGATGCATATCAGCAGTGTTGGGACTGAAGGACACTTGACGTGTGGTTTCTGGACATGAACCCAAGTGTTAAGTCTGGTGCTGTAGTCCACCACACAGTATATGCTGAATTTGCTTTCTGCTTAAATTCCACTGCCAGTTCAGACCCAAAAATACCAGGGGAAATAAGTTAACTGAGCAATAAACTGCTTTAATTTATCCATGAATTAAACTAGTAAATAACGACCAAACCCATCACACTTTGTAACCAATTAAGATTAAGTTCAAAAATGTCTATAGAATTGCAGCTGATTGCAGCACTCAGGATATAAAAGGGATGTGCGTGAGATGGTTGTTGTTGTGACAAATCAATGTGCTGTTTTAATAAAACCAAATATAAAAACAACAACAACAACAACAAAAACATCTTGGCAGCATGTGTTTCCTATTATGTTGTGTGCTCCACCGGACAGTCCTGCTTAAGATCACTTGTGGAGTCTATTGAGCTTAAAGGTACAAGTTTCTTTCAGCTTCAAATACTCTCACAAGGACCCCATTACTAAACCGAACTTCAAACAGTCAAATGATTAAACATGCGCTCGACTATTGTCTCAGTCCTATAGTGGAGGGGGCACGTGTCTGACAGTCAGTTTTGAAAATAGCACTCGAGACGTCATTTGTCAGACGTCTCAAAAATGTTTTTATAAGTGGCTGCTAGTCCTTTCCAAAACCTCATCTCTTTGGACTTGAATCCTAGATATTATACCAATGTGACTTTTACCCCAGTAACTTCATTTCGTTCAGATGACTCTCAAAAATTTGCTCTTGGAGTTCAATTCTGGTCCAGAACTACTGTGCCTTATTTAAACCCCAGACCGCAGTGGCAACTGCCAAGCCCTCATGGCTTCTCCTTTTTCCAAAACATCCACTGACTATAGAATTCTGCGCGCTGCACTACAGTGCATGGAGCTGTTACTTAAATGAAAATACATACAATTCAAATGAAATATGTATTTTCACAGATAATGAATTACTGCATTAAGGAGTTACAGCAAAGACATCATTTTTGAACTGCATTTTTTAAAAACCATACTCTAGTATTTTATGGCGAATATATCATTTTTCAGCTCTTCTGATTTATTCTGACAGGCTCAGAATATTTTACAGTTTGAGAAATTACCACAGACCTAATCTTCTGTCTTAAATAACAGATTGAATGCTGAGGGCATGGATGTATGATGGTACCCAAAATACATAAGTTGGACTTAATATACGATGCTGCTCCACTTGATATCAACCTATATTTCATTTGAGTATAAGAAGGTATTTGAACTGCCCAGAATCTGTGGTGAACACATGTTGCTTTATGTAATCCTGTGAAAAGACCAGTCCATTAGTCCCAACATTGACTCCAGTCCCTGTCATGACAGCATAACAGTAGATTGATGTATCTGATGATAAATCAAAAATGGGCCCATCTGAAAGTGAAGGCGTTTTTTTGGATAAGTGTCGAGAGACGGCAGACTGTTCAGTTGGTTGCCAGGCGCCCATCTGTTTCTAGGCAGATTTTGCATTCATTTTTTCGAAAATGAAAAAAAAAAATGATGAATGCTGTTGAAAGAGAAAAGCCACATCAAGTTGACTGTGCATCATGAGTCAAGTGTCCTGGTCTTGAAGGGAGGGATCTGAGCAGTATGTGGGACTGGAGATTTATGCTCCCGTACCTGGCTCTGCGTGATTGGCGCACATTTCTCCAACCCAAGAACTATGGCCTCAAAACAGCCTCTATTTTTCCCCAAAGATAATATAGCATGGGAAACACAATTATCTGTGTATATGTTTCTGTTCAGTTGAGCTGATGAGATTTAAGATTTTGCCTCACATCTATTGAATGTGTATCACACCCCTACCCTCATGTAGCATGGTAAAGTAATCATATTCCACTTGTTAATGAAAATCATGCTGTGTAACTCTCAGCAGCATGTTGAACCTGTAATCATGAACTTAATCCGTATTTATTTTTCTTCTGAGTTGTGACAAAATTTATGTTTGCATGCATCTGCAATGATCATAATTTAAGAATTTCCAGGTGCACCAGCATGGAAAAATGTTAGAAATGCTGATATTACAGAAATAAATAAGGCATCAGTGACAGGGAAAGCTGTGCAGATTTATATGGAAGAATCACTTTCAGAGACATGCATGAGCAGGCTCTTGGATGATGTGCACTGAAAGCCTGGTGGTGTCCAACTATAGCCAGACTAACAGTGAAAAATAATATATGAAACATGAAATCATAAGACGACAGTCATTCTTTGTATTTATTTATTGATATATTTATTTTACCTTTGGCTGACTCCACCCCTGGAGTGCCTACATGGTATGACATGATTTGTATCTTACATGGTATATACTGTAGCCTAATGGAGGGAATGGTCCCTGTTAAACATCTCTTAGATTTGTCCTTGAATGTATTTATTTGAAGCATTGTATTTTAGATTCATGGATAAATGTTTTACATTTTACTACATATGTTTTAAAACTTTTCTGTGCATCAGAAACATCATCAAATATCGATGTGGTGATAAATGTGTTATCACATATCATGTATAGTGTGGCTGCAGTCCTTTGTTTCCTAATTGGTCTCAGTATATTGTATGCCAGCGCTAAATAAATTGCTTTGCTAATAATATCAAATGTTCCTTAATTTGAATGAATAATTCATGAATATACTTGAGCATATTTCATCCCCATGTCTCACCACTGCACTATATTTAATCATCTGAATCCCTGAGCTAAATCACACCCAGCTATGGATCAGTCATCTCCAAACCCCAGTGCTTACATTATACATGGACAATTATACCATCAAATCTCAAATGGTGTGTATGTGAATGATGGGGATATGTTATTCAGAGTGAAATTGTTCATATCTGATGCCGCAGATGGATCGCATGCATTCACCCATATGCGCAGTTATAAGAGGGAAAAGAAAGAGCATGTGCGGCTCTTGGAATTCTGTGTTTGTGCTATAGTGTCCATTATTTTATTCCTTTTTTTCCATTTTTCCCCACTTGAATTGAGCTCCCAAAACTTTCAAACTTCCCACACAAACTCAGGAGGAAAAGGCCACACGTGAGATTCTTCGGACTCACGTTGCAGCTAGCCTTCACGAGCGTGAAAGCCTGATTATGTATTTGAAATTGTTCCAGAAGGACATGATGGATTCCTTGTGAAAACAACGTGTCGGATAGAATTCCCTAATTCTATTGTAGAATTGCAGAGGACTACACACGCACCCCTTTTGAGCTGTCTTCAGTGTTGGCATAAATGGATCATGTTTGAATGGATGTGGTGTTATTTGAATTGGTTGAATAAAAAAAAACCTGGACAAGCTATTAAATAAAAACAAAAATCAAATCACTGATCTTTCTCCACTACGCTTCTCAGAGCAGTACAATTTATATTTTCGTGAGGAGACTGGACTGTATTGGCTGTCGGTTTAAAGTGCTTTTCAGCCTTTTGTCTCTGTAAACTTTAGTGTGAATACAGCTGGTAGGATTCCTGTCTTGTGTTTGAAATATGGACACATCTGCTCAAATGTTTCACTCTGTAAACATACAACGTGTATGTCCAGGAAATAAGAGTGCCCTCAGAAAGAAACAATGGAAAAAGGAACATTTAAAATGGAAATGATAGTGGTTTTTTGTGCAACATAACCATACAAAAAGTTAAGTTGACCTGAAAGGTCCCCCAATGAAATTTTTCTTCCTGGGTTTCTTTAGAAATACTCCAAAAACAGAAGCAGAAAGTGATTATATAAAACAATACATAACTGGACCATTTTCTCAGTGAATTTAGGATCAGGATAACACAACAGCGTAGATAATATCATATGAAACATTCTTGTAGTAAGAGATCAGAGAATTGAATTTGCTAGCCAAAATGTTAATGCTTTTAGGAACACGATGGTCAAACGAGAGGATGCGATGTATGAGCTAAAACATCAAGATGAGTCAGGTGGGCCGTTGATATGAAGCTCAAGCACATGACTGATGTGCATACCTGGGGGCGGTGTCTCATACTGATCATGACTGTGGGCAGCTGGTTCAAAGTTTTGAGGAACTTTGTGTAGACCAGATATCTTCTAAAAAAAATAGATTTTATTCCAGTTAGACTGACTGGCTGGCAGGATGCGGTCAGATTTGTTCCACCACTGCAGAGTGTCTGCTTGCTGACGGGCACATCCTCTGACTGAGGTGCTGGCTGTTCCCCTTGGTACCGCTGCAGACTGAGCCCCCTGAGAGTCCACACTTGGGCAGATTCTGCTGCAGACTGAGCCCCCTGAGAGTCCACACTTGGGCAGATTCGCTGCAGACTGAGCCCCCTGAGAGTCCACACTTGGGCAGATTCGCTGCAGACTGAGCCCCCTGAGAGTCCACACTTGGGCAGATTCGCTGCAGACTGAGCCCCCTGAGAGTCCACACTTGAGCAGATTCGCTGCAGACTGAGCCCCCTGAGAGTCCACACTTGGGCAGATGAGCCCCTGAGAGCTGGGCAGCAGACTGAGCCCCTGAGAGTCCACACTTGGGCAGATTCGCTGCAGGGCAGATTCTGCATTTTTGGTATGTCTTGGTTGAGCGATTAAAAAATCACGCAATATTAAACCTGTCTGAAATATGCTGACTGGTGTTGAATTGGGTTCTCCTTTCCCAGCTGGGCCAGTGGTGTGTTGTGCATGTGCATGTGCATGTGCGTGTGTGAGTGTGTGTATGTGTGTGCATGTGTGTACTTGCATTTGAAAGAATTTGGGAAGCATATCCCAAGAAAAAAAACTGCACATTTTCAGATGATCTATCAGATATCATGTCAAAGATTATGAAGCAAATTTTTCCTCATGGTACGATGGGGTTAACCTTACAGTAAGGCAATTTTCGGGCAAAATCTACATCTATATTATTCAATTACACCAAAAGGGGTTCAATGCAGCCAGGGATTTTTTCCGACAAAAGAAATATTATGCTATGCATTTTTTCCATGCATTACTCTAAAAGCTTTCAGAATTGTTAAATCATCTGGGTGAAAGATATGTGAGCCTGGCGCATTCATTGTGATAGTAGAAGGCATCCTGAGAGCTCACAGTTGGTATTTATTCTGCAGAGGTTTTGTGGGTACTGGCAGCCATGCTATTAAGCAACTTGAGACAAATGGATTCCAGCCAGCATTATTATGGCATGCCTCTGGTGCACAGGGCATAAGGGCCTGTGAGCCAATGCTAAGAGGCAGCATATTTATCGGATTAGCTATGAAATCATCCTTATAGACACTGCTCTATTAGGGAAATTGGTAGCCTTGTACGCCAGGCATATTCCTCTCCGCTGTAAGCCAGACAAAAGCTGTGCAGTCCAGAGCAATAAATCTACCCACTCTTCAGGACATAGCCAATCCCATGCACTCAGTGAAGGCGGTTCTAAGGAGAAAGTGGTGATTCAAATTAGGAAATAGTTCCATAAGTGGCCCACTTGGAGTTCTAACCAGAGTCAAAGCTGGTGTACCTCTGGTGTGGTGAATACCGCTACAGTAAGCATGGATCTCGAATGGAAAGGTGAGAGTGGCCATCTTGGCTCTTAGAATAGGAGCATAGTGATGGGGTATAGGCCAAGGGCCACTTTGTTCTTCCTTTTGGAGGTTCAAAAGCCAGAAAAGAATTCACCAAAAGACAGGTAAAACATATAAAAACACAAACATGCAGGCAAGACCATCCACGGAGGCTGGGTCAAAATATAATCATTATAAGAGAGAGCAAAATACACAGTTGCAGTGTTTCTGTGGGCCTTCTCTTAAGCCTGGCTTAGAGCAAAATTGCAAGAACAGACAGGAGACAGCTGTCAAATTGTAAAATAGATTTTTACTAAGCAAAGACCACAATTTCCACATATAATGACACTGGTAGGTAACTTAGTGAGTAATTTGGAGTCTGGCAAACAAATCTAAGGGGATAGGGGAGAGATTAAATGACAAAGTAAAAGTTCACAAATTTGAACCTTTCTGGCCAGAAGGGGAATAATGTTGCCACTCTGGTCATGGTGTCAACCGCTGATTCCAGATTTATATTTCATCTCTGGCATTTGTGTGGAAAAGTCAAAATTTTGCTCTAATTCCAAAAACACCTCCACAAACCACATTTAACGCAACAATGATGAACGCTACCCACCATGAAGTTCACATGCAGGCTTCAAGCATCAGGTTTTGCACTGTATTTCACAAAAATAATGACTTTAATGATCCTAAGATAACATCCTTTTAAGGAAACTTATACATTGAGAAATTTCATGGTACTTCATGGTGTGTGTAAATGTTGATGAAACTAATATAATTAAAACAGATAGAAACTAAGAAGAACAACCAAAAGAAGATTAAATGAGAGAAATATCTAGATATATACCTCCCAGGAACTGAATTTGATTTATTTATGATACTCTGGGCTTTCAGATGTAACTCAGGAAAGCCTTCTAAATTGTTTATCACTAAAGTACTAAATTTAACTTTTCTTCCATTCAAAAATACCACCACTAATTCCATAGTCTCTCTGAATAATTTACATGTTTTTCTTTGCATTTCTAAGTTAGAGCATAACTACTTCCATATGCTATCTCTTGATAAAATATGTTCTGCCCATGGCTCTTGAAAAGTGTGAAAGGAAGCTGAATCAACCTGTGCTGAACTCCTGACTGGTGCAGCTGTTCTGTCTAAATTTGCCGATTTGACGTACCCCCTGGAAAAATGATAGCATTAGACATCAAGACAAAGCTGCCTTCTCCTCAGACTTCAGTGTCCCTAAACTAAATTTGAATCCAGATTTCCGAGGACCATTTTTTATGACTGTAAATAAGCAAAAGTTTACATTGAGGCCTTCCACATCTCCAAAGACCTTAAATATGGAATACAAAACTCTATGATATTTGGTAGCTGTTAGTTTAGCTTGCCAAATGTACACTTCCAGGCTTTGAGCATGGGAAAGCAATGCTATTAACAAACCCAAATTCAGGACCTGATGAGTATTTTCAAACCAGTCACATCAAGTCAGCGAAGATGGTGTCGTGTCAGGATGTGAACATTTGGGTCTCTGAAACTAGGGAGCAGCTGATGCACTGCAGGCCCATTCACATGTCCCTTCTTAATCATTACTGTTAAACTGTACAGTCTGTGTGTGTGTGGACTGGTTTGCCAGAAAGGATGTCGGTGGTCTCAGAAACATAGAGGAGACACTCATAAATTCTGTCAGAATACAAATATGAAAAGGATTACCAAGATTGCCCCCATTTTAGCAACATATGGACTCATCAGATTTAACCAAGGAGAAATTAGAGCACATGACTGACTATATGTTTTGGTATCATATCTAAACAGTGACCTTGTTTCTTTCACAGAGTAAAGATAAAACATCATTTTGTTTCATATTCCGACATTACATTTATTGCAAAACAATTATGTTGTAAACTGATTTCCTATAAAATACTGATTATGACAAATGAAATATACTTGCAGTAAAAGAGAACCTCTTGGATGGCTTTCAGAAAGGTGCTCTGGTGAATTCACAGCCTTCTAAGAGATGCTAAACATCTTTTAACAAACCCAGTAAAAGGGCCTGGCCTTAACCCTGGCCTCACAACTCTCCTCTCCCTTATTTATGTTCACTGTGAAAGACACAGCTGTAATTTCATGGCCAGAGTTGAAATGCAGAGTTCTTTTTTATTAAACTGGAGAGACCTATACAACAAAATGGGAGCCAAGCTCCAAATCATGCACGAGTTTGCTTTGAGCCATTGGGACCTCTTTCCTTCGTAAACAACAGAAAAGAATTGGAGTTACTAGAGTCTAGAGGCAGGAGAAAAGTGTTAGCACTGGGGTGTTGCACTCAGAATGAAATGGTACCATTAATGACAAATTTAAGTTAGCGTGGCAAAAACATGCTAAAATCGCAGCAAAGGCCCTGCAATGTGTTTTCATTGTGGACTCGCCAGCACTTGGATTCTATAACCTGTTCCAAACAATGACTATATTGTACACATTCAAGCTCCTGGACTAGTGCATACATGAACTCCCTTGACAGGCTACTATTTTCATTAACAAAATCTCTTATTGGATTTCAGCCATATTTCCCATTTAAGGTGGTATTAACCTTCAATAAAACAGCAGACAGCCCTACTGTTTGACCAGAACACTTATAAAGATCTTTACAAAGGGTTTATTAGGTAAATCTGCTTTCCAGTGTTACACATTGACAGGGGTATTTAAATGGTAAAGCTTTTAAAGTCGATGGTCTGAAGTGACAAATTACAGGACAAAGTAATGGCTGTAAGTGTGGACGCATTTTTATTTAATGTGATTTACAGTCGGGTCAGTGCTTTTTCATGGAACAGTGCTTTGCCGAACATGAGCAAATAAACAGTCCATATATAAATTCACAAATCGACATGCTGCTATGCCTACATCATCATTGTGGAAAATTGTGTGGAAATGAAAGAACGGTGTTTCAGGAACACCACTTCATACAGTTACAGTATAAGGTCAGTATATGGCTTTGGGGAATCTCTCAATAAAACATTTGCACAGGATTTACTGAGCAGAACCTACATTCAGAAACACTAACTGGATGTTTGTCCAAAATAATCCTTAAAATCTGAAGGCCTTGTTTTACCAGCTTTGTAGTTCAGTGTATCACTGAGTTTCCATATTGCAGTGCTGTACATAGTCTGTTTTGCTGACAGTGAAATAGTGAGCAGCCCCATTCATAGTTTATGTTTAGCGTCCAATAGTAATAAATTAGGGGGAAAGTCAGCACTACTGAGAGAGAGGTTTTCTCCCAAACCGTCTCCACTCTGTGGTGACCGCACCTGTTAAAGTGATTCCTCCTATGTTTTCCCCTCTCAGTTTTATTGATTTACTTATTTATTTTTAGCTGGCTCTGTAAGCACATTAGCTACACTGCAGCATCCAGAGACTGTGTTTTAAATTGGGCCCTAAATCTGTGTGTTTTATTTCCCCCCCGGTCTGGCTGGAATTGCAATCACCCGCATTGGACCAGGTAGGCGCGGAAAAAATGGCCAACGTGGACTCGACCAGTTTTAATCAGCTCGCTTCCTGTTCTAATCATGGTGAGGCTCTCAGCTCAGGTCACCTTCACCAGAACCGGTCCGGACTTTCTGATCAAAAGGTTCATCCAGCGGAGCACACATATTCTAATTGTGCTTGTCTGTCCATCTGCTGAACGTGTGCACTGACATTTCCATTGTGTAACCTCTTGATTTCATTTCTCTCAATGGGGCCCCATTAGGCGGAGCAGTCCTGTGCGAATGGCTTTCAATGTCAAAGAAAAGATGCGCTCAATTTCAGAACACCTGCAAGAGTAGGTCTTCCTAACATATCAAATGGCAATAGAAAATATATATTGTGACTCATTTTCCAAGTTTTTCCTCCCCAATTTGGCATGTTCTGTCATGATTATAGTCCTGTCTTCCATCAAAATGGGGGAAGGGGTAAGCACAATAGCACACATGAACTCCTGAAAAACACATACAGTTATCCGCTGTTTCTTTTCACTACCAGCAAAGCTGAGTGGTTATGGAGAAGGATGTCCTGCCAGCAGAAGCTGCTAGAAACATGCACTGAATGTTTGGCATACGCTGCCTGCAAGGTCACTGGTGCCCATAAGGTTTCAGAAGGCAGTTTTGGTTGGCCCTTGCCTACATCTACATTTATTATCCCACTCCAAGAGATGGTCCAGACTGGAGGATCCTCTACATGAGACATGTGATAAGTCTCAACTTAATGCCTCAGCAAAGAGGACCCCCAAAGTTGGGTGGCACTGTCCCAAAACAGAAGCACAGTGGCTTGTCTGATTCATAGATATCAGCCTCACAAGTGAGGCTACTGACATGGCAAAACTCCCTCACTCGGCAATGCAATGGCAGACTGTGCTTCAGCTTATTACTAACATATTGCTTACTAACATTCCTAACATGATTAACTATTGCAGGCTTTAATATATTTTCCTTTCTTTATGTGGGCTGTAGCCTTTTTGTAGTAATTTTACAAGCAAAACAGAAAAAAGAGAAAAATGTGCTGGCTCTTCGGCCTTGCAGCCTCATGGCTAAGAGTTGACACACTATATTTGTTAATGTGCATTGTTAATCAAATGGCTTTGTGGAATAGGGGAAAATGACTTCATTTCAAAGCAATGAAATAGACTCATATGGTCTGAAATGCAAGAGGGATTGATTTGACTTCCAAGTCAACTCAGCAGCACAATCTGGTCATCTCTGTCTGAATGCAGCTCAGCTAAATGCTCTTCATTGCCAAGACAGACCAACATTCACGTTGCCAAAGAAATAAAAGAATTTGTCATTATAGATAACTAAATTCCACCCCATCTGTGTCTCTCGCCTTCCCGCTGAGCTGCTCCCGAGAGACTCAAACATACAGATAGGATGTTGTTATTTGTGGGCTACTGTGTTCAAACAAAGAGATGCAAAACCAGACCAAAGGGCCAGGAACCTCAAGGGCTGCATGGCTGCTGGATTTCAAAACACACACACACACACACACACACACACACACACACACACACACACACACACACACACGCCCACGCACAGAGACATGTTTATCCATGCACACATGCACAATCACAAACGTACATTGACTTGCATTCAATCAACATTTGTGGTTAAGACGGATTTGCAATTAAGCACTCGTGTTTTTTGTTCAGCAATCACCATCATTACAATCACTCACCACACTATAAGGGAACCTCTATAAGTGAACCTCTTTGCGAACGAAAGCACTTGCATTTAATTTGAGTCAGAGTTCAGGATGGATGTTGACGGAGTCCAGCTCACTGAGTGACTAATGTGACCTATTAAAGCCCTGTTAGTGATCCTTTGGTGATGGGCCCTGGTAGCCATATGGCGCTTTTTGGTAGAACATCAAAACCTTGCTTGTTTCATGTCAGAAGCTCAGAAGTGGAGCTGTATGCATGTGCCATGAATCACTTGTTAATGCCCTCTGTTTCCTTGCTTTGACAGGAGATCCATTATTTCACTCAATGTATACAAAATGTAAAATGCCCACTTTTCAAGTATGCTTAGATGAACTGGTAAAACCATGCATAAACACATAGCTTCATTTTGCCCTTATTACCCCAATCCTTAGCTGTTCATTGCTTTTTTAGATAAATTAGGTTTGGTGGTTTTTATGCTGTTGTTTATTCTCACTGGTCATAACAGAAACTTTTTAAAATCTTTCCGGAGTCACAGTAACAAGTTTTGCCTTTCTCAACAACCACTTGCATTTAGATCAAATTTTGCCAGCCCTTAAAATGTATGATCTTTATATTTTTATGTATTATTTTAATTATTTATTATCTCACCATTAATCAACAGCACACTAACTTTTCTCACAGACAGTGCTGGGCATAGCTCACAATGCCCCTGGCTGTATGTTGTGAAAAACAGGTCAGTGTTAAAAGATTCAAATTTATGCAGTTATTCCAGCACCATATGACAAATCTCCCTCAGCGTTTGCTTCTCCAAGTGCTGAGTGAAGCCATTCTAACATATAGAGTTCCTCCCTCTGCATCTTAAGAGTGATATACTGCTCCACAACTTCATACATGACCTGCGCTAGTCAGGTCAGTGCGTCTGCGAGGAATCTGCAGAGAGATCCGCACCATATGGCTGGAGATATACACATGAATGGCAGCTTGGTAACATGAGTGCGTGGGATGAAGGGATGAGAGGAGTGCTGGGATTGAGTAAAGGTGCTCTGCCACATGTCCAAATCTCATAAGAATGAATTAATTACCCAATTCATTAATCGGTTCATTAATTAACACCTTCCATGCACAACAGTCCCTGAAGTGAGCAGCGATGTCCAATTGTTAAATAACACTTCAGGAGATATAATGAGTACAACAGTGATTGGGTGCTTCAGGGAGACTTATTTTTCATTTTCTGTGTTAATGTTTTTGTGTCCTGGGAACACTGTTCACCTGAACCATCCATGCGTATCGCTGAAGCACTCCGTTCTGTATATCACTGTGCAGATGTATTGTATTGCAGAATGTGTTTTCTTTCTTTTTTGAAACAGTGAATAGCAAGTTTATCCACATGTGGGATCTGGATTGCCCTGAGGAAGGCCGCTTTGCACTAAAATGCGTAGGTGTTTTTGTTTGCTGTTTTACTATTTGAATATGTCAAGGGATGTACCAAACAAATAAAGCTTTTTTTAAATATGCAATTCTCCTCTTCAATCAAATATGCCTTTAAGATCTGGAAACTAAGCCACTTGCAAATTTCTTTGCTTCTTTTCTTTCCTTTATGTAATTATAAATATCCTGTTTTTTATGTTACATTGGATATGAATGCATATGACACACTCTGACATTTTTGTTTCTGCAGATCTTCCCAGCAAACACAGAACATTCTGAGAAAACTGGGGAAGATTTCAGTCACATTTGCATTTGGTTGTAAGATAATGTAATTAAGAGAAATCAGGCCACTATAATTGTAACATACAATACAGTTTAGTAAAGCAGCAAAGACAATCAGTGGTGGTCTGTGGCATATTCAGTAATTTTCCCAAGTGGCCTGCAGGGGGCAATATTGGTTACACTTGGGTGGAGAGGTGAGACCCTGAGGGTGATTGGACTCAGACAGGCCGATGTCGTGGCCCTCTGGGTTATGATGTATGGGTGGAGCAGGGAGGCCCCAGCCAGACGGCCACTTCTGACAGAGCGGACCGCACAAATAAAACCGGCCTGATGAATTTAAGCACTTCAAGATGTTCGTTTTCATGTTCATTTAAAGCGAACATATTGCAGACACTCGCCACTTTCTGTCGCTTTTTTTGTCACGTTTCATGTCTGTTGTTATATTTTATCACAGAAGGGCACCTCCACAAACACACCGAACACAAACATGTTATATGCATGCACATACCTGAACACACTCACACATATGCCCACTTAAAGCCACACGCACACACAGATGCCTATATGTCTGCACCTTCACACACATGTTTATATGCATACACACATGTGCGCACACACACAGCCACTCTAACCCATATACACACAAGCATGCGTGCGCCTTTGTCTCCTCTGCCACAGTTCAACAAACAAATTCCAGTGTTTTCTGGCTTCTTGATTTGTTACCAGACAATGCAATCTATTGTGAAAGATGCACTTAAGGACACTTCTGAGACCAAAATAGAGGCTTTGCGGGAAGCACTGTGCTCTCCTCGTGTTCTTCTTGGATCTTTCCTTTGGCAGATGATTGTTAACGGAAAATTAACTAAGAAAGGGGTGGTGGGCGGGGGTTGCATGTGTCCATTTTGCTGCCAGAAATCCTAAACATTTCATACTCTTGTTATCTTGTTTGAAAAAGTTTCCATTTTGGTAGCCAAAATCTGACCATGTTTTGGCCCTCCTCAAAACCGCATCTGTTGAGATGCAGTCTAAAAACAAACAAAATTTCAACTGTTAAGACTGTTCTCAGATCAACTGCTTTCCCTGATCCAGGGCCCAGTGTGCCCTGCATTCTGACACTGTATTGCTTTCTAATTTGGTCTCTACCTTGAAACAACTGACAGATGTTGTTCTCTGTGAAGCCGTAACATGAAAAATGACCTTACGTTCTGAGGCTTATGCCTCTTTCATATAAGCATGGTGCAAGAAGGCTGGTGAAACTCACCCACTTTTATCACATCCACTCAAGTGCAAGTGAGTCTGAGGTGATTCAAACTGGCGTGTCAAACGTGAGCTGTGCGTCACCGTTCTGCTAACTACCCTCTGACTGAGGGCTGAGCTGCCCTGTCCCTGGCGCTGCGATCGGTGCTGCAGTTGCTGCCCTGTCCCTGGCGCTGCGATCGGCGCTGCAGTTGCTGCCCTGTCCCTGGCGTTGCGATCGGCGCTGCAGTTGCTGCCCTGTCCCTGGCGTTGCGATCGGCGCTGCAGTTGCTGCCGGATGGTGCATGCGAGTGTCTTGGGATCTCTTGAGATCTAATTGTCCGGGTCTGTCTGGGTTTCAAGATTACATGTAAAGTAACTTTGTTTCCCTGCAGACGACCCACCTTCTCTACCTAGTCCCTCAAATTCAGGAGGTGACCACACGTGTGACTCCAGATTATGCCGACTCAAACATGGGGCAAGGGAATTCAGAGCAGCATAATGAATGTGCAGACCCCCTGCACCACCTTATTGTGGTGTTCTCTCTTTCTCATGTGCAGCTGTAAACATGGCCCTTCAAAGTAACAACTTCCCTCTATTTGGGAGAGCACAGACTAGCGCTTATATCCTCCACAGTCACATACAGCTAGCCACTTCCCCCTCACGGCCTGCAGTCCACAAGCTGAGCTGTACAGCTGCTGAGCTGGAGGGTTGCATGCTACACTGAGCTGGCTTACATTAACATGTTGGCCAAAAAAAAATCATCCTGGGCATCATTCACCCTGTAAAATTCATTGTCAAACCTATGCATGTGTTCAAAAAATCAACATTTTCATTCATTAACATTTTGCTGTATTTTTTATTGTCCAGCTGGATGCTGATCCTTGGACCCTCTGTTTTGTTGATTTTAATTCATGTCATACCAAATTTTGTGCGTATGGTTTATTGTTTCTGATAATGAATGCCCTCAGAATAAGTTAAACTGACTTGGGACTTTTCTCTCCCATATTTCTCTAGGCAAACTACCCGTTTGCACAGCTTGCAGTAGTGTGGACCCCAGAAGCTATCTCTGATGGTTATAATCCTGACAACTTCGGCTACTTATGCACACCTCTAGGCCACTAAATACCAGCTTCCCACCCTGTAATAAGCACTGTAAACCCCGTCAGCTGACCCGTTTCAGTTTATCAGGGTAATAAGAATGCAGTGGTGTGTCCATGCCTATGCCTGCAGGTAATTACACAGTTTTTAATGGTTCTGTCATTAAACACAGGCAGAGTGGCAGGCAGCTCAGAGGATGTGGGTCATTTGCAGGGGCTCATGTGTGTTTGGAGCGCTGCTTTATGACTGTGCCTCACAGTGTGAAACACTGTAAACCCTCAGCATGAAAGCAAAAAAAATGTGAGTCCTTTTTTGTGTTTTTATATTTAAACAAGTCCAGAAATAGAACTGCCCACAGATTCATTTGTGTTAGTTGTCACCCTCAGTGTACAAAGCAGGTGCGCTCATTTAATGTGGACACGTTTGTTTAAAGCTTGGTTTTTTAAATTAAGCGCTGGATTAAATGAAGTTGGACAGCTGAAAATTTTCACTTTATTCATATAGCTATAAGTTAAATTGAACTGTTGCCATATAACCGTCTCAGTATTGCTGTGATGTGAGAGGACCAATGACTCTCAATATTACCAAGAGGCTGAAAGCTGATACTGAGAAAAAAGGTCCAATATAAAGAGATTTCTTGGTTTTTATACATTTGGTTTGGGGGTGTATGTAATTAATTTCATATACGGAGTGTTTTAAGACTGGAATGGGAACATTTTTCCATGCATCAGAGTTTACCCCCACAAACGGCCTCCAGAGGGTTTTGCAGTCAAAACATCTACAAAGCTACATGAGAATGAATAATGTGAGGAAATACATCAAATATAACTGCCCCTTTCTGGATTCTTGTGATTGGAGGGAGATGCTGTCATGGTTGGGTTAGGAATGTTACATTAATGACCCTTTCTGGAGTCTGAATATGCATTGTCCGATAGCGCCACACAAGCTTGATGTGACTGTGCTGTGGAATGAGATGTTATCCTTTGTCACAGTAAGATTGATTTAATGTGACTACAACCTTTCCCTGCCTTACCGTGCTCTGCTGGGTCAGAGATACTCAACACTGTTATATTTGCATAATACATGTTGTACTGTTTGCGTGTAAGATATCGATGACACATCAATGACAAGTGTAACTTGAGAGGTACGGATGCAAGCAAAAAATGTAGAAGAAAAAAAAAGGTTGAGCAGAGGAGCAGTGGGTTTGGGGTTTGCTTGATGCTCCTCAGTCTCCTTTGTTTGGATGACTCATTCACCTCAATGGTTTGGCGCAAACTGAATGGATCTGCTAGGGATTTTAAGGATGATTCCACATTCTTTACACCTCCCTACTACCAGATGCATTACTGTGGATTGATTGGGACTGAAATCAGATGCTGCTTTATATGACCCAGTGTATGCCGTGCCCTGTAGATATACATATCCTAAATACAGCATTTCAAGCAAAAGGCCTGGAGGACCACCGTATCTGCTGGATATTGGTGTGTTTCAGCACATACGTGCTTAATTGAAATCACTTATTGGCTAAAGAGTCTACAAACATTGCTTTAAGGTTTAAATTGGCTGCTAATACAGAAGAAATCTCAAGAAAATGTGAGCTTGATGTCTGTAGCTGTTAATTTCAGGTAGCCAACTTTATACTTGGAGAACTGGCTGGCTTTTTTGGGGAGGTGGCTTAAATGTGTTGTCATTTGGGCTAATCGATCAGTCAACTGCTGAGTAACAACAAAAACTCTTGCACCACCTGCAACTCCCCAGAACCTGAAGGAAAGTGGGTTGCATTGCGCATCTGTAGTATTCTGAGGTGTATCCTCCAGTCAGTCCTCTCAAGGGTCCATAGAAGTAGGCGACAGTGGAAACAGAGTGAAATTCCTTAAGGATTGACAACAGCGCGTGTTTTTCTTTTTGCTTCAGACAGATTGCCTGGCTCATCCTTCTGTCTTCCAAAAGACGGTGTGGGAGCAGCTCTTTCTCTCTCTCCCT
The DNA here is from genome assembly GCA_022829145.1 of Albula goreensis. Classification (NCBI taxonomy): domain Eukaryota; kingdom Metazoa; phylum Chordata; class Actinopteri; order Albuliformes; family Albulidae; genus Albula; species Albula goreensis. The sequence goes on from CM040765.1 coordinate 13,454,073, forward strand.
CTCCGTTTGGGTAGGATACAGGGCGCTCCACAGATGTAGTCAGTGACCCACGTCTGTGCAAGGGCCAACAGGAAGTGCAGAGAATAGCCAAAAGCATCCCCTGATCCTAATAGTATGGCAGTGTAGACAGATGGCCGGGTCTCAGTGTATTTGGAAGGGCCACAGAAAACCAGGGACCGTTTCTGTGGCAGATGGACGATGATACATGAGATGATGGAAGGTGGCTGTGGATCAGGCCGCTTGAGAAGAATTGAGCGAAAGCTACTCTTTCAGCTCCTGGGCACCCTATCAGGGAGTCCCAAACTTTCTGAGCCTGTGACCCCCTACATGAGTGAATACATTTTCTATGACATAACCCTTTTTGAGATGTGATCTTACATATTGGAATACAGAATTAAAATGCTTATTTTATAGTGTCTTAAACAGCAGGATGCACACTGTAACTAACACCATACATGTAGCAACTGTAGTGTGTATTGTGATCAGTGTGAATGGAAACGTGCATATCGTCATTTCTTATGTACAATAAGAACTTTTTTTTCATGTGTCATCTCATGACCCATCGCAGCCCCTCCCACTAACCACTTGTGGGTGTTGACTGACAGTTTGGAATCCACCCCTCTGCAGCCTGTCAGTGGAGAGAACAGAATGGTGAGGCAGACATTGGTGAGGACAGGGTTTTTTTTTCCACACCCTGGAAAGGATACTAATTTAATCATGCAATAAAATGTGTTTCTGTATCCTCAGACCATGAAGGAGTCTTGGGTTCTTAACAAACTGACTGTTGAAAAGATTTGGGGCCTGAGTCTTAAAGCTGAACGGTCTGAAGGCTTGTGGGATGGATGCCTTGAACACTATCTGCAGACCATTCTATTTTATGGGAAAAAGAAAATTCGGTTTCAGCCACAAATTCCCCATCAGTTGCCTCATTTTGGGACACTCACAGATGTTCCTATTGTGTCTCTTCTCTAAGTTTTATGAAGTCTTTTAAAAAAAAATGTAAGAAATTTTTATCCCAGATCTTGTTTTTTCCTTCCAGTTTGGAATGCTTAAATGTATCTGTTATGCTGCCTCATCTCTCTTCAATTCAAAATACTCCACCACTCAGACCCCAATCGAGCTGAGCTGTCTTTTTAAGGAAAATGCTGCTTGTTCCCAGCTTGTATTGAGATTGAAGGCCATTATTTTCTATGTGACTGTGTGTCCTCATTCTATTGTCTTGCTTTAAAAAACAGACCCCTCTGTCTCGTATGGAAATAACACTGACCTTTTCTGATTTATCACAAACGTGTGTAGGTGTAGTCATTGAAGTGGAAAATTCAGGGCTTTGAATTTTATGCGCGTGAAAGACATTTGAAAGTCAGTTTGACAGCTTTGGCCCCGGAGGATATTGATTAAACAGCGAGTTCTCTCCCTGTACATTGCAAGAGCCAACACTTTGAAGACTGTTGTATGAGCCTGATAATTTCAAACCCATCTTTGGCCCTGAAAAGGTTACCATGGCTATTGTTGTGTGGGTGCAGGGTCCATGTTTTGCAAAATATAAACAGTACAGGGAGAGATTTTGTCCCTGATAATGGCTTCTGATCAGTTCCAGCAGTTTTGCATTGTGTATTTGGGGCTAGTATCATGTTGGGAGAGAGTGAACCTAGAGGTTTAGCAGACCATTACACTTGTTTGCTACATATTCTTATTGGAACATAATGGATTGAATATACATTAATTTGCTCCTATCTAATGTACAGATATCCACATATGGCAAAGTATGGATCACAACAGTATTTAATACAATTCAACTTTTTGTTCAATTTCAACATATGTCTTGGTATATGGGTGTCATTTTAGAGGTAGGTCAAATTGACATGGCGAGTGTAAGTACTCTTACTTAGATCATTGTGCAACACCATTTTCAAGCTGCCGAATGGAGTATGTCAGGGTAATCTTCATTTATGCAATGCATTGGTTTACTGTTGACATTTCAAACTAAACAAGTTTCATTTTGAAAAGTGCAAGACAACTGAATGATGTACAGATGATTTTACACAGAGTTACTCCTGGTCAGCTTAAAAGTGCAGCAAAGTTCAAAGACTTATTCCATAACAAATGAGAAATAAGGCCAAACAGAAGTCCTTATTGTCATTAAGACCAACATCACATGACTAATGCAAGGCAATAACACTGCATCCAGTTGTCTTTGTTATGCTAGAGTAGCATCTGTGTTTACTTATGCCAGATCTTCTCTTTTATTTTCAGAACTGGCTGGAAGTTCAACCTTAACCCTGGTTTTCTTCTGATTGCGACTGAACCACAATGAGAGTGCAAGCCAGCGAAAAATGGTTTTGGGAGTAATGTGAAGGTTATTTTTATTCATTTTTGTAGGAAATAAAGTTGGGAGGAGAACACATGATTATCTGTAGGGGAATGTAATGGCTGGGTCAGGGACTGTGTTTCTTTAATTAGAAGAGTTATAATTTTAAATAATTTAGCTTTAGACCAGAATTTCTGTTTTATGAAACAGCAATTAGTGCTTGGCAAACACTACATTTGGAAAAGCTCTGTCGGCAGCTGCCTAATTGGCCTCACACTGTATCTTACTTTCTTCCTTGGCCCACATGCTGTGAATGCAATGCTCCCTCCCTCTGGAGGACATACCTGTGATGCACAGTCTAAATAAGGAGAAACACAGAGGATAAAGTATACAATGAGCAGGGAACAACATCAATGAAAAAGTCAATTGATAGGACATACGGGGTACATAATGTAATGAGAATGGGTTTCTGGTGCAAAAATGGAAATGTGACTTAGATTTGATGTACTGTCAATGCATGGACAAAAACCTGAAGTGCTTTGTTTGTGACTGTGTTATCTACTGCAGAGTCCATTGGTCCTTTTAAGTGGTTCAGCTGCACCTTCTCTGGTGAACAAGTCAAGGTCAAGAGGTTAGCCATTCTCAATATTATTTTTGCCAAACACCTGGATTAACAATTGCTGTGCGTATGGTTCTGGGAACACCATTGTACTTCGGTGTTCACCTGAAACAAATCACAGTGTTTTTCCAATTGGCCAAATCTTTTATAGCCCCACATGACCCTTTCCGTTTCAGTAATGATGTCATTAGCTTGTCCCACCTTAGGCTGTTTATTAAAAAAGCTAACTAATTACCTCCTTGTGAATGAATCCATTTTTAATGTTGCTTGTCAACCTCTCACTGGGTGCAAAGCAAACTTAAATCAACCCTAATAGTTTTATTTTATTGCGTTGTCTCCTCGCAGGAGAGCTTTATGAGGAGTGGGTTTCCTTGAAGGCAGTCCCATGTTCTGTAATGCTCCTTTAACATTACCCGTGCCAGAGCCCAGCCTGCCAGAGGTCACTTATTTCACTTGCTGAATCCTCAAGAGCATTCCATTATTTTTTCACCATTGTCTAACACCATTCTTAAAATGATTCACAGAACAGGGTTTAAATTGGTATGTTATGTTTAATCCCATGAAACATGCACATACACATGCACATATTTCCAATTGGTGTTGGAAATAAAAAGTCCAAAATGGATGTTGAAATTGGACTGTGTCCTCAATTTAATAGCCATGGCATGGATAAGGATCCTTTCCAACCCTAGAAAACACAAGTCCATCAATATCGAGCCTCACTATTCACTGGAAAATCCAAGTGACAATGAGTTTTTCTTCCTTCACTATAATTGTATGGGGCATAGTGTATGTTGTAACATGTGCCAGTCACACCATGGTTTCTCCATGGGCATTGGGGACTTAAACTCTGCCCCACTGAGGTACACAGGGCCTAAATATGAACAAAGGCAGTGAAGGCACAGACTGGACATTGCACTCAAATCTTCTGCTCCTCATGTCCGGCTCTCATGTCGTGCCTTACACAATTACTGAGTTTTCTGCCTCCTGCTTCCACTTTCGTATCCTCGGTTACGCACGATGTCATGAACTACATTTGAGGCCTAGAAGCCAAGAATGGGCCGGGTATTTTTGGCTTCATCCCCATCACCATCTGTTTCTCTCGGCCCTACAACAGTAAAACAGGTCTCAACCTGGCCAAGGGACATCTACTTTTCTTTCTCCATGTGTTTCATAGATATACGTAAATATCAGATATATGTCCATATCACTGTTTGTTATTGTAGCTGGTTGTTTTGAATTTATGTATGTAATCCAATTTTATGTTTCAGTATGTTTCAGTCAGTGAAGTCACAGAGATGAATAAATGTTTCTCAGTGCGGGCAGAGAGGCAGAACAATGAAGGTTTCTCTCACGTTTCTGTCCTTGTGAAAACCAAGAGACAAGGTCAGTACCATGGAAGACTCATGACTTGACAGCTCATTGTCCTTACAAAGAATGATTGTCCTGACAGCTGTCTGCTTGCTGCAATTGTCTAAAAATGATATGCTAATTAAAGTCCTTGTGAGTAGACAAGTGCTTTGCTTTGCTGGTATGTTATTTATTTTTAATTACATGACTTTCAGAATATTGAAGTGTTAACAACAAAAAGAACAATAACAGCAGCAGCAGCAGCAGCAATAGTAGTAGTAGTAGTAATAATATCAATATATGTGAGGTATAAATATATAGGTTACCTAATTTCACGAGCTAAATGTACACTCTCAAAGCAAGCAGTAGTGTCACCCTACAGTATTCAAGATAACGCTGCGTTATAATTCAACTGTTTCATTTTGGTTAGGCGTTGTTATTTCAGTCTTGAGCCCTTTGTTGGTCTAGTATTTGTCTCAAATGCAAACATAAGCTAAAATGTGAGAGTAACGTTACTGCCTTCGATAGACACAGAAAGCAATGGAACAGAGCCTGTTTGAAATTCTACAAGGACGCAAAAGGAGGGAGGAGCTCTGCGCAAGCGCGGGGCGACGTTTTACCACACGCGGATCAAGCTCTCGGTATTATATTCTGTGAAGGTTCACAAGTCCAGCACTCGAGAGAGTAAAGCCTTCAGAATATTGTCAGCTGCAAAATGAATATTAGACACCGTCTATCCGGATCAACAACGACCTCCACGCGGTAGCGATGGGTTAGAGAACCTGCGTTCGGATTACCCACTTTGACGACTTTGCAAGGATGGAAGTTGAAATGTCTGGTTCAAACAGAGGCATGCTGACAAAGGCGAAAAACTGAGACAGATTGAGAGGGTGGGAAAAGATTTTCCTCCCCTCTGTATTTTATTTTACTTCCTTTCCTTTCTTTTTCTTTTTTGAGAAATGATTGAAGAGTTGGTGTGCAGCTCCGTTGCTTTGGTCCTCTATCTCAACACGCTGGGCGCAGATTTCTGCTACGATGACAGGTACAGAGTGAAACAATTCAACCCGTCAGATCCTGTGTCATTTTACTTTTCTTTCCTGAAAGCGTGATTTATTGTCATTGGCATAACGAGTTGCCCGACGGAAAAACACATTGTCCGTTATATATATTTAAGGTTGATAAATAACGTACTGTATCATGCTGTTTTCCTCTCATCGATATTCTTTTCACGATAAGAAGTTTGCAACATTTGATTGAACATTACACATTTGTAGTTAAACGTCAAGCTGAAGAATAAGTGTGACAGAATGAGTCATTTGAACAAAGTGAGGCCACAGAGCTGCGACCGCAAGCACGCTTTAACAACTGTCTGTACGCTTTGTTGTTTAGTGGTCATTCGCCTACGGGTTCTTCTCGCGCATCTAAGATGCGGTACTCATAACTGCACATTGTTTTTAATTACATGGGTGTGTGACACTTAAATCATAAGAGGGCTAAGGGTTGTCTCTCCTTTTTTGTCGGAGGCTTTGATGATTTCAATGTTATTTTATGGAAGTGGTGTCGACTGGTCACCCACAACTGTCCTTTGTTCTAATTCAGGTCTTAATTACTTAATTGGAGGTATTGATGTGGACAGAAATGCAAATTCCATAGTTCCACGTGTCACCGAACAGCTGGAGATGCGTGATATATTGACGTCGCCTTTAGATCTTCATTTCTGTACTATGAATACGATCACTAGGCGATGCAGTCACTGAAATCGCTACACGTGTTGCCGAAATGTATTAGCTAACAAATCACCCAGGACGTCAGGCTCCATTTAGAGGCAACTATCCATAAAGTGCAGGCGTTTCCCTTGGGTCGGAATTCTCAACTTAATTGGTCTTAAATTGAATTTAAATTTGAGAAAACATGTAGTTGCACAGGACTTTGAGTTGTATCGCACTTTGCAAAGCAAACTTAAGTTGTTTGTAGTAGTAACAATAAAGATAATAATCATCATGATCATTTTCATCCTACGTTTCTTTCAAGGGTTCAGTGCCTCGATTGCTGTTTTCAGTAGTTTTTTTGGTCGTAATTTCTGTAGGGTATACCATGCTTTTTTATTCAGCTCACGAATCATGAGATGGTTTAGGCTATGTCAGAACCATAAATATTATTAATACACGATAAAACAGATGTGTTGTTCAGAGTTCAAAGAAATCCAGAATCACAGCGAAATCCACAGGTGCGGTCATTTTCACAAGCTGTTGAATAGCAAGTGTTCAGAAACAAAATGTGCCACAAACTGGTAGTCTAAATCAATCTTCATTTTAACATTTTCAGGATAAAAGGGAGCTGATAGTACGTTTTTATTATCTGTTGAAAGTATATAATTCGGTGGGAGTTCATTGTGATTTACAGTAAGCATTTAATTGTAACATAAAGCTATCCAGATAATTAGCATACGGGGTTTTTGTGTCTAAAAAGGTTTTGCGCTCAACCTATGTATTCTAGAAACGTACACGAATGCCTGACAAAGTAGGAGTAGCGGACTCCGTTTTCCTCTCAAATAAGGTACCTTTACCTTTACGAACCTCCTGCAGGTATTCAATAATCAATGAAAATTCGTACAATTGGTTCTTTATTGTGGAATGCACGTGCTCCCGTGCAGTTGGGTTTGGGAGTTCATTTCGTAAAATACTCCAACATTGATCCTAATTCCCAAAAAGAATGTGTAACATTTTAACGGTTTTCTGCAATGTGGAATGTAGCGAATGTGGCTCTCAGTGTACAGTGTCTGGCTCGTGCGGCTTTCATGTTTGGCATTTACTGTGGCCTTTCTGTGGCCCGCCTTTCTTCACGTGTGCGGATTAGTTTGCGTGCTGCAATTAGTGCCCTCTGTAGTAAACTGGTTCACAAGTCACCAGGGAAGACCTTATTTTGAGGTTTTTTGCATGTAACCTTCTACGCTTTTACGCTATTGGCGGATTTTCTGTTTTATATGTGGTTTATGTATCATATCCATTGCCCAAGTGGATATTAAATAATGCGTTTTCATTGTAGGCATAGCATGCATATATACTGTACATAAATTATACAGTAATCGTATCATATGAATATGAATGTGATAATGCGGTATTCACATCAGGAAGTAATTTCCTTAAGCAGTATCAGTTTTGTTGAAATTCATTCTATGCCTCTGTAGCACTTACGAGTTAAAGTTATATGGTACAAGGGAACATATACAAATGTACAGCCAAGGAAATTAATTTTTGTAATGAAGCAGTATTTGGCACAGCATTTTGCATCACTTATTATCAAGAGAGATTTATGGTTAATGATGCAAAAAATGTTACATGGAACACCATTATCAATTAATAATGCCATGTGACCAGTTTAAGTCTTTGCTGCCTATTAATAATGGGGAATACTGTTGAGATTGCTGCCATTAGGTCATCATCATGATTTTCAATTAGTATCAGCACCTTCTTTTCTTATTTTCTTATTCTAGGAGATGTGAATTCCCAGTTGTAACTTCAGGGCCATTTCAATGCTTCAGTGTCTTATTTCAGTTTGGGAGGTTATAGGCTAGCATATGCATTGTCCCAAGCATACGTTTCAAATTCAGTGCTGTAGAGGGTGGTGTGTTTTCATTCCAACCAGTTTTGCAGCTTTAATTTGATCAATTACTCATTCGGTCCTGTGCATGCACCTCTTTGCATTTTCCAGGTTTCCGAGGCAACAGTTGTATTTCAGATGAAAATCGAACTAATTTATTTTGGGCTGGGCAGTGTGACAGAAATCTTTATCATGATAATTATCGGGGATATTCTTGACATTGATAAGTATCACCGTATATGTCTTGCATTTTCCGAAGTGTGTGTCACAGTAAGTTCACTCTGCAGCCCACCAGCTGAGCTCAGCGGCTGTTGCAGTGGTTTGGGATGCCATTTGTTCTTTTTGTGGAAAAGCTCTCTGGTTTTGGGGTTTCTGTATAGTTAGAGTATGTTTTTTCCATGGAAAAAACATTCTTAAATTCCATTACCTCCATCACCTCCATTAATGCCATTGCCTTTTCCCAATCAACCAAGCTTAGCTCTCCCCTGCCTGTCAGCTGTATCATAAAAATGCCCTGCCCTCTCTGGGCGATATTGAATCTTGTGACCCATATTCAGGCAATGCAAAGCTGGCAAACCTAGGAGCACTGCACATCTGACATGCCTGGTGTATGCTGATGACAGGCACCTGAAAGACCAGCGGAGCCCATTTTGTATGATCGTGATGGGAAGCATCCAACCATAACCCCCTGTCTGCAGTCGAGTCAACAAGCAATTATGGGCAGCTGGGCCAACCACAGTTGGAAGTGATACTGGTTTGGATTGAATGCTAGGCTATGGAGTGCATTCACACACTGGAACAGAAGCACTGACTTGCTGCAGGTTGAGTCACCCAGTCTCCCTGCAGGCTAAAGTTGGCCATTTTGTGTGCTGCTCTTGGTTGTCACGGGTATGTTCAGAGTTAAGTTCTGGACTATTGAGGTCGGACCTTTCTGATTTTTGACAAGTGTTTCTCATATTTTGACCTATATTGATATTTTTTTTTAGCTCTGTCATTGCATTTTAAATATAATTTATATTATGTTGTATTTAAAACAAAGTGTCCAAAAAGGCTTTCAAGACCAACACAACATTGAGCAAACTGAATGTTGGCCACATAAGCCAGATTAAAATTAAATTTAAAAGGTATAATATCAATATTCTTGATGAAATATTGAATAAAACACCAGCACTCTCTACCCCCTGTGAATTACTGAGAGTTTTTTTTCTTTGAATAAGTGGAGAAACCCTCAGTACTTTTTCTTTAACCTGTTTAATGATTGAAAGTGGAAATCCAATCCTGTCAGAGTGCGGAGAATAGCCAGCAGCAGTGCTGTGTGCTGCCAGAACCCCACCTGAGAGTTTAGAGTCAATTTGCCTTTGGAATCCAGCCATTGCTGGGACACAGTGGAATCAGAGGAGGAAACGTGCCATTTCATTTGCACTTTAATTATTTTTGAATAAAGGGAACGCTCATAAATCAAACATAATGCTTTTCGTCCTGTAACAGCTTGTTTTTTCCAAAGATATATTTTCTTCCCAATGGCAGCCTTGTATATGTGTGTCTATGTACACATATACATTGCTTCAGCTGAATGAGTTGAATTTCCAAGCTCATAAATGTGAAAATTTCATCGAATTGTAGAGGAAATGTGTCTTTAGTCTGTGACTGCCAGGTGAGTGATGCATTAACTCTTGGATATGCATGCTGACATAAGAGAGTGTCAGACTCCAAGCAAGCCTCGTATGCTGGAAATACAGAAGAGCTGCTGTAATTTTTTCCCCAATTATTTTCTCAAATTTTGCCTTTTTCCCAACTCAGACATAACTTGTAGATCTCCTGCTCATAACCCAACCTGCTGGCTTCAGGACGAGGCAGCCATGAGCACATGACTGCTCCAATATACATGATGACAAACCTTCGCTTCTTTCAACACTGTAGATGCACCTCCAGTGACATATAGCCCATGTTGTCATAGGAATATGAGGCCAGCATCTTCTCATCTTGTGCATCCACAGGCACCTGGCCTGACCAGGCATGGTTGCTGGAGAGCAATTACCCCAAAGGAACTAGCCAGCTTACCCTCTATTACTCCTGGTAAGCCTGGGCCAAATGTTGCCTCACCAGTATGGACCTCTGACCATAGCTGACAATGGTGCGACTAGGATGCTCTCAAAACAGGCATCATTACAGTGTGAGCCACCTGAAGGGCCAACAAGCTGTTATTTTTTATTGATCAAGTATGGCCCTGGAAAAACAAGCAGTCCTTTGATTATTTGTCCTGATTACTCAATGCTCTGCAAAACTAACACTTGGGAGGCAGCGTAATATAATGATTAGGAGCTTGACTGGTAACTAAGAGATTACTGGTTTCATACCATGTTGGAACACTGGCATTGCATTAGTGTGTAACAATGTGGGCTGTTGAAGGCTGTCGACAAAGGTGGCTGCTGAAACCACTGCCTTAATGCAATGTAAATGTTACTCTGATCATTCTCATGTTCAACAGCACAGAGGATATCCATTTTATCCATAGTTATAAGCCTGACAAACCGATGAGAAAATTATCACTCCAGGAGTTATACTTTCATGTTAATACAAAGGGACTCTTTTACATCCACAGTAGAGAATAAATCATAATTCCTTCCATGTTTCCATTATGTGCCAGCCTTTGTGTTTGATGGAAGAGGGACAACAGCATGATACATTTCTGTATTTAATAACTGTTGTGTGTTATGATCTGTCAGAATGCTTTCTTGATCATTTGTCCACTTAAGGGTCAAACTGGGAATTTCAAAGCCATTTTTTGGGGAGGAGGGGGTGGTTATCGCAGTTTAAGTGCATTAGGGTGTTTATTTTGAAACTGATGTTTTTTTTGTTTAAATGACAAACTCCAGCTCTGTGTAATTTTGTTGCAGGAATGTGTTCCATGTTTAAATGGTCAAACGGGGACTTTTTCCTCTTGGACGGATCTGGCTCTTTCTGTAGTGTCTCTCATTATATTCATGCAGGGGGAAAAAGCACAAAGAGATTAATCACTGTCAGGATGAGCAACACACTTTTAATCTCACTGCAAGATTTTGGCCTTTCGACTCAAAATGTCAAGAGGAAAGGGAGGAAACTATCAGATGCTGTTATAGAATTTCCTACTATGCCACATGGTGTTTTATCTCTGTTTATACCACGGCCACATTGAATTCTTGTTTTTGGTCGGTTGGAGGGTGTACATGTCTTTCATGTATACAGACACCTGTGATGCAGTTTCAGCCCTGAGGCTTAATCACTGTTTCAAAGTGATACTGTATCTTTGTAATAACATCATATCTTAGCCATAGAGTCAGCACTAGTTTGTTAATAAAAACAGCATTTTTATTTTTCAAATACATCAATAAATGTTTTCACTGGGCAGACAGTCAAATGGATGTTTAGCTAGAGGCCACGGTTTAAGCAGGATAATGCACTTTGAGTTATGTGGTTATGTGAAAATAATGCGCTTCATGAAGGGACCAGCCCTTGGTTTCACTGTGGGATGTTCTTTGACCTCTGTGCCATACTGTATTTTCATCCAGCAGTACACTATGCCATGCATTATCCTTTGTTTCTTCATTTAAAAGTGCTCTAAATGCCACATGGTGCTGTAAAATAGTGTTAACAGGCCTTACAACATCTCAATGTTTTTATTTATTGGACAGTACAGTACTGTTGATATAGTATCTAAGTCTCTGTATTTGATTCAGTGTAACAAACTCCATAAGAAAAAAGCAATTCTCTGGGCCATCGATGAAAAGGCTTGATCGACATTTGTAGAACGATTGCAGCTGAATCCTTGCTGTAGAACATTATGTGCTCAACCCTCTTTATTTTGTGTACTGATTAAAAAATGGTGGTTAACTAATGAAAAAAATATCACTTCCTTGTTTTTGTTGTTGGAAGTTGTCACAAGACCACATTCTTGGCAGATTACAAACTGTCATTAATCAAATGTTAAAAAGTGCTGTCTTATTTTGCGGTTACACCAAATGCATGGGACCAAGCTCTCTGCATTTAACCATTCCTCTGCATGAGGGATGGCAAAGAAATTCTGCATGTTTGGTTCCACCAAATGATATTTATTATGGGTCAATCCTACTGGATGAACAGCAATTATTCACCTGATTATATGTCACACAATGTAGATCATCTTCCATTAGCATTGCAAATGAAGATTTAACTTCCAGCTACTCATGAGTGGGTGTAAATTCAACATTCCACACATAGTACTTCCATTCCACTGTCTGGGAAGGATTTACAGTGTGCAGCAGCAGCAGTCATTTAGGGTCAGAACCTCTCATACAAGTATCCACAAATGTCCTCTGTTTATTCCCCTGCTAGTGGAATATCAGACTTAAATTAGGTATCAGGGGGTTTGCTGTAGTCTTTCAATAAAGGGATCCAGATTTACAATGCATTGTGGGATTTTGCAGATGAATGTTAAACAACACTTGCAATGAGTGTTTGCCACAGGTGACATCATTATGACAACCCAATGCAAATGTAAACATGATCAAAAAACTAAAACAGATGTAAAATGATACACAAAACTATGTAATTTTAATTTCTTATGTTTTTGGTCTTACCATCAGGGTTTTGTGCTTGTGTCAGGGGCTGGATATTAAGCAGAAAAGTGAAGGAGACTTTCAGTTGTCAGGTGTTTACCCCCATGATTGCCTCTGCTGCTTACAGGAATACTGTTTAAGAAAATCACTGTCTTCTGCTGTTTGACATGTGTTTGGCTACTTTTTTAGAGCTACATAATTAACAGGACAGATGTTTTGAATTATATTCATGAATCCCTCTAGTGCTGTTTTTGTGGTTGCTGGATGCAGGATAATCTGAAAGAATCTGCAGTTTTTAACAAGATTTGTGGCTGTGTGATTTTGTTGAGTAGTCTCAGAACCCAGATGGACAGATGTTGTGAGATCTCTTGCTTTCTGGGAACAGCCCTCAGTATAGCAGTGATCACCCTGCGACCTGCCCTCACCGAATTGATGTGATTGGTTAGAAAATGGAATAGAAGCCTGATTCAGGTCTGAAAAGCTGCCAGGTTTATCACTCTTCGCTCCAATGCTGTAGCAGTCTTGTAGCGGGGAGGTATAATGCCAGCGAGGATAAGAGCAACAGAAAGCAGTTTTTCAAGTTCCAAATCCACATGAGCCAAGTGAAACCTAACCCCCCCCAATAAACACACCCCAAACTTTTACAACTGAGTGCTTTTTACTTGCATGGTCAGTAGTATTGAAATCTGCTCCCTGTTCAAGCAGTGACCTTTTCAGTCCTGTCATGTATGTATGAGATCTGTGCTGCTACAGCCGCAGTGTCACTGGTGATAAATGGCTCCCTGTCTGTTCCGTTCCCATTTCTCATTTTACGAGACACCACTGCCCAGATTGCATGTTATTTTCACCAGCACCACAAAGGCGTTATACCAGAGGCTTGTTTGTTGCTAAAAATATCATTAATGAGACGTTCCAATGTACTCTGCACTGCTGCCGTTTCCCACAACCCACAGAGTGACTTGAAGCATTCTGGTCTCCGAGCCAGTTGGATCACGGGAAGCAGTTGATGAGATACCATGAGTTTTCTCAAAATATTCAGCTCCTGTAAACTGTAAGGCAGACACAGACATCAGAGGTTCCTTGTGGTTATTAACTTCTCATTTTCCCATTATTTTGCAATTATGAATTGACTTCAAGCCCATCACAATCTGACAGTTGTTTTAGTCTTTTTGGTGAAACCTGTTAATTAAAACAGCTCTTCACATGTCCTTCCAATTTTGGAATGTAGACAACTTCGATTCCCATGGTACAGGAAGTAGCGACATTCTTCTAGCAAAGATTATAGACTCATTTATCATAATGTATAATTTTGTCCTATTGTTAACTGTATGGTATATACTGTTTCATTTTCTGGTTTAGAGTTATATAAATCTGTGCTCTACTCTTTGTGAATGGTCCACTGTGAAAAGTGCTGTATGTTCAGTCAAACTTCATCAAATCCAGCTTTATAGTATGTTGGCAACAAACTGATGTTGGATGGACATCAGCATATGTGTGGACATCAGTATATGTGCCGGATGGTACCACGCAAAGTGGTATGATTCAATAGTGTGAATTGAGTCTACTGACTGCCAAAATTTAATTTGAAGGAAAGTAATTAGACATACCTTCTTTCGATACAGTCATTTATATTTTGCATGTGCCAAATGCAAAAAAAATGACACTGCAAGTCATTTTTCCCTTGTGGTGTGGTAAAGGACATGTACAGTATGCCTGACAGCAGTTACTGCATGCAAAGTTTTCTGAGCTTTTCTTTCACCAAAAAAGCATAATAAAAGCGGAAGTATTGGTAGCTGAGGAAGTACAGCCAACTCTTTTATTTCATTTTATTTCCATGGCTAATCCCGAGTACTTCTGACAGCATATTGCACGGCCATGCTCCCCGCGTGCAAACACCCGTGATGCAGCGGCTCAGCTCACAGTGCACAGTCGCAGGCTGGATGCCAGCATTTCACCACCACAGAAGTAGCATTACTGGATACCAACATTATACCACCTTGGGCGTAGCATGGATGGATGTCAGTATTTTAGCAGCCTAGAAGCAGCCAGGCTGTATGCCCCTGTTATGCCGCCTCAGAAGGAGCGTGGCTTGAGGCCAGCATTACACCATCTTGGGAGTAGCATGGCTGGATGCCAGCCTGTCTCACACTGGGGCTGGAGGGGCCAAGCTGCCGCTAAGACGGCTTTCCCGCGGTGTGAAAGGGGTGACTGGTGCCATGACTCTTATTATTTGTAGCAGCTCTGCAGGGGTCCCTGACTTCCTTAGTGACCATCAACAGTGCTAAATTAGCCTCGCTAACGGTCAAGACTCCCGCCATAGTGGCCAAATGTTGGCTGGAGTGAGACTGGGTGGTGTCCAGGGTGAACTTTGTTACTTATGCTGTACTTCCATTTTTCTTTTTGTGTATCATTTTTACATCTGAAGATTTACTGTTGAAGTTTCTTGCTTGAAGGATAAAAGGGGATAGGCCTGAGAGAAGGGAGACATTGATGACCTCTTGCGCAGCTGCTGGTTTGTAAAGTGCAGCAGCCACCTACTGTCCCTTCCCCCTGCTCTGCCGACATCTCTTCTATCCAGAGATACAAGTGGATGCCGTCCAGCTGATAAGCATGGAAGGCTACAAAATGTGGAGTATTATTGCACCAGCCTGCTCCATCATGTGCTGCAAGCTAATGAGAAAATAAAAAGAATAGACAAGTGTTTAGTGCTCCTCTATTCATTCAAACCCAGAGGGTTTTTTGCCTGTTACTTTCTTCAGTTTTGCCTTTTGAAGCTGCTGCTTTGGGAGGTTCTGTCAGCGCGTCTGGAAGTGAAACAGGCACGGATCTGTCACAATCAGACAGATGGAGAGGGGAACATGTGTCATTGTCAGGTTTAGTGTGCTGTGAGGAGAAGCACAGGAGAGCATTCTGCCGCTGTGTGTAAGGGGAGCAGTGCATGCTATCCCACCCCGGTCTCCCATCTCATGGACCGCCTTCGAAATGAAACCCATCAGATTCCTCCAGCGGAGGTAAATTTGACCTTCGGCATTAAGCAGAAGTCCTTATCTAGAGTGAATTTCATAGATTATGTTTTTAATACCTTATCCATCTTTACAGCTGAGTATTTTACTGAAGCACATCCGGTGAAGTATCTTTGTTCAAGGATATAGTGGCAATGCCCTGCCGGGGAATCAAGCCTGCAGCCACTCAGTTAGAACTGCAGGTCTGTAACCATTCTGCTACCCCGCTGCCCCTCCGCTGAATTAATCTCTTACATGCTCCTGTGCTCCCCCAGCCCACTTTAATCACCTTAGACAAAAATAACAGCTTATAGCATTATCCTGCATGTGCTCGTTACTCTTACTCAGACACTTAACGCTGCGGTGAAGTCACACTCATGGGACGGACGTAAAAGCGTTCAGCCACAAAAAAATGGCATTAAGGCTTGTCTGGGGGAAACATTAACGATTTGCCAATTTTTGTCTGAAAAAACATTTGCAGTTACAAAAAAATAAAAAAATGCAGCTTTGATTTTCTTGGCACCTCTGCATTTTCTCTGAATGTTCGCAGACTGTGTCCGTTGGGGTAGAGGGGAGACATTTTTGTCACGTTTTGGTAGGGTGTTTCATCACATTATTGGACATGTGTTTCCAATCAATTTGTTAGCAGTTGGGTTTAGCTGGTAACGGCCACAGAAAAAGGGGTTTGATGTGAATGGTTAGTGGGGTTTGATCCAGATGGTTAGTGATCCCCGATAGATCTACTCTTATGCCCAATCCCACTTACTGCTTTTATTAATGGGATTAATGGGGGTGCACGTGAACCAGAGCAAGTGTGAGTGAAAAACCAATTCCATTAAAATCAACTTCCCTCCTTCCTGCCAGTCTGCAACAATAAAACTCTGGCCTAGCTATTTTTTGGTCCCCTGGCCCTTGGCAGCAAACTATGGCTGGTTTGACGATGACATTTGCTGACCAGAGTTTTGCCTTTGTCTGTTGCGGAGGTCTGTGTGGCCTGGCCACTTTCTGCAGACCCAATTAAGGGCTTATTTGTCACTGGGCCCCTTGTTCTGAATGAATTGGAAAGAAAAATAAAAGATCCCAGTGTTTCTGAGGAGAAAGGTTGAGACTCCAATTGTGCAGAATATAAAGTGTGTGTAGCAGTCGTTTGGAAAGCTACATGGTCGAATAAAAAGCACTTCGCTAGTGTGAGAACTGAGCAATCAGCAATGAGGCCATGGCTCTAGTGTTCATTGTCTATTCATTAAGATCACTATAGCGCCGCCATCCCACAGAAGCCGTACATAATAGCACCCAGAGTTCATGAGAAACCTGAGGGGGCAGGCCAACAGACATAGTGTTGTTCAGCGGGAAAAGATTTTGGTTGGCCAGATATTCACACACCTTGTCTTTCAGTATTGACTCTTCCTGTTTGACCCAGCACCTGTGGTGGTTCATCTGGTGGACTGCTGTACTAGAGTGTGCATACAAACAGCTGTTACCTAAATATTTATCATGGTGCGCACAATACTTTTGTGTGCCCCTCTGAATTGAATGATGGGATAGGTGGCAGCAGTCCCTGCAATGGCTGCTCCAAATTTAGCAAGAAAAGAAAAAAAAATGATAATACAGTCTTATTAAAATAACATAATAAAGAGAATTTCTTTCATTGTGACAGCCGGTGAGCTAAATTAATACAGTGTTGGAATGTTTGAGCTCCAGAGACTATTGCGAATGCTACTTTAAGAGAGGGTAAGAGTAAGAGTTCCTTTCAGTGCTGTAGCACAGAGTCTCTGGGGCTTTTGCTGTCAGGGATTGAGTGGGAAATAAGAGAATTAAACCAGGGGTTCTGGTACACTGTACACTGTACCATCGTTATTGGAGCAGAATTTCATCTGATCCTTTTTTTTCTTACTTTCCCACTGACTTCCCGCTGTCTACTTAATCAGTGTCAGCCAAACATTGAAGAGTGTCTCAAAGTCCAGCTGTGTGATTATGTGGAAATTTTGGCACGGTTCTTTGCGCCTTTAAACCTGAGGTGTTTTCCGGCCACAGAAGTTGGTCTGACATCACTGGTGGTGTAGCTATAGAAAAGCATGGATAATAAAAAGGTGTCCCTGAATTTCAATTTTATTTCTAAATGAAGAGAATTTTCATTGAATTTTCCTGTTAAAAGATGTTAGATTTCTTTAGATTTTGTTTTGTAGTATTTTTTTCTATTTAGAGGTACAAATGAGAACTTATGTATGAGAGGGGGATATGAGGGGGGATACAAAATTTAAGAACAAAAATATTGCCTGGAGGGATACTATGAACCATTTAAAAAAATGTGCTTTAGTCCCTCACATTTATGGCTGTGCCTAACATTAGCTGTTTGAACACAGATATATTCTACCTTGTGAAAAACAATTTGATCTTTACGTCAGAAATACAATATATGAGGGATCTCATGCTCTCAAAGTTAATCAAATAAAAATGACTCTGATCTCACTGAAAATGAGGCTTTATCCCAGAGCAGCCGCTGTGGCAGACTTTCACCGAGTTCTTCTGGACAGCTAGCTAAACCTGCTCCTCTGTCGTGCAGCAAGTTGGAGTTTCCTTTGTGTGTGTGCCATGCTGTTTAATCATTTGAACTAACGTTGGCTGGTTGGCCAAATGGCTATCGGTCTTAAAGTTGTGGTCTCTCAGCTTGACACGAATGACACCCCGCTAATTGTGTTCAGACAGCACAGTGCTTTCATTACGGCCACCTGCAAATTACCGCATCAGAGTGCACATTCAGTAGCCGCTTCTTTGTTGTTGCGATGTCGCCGAGGAAAGTGTTTTCCAGCCTCCTGGCGCAGTGCAGCTCCTCTCAATGCAAGTGTCTGTGCTGGGGCAGTCGTCCATGACTGATGGGTGGCCAGACCCACTTTTAGTGGCTAGTGGCTACATCTCCACAGTCAGGCTGACCAGTTTGTGCTAAAAGCTTCAGTAAGTTCGCACCTTATGCTTCATGCGTTGATGCCTCATGGAGATGACCTCTGGCAGCTGCTCTGTCTGAGAGCATCCCAGCAGACTTCTGAGATCCCTAGGCTGGTGTCCTTGGTCACTCTCCCAGTGAAAGATGCCCGCCAATGGCTATGTATTTATAACAAGCTATCAGTCCCTTACCATGATTTCTCTGATGAAGGCCAAGGGCATTTTTAAAGGTCTGAATACATAACTTGAGGCACTGAGAAAGTGAAGCTGAGCCTCCATCGAAAGCAGGAACTGGCTGTGAAAAAGCAACACACCCTGGCACGAGGCGGACTCAGCATCAGTGTGGCTGTGGAAATGTAGCTAATGTTTCATCAGAAAAACAAACCTGACTAATCAAGGTTTCTACATGGATACTTTCATCTGAAGTCAAAAAGGAAGAAGAACATTAAAAAAACTGCAGAGTGACTTGATTCTTACAGCTGCATCTGGAACTCAGTTGTCTGAAATTAAACATTAATCATTGAAATGACTGTTTTCTTTCCTCTGCCATTGTGGCATGCCAAATCTCATTTTAAGCCCATTGGCTGCTTGTACAATGCCTTACAAATACTTGCTTGTTGGAACTGAGAATCACAGATGAATCAGTCGTTGAGAGTCATATTTTGAAATTTGAGCAATAGAATATTTACATGAATAATTTATCTCATTTGTAAACAATAAACCATTCTACATTTCACGTCAGACTGTGAAATTGGTTTACTGTGGAAGTATATGCCTTCATGCATTGTGTATTTCAGCTTAAACTTTAAATCAAAGTGAAAGCCATTCATATTACTGACAATGACTGTGGAAGTAGTAAGGCTTGCCCTCTGCACCAAATCTACTTTACATTTTGGAATTTGTTTTACCTAAGGGTTGATTTTAGTACAACAATAATAATAATAATAATAATAATAATAATAATTTTATAAAAATAATATTTATATGGTGTTTTTTATCTCAAGTTGTCAAAGCATTGTTATAGAAGCTTTTGTTTTTTTCCACAGTTCTCTGTCCCCCATGGATGACTATGATTGCTCTATAGCTCTAATTCTGTCCTATTTACTGCCCTTTTGTCATCCTGTTCAGTCCTTCCTGTGGGACTGTCTGTCAGGAGCAGACTATATGTGCAGAGCGTACAGTAATTTGAGACAGTGCGGCATGGAAACCAGGCAAACTGTGTCAGTGTCCCATAAGAAACCATTTATTATGAAATGCGCTCTGTGCTAATATATGGGATCTTCAGACATCTTGCTCTGAAAGTGTGGCAGTAACCACAGCTTGTTTTCATACATATTAGTCTTTGGAAAATTTGGAGTAGCACCATGGGGTTCTCACGGGAGGAGCACTTTTTCAGCTTGTAATGTAGGGCATTGGTCTCATTTTTGTTTCTCAAAAAAGCGTTGTAAAGTATTTATGAATTTTCCTTCCTCCCCTGGAACAATGAGAAGAAGAATATCCCATTGAAGCTTTAGGCTGATTAGCTGTGGATTTGTAGGGCTTAGAGAGACTTTGTGGACCACTTTGAGTTATTGTCAGCATACTGTAAAAGGGACAAAGCAGCTATCTGAGAGGAGGGGGCACCATTAACCCTGATTAATGGATCAGCCCCCCTGAGATTGTGGAACGGAGTTTGTCCAGTGTCCATGCCAGATTTCTAAACGATGCAGCACAGACTTAAGCCAACGTTAAGGCTCAGCTTTATGTTTAGATAAGGCATGTCTTAAAACTGGTGATGACTGGTGTCGTCAAGCAACATTCACAGTGGAACGGCCTTAACACTACTGCCGGACAGAATGACACATGGAAAAACCTGCAGGACTCCAAGCACCCTCAGAGAAGGGGCTTCTGTTTTGTCTTTGATCTGACACAGATTTGTAAAGTACTTAGCTGAAGGAGCAAGGTAAAGAGCAGAGAAAAGTCTGCATCCCGTATTAGCAGAACTTAATATTTCATGGCCTCCGCAAGGAAACATCTCAATGGTTGGAGAAGTGTTCTGTGCTGTCAGATGTTCATGTAATTTATGTGTTTCCTGAACCTTTAGGTCTGGCTTTGTAATGCCGGGGATAGGTATGGGAAATCTCACTCTGGAATTCCAGCCCAGAAGCAGATTTTTATTACTCTGAACCATCAGTAAGGTGCACGATGATTGTACTTGGCACAGTTCATGCAAGTGTCTCAGATTTACTGCTCTGATTTTATAGCTCCATTCAAACTGCGTTTTCACGATGATTCTGGCATACAGTTACGTATTCTATGCTACCAATCAACCTAGGCCTGTTGCGCAAAAGCATGTGTTGGACTTACTAGGATTCCTTCCAAGATTACATCAAATAATATAATACCCTTTCCATGAGATGAGCACACAGATTTTCATATGGACAGGTGGCATGATTTTATGTATGATAGCAGTGCATGCTTCTAGAGCAGTGATTCTGTAATTGTGGTTGATGCAGGTTGTAAGATAAATATAAAGGGAGAAATGTATATTTTACTCTTTCCAATTACATGGTAAAACTAAACACCGCATTAATTATATTTAGTTGTTTTGAGAATTGGTACAGCCATCGCAATTTTATGTTACAACATATGTTAGGCTATGTTTTATTACAGGGTGTGTAATGGAAAATGGGCCCCCTGACTCTTTTGGAACCCTCTAGGGCACAGAGTATGACATTATACGGACATATGACTTCTGGAGCCTTTGGGTGGGACCTATTGTGTATTTTCTGAGCCTCCACTTATTCCATTAAAACGCAGGTGTTGAGAGAGTTGGAGTGGGGATGATGGTGACCTTTGGCTGAGCCCGGGGCATGATTCTGCAAGCCCACCGCCTTAGCCAATCATGTGTCTGGACTCATTTACAGAGGCCTCTCTTCAGCTGCCAAAACATATACCCTCACAGAGGCAAATGTTGGCTACCAAGCCAGGGCTCAGCTGTGACATTGAGATTTTATATGCATTGATGTCCTCTCCAAAGGCAATGCACACTCAGGATGTGACCTGTGATCATGGTATAAATGCCTGAACTAGCAGGATGCACTTCTGAGGTTACTTATTATCTTTATTGGCGCACTCGGGTCTTGGCTGTCAAGTGGGCCATGTCTCTGGCATGTGTCTGAAGCACTCCCCAGTTCTCTATATTTTATGAATTTATTCTCCCTTTGCCACTGTGTTGGTCTGAACCTTTCAGCAAAGGCTTTGTCCCTCAGTGTGTCAACTGCATCACACTGGTTCTGCAAAAACCTGAATCTCAACTCAGTTTTTGAGTTTGATATAGAAAGTTGAGATAGAAGACTTGCTTCATCAGTGGAGCGCTGTCAATATTTCATGGCTCTGTGCCTAACAAAGTGAATTCAAGACACCTTGTGACTCAAGTGTGTAATGTAATGTAATAATAAAACAGGTTTTCCCATTTCCTGAAGAGTTGTCTTTTTGGAGACATACTGGCAGTGTACTATGGCCATTGACTGCAGTGGTATTGAATTGCTAAAATGGCGCTGTAGGATTTGGCATCCTCTTCTCTCCTTCATAATAAGGGAGCCAAGCATCCATTTCCCCTACAGCTGCTGTACCAAACAAAACCAAGGCTTCAGTGAAACTGTGCCGTAATGCCCTCAGGCAAGATTGATGGCTATGGAGTGTCCTCTATCAACAACGGCGGGGAGGGGGGGACTTGCTTTGGCACACAAACCCCCAACCCCAAGGCGTTTTTTCACTCCCACACAGAGTGGCCCCTCCATTTTGAAAAGTCCAGCGTGTTTGTGTGACGGACGCTTTGTTTCCATTGAAGTGCGTGCTCTTTAGCTGCTTTTGTCGAGTTGTAGACTGAAAGCGCACGGCAGCCGTGGCAGAGGATGAGCCGTGACGAACCGTCTTGGGAAAACAAACATTTGAATTTCATTTTGCTTTAGTGTCAGCGGTCTAATTAGTCAACACTAAGACCAGGGGGAGCCTGTCCCCCCGCCTTTTCATATAGCATCTGTAGGTTCACTTGTTGGTGAGCTTTACTGTCAGCCTAAAGTAAAACTTAGCACTTAAGAAAAATATTGGTGCATCATTCAATTGTACGGGGGAGAAATTTGGTTCATTGTTCCAAATAACTAGGATGCCTTTCTTTGCCACATTGACAGGTAGCCTCACTGAAGGAATTCAGATTGTGTTGATGAATGACTAAGGTCAGGAAGGTCAGCACAGAGGCAGATGGAATGCGGGAATGCTCTTGGCCCTTGGTCTGCAAGAGTCGTAATGTAATGAATGATCTCCACCGAAGATTAACACAAGTGCTACACTGCACTGGAGAGCCTGCACTGTGTGTAGCTATCGGCTGTCAGATCTGTATATTGCTGGCAATCTGATTTCCCCACAGGGAAAGGATTTTCTCTTAAGGGAATGGATTCTGTCTCGGGCCCTCTATTGAATCAGTTGTATTTTAGTGTTGATTGAAGAAAGAAGTGTGTTTGTACAATGCTGTTTTACCACATTTCAGTGTTGGTGCTGATTTGGGAGTCTGTAGACAGTTTGTATAATAAAACTGATTTTCTGAGGAAATGGGCTTTGATTGCTGCTCATTCCACTTCCCTCCAGAAGATAATGGTGTCTGGCTGTGTGTTGTGTGTGCCATTTCAGCCGAAATATTACAGCCAAAGTATTATGCATGGAGTGCGGTGTATTCAAATTTTGGCGTTCGCCAAGCGTTGTGAGTTTGTGATTTATTGGGACGGGTTTTCACAGTATTCTTTTGTAGTTGGAAATGACTCCAGCTATGCAGAACTATCATTGTTATGATATGAATTTCAATATTTGTATGATTGTCTATTGTTATGCATGTATGATATTTTGAACTCCATCTAGAGAGTGAAATATTTTTGAGAGAAAACATTTTAAGTTAGTTTCAGTTGCACTGTTTCAGATTTTTGTCCATCTCCATCTTTGTTTTCAATGGAGAGCAGAAGGCTGTTGATGCAGGGTTTGTAAATATGGACTCAGCTCCTCATTATACGAATAGTTTATGCAGAACTTTGGAGCAGGAACTGCGGATTTAGAGCAAAGCTAGTGATGAGATGACTACAAATATTTATTCCCTACATGCCAGATATACTGTCCAAGGCATACACTAACTTTGGTAATTGTATGACTGTTGGGATTAAGGGGCACATATGGACTTACTTTAGCGCTTGGAGGCTGCTGTCAGTTATATAATCAGATAGCATTGGGGTGATTCATTGGATACAAGGCAAGCCATTAGGTGTGAACTGAATGGCCATTTATGTTGATGGAAGGAGAGCACAGTTCACGCCCTGGACCGCATGTACTCCTTTAGCCAGGACAGTTACTTCTTGATGCTCTCCATCTGCTAAAGAGCACCAATGAATCCTTAGCTGAAATGAGTGGAATATGCATTATGAACAGTCTGAGTGTGCAGTGTTATATTACAAGAGCTGCCAATATCAGACAGGAGAGGGTAGAAATGTTAGCCAAAAGACTGCACCCAGGGACTGTGAAGGTCATGTTCATTAGGAATACTGTAATGACTAGTCTACTGATTAAAAAATAAAGTATATATTATTTGGAAATGTGCAGTATTATTACAGCCTTACACTTATTGGATGTATTCTGGAGAAATATTCAAGTTATAAATTGAAAGGTAATACTGAGCTGCAGTAGCCTCTGAAGAATACAGGTGTGTTGAGCAGTATTCTTTTGTATGGGTGGGAAGTCTTAACCATTTTACTAGGGTGCAAACAGCATCATATATTCTAGGAAAGATCAGTGCTGATGGAGTAAACAGGCTTGCACTGTGGAGCTGTTTGATAACCCCCTGGCACTAAGGTTACCCCAGTCCTACACAGCTCATTTGTTTTTACTGCTTTGCATTGCAGTCATCAGGACCTGAGAGATGAAATACGACCTTTCAACCTGTCACATTGGTTACGAAATGCAATATAAATGCCACAGAATGACCAGGGAGCTGTGTGAGGAGATGATCTCTACATTGATGGAAATTGGACCATTTTAATGCTACATTTACAGAGCTGCACCATTTAACTTCACTGCACCCATTATGTATGTAATCCCATAATGTCATTGTCAAAGCCATTTTGTTGTGGTATACTTATATTTTCTAATGCAGAAAGGTTTTGTACAAATTGTGATTATTGTCAAAGTAAATTTTCATTGCAGGAGCACTTTAAAAGGCATTATCTAATTAAAAAAACACTTCCTCCCTTCTCAGGTTGAACTGCTTGTTTTTGTGATACTTGGGGGTGCAACTTGATTTGAAATGAGTGCTTTCCTGTCTCTGGTACAGCGCAATGTCAGCCACTTAATTACTGTTGACACTGGTATATGCTTGAGATATCATAGTCATACTGGCTCCACTATACACTGCCACTTACTGAAGAATGAAGCTATTAACAGTGTATCATTAGCTGTTGTGATTTTAGCATTGTTATTTATCAGTCAGTGATTAGCGAGCTCAGGTGAGTGGAACTGGTTCCCGCTTTGGCCCATTTATAATAAATATCTGTTGATTGCTTCGGCTGAACTCTCTCATGTCCGAAGAGCATTCACCTCTCCCCCTCAGAGATATTAATGAGGCAGCACTTGCCTTTGAGGTCTCAGGACAAGTGGTATTCAAGGGGAATCTCAATGCAATCTGACTGTCATAGCTTTGAGAATGACTAACTGCTGATTTCTTATCTATGACTTCATGGCCTGAGTCCCATTTTTATTAGCATAGCACTTGCTATCAGTGTGGGGCTTAAATAATCTTGTCTCTGTTCTACTTTATTTTTGTTGTTGGAGATGGAGTTGTGTTTTCTTTTTTATTTCCAGCAGACATTTCTTGAACAGCACAGCTGACATAGCAGTTTGGACTGACAGCTAGATAACAGCTTGCTTGTTTAGCGATACCCTAATTAAGATATAACAATGGAAGATGTTAGATGTTGGGAAGAGGCCGTGATCAGTTTTTTAACAGGATTTGGCCACAAAGAGAAGTCAGACGCAAAACAACAAAGTGGAGCCAGCCTGAGATAACGTGAGCCTGAGCCCATTCATCAAAACAGAATCCTTTGTCAGATTCTGAACCAATCTGGGCTGTCCGCATCGCACCGCACTCTGTTAACACCTAATGAAGGATGGCTGCTGCTCTCTGCTGAAGAAGAGGAAGGGCGTTGGGTCACTGTGTTTTTGGAGGTGATGAATTCATCAAGTACCCCATCGGCATGGCTCTGATTTCACCGCGTTTTTATTTGATTCCATTACACTTCCATTCGCAGTGACAAAGCTGACACTATTTCTCCATAAAAAAATATTCATGTTTCATTTTAATTATAAAACTCCGTGCATCACATAACCAATTTCTTAATCTTAGTTCTTCAAGGCCAAGAAGCTGTCAGAATCCTACAGTACCTGTTCTATTACTGGTGAAGAGACCGATTGTATCTGCTTCATTAAATGGCTCCCCTTTGTAGAACCCGCGCTCCTAAAGAAAAAGCAGGGCTCCTTCCTCGCACGCAGCGGAGCGAGAAGAGCAGGGATGAGGTAGCGAGTGGAGTGCAGTTAAATTATGGTTCAGTCCTCCTCCATTAAGGGCATGTGGAGCAAGGGTACAGCTCTGTAAGCCTAACCTAAGCTGGCTGAATGACGCTGGCCTTCTGCTTCATTTACTGTGTCATTGTAAAATAACCTGGGGTTGTGGTGTTATGAGTGCATCTGAGTTGGTATTATTATTGTTATTAATAATAAAATAAACAGGGTGATTAGTTCTGTAATAAACAGCTTGAATAACATTGCTGATGCTAGGCAATGTGTAATGGAGTAATTCCAATAACAATGATAGCCAGGCTTGCAAATATTTTATGATAAAATGTGTTTGCAGTTTTATCACCCTCAGCCTAAAGGAGTTTAACATAATCAGCACTGTTTTTAAATTTCAGTTCAGTTCAGATTGGGCCCATCTTATGTGGTTAATGTTGTTTTTGCTATATTGTACTTAATCTGCATTTAACCATGATTTTTTTTCAAACAAACCTTTTTCAGTATTCATATCCAGTCAAGTCAATTCTAATTCATATCTGATGAGAATCAATTTGTTTCCAATCATATGCAAAGTCTTTGGCAATGACCTCATGTACCAAAGAATGGCTATGATCGAATTACACCAGTGGCATATTGCAATATTACCATGTAATTTGGTAACCAATTTACATAACCAGTAAATTGTCCACATATCCTTCATTATGGGAACTATATAAGGGTAAGAGATCCTCATGTCGGCAGACAATTCAATAGCTTGGAATTATAGACATCTATCCGCAGCACAGTGTCGTTATGGTGAGAGATCTAAACTTCAAGCCCCACAGCAATGAGCTGCATGTCTGTACCATGTGTGGCGCCGGGAGAGGTGGAGGGAGGAGCAAGCTCCTCAGCTCCTCCCATTGTATTGCTGTCAGTCTCCTGGTTTCCTCCCTCAGCCTGGAGAAGTAACTGGAGCTGCAACAGCAGACGCCTCACTAACAGGCAGGCTCACCTGCGAGTGATTTCTAATCAACTCAGCTGTGGGCACTTGCCTTCAATTAGGCCATCTATTTAAGCACAGCCTAAGAGGCTGAAAGGGGGTCTTGTTGGAACTGTTGGACTTTTTGTGTTTGGATGGCTGTGCTGTTTTTCTGTTTTGCCCTGTTTTGTATTGAGCCCTTTGTTAGTGTTTTCTTTTCCCCAAAAAGGGGGTAATAAATGGCCTTTGGCCTTTTCAGTTGAACTTTTTGTTGGGTTTTACCTTCCACTCACCACCCGGCACAGTGGCCACACCTGCCACTTTGTCACACATGTTACCACTGAAACATTATTTTTAGGTGTGTAATGCATTAGATAGCAAAAGGACATGGGGAAGAAAAGTCCCTTAATAATTAATAAATTGTTTCCCAGAATTTCAGGTAGTGGCAGAACTCTGACGATCTAAGTTTAATCTACTCACATTCTACTGTTCTGTAATTGTAGGCACATATTGACAGTCTAATCAGAGGAGAATGTGTGTGACTCTGGAAGGCAGTGATCCTCACTGAGGGGCAGAACAAGCAGCAGTGTGGGTTTTGGCTGCTTTTGTTCACCTCCCCTGGCCGAGTCTCTCTCTTTTCATTTACTCCACACAGATGGACGGTGGCTCGCTAACGCCGTGCGTTCAGAGCATTTTTTCAGCTTGACGTCATGATGGTAATTTAGGTTGATTGAGCGCTGAATTGCTGTGGAGACCGACATTGGCTGAAAGCTTAATAGCTGAAATAGCTAAATAGTGATGTTTGTCCGCTGTGAGGCCCTTTTCTGCGAGATCTTCAGTGAATTTTTGTGCAGTAGAAGGGAAAAACTGTATGATACTTCAAAGAACACATAGCAGAAGGCCAGGGACATATAGAAACCAACAGCAAGCGAACCAGACGGTTTTAGAAAAGTGTATTTCAGCGTGTATTAAGCATCATCCCTGTAGTTGGTAGAATTGAAATCAAGACAGAGTTAAAAGATACATAAAAACACTAAGATTTGCCCTTGATTCGTAACGGCTTGCCAATGAAATCAGTGGTTCCACAATAACAACACAGCAATCTTTCTGGTTTTTGATTAGAGTTTGGCCTAAAGAAGAAAGTATGTTTTAGAAGTAGTCATGCTAGAATAAAACATGAATTTAAATATCTTGCCTGAGGTCTGATTGCTTTGATCATATGGATCGACTAGTCCTGATAAAACAAATAGAATTTCTTCATATCAGTTTTAATAGATGTGCCAATTTATACCTCTTATTTTTGATTGTCTCTCAACTTCAGCAACTTCTGTCAAAATCAGTTTTGGAGGGCAAAGTTACAGAATAAATACAATTTACTGGAAATTGCTTGACATAATTTTAAAATAGAAGTATACATATATAACTACACAAATGTAGATTCAGCAAAATTATGATATTAGAAGACGTACACTGCTAAAAAGTTGTCATGGCTGCCAATTTGTGTAATCACTGAAGTTAAACTCTGAGAAGGGCTTGTTGATTCTAAATGCATTAGAATCATCATCGTAATCTGTTTGTGCATATGTTTGATAATAAAGCTGTTATATTATTTTAGCTGATATTTTCGGGGTGCTTTCTCTATTTCTTTATCTTTCCAGAGATGGGTAAATGCAGTGGAAGTGTTTTGGACCCAGAATCCTCAGGTAGATTAAAGCCAACCTGATCTGTCTTAACTGAGGTTTCCCTTTTTGAGACATTGAGAATATGCCCTTACATTAGAGAGACTTGGACAACTTTTGTTTTTTACTGATGTATTTTAGGGTACAAACCTTGCACTGAGGTAGAGCAGCAGTGTCTCACCTAGGAAATGAACCTGCAACCCCAGTTTCCTGTTAATAACCCAGCCATGTTACTTCCTGTAACATTATCATGAAGATTAGCCTGGTGCCTGTTCTCACTAGGATTTTACCTCATTACTGTCACCTGATGAGTGGGGAATTATAGTATGAATTATTACTCTGTTTTGTTATCACAGATTTCGAGTAATAATTTAGAGCAGGTTGTGTGATTACTTGGCTAAGGAGGAAATAGAGGGCTTGATTTTAGGGCAACAAACAAAGTTTGCCTCATGATTCTGAATTCTTGGGCGCACTGAGTGCCAGTCAGGCGTGGTTATTTGTGCTGAGCCGGGCCACTGATTAGGGCCGTTAAACATCGAGCTTTGATCACCGTTCCCTAAGGCCGATCCTTTCAACCACAAATTATTCCAAGACAAATTCAATAAAGTAGTGCTTTGAACAAGGCTTGGTTATCCTTTTTTTTGTCTGATGAAAATACAGCTAATGGATTTAAATGTTAGAGGGAAAAAAGAGAAAGAACAAAGAAGCACAGAAAACCCTTTTGTGGCGAGCCGCTGGAGCACTCCCTCGTGTCATAGGTGTTGTTCTTTGTGGTTTTTTGGTAAAAAATTATTCTCCCTTACCAGCAGTTTATGTGTGACTGAGGTGGTTTATTTTTACAAGCTCACTACTGCAGTATCCCAGAAAAACATGCAGGTCTCACCACCGCTGGATTCCTGTCAGCTGAGTCTCAGCCCTACACAGCACTGCCCAGTGCCTCCTGTCTGTTCTCTTAGGCTAGCAGGCCCCTGACTCATGACAAGCAGAAACCCAGCATGACACAACAAAACATTATCTTACGATGGCCATAATGTTCTGTAACATTGTTCATGAGTGGTTTTGAGCAGTGGAGCATGCATAATATGCCAGTACATACTGACTGTACCATTAGAGGTTGAGGACTTTTGGGGCATTTTTTAACCTTGGATTACCCATGTGTGCAACCAAGCTGCATTTTATAGTTTCTAAGAAAAAAAAGTCATACAGTTGCCAGTGACGGGGAATCATTAGTGAGCCATTTTGCTTTCTGACACCTGATTTGTTGGAACCGTTGCCAAGTATGAGTATAGGGGAAACTAAATGAGTAATTACACTAAACATTCAATATTCAGGGCTTCCAGTGGCCTTGCACTGCACTTCCCAATGAGCGAAACATACAGCCACAATAAATCAATGTTAGATTTCTTCACTTGTAATCATACAATGAACTTTGCTACATTTGTCTGAGGCTCATAACTAAAAATGGATGACAGAGTGCAGGTATCTGCTGAATATCATATAATAATTGATTCAGACAGATTTGCGCTTGCACTGATTCTTTCTGTAAATAACATGATATTTCTAAAATTCAGGGGATAAATAAATCAATGTCACTCAAAGTACCTGCTGTCATTAATATTGATAGTACTACTGATACTAACACTAATTATATTTTATTGCTGCTACCATTATCCATGTCCATCACATCTGAAACCAAAACATGATTAGATTTTGTAGTGGTAATTTATTTTATATTGGTAATTTATTTCAGGCATCCAGGCCTGAAGCAGCTCTTGATGCTTTAACATTCTAAATGGTCATTTCTGACAAAAGAGAATCCATTACCATAACAGTGATTCTTAGCAGACCCCCTTCAGCACTTGACCTTATAGTGGTAATCTGCATGGAGAGCCTGTGACCCGTGAAACCTGCTACTGCAGGAATGAGTGTGACAGAGCAGAGAGGCTGGTGGGGAAAGGGCAGGACGGAGGCCGTGAAACACTCTTCCTCTGCCTCCTGTGATCAGAAGTCAATTAGACTCTGAACCCTGATGGTCAGATCTCAGGACACTCTCACCCTACCATCAGGATAACTGCACTTACTCTGGCAGTAGCCTCACTTGACAGGCCTATAACTATGAGCCAGACAAACTACTTTCACACCTCAGGAGTGTTCTGGCTAACTGTGATTTTCAGCAGGCAGAACTCTGGTTGGTCTGCAGAAATCTTTTCCGGTGTATAAAGGGCTAGAGTATTTCAAATAATTATTTGACCTGGGTCTCAGCAAGCACCTACAGTTCAAAGGAGAATGGTAATAAAAGGCAATCCCCCAAAAAAAAAGTCTGTGGATAAAAAGTGTTGCCAGGCTTTGATTTAGAGTAAATGTCATTGTATTCATTGCCCTATACATATAAAATGTGCTCGGAAGCCCTCAGCTGTCTTGACTTTTCCTGAAGCACCTCTCCTATTTTGCTCAGATTTATAAAGCCTTAAGTTTCTCATATGTATTATGTATTACATTGCAGCCATAAATTTCAGTGTATGTGGAAAGGCTAATTATGATGCTTCTCTTTCTTCCATTAAAGTGAGGGCTTTTAATGTGTCTCCCCATGCTGAGGCCGGCTCCGCTGCCAGGGCCGTTATGTTAAATTCATACAACACGCCGCTGACTCGGAGCTGTGGAATACAGCCTCCGTGGTGCTGCGAGCTTGGGTGTTTACTTATCAGATTTGGAGACTTTTGCAATGTCCTTGTAAAGTTTACATTCAGAAAATTCTATTTATAATTGCCAAGTAATAAAAAAACAAATGTGCATTTTATGGTCTGACCATGCCTGGAATTTGCCAAATGAAGGACATGTGCAGAAAATAAACTTGATTTCATCAATGATTAAGCATACCAACTTTTCACAAAGAGTCACACTTGCAGGGTGGCTCTGAGCTATGGACGGCTTGAAGTGCTAAATGACAATTACAGCGCAGGCAATGTCCCTGACACCCTTAAAGTGTATTGTGCAGAGAGTATGTGCAATAACCACTAGGCCTGCAATTGAAACACTGTTGACCTGCATACATTGAAAATAAGAAGATGTGGGGGCCTATCTGTGAGGCATTATTCGGATGTTGGAATTGAGAAATGGGGATGGGAATAGAAAGCCAAAAATGATTAGTATGTTTTCACAACTCATAGTACATGCTCATAGTACATTACCGTCCTGTTGGCTCTGTTGTTACTCATGAAATCTATATCCCAGAGGCATCAAAGGAGGGGTTACTGGGAAATTCTGACTTCCTGTGCCTGCTGAACTCTGGCTGCTTTGAACAAGAAAAAAACCCCAAAACTGCATTAAGGAGAGAGGAAACCAAATGCTGATTACAAGATATCAATACATCTACTTAACAAAATTTCTCCATCCTCAACATTCAGCAGGACCAGTTTCCATCTGAGTGCCAATTTCAATACTGAATCATGAAACACAATCCATTAAATTGAGCTGAAAGGATACGTGTGGGGTTTCAGTGATTCAAGGCTGTAAAAGTCCCATCACATAAATGAGCCCTTTGCCAAAAATGTTAATTGACACCAGGTGGAATTATGGGCTGTTTTGGTTTTAGATGTGTTTTATGCTCTTTGGGCTGTCCAGCTGCCATGCAGAAACAGCAGTGACAGTTTTAGCGGGATATTTTTGTGTGTGTTAACAAATGGCTCAGGGAAGACCTTGCTTTTTAGGTACACCGATCAGGTATTGACTGATCAGGTATTAATTATCCTCATTCCAAGTATTTGTTCACATGTCATCACCTAACCATAACACAAACATGCCGGCATCATTTCTAACAATCACGCAGTAAAAAAGAAAACTGAAGTATTATGATTTAATGGTTGTTAATGTGAAAACGCACTAATCTGTTTCCAATTACAATGACGGCCCAGTGAATCAATACAGACTTCCCGTGCTTCATTATCTCAGTCTTGCCTGGCTGACCAGTAATTCATTTTCCCCTTGACCAATTTTATACTCGATTAACGAGAGCTTGAGCTAGATTAAGTCTTCCACAGCTGAACGGTGCTCTGTTTGTCTTCTCCATCGCTGCTTGTCATTGGCCCTGACTATCTCACAACAAATGGCGAATTGGGGCGGCCTTATCTGATGGAGTGGAAAGCGGCTGAGGCTTGCAGCTGTGCAGGGGGAGCGGGTTAAACCCAAGGCTGTCCTGTGTGGACTTATGGGTACTGTGTACGGACACACATTTGTGAAACAAATTCCTTTCACAAACTCTCACGCTAGTACTAATAATTAAATAGTTCTGATTTATTTTTTCCATGATGTGTTTGTGTTTTTCAACTATATTCCTCCGTATCCTACCCATTTCCAGGTGTTCTGCTCCATTACATTTTAATAGGCCAGGGAATCATTTTCCACTTTTATCTAGAATGGCTCTATTTTTTTCTCTAGTTTGTTGATTCCATTTGAAAAATAACAAATTTGGCAATCAGTTTGTAACTGATGCTGAATAAACGTGAGGATTGATTAATTGATTAATTGATCTATATGTTAAGCCCACACATGCTTTGTTGCTTGGTAAGAGTTGGACACAGCCTTGTCATGGCATAAA
Organism: Albula goreensis; assembly: GCA_022829145.1. Classification (NCBI taxonomy): domain Eukaryota; kingdom Metazoa; phylum Chordata; class Actinopteri; order Albuliformes; family Albulidae; genus Albula; species Albula goreensis. The sequence goes on from CM040765.1 coordinate 13,487,281, forward strand.
AATGAATATTGCTTGATTGGATGATTGATAAGGTTGTAGTGAAGTGCTTGATGTGGAGGAATATCTCTGAACCTGGACCACTGTTTATAATGAGAGCATTTTTGACAATGTTACAAGGTATTAGTGCAATGCATTTACAGAATACAGTTTAAAGTTCTGTGCGATCCTGTTGACAATATATATTGCGTTATGTAAGCTGAAGTTCTGTATGTAGGCAGTATAATTTTTATACTATATGATAAATCGTAATTGTGATTTAATATTTTCAGCCTGTGGTGTAGACAAATGCACTCTTGTGTTTGTAAATAATTTTTAACAATAGAAGTTTAGATAGTCCTTGAAATGTCAGTTCAAGAACAGCTTCATAATTTATAATTCTAGGAAAAGGAATTTACGAATGCACAAAATAATGTCGGGCATAACTGTATATAAATGTGTTATTTACAGTGTAATCCTGTTGTAGCAGAATAACAATTTTTCCGTAGCATTTCTCAAACTAAAGAACTGATTTACACAGTAATTGCTGTTTTAGAATGTTATTTGCATATGGACAAATGTGGGGAGCAGAAATGAGTCAGAGTTTTGCATCCTGACTGGGAAGGTCAATGCAGGACAACCTCTCAAGCCTATTAAAACCCCTATATAAAACACCAGAGCAGCCTGCATAATTCAATAAGTTTCTGTCGTAAATAGAGGCTCTTCTGTCTCAGTAAATGGCAGATGAGGTGGATTAAGGTAATTAATCGGGCTGGCTGTATCCTTCCTCCCTAAGCAGAAGGTAAACAGCATCTGATGAGACTTACTCTATAAACAATCCACGAAGAAACCTGTAATAGCCTCTAGCGCTAATGACTAATTATGGATTTCTGATTAACTCATTTTCATTGAACGAAAGAGGAGGCTCAATTAACTGAGTCTCTGTATGGACTGGGGGCATAATGGAGTAATGTGAAATGGATGTGGCTGGGTATTCAGTCCTAGGGTCGGCATCCCCCTGCATAAATATATTCTTTTTTTTTTTTTGGGGTGGTGGGTGGGTCACTATTCCTGGATCATATTTAATATCAGCAGGGAAATTAGCAGCTGGTCAGATGTCCATAAAGCAGGGCTGAATTGCTAGTTTGTCTCGACGACAGCTGTTCTGTCTCTCTTTAGCTTGTCTGGAATGGGAGGTTAGAGTTTGTGAAATTTGTCTTCCGGTAATCAGTTTAGCTCTATCAGATTTTAGCTAGCTTTATGGTATAGGTCAATGACATCACCTAAAATTCAAGCTGCATCTCTACGATATTGGGATTCGTCCAAGCAGGAAATTATCATTTGTTAATTAGTGAAGGATATTTGCAGGTGTTGGGCAGACTTGTATCACTTCAGAGTTTCAACTTCAATAGCTCTTACTTCTGCTATTACATTATACATCATGTACCTAACAAGGCAAATATTGCTCCTTGACATGGTTGCTGGGCGACCACAGAGGGGAATCCACTTGAGCTGCATGGTGGTGTAGAGGGCGCACCTCTGTCTCCTTGGGACATCCAAGTGAGTGGACAGAGGGAGAGAGCTGCAGCAGCCCCAGAGAACCCCATTTTATGAGCTGTAATAATCTGTCTGTGTGTGAGTGACCTGGGGCACACTCAGTCTGCTTGGGGCTTTGTAATTGGTTTTCACATCAGTGTGGGCCTTAACATTGCAGTCAGCTGAGAGTCCGCTTAGAAAAAAAGATTTAATATATAGAGATTTCTTCATCTTTATATTTCTTGATTGGGAATATTTTAAGAGATACCTGGGGTGTACATGCTCTGAGAAAGTCATTAATTTTATATACCGAATATCTTATGTCTGGAATTTCTTCAGTCTAGCTTTAATGCATGGAGAAATATAATGAAAGTAGTAAGTACAATCTTGCATGTAAGGTCATTTGGTCTTGGAGCCAGAACTGCTTTTAGAAGTGATTTACCTGTATCTTGGTTTATGTGTATAAAACATGTAGTCTGGAGCAGGGCTGGAGCCATCCCTCTCCTCCGCCTCTCCACGGGACGTCTGGACTTCACATATCTAAGAATCCAGGGCACATCCTGCCCCAATTACTGGGGAACAAAGATTGGGCCAGGAAGCGGAGGGGTCTGGCTCTGCCACCCACTGACTTAAACAAGGTCACTCAGCGTCCCGCACGTCCCACAATCAATTTCCCCCTCGCCACTGTTTGCTTACTCACCGCGGCGTGAAATGAAGTGCCCATGTATAAATTAGATAGGGGCACGCTATAAATAACCCTCCCCAGGAAACTTGGCTTATTGCGGGTTAGGTTCCAGGGACCACGGAGGGAACCTGCTCAATTCAGCTGGGTGTTCTTTCAAGGAACACTTACAAGGGGTCACCCCTCCCTTTCGCCTGGAATTTAATCATCTCCGATCTTGGTTAGGGTGCCTGAAACCTAGAGGGCTGTGACCTGCTTTTAATTAGTTCTGTAAAGGATGACAAAGGGGTATGTTTTCTGTGCAAAGAGATAATATAAATTGCCTTAATGGATTTGCTGACTACACTGCAATTGCTCTGTACTTTATTTTAATTGTATACAGGAACGGGGTCCAAGAAAGGCAGAATGATAAAAATTGTATGAGTTCTTGTGCATATAAAAATGGGTTCAGGCTCCATTGCATCAGGGCTTTTGGCTATGACAGGTTTGTAATATTTTTTTCTCTGATTATGAAAAATTGCATGGCCTGTTGGAGTCTAGTTAGAGCAGATTTTATGATTAGTTCTAGAGGGAGGCTTCACTTGGTTTGGTAATTAAATATAATAGTAGTGATTATCAGACAGGGATCTTCTGGGAGATCGCCCTCCTGTGAATGACAGACTTTAATGATATGATGTATATGACTGTCATATTTTAGTTCGCTGCACATATCAGTACTTTTTAATTAGGTTTTATGGCTTTTTGAGTGAGACTGAAGCTAGGGACAAACCAGTCAGATGAATGGTGAGGAAATTTCATTGCATAGTTGTTCGTTGTCTGCCAACAATTTTCATATGAATGCATGCTGGAGCACACAATCGCAGCTGTTACTGACTGCTCATTTACAGATGTGTTGTGAGTTTCTGGGTGAAGACAGCTCTTGCAGAGACCCCTCTCTCTCAGCACAGTTTGTACTGGGCATGCTCATTTCTGTGACCTACTGTGTGTCTTTTTTGTTTTGCAATGCTGAATGATCTTTTTATTAACTGCAAGTGACTATGGCGATTGTAACTGCAGCGCATGTTGGCCTGAATCCTGTTTGCTTGTATATTACAGAAGCATTTACATTGACCTTAAGTAGATTGAATAACAGCTAAAGCTGGACATTTTAATGCCAACACCAAAGGCAAGTGAACTTATCAGGTATGAACACACTGAAGTAACTGCTCATCCAGCTACTTTCAAAGAAAGGCTGAGCAGATGTTCACTGATGGGCCTCAATGTTACATACTCTGTTAGCACGAGACACTAGACCTGTCACCAAATTATTGCATCTTAAAGAACCCAGCTGGTGGCCTGCTGTTGCACTCTAAAGCAAGGTACTTTGAGCCCAGCAGCCTCAGAAAAGAACCAGCTGTACTGCACAAGTGGATAGCATGTAAAATGTCAAAATAAGATGTCAGCTGCAGAAGATAAAAGCTCAAGAGCATCTCTTGAACAGACAAATGGATCATGTGAATTTTTTTTCATATTACTGTTGAATTGCCTGTTTAGTTTATTGAAAATGCATACACACTCATACATGGACACACAAACACACAATAACATGATCCATCTGCTTGGGCCTGTTGTAGGCAAGCGTCCTCCCTGCTGGTTTTTGGAGACTGTGGGAGTGACCCAGTGGTATGAGCTCCAAATGGGAACACACTGATGATTAGATTATTTACCCCGGATTCATGTTGCCGTCTTGTTAATCATGTGTGTCATTTTGATTAGGCCGCTGTCCTTCCCCAACAATGCAGATTTCATGGTGGCTTTAGCTAGGCCACAGCGGCTTCAGTGAGAATAACTGCTGTGACCTGACCTTTCTCTCCCCAGCTAATAGCGGAGGGTTTTCATGCATGATATGGTAGTTCACAGCCCAAACGCAGTCTAACCAGTGAGAGCTCTGCCCTCAATTTTTAATTTTTTTAAAAAAAAGAATTCAGCTAATTTATCTTATTTTGTAATTTGTCAATTGCACAATATTGTAAGTGAAGTTTCGGACAAAATGAAATGACTGGTTGGACTCTGTCTGGGGTTATTTGTAGGCTATCTTCTGAACCGTGTTTGTATAACAAGTATTCCAAGATAAATAACCAACAATTCTTTCCTTAAATGGTTTAATTTCAACTATTTATTACACATATGGTCTGGTTTTCTAATCCAGCTTTTGGGAAGTTTGCACTGTAACTGTGTGACTTATAAACATTCAGTTCATGGTATCAGCAAAGCACTGGGTCCTTTAATTGGCCACTGTACTTGTGTAAGTACATTGTAATGACAGCTTTACAATTTTATGTCCAGTGTATCAATGTGTACATACACAGTAGGTAGACTGTAACTACTACTGTAACTAGACATGTATTAGGCCACATAAAGAGCAATTTTACCAAATGTTCACCAGAATATCTTCGATGTCTAAATTCAAACTCCGATTTGGATGGCCTTGTTCACTGGACTGACAGGATCCTTCTCCCTCTGGTTGTAGAAGTGGGAATCTCAGCAGTGACTGAGTTGACAGGGTGATAACTGGCATTTCCTGATTGGCTGATGCATGAACCAGAGGCAAGGGTTGGTTGGGGGGAGGGTGGGGGAGGGGGTGTTGGGAGAGAGAGTTCTGTACCTGCTCCACCAATGCCAGGTTTAAATCTCTCCGCAGGGTTACAGCCTGCCCTGGCCCTCTGCCCAGCCTCCCCTTTCAGAATGTAGCATTTCACCAGTCTTTTCTCTAAATGCTTTTCACACGGGTGGGTGAGGAGGAGCGGAGGCTGTTTCATTGACCCCCAACCCCCCACCCACCCATAGTGAATTTGCAATTTCCTTCATCGCTCTGTGCACAACTTCAAATGACCCCCCTTCAGAAATGAGAAACCGGGAGAGAGGGATTTCCACCAGCATTGTTCCCGAGAAGTAAACGAAAGTATGAAACCGCAGGGCTCGATGTGGGGGGAAAAAAATTAAATCCGGTCATAAAAATGCCACAATGAGGAAGGGGGGAAAAAAAACAGTATTTTCTTTTTTATTGACCTGCTGGCAGGCCCGGGAGGAGGATCAGCAGGCACGGAAGTCTTGTGAAAAGCTCATTGGTCAAACCCAGAGCCCTGGGAAGGTATGTGGCTCACACGGTGGCATGACTTCTGTGATGTGGAAACCCAGCGATGACACGTACTTGGCAAAGTGGAGAGTCACGTTTGCTCGTCCGCCAAAATCTTTAATTTCCCCCACAGCCGTACCCTTTTTTCACTGCCAAGCATAAAATAATGAAATATGGCTTAAAACTAAAACCATTTAAACTGTGTCCCTGTGGCGAATACCTTACATGTCTGAAGTACTGTAGCTCACTACAAGCAATTTTCACAGATATAGTGTGTGAAATAACTAGATTATTGTCCTAAAGTGATTCGTCAGCCCAATGTGAACCAGGCCTTTTGAAAACTAATTTTTTTTTCCTCTAGCTCAGTACCGTGCACTTTGTAAATCATTTTCATAAAGCTGAAAAATGAATTTGCCACATCCTATATCTGTAAATTAATGTAGATTAGTTTGGCCATTATTAACTGTCTTATCTAACATTGTCTGTTCTTGGTGTTGTATCTTTGGACTGACAATGAATTAAACGAAAAGCTTTTCTTGTTGCACTCAGAACAGCGCTGTAACTTGAATGCGTTGCTGTATCCTGTACACCCCACCACTGGTGCATGGTCACATGACATAAGAGCTTCATTTTCCAATGAAGGAATGTTGTCATGACATGATAAAAGATGAACCCAGGTTTGGGGAAGATGACTGAAATAACTTGCAAACCAGGAGCTCTTAAAATAAAGTTCCATCTAGTAAGCAGCCTCATAAATGGCAGAAATGGGACTGCTGGTTTGTTAGCAGGAGTATCAGCGGGGAGCTTGTGAGTTTATGGGCTTATGCTCTCTATCCAGTGTCAATATTAGACTGACCAAGCAGACAGCCTCAGACAAGCTGAAAGCCGTAGGATAAATTACACATGGCTGAAACGCAGGGAGAGGGAGCATGTTGCCCCGGGTCAAAAAAGTTTTGAATAAAGTCACTCTTTGCTGCTTTGTGATAGGCCTTTTTCAGTGCTGCCACACTTGTCTATGCTCATCACAAACTGAACTGTATCATGTCATCACAGATACTGAACAAATCATGCCTGAAAAATACAACCCAGTCTTACGAAGGCACCAGCCGCTGTGATTTTAAATTGACCTAATATTGGTGAAAATAGACTGCTCTTTTAAAATGACCAGTTATCACCAGAAAATCGAATGGTGTCTAAAGGTTACAATTATTTCCAACAACTGTTTGACCCAGAGGCGTCACACATGTGTAGTACTATAGTAACTAAAGACCTCGTTGGTCAGGGTGCCTCTGTTTGCTCACCCAGTGAAAATGAATTTACCACATCAGTAGTCACCAGAATCTAATTTAGTATCTAAAATGGAAAAATTAGGAGAGCGTTCATGGTATTTTAACTGGCAGCATCACAATTTGTTACTTTGAAAGAGCTGAAACTGGAATTGTTTTGAGGTAATCGATATTGTGTAATATTCTGTTGTTCATTGAACTTTATTGGGAAAAAGAGAAACTTCATACAATTTCATAAATACTTAAACATCAGTATCTAAAATGAATTAGTACCTAAAAATTGTTATCAATTCATGTTTGCAATAACTGGTACCTAACTTGAAAAAGATTTTATAAATTTTTCCCCCCCAAAAAAGAAACTTTTATTCCCTTAAAACTAAAAATAAAAGTGAACACTTTAGAGAGAGTGTGGCATGAATCAAGTTGTTCTGTTATTCAGAACTGGAAAGCTTTCAAGTATGAAATACTCGCTCATGGCTGCATGTGCCAGTCATGCACATGTTTTTAAATGTTTTAATTGTGAGAGCCCTGGGGTCCAAACACAAGCTGGTGCTCTCTGTGTGATATCACACTTCTCCAGTCATACTTCAGTGTTTTTAATCACAGATTTGTGTGGTAGACGCACGCCACCCCCATCCATGGCTGCTGATTATATCCTCCAGTTTGGCCCTTTTATCTGTCACGTACAGAGAGTAAACATCAGTGTGATAAAACAATGTGTGAGGTCACAGATGCCCACACAGACAGTGTATAATGGGAATAAAATGACTAAACTGTGCATGCCTGTGTCCAAACCAAAACCAAAAAGAAAATCTAAACTGCACAGCCATAAATTTGCAGTGGCTGTTTTTGTCAGAGTCTTGTGTGGTTTTAAGTTAAGGGCTCTTCTCCGGTATAGCTTAAACCTGGCTGGATCACTTTTTTCAGGTTTCCAAGTGGTTACCAGTTGTGTGATTTTATTTTATTTATTTATATTTTGTCACTCAGATATGCTTCCCCAGGAGGGACCTATACAAATTCCAGATGTGGCGAATTCCACCTGGCCACAGAAACACTTAAATATATGTACACTGTGCCAGTCACTCAGAATAGAAGTGTCTGCAAAATGGCTAACTGTGACTGTTTCACTTCAGACAGGGTTTTCACAGAAAATAAGGCACAAAATTCCTATTAATTCCCTTCATCAGGTTTTAATATAAAAAAGAATGAGGGAATTTTCTTCTTTAATTTCAGCAGTTATAAAACTGTAAGCCATTTGCTGATCCACACAGCATTTAAGGAATTGCAATTCACCAACTCTGACTCTTCTGTGTATGCAGGTCTAACTGTGTGTAACAAAAACATGGATGACATACAGACTTACTGTGTAAGGGACTTTCACATAGCAGGAAAACGTTGGCTAATCTAATTTTCTTGTCTTTATTGTGTCTTATTAACAAGAAAATGCAAACAGTTTACTTACGGGTTTGAAAGACATCCCTTTTCCTCTCTTATTTATGCTGGATGGATGCTATCTTTGATTTGGGGTGTTTATCTTCTGCGTCCTCGGACATGTATGCACTTGTGCTCTGAGTATACTGGGCTGGAGTGATGTAGTGAAACATGACAGTATTGGCCTCTCTGTTGGTCGTCATGGATACCTTGTCAGATTACATTTGTTTGCAAGGTGATCTTTCTAAATTGGCTTTGGCATAAAAAGAACCAATGGTGTATTTTCATTCTGTTTTGATACATAAACAAGAAGCTTGGATCATCAGGGGTCTCATTTATAATTTTATTTATGTGTAAAGATGAATATCGCATGCTCTCAACTCGAGAATTAAATTGATAGCTGAGGCCCTTTCAGTCGTGTAATATCAATGTACTCAAGCAAGTGGGCCCTAAGGCTCCGTGACTAATACAGTGTATTTAAAATACCATGTGACAAAAACATATGGGTCTGATGAAATGGAGTATTAAATCTATTTTTATCATTTCCTGAAAAGTTTTTGTGTAAGGTATTGTAAAATGTAAGGTTTTTTATGATGTTGAAGGTTTGGTTTCTTGTCTGCTATCGTCATCCTTTCCCTCCTCCTCCCCAGCCGTGTGATCAAGACCAACCAGGACCTGCTCCCAGAGACCCCCTGGACCAACATCTTCTACGACGACTTCTGGGGCACCCTGCTCACTCACAGCGGCAGCCACAAGTCCTACCGGCCCCTCTGCACCCTCTCCTTCCGGCTGAATCACGCCCTGGGTGGGCTGGAGCCCTGGGGCTACCACCTGGTGAATGTGACGCTCCATGCGGCGGTCACCTGGCTGTTCACCGGCCTGTCCCGCCTGCTGCTGGGGGAGGGCCGCTGGGCCCTGCTGGCGGGGCTTCTCTTCGCCTCGCACCCGGTGCACACAGAGGCGGTGGCAGGCGTGGTGGGCCGGGCTGATGTGGGGGCGGGGCTCTTCTTCCTGCTGTCCTTGCTGTGCTATGCCCGCCACTGCGCCCTCAGGCCTGGCTCTGTCTCCGCCCACTGGCTGGGGCTTCCACAATGCTGGGTGTGGCTGATGGCTAGCCTGGTGCTAGCCGCTGGTAGCATGCTGTGGAAAGAGCAGGGTGTGACTGTGCTGGCAGTTTCGGCCACCTACGACCTCTTCATCTTCCACCGGCTGAGGTTCCGCCAGGTGGTTGACCTCATCCATAAGGTCAGCATTGTTTCTTCGTCCTATCCTGCTAATGCAAAGCATTGCCAGAGAAAAGATTTGGGCATGCACAGACACCTTCTTTAACCAGTTGCAAGAGATAAAATGTCCCTCAGGACCTCTTCTTAAGATGAAACAAAATCAGTATTATAACCATTGGCACAAAGATTACACTAAACTTTGTGAGTATTGAGAGTAACTGATATTTCCAGATATACATTACATTACATGAAAGGCATTTGTTAGACGCTCTTATCCAGAGGGACTTACAAGGCAAAAGATATACTCAGATGCATTCAGATACTCAGACCTCAGCAGTTCATATGGTCAGGGCATGGGGAGATAGCAGCCAGCTGGTTTCCACAGCGACGGTGAGCACACAGCCGCAGCTCAGCGGATCCACACCGTATTCCCATTACTCACACCTCATCTCTGCCTGCGTCCTCTGGCCCGCTCCGTGGCCCGTCCACCCCCAGAGCCTGTTCGTTTGCTGCAGATTGATGGCAGTCTGTGGTGGACAGACGCGGAGGGCGTGTGTGACATTTTCACAGCCTGACTCGAGCGCTGCCTCACATCCATCTTTCCTGCTGTTCCTGGCAGCCAGAGAGAACCTCAAACAATTATTTTACATACTGCAACCCCAGAGATACGAAACTCAGTGTTACTGTCCACTCAGATTACATAATGAAGAATAGCTACAAAACACAGCCTTTAGAAAAACAGAAAAATGCATCCACTATGTAAAGAACTTCTCCAAATATGTTTTTATAGGTTTATTTATCATCACCTCTCTATGTGTAATGTTTTGCTTATATACAACTACAGGCCTTAGGACCCATTTTCCCAAAGTCGGTGATTTATTGAGTTGTTTGGGCATAGTTTTACTGATCTTAATTTCTTATTATAGTTATGTATATCAGAGTGTAGATACATGTATGTTTTTACTGTCACATCTTATACAACTATATCATTTTGTCTGAACAAAACAAAACAGATGAATCATGAACTTGATGTGAAACATCAGTTAAGAATTTCCCGCTCTCAGGAATGGCTCTTAATTATTTCTGCTTTTTAAATTAGTGGTCTGCATATGTGACAAGGGAATTTAGAGCACATTTACTACAGCAAGCACATAAAATGCAGTGTCATCAGTTTCTGAAAAAATACTTAGGAAAACCCCTAATGTATTCATATTTATTTTCCTTCAGAACCATTGAAATGATGAACTACTCTAGCAAGTGTATTTAACATGGGCTTTGAATGTGGTGATTTTGATTGTTTATTTTTGTTACAGTCGGATGGTTTTAGAAATGTTCAGCTTGTTTGAACTTTTGGCAATTTTTGCCTGTTGTTGAGAAAAAACTATGCCTGCCGCTTTTGAAAACACAAATTTATTCATAGATCCTTGCATGTTGAATTTGAGAATCTGAATTAAGTTTTTACTTAGCATTGGATTATCTGAGATGAGTCTTCCCATTTCCATTTTACACACTAAAATGTTTTTATTGTTTATACCAGTTGTTCTCATATGTACTCTGGTATTGTTAAATTAACACTGGCCATTTTGCTGTGTATTTGTTACATTTTCCTCTTTTTCCCCCACTCACATTAAACTAAATTAGCAGCCCTGTTCCCCATAAGCACCCACCACACACTCAAGTGGAAGCTGCCTCGCACGCAACTTTACATAGTGACTACTCCAACTGCCTTTGTTATATTTCACCCTGCAAGTGCGATTGCAGACTGCCTGTTTTTCCCCTGAGAGGCTGAGCCATTTGTAGTCTCGCCAGTGTGGACTTGCAGCCAACGGCAGTAATAGGACACACAGACGCATCACGAACATGTGCCATTACTTCATGCCCTATCCAAAGCCCCCAGATTCACTTTCTTAAAAACATTGCATGCCATCAGTTAAGGACAAGGATCACTGCACATTTATTTCACCTTATTTTGACAGTATTTTGCAGACTGGTGGGTTTACTCTTGTCTCAGAACCCAGATGGTCAGATTTTCTGGTCTTTTCCGTCTGTGAGCAGCATGTAGCTGTGAATTTCATGCCAGGGACACTGCTGCTCAGACATTTCTCTGATCCCCAGAGTGTGGTTTTTGGAAATGTTATTCGTTATTCAGCTTGAAAAACCACCTTCACCCACAGAGCCCTAGCCTTCAGCTTAGACCTGCCTTCACTGAGTTTAAGTGATTGGTTTTAAAAAATTGCTTTCATTCTGGAGTCATGGCTCTGACCTGCACTGCTTTTGCCAGCCTGATAGTGGAGAGTTATTAGCCTGGCACATGAGACTAGATAAATGTAGCGCTTGTGTCAGTTGAAATGAGGGTAACGTTTACTGAATGGAAAACACTAGTTTCCTCTGACACAGTAGGTATTCACATAAGCTATGTGACACAGTCTTTACTGTTAGAAGAGAGAAAAAGTGGAGATGGGATATTACTTGTGTCTGTGGCAAATATATGGAGACACTAGAGCCATTTCATTCTAGAGTGAATTTTAAACCTCCTGCCCCAAGGAAGAGCTTTGGCAAGGGTCCCCTAAATTTGAAAATGCGTCAATTCGTTTGGGAGTATTTGTGAGTGTGTGTGAGTATGTGTGTGTGTGCATGAATGTGCGTAGGTGTGTTTTTCTGCGTCTGTATGTATGTGTTTGTGCGAGTTTCTGTGCGACTGCCTCTCTGTGTGTGTGTTTCTGTGTATGTGTGTGTGTATGTATGTATGTGTGTGTGTGTTTCTGTGTATGTGTGTGTGTGTGTGTGTGTGTGTGTGAGGCTCTGAAGTGGGTCAGCCCACGTTGTGTTAGCAGGCAGTCTGCAGCCTCTTTGGCAGCTTGTCTTCCTGAATGTGCTATTAGTGGATTTTTATGGGTGTCTAGGGAGGGATATGTCCGTTATAAGGATGATTTCTTGTGCCTCCTACCCACTTTTATCCTTCTTAAAACTTTCTTGAAGGGAAGTGACCTTAACAGACACAATATTCACTCTCAGAACTGTTTTCAAAGCTGCGCCATTCACCCAAAACACAAAGACCCTTACCAGCGCTGTCTTTACCCACCATGTTTGTACTTACCAACCAATAGGAATACCAGGATCCAGCCAGCATTCATATTACAACCAAAGTATATTTGCCCTGTCAGGCGCACTTTATGATTGTAGCTTCTAACAGTCAGAGGAACACTGCTCTATTTGAACATGTTTGCATTAATTTTATGTAATGTATGTTACTGTTGACCCTGTCAGTGACCTGCAGCTGCAGTGTATATGGGAATTTTAGACGGGTTCAAATGAAGCTTTCATAAATTAGAGATAACCCCAGGATTCTGATCGCTACATACACTGTTATGAATAACGTTCAGCTGGAGTGCTGGAATATACATTTTTTAATTTATTTATAGGGAAGTTCAGTCCAAGTGTGCCTTCGTATATATTAGCAACATGATTGTAGAAAGGCTGTAGCCATGTGATCTATGTACTATTAACTTATGGCTTTTAGCTGTGCCCTTTCACCCACCCTAAATACCTTTTACGCGAGACTAAATTATCATGTTTTTTAGAACTATGTTTAGCATCTGATCTCATCCAGTATCAGAATAAATTAAGACTCAAACTCGGGGCTTAACATTAGTACTAGAAGTAAAGTCATGATAATAGTAAGTATAATCAAAAGCAGGTTCAGAACTTTAAAAATGACTTTATAAAAAAAAAAAAGGAAATTGGATAAAATGTAATATAAAAATTGTTCTTTAGGTACATGCCAAATGAACTTGGAGTCACCCCATGGTACCCATTATTAACTGTTTGCACATGGTCTCTGAAGTCTCTTAGTTCTGCGAGCATCACCTTAACAGCATGTGGAGATCTGTTATGTGGATTACACTGCTAGTTCAGGAACACGGTTATGGAAATTGTTATTTCAGTGTTTTTGAAAATATGTTATTCCCACCGAGCGCAACATACATTAGTTGGTTGCCAGTATATTTATAACATAACTAGTTAATTCAGATGTGGAATATGCATTTTATGAGCTGATGTCCTATCCAGGTCAGGGTAATGGGATCATTTTGCATTGCATATCCTCAAGGCAAATCATAATTATATACCTATCTTGGCAACCATATTTCTGTTTTGGAGCATGAGCTGTGAAGGTGTACTCATTAAGGACTTGCAGTAAAATATGTGTTACTGAGAATTTGGACATTTCAAGAATTTTCCACAGCAAATTTTGGCTCAGAAAGCTAGCATATTGCTAAATAAAGCAGGTAATGTGAGTGGTTGTCCAAGCCTTAAGATGGGATGAAGGGAAGCCAGGGGACCCGTTCAGCACTGTGTCTGCTGAGCCACAGCAGCAGGCTCAGATAGGATTTTGTGACAAAAATTATGCCTTTCTTCCTGTAATCTTATTGATTTTTGTTCAAAATAAGGTCAAAACCTAATATCTAGAACAGCAAATCATCAACCATAAAAAAACACAACTTTTTTGGACAAAAACGTCATTATTTCATATCGTTAGACTTGAAGTTTTAGTCATGAAGTTTCGAATATGCTTTATCAGTCGTAAGGGTTTGAAAAATTGACAGTACACAACTGATGATGCGAGCATCCTGTCCAAGCAGCAAACTCGAGTGGCAAAAATACGATAGATATGAGAGGATTTTCAGTACCGCTGATGGAATGGGTTTTTGCACTGAAAGGTTTGCAGCAGGTAGGTGGAATGCTGTGTCCTGTGTACACAGCGTAAGCTCCTGAGTGGTGAGCAGACAGGTTCTCGCAGTGTGATGTATGACTGTGAAGTCCTCCATAGCCCAGATGGAGGCTACATGCTCTGTTTGTCTCGTAATGGCCGCCGTGCTAATGCACCCTCTGGCTGTTTCACACCTGTCTCCTCCATCACTTTGCCATCCATTTTAATCCCAGAGGTGGAAAGCAGGATTTGACTCCCTTGGAGTAGCCGTGCTTGTCAGATTCATAATTATGGGGTGTACCCTTGTGGTATAACCCAACTTTGGGGGTTTTGCTTTGCTAATAGACCCATGTTCAGTTGCTCCTCGCATATCAGAAGTCTACATTTTTTTTGTTTGCTACCTGCATGTGCTTCTGTTCTCCCCCAAACCACAAGCATTCCTTATAAAACAGTGCTTCCTTAAAATAAAACTCTCTGAAAGAAGATCTCCAGAAAGGTTTCAAAACTACAACGTAAGCATTGTGTTATTTTAGCTCAGGAAGTTTCTCTGCCAAGCTTGGAAAGCAGGCTTCATGGAGAGCTCACGTCTGTTGTGCTGCTGAAGGTTACAAGAAATAGCATCAGTAACATTTCTGTGTTATGGATAAAATAAATCCTGTTCCTGTCCATCGTGTTTTTTTTCGCAGACACTAACGACAACCTGCGACTCTCACTGTCCTCTCTGGGAATCAGTTAAAGAATTAGACAGTGACCAATTACACTATCAAGGATTGTTTATGCACGGCCTCTCAAACACAAGCCCATATTAAAACCAATGTTTTAAATCACAGCAGCATAAAAATCAAGAATTGATTTGGAATTTTTACAGTGGTTTGGGGCGTCCTCTGACATGATATCAAAAGATGAAACTGATATCTGAGGGAGCTGTCATTCAACTCATTTTTAGACATGTTGGACTGTAGAAAATGCAGTAAAACTAAAACACAAGCCAAATACAGAGATATTTCAAAGGCTTGTGCTCAATTTGAAGCTTAGCCTTGAACTTGAAAATATTTTTTTTGGACAGCTGTATTTTTTTAAAATATGTAACTTTCTTACCTGCTCTTTTTTTTATACCTTTTTCTTATTGATTTGTGTATTGACATGGCCTTCATCTTTCCAAAAAACCTTGGGATAGGTTTGGCTGTCTTTGTTCCCAATATTTTAACTGAGGCTTCAAGGCTCACTTTGATAAATGAGAGTAGCAGAAGACATTATTGATGTTGAGCAATACTTTAAAGTATCAGCCTGCATTAGTTCACTTTGGCTGAAACCTGATCTGCCTGTATGAAACAATAATTTTAAATGAAAATCTCCAACATTCCCCCTACGTGCATAAAATCCATGTAGAACAGGAATGTAATTCATAGATTTTTATTGGATAATCTACATCGAAATGTATGGATTTATCTGAGCTTTTACCCAAATCCCTCAGCTTTTATGACCATGAAAGATTCAGCAGAAAACTCCTCTGACAGCCCCATTGTTCATAAAAATTCCCTTTATTTGATTATTTCAGTACAATGGCCATTTTAGATGCCTGCTTAGTTTGCTGCCATTGGAATGAGACCATGAAATCTTTCACCCTGAACAACTGAATGCTTGGTTTAAGAATCCAATGCATTACTCTGTGTGAGGTTTCCAAATCTGTCAGTTATTGGCTATTTAGTTGTAATGAAGGTTTTATTATTCAGAAAAGAGACCTTTTCCCCCTATGTAAAATTTTCCTCTTTTCAAGTCATCTTTTTTTAGAGGCCCCACTGAATTTTATGTCTGCACAATAAAACAAATGAAACTGGATCTATTTAAACATTATTCTCTGGGAAGCACGTACGGCAGTTGTGCAATTATGGTGTTATGAAATCATAAACAGGAGTGCACACACACACGCACACATGCATGGTCTCATTTTCACACACATGCACACACATATATGCATTCTCCTGCGCACGCACAAATAAGCACGTACTGTTTGCACAAATCCGCATGCTCTTACAACTCTATACAAATGTATGCGCACACTCATGCAGAGCTTCTCTCTCACAGAAGTGAACCAAAGTAGCTGATGAACTGTCTTGACAGCTGTGGCCAAGTTCCACTCACCCAGGGATGGCTCATTGTCTTTGGACTTATCTGACAGTCAACATGGACCCGTGTATTAATGTTGCCCCTTACCCATCAGGTAGTCTAATTTCATAGTCTCAGATTTATAGTTTTCTCACTGCCGTTTGACATTTTATCTGGAGCGATTATTTGATTCATGGCTGAGGTGTTTCGTTTATTTGTCTTATTTTCCTTTCACAGTGTGATCAGACAAGGGGAACTGCACTTCATCTTTTCACACAGATACTAAAGACTGAATGACGAGATTCAGCTGCTTTTGTTTAGGAAGGAATTAATGTTGAGCTGCAGCTCATATCCTTTTTTATTTTAAGCAGTCTGACAGTTTGGACAGAGGACCTGGCTTCTGCCAGACACATTATTCATTTCGGCACTATGACACACTGAAATTATCACAGCAGTACACCAGCACTACACATGAATAACTACTTTTTTAAAGATGCATCTCTTGTCCAGAATCAGGCCATAAATATAGTAAGCATATGCAAGTAGAGGTTGCATCATTCATTAATTAAACATCCAATGAATGGCATCCCACAATGCACTGGGTCATTTATAAATTGCTTAACAGGCCAGATTGCCTGTAATTATGGCTAACAAGGCCTCGAGAACAGACCTCACCGACTGAAATAGGGGTAAAGTGATTGCTTGGGCATATGTGTGGTAGCCTCTGCTTGGCATGTTCTTGTGTTGGCCATTGAGTTGGCCTCCCACCCTGCGAAGGCAGAGGAGGAAAGGACCCCCTTCTGTGAATGGCTTTTTCCAAGGTTTCTGCTTGGATGTTCCACCTTTTGCCTTTTGCTTTGTGTCGTGGGGGGTTTTGTATACGATATTGTGCCTATGCTTAATTATCTGTGGGTTTTTATGCACAGGCTCTCTTTTTAAGCACAGTGGTTTACTGATCTTGAGTGCTGCATAAAGGCCATTTTCAAAATGACCGTGAAGGCTATGTGCAGAGGACAACTAGAGATGGTCAATACTGACAAGAGGTCAGTCAAGTTCAACCCATGCTCATAGTTTCAGCATCATGTCAAATTATCGTTGAACTACAGAGCTGCCGCTGGAGTGCCGAGAGGCTTTGGATGTTCGTCACACGCACCCAGGACAACGTTCCAGAACAAACAAACAGAAGAAAGGGAAGGAAATGAAAGGATTGGAATTTTAGGACCTGCAAGTTTATGGAAGGCCTCCTAACATGGTTTCACTTACTGGTTATTTCCAATAAAACACGGTTTTAAAGGATTTAGTCTTCTGCGTAGGCTTCCTCCTCATATTCCATTCCATTTTCAGACCCCTTGAGTTTTCCGTGTATGAAGCAGAATGCTTCATATTTAACTTTCACCTGACTTTACTTTATGTTATTTATCTTTATTTAACAAGAATATGTCCATTCCAAGTGATTCAAGGGGATCAGATGTACATACATAATTACAATTACAATATTGCAGTGTCAAAACTCATTTGCTATAAATCCTCCAGAGGAGGTTTTCCAGTGGCTATCAGCTGTGAGTGTGATGTTTCCTAATGCAGCACTCATCTGACAGATTTTTGTTTTCTATTCCTAATGGTTGAGGATTACAAGGTTGCAGGTTCAATTCCCAGGTAGACCATTGTGGCTATGCTCTTGAGCAAAAAGGGCTTCAATAAGCATCCAGCTATGTAAATGATTTCTGATCGTGGATTTTGCTTGGTTTAGGCAGTTTACCATTTCACTTACTCACTCTTCAGTGGGATTCTTCAGTAGTAGTAAAGGGAAATTAGTCCAACAGTAAATCATCTCCAGAAAGTTGAGCAGAGAAGGTTGCACTACATTTGAGTGTGAAGTAAGTCAGGCTCATGGTTATAACATTGAGGTTATGGTATATTATAGTTAAGGTTGTTTATGTGTGTGAATATCATGTGACACAGCCAGGGCTGCAGAGGCTACTCACTGCTGTAGCCTGCAGGCAAAGACAGGTGTCAGGTCTGAGGATTGAGGTGAGATAGACGCTGTCCAAAGCCCTGCAACTCAGGTAAAATGAACATTCTCCATGGGACTGAAATTAGATGACATTAACTCAGCCTGTGGCCCTGTAACTCAGGTTATATAGGAGCTGTCCGTGGTCCTGTAATTCAGGTGAGATAGGAGCCATACTTGGTTGTGTAACACAGATGAAACAGGATTTGTCCATGGTCTATCATGCAGGTACGTCCATGCTTCTAACTAAGATGCAATGAATGCTGTCCATGGCTCTATAATTTAGGTAGCATGCCCATGGGTCAGTAGTGTAGTTGATGCTTTATGTGGTTATATAGCAGTATATGTTGCTGGTGAGGTATATAGCTGAAGTAAAGGCTATGAAGGTAGGATGAATGCAGATTACTGTGCTGAATTTACACACACTTATTCACAACATTTCAGAGGGGAAAGCACCTACACTTGTATGACAAGATGTCTGGACTTTATAACATACATAACATAATATATCATCTCATTAGAAACATAAAAAAGCTTGATAAGGAAGGTAATGCAAAGACAGTATTCCAATGGAGAGCAACATGGGAAGATTCACAACATGGATCCAGACGTCCTGTCAGCGTGCAGCACAAGAAAATCGCTCAGTAGCCACGTAAAGGCAGAGGCTTAAACAGGAAAATAATCCACAAAGTATTTAAGCTCCTGAAAGAAAATGTTTCATCAGACCAGAGCATTTAGGGAGTGATTTATGTGCTGCTGCTAGAGGTTCCACAAGTCATTCCAAGGGCCGTTTGAAATCTTAAATCTTCATAAATTTATCCTTGACTGTATCTGTCTAAAGGCCTGTTGGTGTGAATAGAGAGGAATCACTGGTTTAATAGACCTTACCATGACTTTCAAATGTTGAAGAGAGCATTTAAACTTCGAGGTCATTATTCAGCAGTTCCTGCGCTCTAATGCCATGACAGAGAAAGGCCAGCCATTGCTTCATATCAAAAGGGGTATTAAGTTTACTTCTCAGTTGACCTGCTGAAAAATAAACCTAAATTTAAGTCTGTTCATGATGCTTACTACATAAAAGCATTTTCAAAGCAACAGCAATGATACAAAGTAAAGGTAAGATAGGAAACTCTTTTAAAATAAAAGCATGAATATAATATTAAAATAATAATATGATTAAACATATTTTATTATGTGATAAAACCAAGCTGTTATAATAAGAAAGTGGTGAAAAGTAGACTGGTGTGGCACAACTTAGGACTTGAAGCAAGTACAAATCATGACATCTAAGAGACAAATCAATAACTCCCATATGGTTTTACCCAGTTTCAGTTCGCGTTTGAAAGCCTGTTTTATTTGATTTCCCTCCCGCCAGTTTTCCACCTCAAGTGTCCAGAAGAAAAGAATTCTGAGTCCAAAAAAACAGCTCCTGTAATTGGTCTGGAAGAATAGTATTCTGTCTACTAAAAGAGCTCCTGTAATTGGTCCCCTTTGCACTTCGTCTCCAAGGAGATTTTATCCACATGTCTGATTCATAAAGGCTAAACTGTTTCAGTTCTAAACTGATTTGAACAAAAAAAAAAAAAAGATGGAAAGCCCGCAGGCCTCTCGGGGGGATTGTATTAAACCACTTATTTCAAGCTAAAGTGGATTATAAACAAAGCATGCATTCCTCAGCTCCATGAACAATAGACCGTCCTGCACTGGGACCCCTCACCGTGTCCATAATTGAACTCATGCCTTAGACTGCAGGCCGTTTAAAGTGGGAACCCTTTAGGAAGATGCTCTTGTTTGTTTATTTATGAGATAATAGGATTGCAGGGCTGTAGTAACCCAGAGCCAATGAGTTTTTCCCTTTTTGGGCCTGGAGCGTTTTTTTAGTTGGCCGTCATAGGTAAGCTTACGCTCCTGTGCTGTTTTGATTCGGTAAAGAGTTCAAGCCAGAGACACAAAGCCACACATTTTGGATTGTAAAAATATACAGTATATTGTTTTGGAAAGGCCCTGCTTTTATTGATGTGATTCATTTGTAAGGTCTGTACACTGCTTGAACACAGGTGTGGAAATAAGCAGGGCTAAAGTGAGGCTGAAAGTGGTGAGCACTGGCGTGTTTAAGGGGCGGGGCGAGAACGCGCATTGGTTGGCCGTATGCCGGGTGCCCCTTTGGCGCCTGGAGTGGCCCCCATGCCCTCTCGTCCTGGTGGAGGGTGGGTGGTCTCTCTGCAGCAGGGATAAACCTGCCAGGCGCCTGCCAGACACCTCCCGGGCCGCTGTCAGAGTCTCGCCTCCGTCCAAAACACGGAAATTCCCTCCCCTGGAGTGCCTCTTTCCCAAAGCTCCAGTTTGGGATACGTATCAGGATCCCAGCCAGGGGATGTGGGCTTGGAGGAGGGAGGGGGTGGAGGGTGGAGGTGAGAAAATGCGCCAACAGAGCTGTGAATCTATCCCAGATCCCCATGCTGGGGGGATTATCACCCATGTACTGGACTCACTGGACTGTTGTAGATCAGTGTATCCCAGTGTGCTCCAACTGTTCCCAGATCAGCAAACCTTTGCTCCAACTGATCCCAGCTCAATTAGTCTGCAGAGCAACTGTCATCCCAAATTAGAGTATTCATGATCTAGCTGTTCCTAGATCAAGAAACAATGCTGCAGGTAGTCTTGTTTTTTTTTTTTTATCTCCAATCTTATTTATGATAAAAACATCAGGTTTGCTGTCGTTAATCTTGTCAGAGATTCATTGACAGCACCTCAGTATCGACCTCCCTGTTGATTGACAACCGTTGAAGAGCATTCATATTGTTCATGTAGAAGCACATCCCCCTCTGCAATGCGTCTTTACCGTGCATCTGTTTTGGCACTTAAAATGCCAGGTAAATGCAGAAATCCTTCCTCCATACACTTACCATCATACATCATATCAACAATGTCTGTATGCTAAATGTTTTCTAAATTTCCCTTTTTTTGTATGCTGTAACATGGAAAGGAATCCGATTTCCCCATGGGGGATAATACAGATGTACTCATACTAATATGAGAGTTCATCACAGGTTTTTACCATTTCAGTCACAGAATGTCCCCTCACTGTGGTTGTCCTTTTACTTTGAAGGCTAACCTGAGCCTCCGGGTTCCCCTGTGGGTCCAGGTTGATGAAATATTTGAACAGGAGCCAGTGACTGAAACAGCTTCAGTAAGTCAGCGCTTTCTGCAGGACTGCTTGATCTGGTGATTTAATACGGTTACAGAGGGATCATGAAAACTGAAAAACTAAACATTCAGCTACTGAAGTCATAAAAGGACATAAAAAACCAGGAGCAAATAGAGCTGTCTTGTCAGGACTTCAGGTGGTTCACATAGTAAAAGTTTGTGGTGTTTGTGATGCAGCTTTGTGTCCTGTAGCTGGGTTCAATTTGGGTACAAATTAGATTCTCCCAGACTGAACACAAGATGTATTCTTGTTCTTTGACTTGACAACCAATCTTTATCTTTGTATGACAGAAATCCAGAACAGTGGTATTTGTTAAACGTATTCCCTTGCCTTTTAAAAGGTGATCAAACTCATCTCCTGGAAAACGGTGGGTTACAAGACACAATGACTAAATAGAGTTTTTACCTTCAGTAACTTCAGCAGAGGCAATGCTGCCGATTGAGCCGTGGCTTTTCTAAATTCTGCTCATCCAGAGAAACATCCTGGGATATGAATATGGGGCATTTATTTTTCATGTCATAAATGGCCTGGTGTAAAATCACCATAAGGGGGTAAATCCTTTAAAGTTGCAGAGTTTTTTAAAAAGTGGTTGTTATGAAAACCAGTGCAAACTGTTGGGTCCCCAGGACCAAATTTGGGAACCCATGGTTTTAGAGAGAACTACTACTAGTGAGGCTCATTATGAATCTGACAAATGAGACCACGTGTCCATTTGCAGTATTACTGTAATTTTTCTTTAACACACATTTTCATTATATATTTTTAATTATCACTGAAGTAAAGGTTATTTGAGGTGGTGAGTCTGACTTCCATCCAGCCGCTCTGAGCTGTGGACTCCACTGGGTGCTGGATGCAGCACAGCTATGCAGACTCAACACAGGGGGCCCTTTGTGCACACGTCAGGTCAGATCATTTGGAACTGCTGCACAGCTTGATTGTAGACTAGAACAGCTATGATGTCCCTTGCTTTTCCTGTCCCTCGGGGGGGAAACACGCTTGTGTAATTGTATTAAACTTTTGTATTTGGTTGTCTGGGCAAAGCTGCGTCTACACTGATGGGATGAAATGAAAGTGGCTTTTCCGACTGAATTTCCCTGGAGAATGTTTCACTTTGTCCCAGATCAAGCTGCCATTGTGAAAGGAAAAGCGGGAATCAATAGTACAGCTCCAGGACAACAGCATTATATAAGTGTCAGCTTGGATGTTGAAATCATGTCACTGGTAGATTGAGTGACAGTGCCAGTGGATTTGAAAAACAGTTGAGTGCTCACCTGCCTGCGGTAGTCATGTCTCGTGATTGAAGTGTTCAATTCTGGGGCATGCGTAGCCTGAGGAATTCTCTTTATTATGGTAGTGACAGCTGTACAGACAGGAGAATGGATCAAGCCCCCTTGCTCACAACGCACGCCACTGTTATCTGATCGCTTGTGGACAAAGGCCAGTGTCACGAGAGTGGCAAGTGATGACAAATATATTGTCCCTGAGTCTACAGGACAGGGGTAGGCCACCCTAATCTTGGAGATGTTCTGGTTTTTGATCCATCCACACGCTTGATAGTTTGAGTTAATCGTCAAGTGCCTGTGGCTGAATATGCAGAGTCCAACTCCAGCTCATGGTCACCTGCAGTCATTAAACATAATTATCCAAAGGATTTTGGAGTCCGGGGTTAGAATGAGGCAAAAAGCATTCCCAGCATTCCAGGCCTGGGGTTGCCTATCCCTGCCGCAGGAGTGTCTTTATGGGACATGTGTGTCCTTGTCTTTGTCTGCATTGCTGCTCCGTTATTTGTTTAATGTTTTCATGCGCCCCATAGATTTCCGCCCAACTCAGTGCAGACAGGCTCTCTGCTTGGACAGTGTGGCAGTCTAATATTGACACTGGATACAGCCCATAAGCCCATAAGCTCACAAGCTCACTGCTGATAGTCCTGCTAAGAAACCAGCAATCCCAATTCTGGCATTTATGAGGCCTCCTACTCAACACAACTACATTTTACAAGCTTCTGGTTTTCAATTTATTTCAGTCATCTCATCAAGCATGTCATGTTATGAAAAAACTCAAAACTGAAACAAAAAAACTCAACTGAAACACTTTCATAACTGTGCAGCTTGAAAATGTGTTTCCTGATTGATCCCAATACCCAGACAAAAGAATTATTCATCTCACAGTGATGGTAAGGGATATTGAGGTACAGCACATTATACCTCATCTTCATAAGGGGGACGTTTAATCCAGAAGTCTGTTTTGGGAGAATAGCATACTCCCTTTGAGATTTTGTGTTTGATTGAGTCCAGGCAATGTTGTGTTACTGTATATCATACTGTATGCGGTAGAAAACCTAATTATGATTCTTACACAACAACTTTGCTCTCAACTTTGCAGTTAAATCAAAATGCACATAAACAGATTAGCAGGATAAGAAGCTGCTCAGCAAAGTTACAGCAGCAGATTAACTTTTTTCCATTTATGTCTGTCCTTTGTTGAACTTGGAAATGGCAAGCTCATCAGAAATGTGTATAGTTACAGTCACGTGGTTGTGTTGTAGTGCTGAATGGTTATGATACAATCGTAGTAGTGCTGAGCAGCTGTGATGCAATCGTTTAGAGTCCATTGCTTGGGCATATGAGTGCATGAGAGCAGCACACGTGTTTTTACTCTGTTTGTTTATGTTGTCATTAGTGCAAGGGTTCTACAGCACCAGGCTTCCACAGTACATTTTTTAAGGTCAGCTCATCTTATGAAGTTCTATTGGGAACAATACCATAAACAAAGTTCTTCCACAAAACAAAACCATTGGGCAGCAGAACAATGCATTTTGAAATCAGAAACATGTTTCACTCAAGCACTAAATAAAATTAGATTAGTGTTCTCTATGAATGAACCATCTGAAAATCTCTTTCCAAGTATCATGGAGAATGGTTACACAGTAGACATCTGATTTGTAGCTCGTTCAGTTGTTGTGCAGAGTTTGGTTTTTGGCAATTCTCACATAACAAATAATTACAGAAAAACTTACCACTTCTGTTCAGGGTCCTGGAATTGCCAGCAGTTGTATTTCCAGCAGATGGATAGCACTGCAAATTACATTTGCTTATTTCATATACTTCAGAGATTTGGGAATTTGTATTGACAGTAGATATATGTAACATTGGTAAAGAAACATCTGGAAGGTTTTTTCTGTTTAAAACTCAGTAAAAAAAATCAGTTTCCCCATTTTATGTTTGCTTAATATAATTTTGATTAAGAAACTCAAGCAATTGTGGTTGTCACAAATACATAGATATTAAACTTAAATTTTATCAATATTAACATAAATTGTGTAAATATATTAATTCAATAATACAACTCTTCAAAATATTGCAGTATTCAACAAGGAATAGTAATTGGGTGGAAAGCAGGTATGCCCCCCTGGTTTACTGGGATTAAATCATAAAGCTGCCATGATAATGTATTTTAGCCTAGAGTATAAAGGTGCTAATGTTGAATAAATGATCTCTAAAGTCCATGCAGACCTCCTGCATATATCAATGGTCTGTGAATTTCATGTGCTTGCCTCAGACGTTCTCATGGCAGCAAGCTTTATTAACACTGGCCTTTGCTGTGGCATTTTTGGACAAACTCTCTAGTACTTCATAAAGCACTCAGCTGGTCAATTTGTGCATGAATTCGGTTTGTGTTCTGAACAGCATTGTTTTTCTTTCTTTGTCTGGTGTCCTCTGCGTTCTTCTTCAGATATGGTATTGATTAAAAATCCTTAAGGCTAATTCTTCTCTAAAAACAACCATAACCAGGAAGCAACCTTTCATTTAACCCATACAAAAAAAAGTATTTGTTCCCACCTTAGAATGGAATATACTGAAATATATAAATACACATATTGTAACATATGTTCACCAGTAATGTTTTTAGACATATATAATTATGTCAAATCTTCAGTTATTTATACATTTGCCCATATTTGTTGAAGGGGTCTAATGTCTATTCTGATTCTTGTGATGCATGTCCTTCCCATGAGGGCAGTTGTTTATAAACTTCTGGTTGAATCTGTTGTGATATTGCAGAGGAAGAATCTTGGCTTGCTTCTGAGCGTGAGTCTCCTGGCCACTTGGGGCGCTGTTCTGTTGGCTGTCCGGCTGTATTGGATGGGCAACAAACCACCAAGCTTCTCCAACTCTGACAATCCAGCAGCTGATTCACCCAGCTTCCTCACCAGGACACTGACCTTCTTGTACCTGCCTGCAGCCAACATGTGGCTTCTCCTGTGCCCGGACACACTGAGCTTTGATTGGTCCATGGATGCCCTGCCCCTTCTGAGGACTTACACAGATTGGAGGAACCTCCACACCATAGCCTTTTATGTTGGATTCCTGCTCCTTGCTTTGGTCGGCCTCCGGGATCTGACCAAAGTGAGGGAGTCTAATGGCAAAGTCCATGTGTCCAACGGGAAGCTAAACACCAATGGCCATAGCAACCATCTGACCCCAGAGCATGCCAGCTCAGAGTCTCTTGGCCCTGTAAAGAGTGTGGAAAATGGCACAAAAACCACAGCGTGTTGAGAACACCACTTCCCACCACAGAAAACATTGCTGTGTTCTCCCTGGGGCTGCTGTCCATACCTTTCCTCCCTGCCACCAACCTGTTCTTCTATGTGGGGTTTGTGATAGCTGAACGGGTGCTCTACATCCCCAGCATGGGCTTCTGCCTGCTGGTCGCTGTGGGCCTGCGCTCCCTGTACGTCAGACTCAGGAGCAGGCTGTCCAGGACCATGGTCCTGTACTGCAGCGCCGGATTGGTCGTTCTGTACGGGATCAAGACCGTCCTGAGGAACCAGGACTGGAACAACGAGGAGCTCCTATACAGGTCGGGAATAGCTGTGAACCCTGCCAAAGGTAAACCAGACCCCTCTACCCCCATTCCTCACCCTGTGGTGGAAGATCCTGGCTACTGAAGGCAGAAGTACTATAATGTATTTGTTCCACCTGTGCGCTAAACGAGCTGTTTGTTAGCTAATTACTGAAATCAGCTGGTTTAGTGTGGGTTGAGCAAATACATGGTAGTATTTCTACCCCCCTTAAGCTGGGCTTTTGAAATAAGGCCAGCTCTGTTATATGTTTATTGTTTTTGTGTAGCATGTAACAAAGTTGGGCTTTGTGTGTGCATTAAGAACAGTGTTGATTCCTGTTTCATGTTATGTAAATTGCAGTTTGTCAGTAATATCCTGTTGTTATCAAAGTAGTTATGATATAATAACTCACGGTGCTACTTAAAGCAAAGTTTTTCTAAGAAAGAGTGATCTAATCCAGAATAGTGGATATATGCTGTCCATCACCTCCTGTGATCATTCCCACGGCGCTCACACAATATCTGTGAGAATAAAAGGGCTCATTACACTGTCCCACTGTGTATTGGATGGATAGATTTCTGATAATTAGGCGAGATCTCATTTCAGATTGGATATCTCTCCACTCTGAACACACATTTAGTGTACTTGGGATTAATTTTTCACCTCTCACAGGAAATTCAACCAATGGTTTTCCTGCTGAAAAAGTGAAAGAGGTGTCGGAGAAAGCACAGAAGAGCAGATTTCCTCCGCTAAGGATGCCAGTACTGAGTGGGGGAAATATGTTTTCATGCTGTTGCTGAATGATGTTTTTGAATTATGATTCATCGGGGAAAGTCTATCCTGTTCTGCAGTGCTGGTTTTGAAACACTTAATGCAAAAAGAAATCAATTACACACAACAGACTCTCTCATCTACATCCAGGCTAGCAGTTAGAAAAGAGGGGAAAATAAATCATGGATATTTGTTTTAACTTTTTGTTGTTGATATGGTTTGGTAATTTTCGTGGTGATGTCATTTTAGTTGCTAGGCAGATGTTCTCATAAGCCATGTCCCCTGGAGCCTGTTTGAATGTGTGGTGAGTGTTCCTAGCTTGTAATCCACAGACTGAGGAGCAAAGATAAAAGCAATATCATGACACGTTGTCTTTTTTATTTCCTCTATTAGATATATGACAGAACAGAGACAGAACACTTGTATTGTTCATGTTGTATTGTCTTTGGCTTGGATGGACTGTCTAAAGGAACACTTTTGGGAGCAATCCGTAGACAGCATGAAGTTCATTCTCATTTATCTTCTGGAATGTCACAATGAGGCAGAGCCTAACCTGGCACAAAAGTGAACTGTAGGATTTGGAAGCTGTAACTAGGGGCATTTTGGTGGTGTACAGAGTAAATACACATGTTTTTGATGAAGCTATACATCTCACAGCAGGTAGGTCAAGTCACCCTACTCTTTCCGCTTATGGCCAGTGGTCCCCACTGGAGGGTAATATAAGTATACACTGGTTAAACTCTTAAGTGTCATTGGTCTCTGACCTCTCCTGACCAGCTGGGTTTCTGCTAGTTTATGAGCTCAGCATATATTGCCTTCATGACCCTCTAATGGCATAGACATTATGTGGCTGGTGTTACATCTGCAGCATGAAGAACAGGCTACTCACCTTGTGAATTGAAGGAGTCACATATGTGGCGACTTCCCAAGTTTTTTGGGGAGGTATGCAGACTCCCCCTTTCCCAACTGGTATAGTTGTTATGGGCCGGTTAGGGAAGTGGTCTGCATCATTTGCAAAAATGGCAATGCTGGCTGCTTGCTTTATTTACAGTAAACCTGCAAATCTTAACCACATGGTCTTTTGATGGCATTTTACTAAGCACAGAACCATGTGACATTGACAGTATACCAAGTTGATGCAAGTTCTCTATTCATGCATTCATTAATTTGTTCTATTCACTTTCTTTTCTGTTAAAACTCTAATTTGGCAAAACAAAATCTGACAATGCATTACAGGGTTTTTCCTTTTTAACAAAATCAGCAATACAGAATTTTACACTTTCTAGTTGGTTTACTTTGAAGTCTTCAACAAAAAAATGTATAACCATGTGACACAAAAGATACTCTGGCAGGAGAGAGCAGTCCATAGTCCTCCATTTTGCTAAAAGCAAAGCCTGAGTGATTTTCTATGTGAATCCACCTTTCCCATTATATCAGTAGTGTGAAACAAAATGGGCTCTTTAAAGGAGCTGTTCCATGTCAGTGAACATACGGGGACACAGTGTGTGAGAGTAATGTGGTGACAAAGGGCTGAGTTTTAATAGTACATGAAGACTGTATAAACCCCTGTGAGATGTACCATGATTGGCCTTACATGAATGCTGTCTTGAATATTGGCCTTGGGAACACCTAAAAAGATAACCACATATATTAATAGGCTATATGCAGGGGTCAAAAATCCAGTTTTTTAATCCAGGAGTTTAGCAGTGATTATCTTTCATTAAAAAAAAACAGATCAGATGCTAAAAGCAGAGACAACCTTTACTCTCAAAACACTTTGTCGTTTAAAATCATGTAATGGGAAAGAGAGATGTTGAATGTGGGTCCCTCTGTCCCTCCACCAGCGTGGGGAAACCTGGGAAATGTCCTGAAGAACCAGGGAAAGGTGGAGGAGGCGGAGCGGGCGTACAGAAACGCCCTGCACTACCGCAGTAACATGGCTGACATGCTGTACAACCTGTGAGTATGCGAGAGTCTCCTCTCTCTATTCCTCCCTCACTGCTGCTCTATTTCTCTTTACCCCTTAGTACTCCCCCTTTTCTCCTCCTGCTTAGCTACTCCTCCTTTTCCCCTCCTCCATCACTGTTCCCTACCTTTGTTTTCCTCCCTCAATTCTTTTTCCTTTAACCCCTCCCAAACTATAGCACTGTTTCTTCTCCTCCCTTGCTACTTCTGCCTGTCCCCCCCTCCCCTATCAGTGATGTCAGGCTTTGAAACGCTACCATCCATCTGCAGGCGTGGCAGACAGGAAGTTGTCCGCTGTACCCCCCGGAGGTTCTGCCTCTGTGCTCCATGTCTCTTTCATTCATCATTCTTTGTATGCCCGGGGCGTGCGACAGCAGCCACTTCTGATATAGCATTAACTACAGAGTGCTGAGGGCTCTTGTACTCATGTCTTTCACTTTGGATTAAAGGTTTGCTTCAATGTTTTCTTGTTTTTCACACTGCATATCACTTGTTGCAATGACAAAAACAATAATAATTTTTAAACAGTGTCACCATGTGATTTTTAAAAAGCATGTATGCATAGTTAACTTAAAGAAGTAAGAGAAAGACAGAGTAATTAATGTACGAGTGATAACAAATAAAAGAAACAAATAAAAGAAAATAAATAGTTAGACTGAGAGATGATTAGACTGTAGGTTGGCAGAACTTAGTTGGGGATTGTCTGGTAGCACTCACCTGACTTTGGACAGGTGAATGTATGTCCTGTGTGTTTGCTGGTATGAAAGTAGATAGTGTAGCATCACTGGCCATTATTATACCCAAGCTCCTGAATCTTACATCTCCTCTTTCCTCTTTCAGGGGTCTGCTACTGCAGGAAAACAACCAGCTTTCGGAGGCACTACATTACTATAAACTTGCCATTGGGAGCAGGCCAACTTTAGCTTGTAAGTACTGCTTCTCTCAAAGGGAAACGTGAGTCCATGATGCATGTGTCAATATAAGGGCATGTTATCAAGCTGAAATGGTTTGATGCTCTCATAAATAGTAATAAATAGTGTGATAGCTTCAATTTGTTTTGTGACATACCATTCAGTTAGAAAGGCTACTTGCAATATACAATTCTCTTCCTCCCATCTGTTTCTGAGGGAAGACAAAAACCTGTAAGAATAATTTAGTTTGTTGTTGTTAATTAAGGTTTCTGTCTAAATCGCTTTCTCCCTGTTCAGCTACAGAGCCACCGTACTGTTTAAGACCATTATCTGTTTCTTTCACTTGTCTGTGTAATGAGGCTGATCAGAAACGTTTAGTGTTGTTAAGTCTCTTCTGGTCACCCAGGAGATTTGGATTTATTGTCAGTATACCAAGTGCCAATTTGGAACAGAGTTGGTCATTTCCTAAGCTGTGTTAGATCATGTAGATGACTGATTTCCAAGTTGTCATATTTTTTCATAAATTTTTCTTCAAAAATTCTTTTTCAGGAAAACTTTTTTTTTTGTATGGATTTCATGGCATGCAAGCACAGTTATCCTGGATGTTTTAACTCCATTTATATCACAGTAACAGCATCAATATTTAGCTGTATCAATTCTTATATCTGCAAAAAATGAGTGCAACATAAAGAATATTTCTGGAGAGACAAACCTGATATTAGAGAAACTGGAGATCTGGCACCAGCTGAAAAGTTGAAAGTACAGAGGTGCAAAGCTCTCGACCCTCTCTAATGTCTCTAATGTATATGTTGGCGCTCTATAGATATTCAGAGGAATGAACTTTGGACTGACTGTGACTATTTGATTTAGCTTTAACTGTGTGTGTTTTTCTTTTTTGTGGCTTGCTCCTCCACAGCTGCCTACTTGAATACGGGGATCATCCTGATGAACCAGGGTCACCTGGACGAGGCCAAGAGGACGTTCCTCACCTGTGCTGACATTCCTGATGAGAACCTGAAGGACCCCCATGCGCACAGGAGCTCGGTGACCAGCTGCCTGTACAACCTCGGGAAGCTGCTGCATGAGCAGGGCCACCAGGAGGTAGGAACAGTGCACCGCCGTGCATAATGAGTGATTACAGTGTGTGTACAGTCATAAACAACAGTGCACTTGTGATTGTTTTTGGTAAAATTAGATAGCAGTCAGGTGTGCTAATAGCCAAAGTCTTGATGGAGTTTAAGGCGGACAACAAATTAGCAAGAACCCCCACCTTATACCATCTGTATTGCAACATGCAAATTATGGATATAAAAGAAAATGGATATAAAAGAGTGTAATGGAGTATTTGATGAAAATATGGCACGTGTTCATGATGCTTTGATGATCATGTAAATAAAGTACTTTGAAGAGCAAAAAAGTCCATTTTTATTGTCACCTGCTCTTTTGCAGGAACACCAGGGAACAAAATACCTCTTATTAATTTTTAATAAATGAATGAATTAATAATGTTTGATTCGTAGGAAGCACTCTCAGTGTACAGAGAGGCATTGCAGAAAATGCCAAGGCAATTCGCACCCCAGAGTCTCTACAATATGATGGGTAAGTGTACTTTTCTATTTGAAAAATCATTGTATGTGTTTGGTTTAACGACAAGTAATAGTGCCTGAACATGTTTTTTCTGTTTTGTTTGTGTTCATGTAACTTTTTGAACTTTTCCCAGCAGTGTCAGCACACTGTTAGCAAACAGCTTAATTACTCATGCTAAAAGTACAAGGATATTAATTTCCAGCATTCAGTTGGCTGGAAATGTTTAACTACATAAACAGGAATTTAAGCAGCCAAGTACAGGGTATAACAGAAATGCAAAGTAGATGTTTCTGGGGGAAAGGTATTTCTTTCAGCAGCCCAGTTTTGAAGTTGCTGCATTTTTATAAGTTATTATAAACACCAGTCAGGATGTATTATTTTTTTATTAAAGACACATTAGCGCCAGGTTCAAAGCTTGCGCGTGTGGCGGCTGATCAAAGCGGCGGTTGATACTCCAGTGTTGACGTTTCCATACCGCATTTGCGCAGCCGATTGGCTTTCAGCTGCCATAATACCCCTGTTCCTCGCGTTACAGCCGTGTCTGATGCTCGAGCTGCTACTTTTCGAGGTAATAAAGTCTTCCATCATCCGTGACCCCTGATTCCCCTTGCAGCCTTGTCATCCCGTGTTATTTGGTATGGCCCGTCATGAACCGTTACGCCTTCCAAATTGCAGCTACAGCTCTCTCTTTCTCTCTATCTCAGCTCTGTAATCCGTCTCTCTCTCTCTCTCTCTCCCTTTCTCTGTTCTGTATTCCTTCACTATCTTATGAATTTTGTAGAGCTAAATGTCTAGGGCAGCTGCTACCATGTTAAAAAGTGAACACTTTAAATAAAAGCCACTGATTAATTCGCTGAGGTAAATGTAACATGACAGCCGGGCTGGAATTAAGTCAAAACTTTTAAGGGAGTGCTTGAGGCTTGTTAAAAGATTGAGAATGATGGCAGCCAGCCGGCCTGTCACAGCGCCTTTGGTTACTGCCTGGAGAGGTTCTGTCCTCAGTGTCGGATCCTTCAGCAGAAGCTGGGTCATTCACTCTTATGTACTGTACTGTTGCAGCGGGAGCACGTCCACCCACCGGCAGGACGTAGGAGAACTTGGTTTTGACAGCAGCTTTGTAAAATTGTCAAACATTTCCTGACTCTGCCCAAAGAGGTAGATACTGCCATTAGCAGCAAACCTGATGATATTGGCTAGTTTAGGGTTTCAGTTTAATCTGGCCCGCCATCTTGTCATAACACCTGTGTGTTTTCCCTGTAGAATGTTTTTTTCTTAGAAATGAGCTGTTCAACACCTAAAGGATTAATAGCAGATTAAATTTGATTCCACTCCTCATTCTTCTTCACGGATTGTCAAGATTTCCTGTCTTTGTCCTAAACTCCTCAGAGTGTAGTGGTTTGGCAAGTTAAGATCAGTGGCTGTCGCTCATATTCAATTTCGATCTGTCTGAACGGAAATTCTTAAATTCGAATAAAACAAATAGTGAACAAGTGCTAAGAGTTCACGTGAAAGCTGGGCTGTGTTTCACTGTGGCTCTCTATTATTGCTGCAGTAACTCAGTTATTACTTTAAAAACTTTGTTCTGTGAGCGTTTCTCAGATAGTGAGCTTGTGTGAACCACATTGATGAAAGCATATTTTTTCAGCTGGGGAAGGAAAGCGGCAGGGTGGGAAGGTATCAGATAGTACTAGTGACCTTAGTGCCCACTGTGTTTGGTCCTGTCATCAGCAGCACACCATTAGATCAGCTCCCCCGTGTCACTGGGGGCAGCTCCATTTAAGGTTCCAAACCCCTCCCCTTTCTCCCAGAGGAGCTTGGGTAATGGCTCCCTCATCTGTCCTCTTACACCTGCACACACACGGGAGCGGCAGCACACTCCTCTTTCTGTCACTCACCTAAAGAATAATAGCAAGCAACCCAAGAGAGTTTCGGAACATTCCTGAAAGACTAATGCTCACTTTGTCGGGAAAACTAGGCCTTGTTTGCTGAGGCAATGGAAAGTTCTTGCCGCATTTAGGTTGTCATTGATTTTCTTTTCAAATCTCCCAGCTTCTTAAGTCTGGCTGCCTCAGTTGCTGAATGCCCCTGAAGAAAGGAATGGCTAGTTTTGCCTTCTGTGTTCATCCATCTGTAACAGTGCATGTGATTCTATCATTAATACCCTCTTTCAATCATCACTGAACTCAATTCTTGCTGTAAGTAGGCAATGTACTGGAGTAATGATTGTTCCCATAAGCTTTTTTATCCATTTTTTTGTTTTTTATTCTTGCAGAAATAATAAGAATAAGAGTAAGAAATGACATGGGAATTAGAGTAGTGACTGCACTAAATAATGATAACAATCAGGCTGAGATTGTCTAAACACTATCAGTCTAAACGCTATCATGGAAAATCTGTCCAGCTGATTGTGGATGAAAGGCTCAGATCATTAAGCCTGCCCTAGCGGAGCCTCTTGCTCTCTGTTAAATTACTGGCCCTCGGAGGTTAGTATCGAGTTTCAGCATCTGTTGGAGTCCTGTCCAGCCCTAAGTTTGATGAATGTCTTTGAATATGTCAGTGAAGCTGAGAGCATATATGTACCTTTAATAACCTTTGACATGACCTCTGACCTCCCGCCCTTCACAGGAGAGGCATACATGAGACTGAACAAACTGATTGAAGCTGAGCACTGGTACCGAGAGTCCTTGAGGGCCAAGCCTGACCACATCCCTGCGCACCTGACCTATGGGAAACTGCTGGCCATCAAGGTGAGTCCAGCCCTGTAACCCCTCCCCTCAGGCCTGTGGCTGTCTTTCTTAAGGTTCCACAGTCCTGATAATGCATTTGAGTGTCTGTTTGCAGCACCAATATCTAATGTGTATATGTGAAATCTGAGCTTTCCATTATGATGATTAGTTGACTGAAAACTCAGCCCATCTCAGCCATTTAAACTCTCTGATTTTACTGAAAATAAAGCAGAGAGTGTTAAATAACTTTTATGAACAGGATAATTACACCACCTCTGTAATATATGGAATAACTTATTTCATGGTATGTGGGAAATCATCCTAGGGGAAGTCAGACAGTTAGCTGACTGGGGCCCCTGAGGTTGGTGGTTCAAGCCCCAGTCCAGCCACAGCAAGAACACCATTGCTGTTGAGCCCGTGAGCAAGGCCCTTAACCCCACATTGCTCCCAGGGGGGATTGGCCCCTGGCTAGCCTAATCAACTGTAAGTCGCTTTGGATAAAAGTGTCAGCTAAATGACGGAAATGTAATGCAATTGACTTTCAGAGCCAAAATGCTCATACATTTTTCAGACAAAAGTAAATAATTATGCAATCAATCTGCAGGATGTTCTGCTGCTGAAAACATTCAGAATGAGTTAAATGGGCCTTTTATAAGTATGTGACGTGTCTAAGTCTGTGAGCGACTCTTTGTGCAGCTGGCTCTCAGGGCTTATGCTCACCCATACTCAGCCTTGTCAGTGCTGGTAAAGCCCGTCGCGGAAGACGGTGGCAGACAGCGTCTGGAAAGACTCAGGGATGGACCTGAGAGCTGTAATCATCTTAGCTCCCACTCAAGGACGCTTCCTGTTCATGTTTCCTCTTATTTCCTGTCCTCCCACTCTACTCTTTTCCCGTTCCTTTCTTCCACAAGGTCAGACCATGGGGATACACAGGACTGAGGGTATGGCTGGCAATCCTTTGAAATCTGTTAAAAATGCCTTTTGTACTCTCAGTTAACCTACCTGGTTCAGTAACTCTAAAATAAATAAAAAGAAAATAAAGTTATTACCTGTATTAGTTTTATGTAATTGAACTGGGCAAAATGAAGTGTTATTTGAAATAATAATAACAAGAGCTACATTACCTTTGGTTTAAAGTATGGAGGCATTTATTTGGGGAATAAGCTGGAGGAATAAAAGTATTTATATTTGCAACATCAGCAGATACTGATATACTCATTGTGTTTTTCCTAGGTATGAGTCAGAATTTTCTTTCAATGTTATTCTTGACCCAGTTTAACCCAAAATATTTCGGAACTGCCGAGCAAATTATCGAACCTCATTTATTCATTGTTTAATGCAAAGCCAGGAGTGCCTATGTACTCGTATCAAGAACGGCATTATATTTTTGATGGATAAAGAGCCAGACAGCGAATGCTGGAGTGCAGTCCACCTTTATTTCATGGTGAAATTCAGATGAGGGGCGATCTCAGGGGAAATCTGAAATGTCAGACCAATTGTTTAGCAGAAACCAAGAAGACATGGGAATTGTAATAACTGCCTGAGAGCGAAAAGAACAAATAAAACATTCATGTTAGCTACACGTAAAGACTTTTCATACTGCTGCCCTCTCAGTAGCATGCATACATAGATAATATAGAAAAGGCACTTCTTCTGAACAACAAAGAGCAGTGATGATGTTTATTGATGATACGGATTCACGGTTCAGGAAAAGGTGAATGCATTGACTCCATAAGCTCAAGGTTTGCTGGAGAGTAGCGTTCTGCATCTGGAAGGGGCTGTCAATTTGGCCCCGAGCGGCTCAGGCAAAACATAGGGAAAGCAGAGGTATGGAATGAAAATGGACGTTTTTGAGGAGCGTTTGAGGTCTGAGGCGATCTGCGGCCTGGAGGAAATCAGACGGCTGGTCCACCCTTAGCTGTTTGACCTGCGCAGCTGTGGGCAGCAGGGAAGGATCAATCGAGCTGGCCTCGGAACTTTCAACTCCATCTCAGCATGTCATCTCTCATTTTATTTTTCTCGATTGTTTTTTTTTCTTTTTGTCTCTCTTTCTTTCTTTCTCACTCTCGGTTTATCATTAATTCTTTGTCTCTTGTCTCAGTCTCTTTCTCTCCCTCCACAAATTCATATCAGTGTGCTTTCTTAGCATGACATACAAAGTGGACATGTTGTCAAAGCATTACACATAAAGAATATATACATTTTAACCAATTTACATGTCGGCCATGACCTCGGCCCCACACCCCTTCTCCCTCTCCCAGTTTATTTGTATTAGTGTGTCTTTCGGCCGCTCCCCTCTGCACCCTCCCTCCCCACCCACCCCATCACCTCATCAGAAAGGCCCTCTGTATGACGGCAGATGTGTTCACAGCTGACTTGGGTTATTCCTACAGAGAGACAGCACTAGGGAAGCACACAGCCCCTCAGACCCCATATCCTGTCCCACCCCGTACCCTCCCCACGCCTCCCCAACCCCTGCAATCCCCAAAACGCACAGTGGTTCTCATGTATACTTGTTTCATTCCGACATTAGCTGCAACCCATTGATAGTCATGAATCTGTCTGGGAAATTCTTTCCCCCAAGTGATGTCCATGCTGGAAGAGTGACATTAGCCAGTATGGCAATTATACATTTTATTTTAAAACAAAATTCAGGTCTTTGCAAGGCACAAACTTTCAGCTTTG
This sequence comes from Albula goreensis, assembly GCA_022829145.1. Classification (NCBI taxonomy): domain Eukaryota; kingdom Metazoa; phylum Chordata; class Actinopteri; order Albuliformes; family Albulidae; genus Albula; species Albula goreensis. The sequence goes on from CM040765.1 coordinate 13,524,051, forward strand.
AGTCCAAATGTTCTTTCTGCAATAGACCCAGCTGTCACAGACTTCAGACAATTTATGCAACCCAAACATTGAACTTTGAGTCTGACAAACTAACATCTCCATTGAGTTATAATCGTGCTGAACCTCGGGAATCTTCTATGCAAATCATATTCTTTGTCTGTTGCTACTTCTGACCAATCACAGGGTTGGGATTCCACTTTGAAGCAGTAATTCAGAGTCAGAGAAGTTTCTGATAGCACTCTGTAGATCTAGGCAAACAGAAAATGGCAGATACACCATTCCAAAAAACCAATGCATACTTGAAGGACTCAAGACTACCTTCATGACTACTGACAGGCTCATCTTGTCAGAATGTCTTATGTGCTCTGGCACAACAAAGTAAGCAAGGTGAGCAGCTAACACTGCCAGTCCATTCATATTACTATGAGTTTGCATGAGTCACTTTTGGTAAAAATAAAAGTGCTTTTATAGCTTTTTATCATTCAGACCTGAAGCAAGTTATTTACAGATATCCAGCTGTGATGTTAGACCCAAATTGGGCTTTCTATTGATCTCTCGGTTATTCTTTTATCCCTGCATATCCAAGCAAGATTGGGGAGCTTTGGTTGGGGGGAGAGAAAATGACTGTAGAAAATAACTTTTTGTTGCCAGACTGCAAGTTGACAGCAACGAAAACAAATCAAAAGGTTGTAAAGGTTTTGAAAGTGATTTTGCACAAGTGTGTTTGTGTGCTTTTCATGTGTGTTATTTAAAAAACAGTGTTGAAATGTCTTCTTTTATCAAAGATTGCTGGATTATATTATTTTTGATTTAAGGAAGTAGACAGGTATGGGTTGCTACATTTTTATTTAATATTAAAGGCATGTAGTTCATTTATTCATTCATTCAAATGTAATAATGTTTTCAACCTTTCTACTTAGGAAGGGAATTTGTTAGATATATACAAATCTAAAATCATTTATGTGCTTTTTTCCCACAAGGGTCAGAAGATTGAGGCTGAGAAGTACTTTCTGAAGGCAATCAGACTGGACCCCAGAAAAGGGAATTGCTACATGCATTATGGTAGGTAGCAGGACATGCTTGTATTGCTGCTTATTAGATATCCTCCAAACATCCTTCTGATATGGGCCCCGTTTCCAAAAAAACCCTCTTAGAACTGAGATCGTCTTATAACCATCGCAAGTCAAGCACACTAAGACAGTTCTGGAAAACCAGACCCTGATCATTTCACATGTCTTGCAGGCACCCATCCAGCCAGGAGAGGTTGCTTGAGATCAATACAAGACTAAGGATTTTAACCAGCTTAACCTCTATTCATCCCTGAGCAAGCTAAGGCGTTTTTAGCCTTGCTAATGTAGACTACTAGCTGTAGCCAGTAATGGCTCAGACACACTGCTGCATCACAAACAGGTGCTTTCACTCTGTGAGTCGCCGAAAGGCCTGCCATTTATTTTGTTACCATTCTCAGAAACCAGAATTTAACATCTTGGAGGTATTCTATGAAATAAATGAACAGTACTAACCATCACCACACTGTTTATTATTTTTGAAACAATAAAAATTCTGTTCTTTTTGTGCTAGGAGCGTCTATATTGGAAATCAATCTGCCTTAACCAAACACCCCTGTCACTGGTTCGCCAAAAATCTCATAAGCGCATATTAATATTTTGGTTTTGGCGTCTGAAAGCATGGAAAGCCACTGCATGAGCTTTTTTCATGTTATTCCCCATAATCTTTATCCAGAACATTGTGCCTGTAGACCCTCAGGCCAATTGCTTATGAAATGGAGCTCCCCTGGGTTTGAGTCGGCTGCCCGCTAATTGGACTGAGATGTGTTGAGATTGAGCATTGTATCATTGCAGCTGACAAATCAAATACTCACAGTGGCATTGATCATAGTTTTTCAGATAACCAAAGCATTAACAGACAAATTAGTTAACAGTGCTTATTTTAGTTCTTGTAGGTTTATAAAAGCTGGAGCCTTTCAGCTATTGGAAATGCTAGTTATAAGTGTATTCACCTCTGTAATATTAATTGGAAATAAATACAATGTACCATGTACTGTATCTTGCTTGTAACGAAAGGAGGAATGATGGCAGCAGTCATTACATAGTAGTTTAAAGTAAAAAATACTAAGCAACACTCATACCTTTAGGATTTTGGACACAGATTTCTGTTGCAGAGTGTCCCATCTGTGTCCCCAGTGTTATGGCAAGCCCGTCCTCCATCTGGCAGATGGATTTGATGGGTCACACCACACTTGCTACAGGTGGAAGGCTCTGTTTTAGGGACCCTCAACGGATAATTATCCATAAGAATAAGAGCCTTGCTATGAGCAGGCTTCTGGTAAACCTCCATCCAGGTGTTGAGGGGGGTGACCTAAAACGATTCCACATCTGTTCCTTTTCTGTTCTGGATTGGGTTGTTCTTTTGCTCTTAGAAGAGGTAGGTCTGCCAGGGCTGGTGGGGGTATTTTTTGTTACCTAAAATAGCCTTTCCAAATCCAGTATAAGGAGTCAATTTATTTTATAGTTTGGGAGACTTTAACTGACAGGTTGGTACTCTAGGAGGAACAGTGGCTGGGTAGAAGGAATAGAAATCAGATTAAATATAAATTAAGCAACAATGATGGAACATGTATTAATAGAACATGGTGTGTGGGGGTGGTTTGTGTGACTGATGGGGGGGCTCTGAGATTCTTGGTTGAGGGCAGTCTCAGTTATAACCATATTTGATTGTACATGGTGGGTGGATGCCGCCATATTTGTTGGAAAGAACAGACTTTGATCATTCAGGAAAGCAGCACCCAAAGTCTCAGGCTCACCTTTCTCTGTCTCTGTCTGTTTATCTACAATTCTGGGATCTGACAATTCAAAGCACTTTGCATGTAACCGTTGTAGCAATGAAACTGTAACATTTTACTTACCACATAGTTTTGAAATAAACACAGCATATGGTTTTGACATATACTTGCTCAAGATAATGCGCTAGATTTGACTATTAGTCTTCTGTCCCATCAGCTTTCATTCTCACTCTGTATGTCTCTCTCTTTTTCTCTCTTGCTATGCCTCTCTCTCCTTTCCCTCACTCTTTCTCTCCCTCTGTATCCTCATTATGGTCTTAGCTGTTCTTGTTTTTCTGGCTCTCCCGGGTCAGGGGTTCTGGCAGGTGGACAGCTGTCTTTGGATCCGGTCCTGTCCGGTGCAAGGGTGTCAGCTCACTATCTCTGAGTCCGTTTTGTCATGAGTTGGCCAGCGTTGACAAGGGCTGCCTCGTCCTTCCTTTGCTCCCCGTCCACTGGACTGCTTCCAGGTCGTTAGCGTAGCGCTGCGGGCCAAACCCCTTCCCAGAGTGCACCTCCAGTGACCCCGTCCTCAGCTACCTCAAACGAGAGAGTGTGTGGCTGAGTAAAGATAGCCTAAATAAAATTTCGCGAGAGGCCAATCGCTGAAGATAAGGTGCCTTTTCCTGCAATTGTTCCCTGCAGCACGTAGCTAAATAGAGGGAGTGTGTGACGTGCACTTTGTCACAACACCTTCGCCTTCATTGGTTGCGCTTAGGGAATTAAAACGACACTTTCAGCCTTCACTGTTGATTGACACACACATTCAGGCGGTAAGAGGTGCTGACCTGAATGACCCTTAAAGAGGTCATTTGACGGGACGCACTGCCTTTGAGCCATGGACAAGTAATCTTCCTCCCTTTCATGCAGTTATGGTAGAGGACTTTCTACCTTGTGCTCAAAAGGAAATCAGCCATAGGATTAATTGGACTTTTGTTAAACTACGTATTTACTGGTTTTATTTTTATTTATTTGATGCCACCAATGATGGGTCTCCAGTCTTTTTCAGGAGGGCTGGTGTGAGTGCCAGATTCAGCAAATCAAGGGTTCATCTTCAAGTCATCTCTCCTACGAAATTCAGCCCAGTTCAATTTAAAAGCTGTATTGTTATGATATATTTTAAAATACAAAGCATAATCATTAAAATAATAGTCATACTTATTGATAATGTTATCTTTCTCCCTATTTCACCCCCTTTCCCCCCTCTGTCTCTTTCCTTCTCTCTTTCCCTCCCTCCCCTCTCTCTCTCTCTCTCTCTCTCTCTCTCTCTCTCTCTCTCTCTCTCTCCTCTGTGATGACCAGGCCAGTTTCTGTTGGAAGAGTCCCGAGTGATGGAAGCGGCCAAGATGGCAGAAAAGGCGGCTCAGCTGGAGAGCGGAGAGTTTGACGTGGTCTTCAGCGCTGCCCATATGCTCAGGTGGGTTTGGCCCTGTTACTGCCGCAATCCCCACATGAGAACAAAGAGAATAAGACTCATTAATGAGAAGTGAAAAATCTGAGGAAAGGGAATATCTTTACTGAACGTGTCATACATTGAAATAGAGCACAGGAAGGCAATGTATGTTGTAATAAAATATGAATACAATCAACATGCATGTCACATTTATATCTATATCCTCTTATGTAGAGCAAAATGTAGATTTTAATCATTATCAGTAATACATCAGTGTATATAATCAGTACAGCTAGATATTTACTTAAGCATTTCAGGGTGAAGTACCTTGCCCAAGAGTACAAAAGCAATGCCCTGCCTAGGAATCAAACCTGCAACCTCTGAGTTAGCAGAGCCCATCCTCCTCACCAATGTTCTTCACCCCTGTAATTAAAAACATTAAATATCAAACGAACTGTAACACATGTTCAGTACAAATTGGTTGGCAAATCATAGTTCCACGTGACATTAGAAGTTCAAACATATCTAATGAGGAGTCCAAATGACTCCACATCCATGATGGTTGATGGTTATAAAATAGTGTTCAATACAATAATGCCAGTAATAAAAAAGAACATAATCTCACCCCTGGAACTGAAACAGTCAAGACTGAATCTACATTTATATTATTTTACAATGATAAAAATGGAAATATAAAAATGCTGAACCTGTACCAAACTCTTAATACCTTTGAAAATGAATTGGAAACTCAGCGAAGCATTCAGATTTGAATTGCATACATTAAATTAGTTGAACTTTTAGCTGCCTACAATAATACATAAGCCTTGATTCAATATTCCCATAACCATAATACTTTTTCTAGTTTTTGATAGAGTACAGTCTTTTGCATATTTTAAGGCCGAAAATAGGTCACATTTTAATTTGGAAATTTTGTTGATTCTGTACAGTATGTACTTTTGGTAGACGTTGCACTCACAGTTCCAGAGTGAACCTGACCCTTTTCAATGCATGTGAGTGTAAATTCTACGTTATCTAGCCAGCAGTGAGCAGAAATCTTGTATCGAGCGGGAGACTTGCTGTTAGCCAGACCACAGAACTGCAGGGTAGCCATCTTATTTAGCCACATGCTTGTATTATCTGTCTTTTTTGGCACGTTCACAAAAACTCCCCGGAAAATGAGAGCAAAGTCAGGATTTGGGTCAGACTGCATGGCATGCCAGTGCACCGGCAACAAGAACTTCAGATTGACTCAGACTCTACGGATCCTTGTGTCCTCTCTTCCTCTTTACAACAGGAGGTTCCAAGTAGTAAGATTACTTCAGCTGTGCGGTTTTGCAGCACAGAATGTGTACTTTCATAGTATTTTTCTTGGTCACACTCCTTAGTGAATTTTATGAAGGTGCATCAACTTTTTTTATGCTAAAGGACTTTAAATCTTAACAAAAGAGAGCTGAGTCTCTGGTGAATGTGTATCTGTGGATAACCCACATGGCAGCCCCAAGGATACTGCAACATGACAACAGCTCTGATCTCCATCTATTCCACTTAGAACATAAACATTTCATCCTGCTCCTACAAGCCCTTATTTTCTTTGTAAATGCAGCCTGTCATCTTATGTTTGTATGCCTGAGTAGAAATGATGATGGTACAGGTTTGTGCATTATGGTTGGTATTTTTACAGTCTATTCTACAATGCTGTTATGTGCTTTGAAAATGAATGTCTTGTGTACTTCAGTTAAAGTTTTGCTTTGTGGAGATAATGGTGCAGCAGTCACGCACCATCTGAAATTTAGGGAGTGTTTTTAGTGCTGTGTGTTCAGTGTGTTTATGTTATATGGCAGCAAATCTACTAGGCGTCTTGGCTCAAACAAAGTATTATCTAATCCTATAAAGAACTAATCTGCCAGAAAACAGCTTTGGCCATCAGAAGACAGTGAAGATATGTAGGAATTGCAGGAATCAGATCTAGTGATTTTGTGTGTGTGTGTGTGTGTGAGTATGTTTGTGTGTAGTAGGTGTGTGTGTGTGTGCATTTATGCACATGTGTGTCAGTGCATGCATACATACATTGGTGTAGTGGGGTATACTAGCATGTCTGCATTTGTGTGTGCAGGCACTCTTTGTGAGTGTGTATAGGGGCATACCTGCCCTTTTTATATATTTATGTATGTATGTATGTATGTGAGTGTGTTCCCGTGTGTGTGCATGTCGGAGGCATGTGTATGACTCCGTTACTGTGTGTGTGTGTGTGTGTGTGTGTGTGTGTGTGTGTGTGTGTGTGTGTGTGTGTGTGTGTGTGTGTGTGATGCTGTATGGCTCATAAAGCATTCTGAGATCGCTCGCTGCCAGTGCGGTAGAAACGACGGCGCGGAGGCCGTGGTGGTGATTTGATTTATGGCAGAGTCTCCCTCAGCCAGGGAGCTCTTATAATCTATGCATGATCTTTTTCCAATTCCAATCTCTCCTTTCCTTTCATCACCCACTCCTGGCCCTGCACTGCGCTGCCTGTGGGACTGAGGCGCAGCCAGGACTGCAGTGTGTGCCCATGAAGGCCTGTCTGCCTGCACTGCGCTGACCTTTGACCTCACTACCCACAATCCTACTGGAAGGCTGCTCCTTGAACAGGGGTGGCTGCATCTGTTTCAAACACCCTATACAAAATGGAATACACTGCAATATGTTGTACATATATTGAATTTTTAGACAATGTAATGATAAACACATTCCTCAAGTATGCTTTCAAATATACTGCAATATATGTACCACAGTTGCATTTGTGTTCTCATCAAAGTGTTTTGAAGTATTGCAAACATTTTGATAATATATATTATTTCAGTGCTTGTCAATCTTTTAGTTTTCATGAGGGGATTTGCTGTCGGTGATAGGTTATGGAGAAAATCTTTTAGCTACTGTTCGTATTACTATAATTTAGAGCATAAAGATAATGTGCAAAATGGATTTCTGTTGAATATACGCAGGGTGAGATTTAAAACCCAGTCTTTTGCTTGTTGAGAAGAGAGCTAAGGATGCCCCCAGCATCAGCTGTGATTTCAATAAGTATGATCTTGGAATCATACTCCCAAGTTATTTCAACAAGGGGTCTTTGTGAAAAAAGGCAAATTGTTGGAATGTATTCAGAGTTGAAAAATGAAGAAGGCAAATTTTGTATGTTTTGTTATAGCACAGTCTGCAGTAGCCTCTGTGTTTGGGATTTCCTCCAACAGTATATTGCACTTTATTGCATTCAGTCTGCTTCTGAAATTCACTCCCATAAAACAATATGGCCTGTCCCCTTGATTGCAGTTCAGTTTTGTTTTCATTGTAATAACTGGTGATTTGTTTGTGAGACCTCCTGATACTGGCTGCCAAGGAGCACACAGCTGCCATCTTTACTGAACTCTGGCTCTTCCCATATGGAAGCGTTTGCTCCTAATTGCTCACCAATTGTCCAATAGATGAAACAGACACAGCGATCAAACGGTGACCCCTGAATGCCCTGTGATGATACCTCATTGCAGTGTAATTGACACTGACAGTCTGACTGAAAGTATGTCGGTTCACGTCAGTCCATGCGAAGTGGAGTTCATCCTACTCGGAGCCTCTTTTGGCCTTGCAATTAAGTGCACTGAATCAATGTACCTTCCCACTGCCACAGAGTATCTGTGAGAGATGGGGTTGGTCCAACATTTGTCCTTAATTTAATCTCATACTTAAGTGCAATTGTTAGTTTGTTTTTATCTTAATGAAAATAGCTGGGCAATTTTACTACCGCTAAAATGAACTAACCAGATTGTGATTGGAGAGAACAAAGGCTAATGATAACATGTAATTGGAAACTGAATTATGATTGGATTTAGACAGAGTCAAAAGAAAAGGAAATCTTTTCACATTTAAAACAGAATGTAGTGAACTAGCAAGAATACTTTCCCATTTTGATTAAATATGATGGGATCCGATCAAATATGACTAGATCTTTTGAGTGGTTCAGGCAAGTCAGTGATTGACAGCCCTTTGTAACCTCACCCATTATATGGTCAATAATGCTTCATAATCACACTCCCATCATTAGTTGTGACTACTTTGCTGGTGTTCTCACCCTCTGTTGGCCAAAAAGGTTCACTACAACTTTTATAGTAAGGATTATAGTGAGGTACTGTACCACCACCACCACCACCACATTTATAGCCAAAAACAAGTGTAACCCATGGATGTTTTGTCAGTAATGAAATGTGCTTAACCCCTTTAGTGCTGCTTGCTCCAAACAGCTCCGCCCTTTATAGTCCTCCAGTATAAAACTGGAACTCTGGAGTATATCTATTACATTCTGCAAACACATTCCACATGAAGTAGGGAGTTTAGACCCAGTGGACATTACAGCTTTGTCTTCCACAACCAGCAGTTTGTGATTTTGTCCTTGTCTCTTGATAAAGTTAATCTAGTTGTTAACCATAAGATGTTTCTTGCATCAGGGAACTACAACTGCCAGTGCTTAAAGTATAACAAGTATTTTCCTCATGTCTCCTAGGAAGTAAAGATGTAAGTTATATATTATTCACATGTGGAACAGATCTGTGGATTTTTAGGATAACATCTGAGAATTTAAATCACTTGGGTTATATTCAGTATGTACATCATCTTTCTTATTTTATGTTAATTGTCTATCTCTGTGGCCATATCTGAACAAGCACTGAGAGATCAAAATGATAAAATTGCAGTTGTTTACATTCATAAGTGATAAACTTCATAATCATGTCAATTATAGCAAAATAACTGCCAGCTATTCATAATTCATGACTCATTATAATTATTCTAATCACAACCCAAAAAGGCTTTAAAATGTATGCCTCTTTCTTTTGTTGTTATTCATCATATTGGAATAATCTCTGTTTTGCATACATCACATTCAGATGAAACTGATTGGAGGCACAGCTGGTTCCTGTTTAATTAGCTGACCATGAAATCTGCATGTATTCCAATGAATCAATCCCCAGGGCTTCATCAGATAAAGCCGTCCTTTCATTTAGTTGTTTTTGTCTGTCTGCAATGTGGAGAGGACATTGCACGATAATATAAGAGACTATAAAAACATGTACAACAGAGTAGCATGTCACAATTTTATATTCAGATGAATCCAAACCACTGTATGTCAGCACAAAAGAAACAAACATGCCCGCATAAATATGAGAGTTAAAGTGTAGAGTTTATATTATGTTCTGACCGGAGGCTTAAGACCTGGCATTCTGTTGCTTTTTCCTCATGGCTTTGTTTTCCTCAGCTCAGCCCTCCCTTACAATAAAAGAGGGATTATTTAGACAGACGCTGACATCTGACAGAGTCCAGTGAGGGGATGTTTTCTCTGACAACAGCAAAGTCCCTTCAGTGGCTTTCATGTAGCCATGGGGGGTCAAAGGTCATGACCTAGGAAACATGAAGATGGGCAAGAGCCACGCCTGGAGGGGTGCATTTCCTGGATATGTCCTCTGAGACTGTGCTAGATTACATCGCTGCTTTGTCTCTATTGGTAACAGTTTCTTAGTAACTTCCTCTCCAAAGCAACCCCAGACACTGGAACATACAGCAGGGGGAAAAGGCTTTTGGCTTTGTTGGGGATGCCATTTTTTTTTTTTTTTTCATTTTGAAAGCCAGGGCAAAAACCCAGATATTTTCGGATTCAAAAATCTGTCAGGGCAGACATTTAAGGACCACAAAGAGAGGACATGTCTGGGACAAATGATTCATTCAAGTTTCATGGTATATAATGATTTTTTGTTTATTTGGTTCCTTGACAGACAAGCCAGTCTAAATGAAGCTGCAGAGAAGTATTATGAAGTAGCCGCAAGTCTCAGGCCAGATGTAAGTACCGCCCCAGCCTAAACACTATTACAATGTTATAACACCATCTGTATCCTTCCTTTTCTTCTTCATCTTTGTATAGCCCCTTACAGTATGGATAGCAACACAAGGGACTTCACACAGATAGTAACCAAATAGTAACCAATATAAGTAACCTGAAATACCCTTTTGTAAATGCTAGTGACTGTATAAAAAACCTACAAAAATGCACAAGCCCAGGGATACTCTTAAGAGTAGAAGGAAACTGCAAAATATATAATGCAAATATGAGCTGCACATTAACCATGGTGTAAATTGTTTGTTGATGATAGGAAACTTCCAAAAGCTGAGGATACCCTCCTCACACCATGTACTTACCTCCTCACACAGTATACTCACCTCCTCGCACAGTATACTTACCTCCTCACACAGTATACTCACCTCCTCACACAGTATTTACATACTTCCTCACACAGTGTACTCACCTCCTCACACAGTATACTTACCTCCTCACACAGTATTTACACACCTCACACAGTATACTTACCTCCTCAGTCACAACTGCACCACTGCTGCAGCACTGTAGGACTTCAGTTTGGCACCCGGGATCAACATGTTTCACATACACATGTATTTTTTATTAAGATGACCTGTTTCCTGTGGGATAAATTCCTTTGCTGTAACCAATCAGTTTTCTAATCATTTTATGGCCAGGAAACATTTACTGTATAGCAGAAAAAGTAATCGGTTTACTCTTGGTTTTTTGGTCTGTGAAGTTTATAGGGTGTTTTCAAGTTAGACTGAGAAAGTGCTAGCACCTGTCACTGACGGCATCTCTCAGATTAAATACAAAGATCAGCACACACACATAGCCCTCGAAACGTCACAGTCTCACTTCACTGACCAAACAGTTGCTTTTGAACTGTCAGGACCAGCCTTTTTCCTCATTGTATGAGTTATTTATGAAGGCTCCACTGTACCACATCGGTCCAGTCTCTCAGGAGGCGAGAGAGAGGGCGTTTGATCTCTGGGTGCTGAGCTAAATCTACACAGGTGGCTGTGCCAGTGCATGCAGCCTTTATGCTTTAATGAGGAAAGAGAACTTTTCTCTCCTTCTGTTTCTGCAATATCTTTATAGATCGAGGTCTGGAGAGTATGTGTGTCTAGCTTACATGAATGAATTAAAGAGGCTGTTTTCTTCATTTCAGTGCCACCGTTGCAATTTTGAAAACCGGCAACGCCGGCTCACATTTCTTAACAAAGGCTCAGGCCAGTCTTCATAATTGCATAATTGATTGAGCTATCGATGGGAGGATGAGGTAACCTGACACCAGAAAATTGGACCAATCATTGTGTTGTTTGTTAAAAAGAGCCAGACATTACTATTGGCTGAAATAAGTCAGTGATTGGCTGATTGCCATGAATGGATGTCAGTACAGTCATTTATAACACACTCTTATCTTGATAGACTTGCAAAAGTGCGCACAGACAGCGTAGGCTAAAGCAGAGATAGCACCAGCTCCAGTACACAGGGGGCTGCCGGGCCAGGGGTAGGAACCCCAGCCACGGCGGGTGCAGGGCTATTTCCCCAGAGCAGCTGTCTCCCTAGCGACTTCCTCCACATCTGGAGGGGCTGCCATGACTGCTCTGTGCCAGATGAGGTGGGCGGAGAGTTGGAGGGGGGGTCTTTGAAGTTTTGCACAGAAAGTGAACTAACCAGTTTCCTGCTCTGGTGTCCCAGAGCACCCCTTCCTCCTTCCTTCCCTCCCTCCCTCCCTCCCTCCCTCCCTCGCTGAGCTGTCAGAGTGGCCAGATGGGACATCAGTGGCCTGTTGCATTAGCTGTAGCAGAAGGCTGCGACTGGCCTGGGTTTCTCCTCACTAGATGTAAAGGAAGTGGCAACACTGTACATCTGGTTTGCCATTTCAGATAGGTAGTTAAATGGAACTTCATTCTTAAAAAGGTAGACATGTGGACGCCACATACATGAACGATCGCACACACACACACACACACACACACACACACACACATGCCCACACACCATAAAATGCATATAAACGTTTCAGAAGCCAGTGCTGGTATCTGAAATGAAATGCTACTAAAAAATTGCTGGCTTTCATTTAGAAACACCTTTTTCTCTATCTTGGATCCTAATTGACAGCTTGATAAGCATTAGTGTCTTAAGGCTGTCAGCAGTATTTGTGGTCCTTGACAGTCATGCAATTTTCCTCAAAAGAATGGGTTTTGACTGTTATTTAATTATAAATGTGAAACAGGATTCAAAAATAGAAAAATCATACTTGTGGTTAATGTGCTTTTGCAATTTGCATTATTTATATGGCAGCTTGCTTCCACACATAAGAGTACCCTTAGGCTTATGTATTTTTGTAGATTTGTTATGCAGTTAATGGAATTTACATTCTTAAAATAGCAGCATCCTGTTGGACACACATTACATTATACATGTATAATTCATATCACAGCATATTTAGTAAGATAGAGCTGAAGGATTTTCACTTTCAGCACTGACTTGGTGTCTTAGATAAAATTCAGTCTGTCACTGGCCTGGAATCAGTTTCAGCTTTTTCACATACCTGTGTGTGTTTCCAGTACCCAGCGGCCCTGATGAACCTGGGGGCCATCCTCCACCTCAATGGCAAACTCAGGGAGGCGGAGTCCAACTACCTCCGCGCCCTCCAGCTCAAGCCTCAGGATGTTATTACCCAGTCCAACCTAAGGAAGCTGTGGAACATCATGGAGAAGCAGGGCATGAGGACCGCCAGCCCCTGATCCGCTCCGAGGGGGACACCAGGATTCAGTACGAGGAAGGGCGCTCCAGGGTGCCTTCCGTAAGAAGAGCAGAGCTGGGCAGGGCCTCCGCATGCTCCTCACAGGGGGAGATATGCTCCGTGCTGTGAGGGACTCCCCCAGCTTTTAACTTCACCAGCCAGGCCTCTTCTTAAATCCTCACGGATGTAATGTCTGGCAGGAAAAGGACCGATAAGCCACCCCCCAATTAACAATTCAATACGAGGCATCACAGGTGGGTGCATTAACAGCCAATGGAAAAGCACTTCAGACAGAGAACACCCGTCACTCTCTTTTCAAAAAATCTTAACAAACAGTAAAACAAGGGCTTGCTGACCGAGAATGAGGCTATCCAGTGTTCAGCGGTGTTGACCCAGAACCACTACGGGGGAATGCAGTATGGAAATGATGGATGAAATAGGATTTTAATGAGCAAGGCCTCCTGAGGCTGAACTTGTACTGTGGCGGTGGAATATATAGGGAGGGATTAATGAGCTGGATCCAGAGGTGTACGGTGGGGAACAATCGTGGGTCGATTCCTGCAGGGGAAGGAGGCTTCACGTGTCACTGGACAATGCCTCATCATGGACTGACACTGTCCTTAGCAACTGGGTTTACCGGTCACCTGGAATGGTCTGTTGCAGAGCAGCAGGAAGAAGGAATTTCTCTCATGACTGCGTGGGGTTAAAATTCGGGTCAATTGGGTTACACTCTTGTGTGCAAAACATACAGTAGGTTGCTTGTTGTAATTTGATTTTATTATTTCACCAGGTAGATCAACTGGTAGTCAATTAGATGTAAGGGGAGATGAGGTGGTCAGATGTCATTGAGAACCAGTTAGTGCCATATGAGTTCCAGATACTGAGACTGATACCCTTCCTCTGTGGGAAAGTGAGATTCTCTCTGAAGGACAGAGTCCCCCCAGCCCCCAATGACTCTCTAATACCTGTTTCAGTAAAAACCCTTTTCCTTGGAGGTCTCCCAATCCAGGAACAAGCCCAGCTCAAATCCACAGTGCTTCATCTCTTTGACAGAGGTGAAGCAATGTCGCATTACTTGCTCAGTAACTTTACAAAAAGGATAGTCCCATCTCATCACATATGCAAGAAAGTACTTCACAGCATGTGAGAAATCATGTCAGGATGAATAAAATAGGATTTGTCAGCCAAAATACTCATTCTTTGACTGAAATGTAATGGATGTGTTTATGGACTCTGATCATTGTGCAACACCGTTGTAAAACTACAGGATGTGATATATCAGCTGAAGATGTCAAATAAGTCAAGTGGGCCTTTAAATCAGCAATTGAATTGGCAAAGTTGAGCTGAGCTCACTAAAGTGTTTTCTGTCCCATCGGACCCGCAGTAAGAACTCAACAGTGGATGAGCCCCTAACATTCAAACAGTCTGTGTGATCTGGTCTGACTGAATGTGGATTTTATTAAAACAAAATGTCAGCTTCAAGGAATACAAAATAGCGAGATAAAATCTCTTAAGCTGTCCAAGGATATGCTGACTGTTTGTCATGAGTGGGAGAAGTCTTGCCAGATTTATTTTATTTATTCTTTTGTAACGAAATAAAGGTCAGCGTGAGGGAGAAGTTAAATGACACTTGGCATCATTTTTGGATGGAATGCTTTACTGTGCCACCTCTTCATTGTCTTTTATCACAAGATACATAGATGTGAAACTGTGAAATGCAGTGACACCCAGAATGAGCATTGCTTGCTATGTATAAAAAATAGAAATCTAACCTTATTCACGATGAAGCCCCACCTAGCTTGCATTCTCATTTAAATTTGAGTCGACTTGTCAGTGGGCAAGTATTACTCAATGAAAGGGAATCGCTGTGAACCAAGACAAAGTACAAACTCTTTTCATCTGTCATAGGAAATGACTGTTTGGAGGTTTCATTGAGAGTGAGGGGGGGTGAAGCCTTCCTTCTCTAACTTCCACATCAGTTTGCAGAAGAAATGCATGTCTAAACACAGTGACCAGTGAATCAAAACCTTGACTTATCGCAGTCCCTCTAATTAAGCAGCTGTACAATTTTAACACTCCATTAAACACCAATTATCCATTAACTGTCCATTAGTACATGCTTCCTTGTTTAATAGTGTTTCACAACTATGTTTTTGTATACATTTGTGAAGTAAATTGTCTTTATGGTTTCCAGGCAAGTAAATGCAGAACATGCTGAATGCAAAGCTTGTTTTTAAATCAGTGTTTAATTTTACTAGGTGTACTGCCTAGAGCCATGATATCTCCAGATGGACGGGGATATCACATGTGATGACTTGTGTCTTTTCTAATGGACTGTGAAATTTGGCCATGGGTGATGAAAATCTCTGTATTTGTTTAGCAATGGTATTTCATTAAAAAGGGGCAGTAGGATATTGTTTTGCCAGTTTTTATGTTTCATTTTAAGCTGATTAAACTTAACTTATTGAGTGTTTTCTTAGCAAATTCAACTGACTGCACTTTGTCATATGTAATATGTTTGTAGAAGAGAAAAGATTTTGTTTTGAAAAAAAAAAAAGGTTTTGACAGTACGCTTCAGTCATGCTGTCTGATAACATATAAATATTTAAAAGTGAGTTAAAAAAGGGCATGTTTTATGTTTTGGGTCATGAGTTTTATTTCTGTCTTATTTCTGGAGTTTGTCCATTAGACTACACTGTATAATTGATTACAATCAATATCAGTCTTGTCATTTATTCTCTACATATTTACAGCCTTTGGTAATTGGTTAAAACCACTTCCAGAGAGATGCAAAGTCCAAGAAATAAAAACTAAATAAATTCAAAACTAAATATTTTTTAAACATGGAAATAATTGGTTTTTAGCATAGCCTACTATTCAGCCATGCTCATTAATACATTGCAAAAACACACGTGTGATCACAGACGAATGTAAAACAGTGAGCTGAGGCATCATTTTAGATAGCACATAAAGAATGGCTGAAAAAAAGGTTAAAAAGAAAAATTGACTCCAGTTATCTTAAGGCCATTTTTAAGATATTTTTGTCTCATATTTTATATCTCCTTGATGTGACATGGAATTTTTCAGACCTTTAATGTATCAACACAACTGGTCTCTGATATTTTTCTCTGTTTGTAACGTCAAACCACAATAACGATCAATATGATCAACACTTTTTCATTATAAGTGAAAAACACAGTAGGGCTCCACAACAAAGCCAGTTACACAGACATGCCCACCTGTTTGTTCTTCTTGTGAATATGAAGCCTGGGATACAATCAACATTTGTCTTTAACTATGGCTTTTCATCCTCTCCAACACAGTTTGATCGTGTACCCTAATTTGCCAAACTGTTAAAGAAATATATAACGCATTCAGTTGTGCTTAGAAGTAAGGACAAGTGTTGATTGAATCCGGACCTAAGTTTTATAAATAAAAAATATGTTGTCACACGTTGAGTCACTGCTCAGGGATTTCAGAATGGTGGGGTATTTTACAACTCTGCTTGTGGAGCGTAAGGAGGATTTAGTAAATAAAATGTTTTATTTTTTTTAATTGCTCCATTTGTATAAATTATCAATATTTGTAGCATTTCTTTTGTAAAATGAAAAAGTGAATAATTATGTTGTAAAAAATATTCTCTGTGTTGCCTCCCCACCAATAAAGTTACAGTAAAATGCCTTCAGCTGCACGACTGAGAATATTTGAGTTATTACGATTTTTTTTTAAGATGTGGAGCCTGAAGAGCAGTCTTCCCCAGCCGTGCCTGAAGGTAATGCAGGTAACTATATTATCTGAATGATCCTCAAAGAGTCAAGATTCCTTTAACTCTGCAAAAGTGATGCACAATGAATAATTTAAAATAGTAGCTATCTCTTATGTATTCTCACATGGTTTCCATGGAAACATTTTTGATGGATCAGAGAAGAGTCAGAACTGTGGTAGAAACATCTTCTGCACCATCTCTTTAAGGAAAACTTCCACCAGGTTAATCTGTATTATCATTCCAATTTCAGTCAAACACTGTATGTCCAATCCAAGTAAATATAAATGTAAAATCTAGATTCATTTTGATAACAGAAGAGCAGATACACATCAAAATATGTCAAAGCAACAGAATCAATACCAAATAACTAAATGTTGTCATATAACCCATACACCAAACCAGTTTTATTTAAATTGTGCTATATAATAACTGAAGAATATGTAGGAGGCCCTACAGCCTAAGGAGCTGACTGTAAAAAATCAGTCAAACAAAGGCAGTGTGACTGGATATGTCCGCTTTCATCTCAGTAATGCTTTAAGACTGTATAAATACTGCCAGATGGATGAGTAGTTCAGATGCCCTGTACATCTGGCAACAACTTTTCATTGTCACTCTCCCTTATACTGGTGCAAAACAGAGCCAGTCTGGTTATTGGGCTCCTCTCGCTAGCAGCTCGCCGATGCCCAGCCAGCATTTTACAAATCAACACTACAGCAGCCCATTTGTGACAAGTTGAGGTGAGGCAGCAGAGATGAGGAGTAGCTGTGAGGAGAAGGCAAATAGCTGATGAAAGACACTGGCACTTGTCGACCCAATTAATAAAATCTATTAGCCTAAGTGAATTCTCTGGTCAATGTAATTTTGGTGAGTTTTTTGGTGATCCACTAAAATCCTGTGGATTTTTAGAAGTGGTAGACAGGAGAATCAGCTGTCAAGTGCAACTATCAAATAAGTAACACCCAATTCAGTTTTTTTCTGGAAAGAAATGTTTTGAGTGGCTCAAAAAAACTCGGATTGGATTAGCAGCTCATTGTAGTTCTATTTATTGTAAAATTAATCTGATTCACTTTCAATAATTTACTTGAAGTTATTTATTAAATGTATTATTTTTTGAATATATGACTGAAGGTGAACATTTCTCATTAGACATTCAACATTTCAAACTGCATTTTAATAAACTGCAATACTGAAATAGATCATGCACACTGAAGGCAGGAAAACCTGGAGTTGCCTTAATGAGATCTTTGTATACACAGCTGTTGAATCAAACTAACCAAATCTGTATTATGTCATGAAATTGAACCCAGGTGTTAGAACAGGATAACACAATCACAAATTATGATTTTGCATGATGTGATCTAATGTAATTGCTGGAGTTTACAGTATGGTGATAAGATTATCCTAAACTGTTACAGGCTCCTTGTCCAGGAGGTTTGGGATTTGAGACTTCCCTTCTTTGTTCTTTTTAGGGCCATTGTGTGTCTGATGTAAGGTTCCCTAAAATACAGTTTTAAAGTGTGATCAAATTATCAATTACGTGCTGAGCAAAATAAAACAGCACTCCCTGTGTCAGCACCACTCTTCTCTTATCACGTCGTCAGTGTGGTCTTGCTGAGCTTCAGAGCCAAACCAGCCAGCAAAGCTTGCGGTAGACCTGAACTCACATCAGAGACGGGAGGGAAATTTTCCGTGTGTGTCAGTAGCCAACCCCCTGACAGCTCAAGCCACTGACTCACCCAGCTGACTCATGACATCGCATGCTAACTAAGGCAGGAGGGAACTGCAGCCCATATTCCCCACTGCAACTCCTGCCGTCAGGCTCCCAGGATCCATCTGGTCCAGTATGCGTACGATGAGGGCATCGTACAAAAGTGAAAACAGAGATGAAGCTGCAATCCTAAAGATCTTTCTGTTTCCCAATACATTTCAATTTCTCTGCACTTCCCTTTCTCACAAGTCTCTCTAACTTTTGTCTACCTTCTCTCAGCCTTCCTGCATATCATTCCCTATCCAACAACACTCACATGACTGCGACAGCTCAGCTGGTGTTCTGAGGACTGAAAGTATTTTCTGCTTTCTAGTCTGAACTCTGTCAGATTGACGGCAGGGCTTGCTGTAATGATGATGGTGACTTAAGCTTCATTAACACAACTGGACATTTCAAATGGGAGGGAAAGAAAATCATGATCTCATATTTTCCAAGACAAAGAACATTGTTTTGTAAAGAGTAACACTACAAAACAGTGAAATAGTAAACTTCAACAAAGAATGATTAACCAGGAAGAAACATGCAGAGGAGGAACTCACTTAAAGACAACCAAAACAAATTTATTATGCTAATGAATGCAATGGGTGCTTTTGTACTATCCAATTAAGCTTAATTGCAAACAATTAGCAGTAATTATCTATGCAAAACAACACCTGTAATAACCCAAGAATGACACATTTTGAAGCACTGCTATAATACTGGCCTTCCATTTCAGCAAAAAAAGTACTTTCTTGGTCACTGGATATTATTACATGGAAAGTAATACAAAGTGAAATAGCTTAATGAATTCAGAAGAGAGCCATCCTGGCTCTGATATGCACCATGTGGTCGATGCTTGAAGCTAACATGGAGAATCTTTTTATCTCACTGCCATATGCAACACAGTCAAGCCAAACCTTCAACCTATGAGCTATTGTTATTTAGCAACAGAGGAGACATTAGGAGGGATTTTAGGGAATGTTTGACTCATCACTGGCATTGTTACATGTCCTCCTGGCCCTTTTCCAAAGCTGCCTCCTCCTGTGGCAGCTTTCCTCAGATTTAGTTATGTTTCTCTTCTGCTAAACGGACTAAATAAAGCTGTCCTTGCTGTATAACATGGTATTATCTTCAGATTTATGGGATGTTTGTTGCTGCAGCAGATGTCATTTTTGTCTTGCTTTTCTAAATGTTAATAGGAAAATGGACTGAACAGGATTAAAATGAGATTCCACTATGTTGTAGGTGTTGCAAGTTTGAACCTGCAGCTATTGGAGCATGATGTCATATGGAAGAAAATAACCAAACATGGAGAGACAGACAGAAATAGCATTCTGCAGTTATCATGAATGTTAAAACCATACAAAGGGAAATATGATCTTAAAAGGGAGCACTAATAATTAAATAACAGCATTCAATTTTAACATGCACCATGGCTCATCTAAATGCATCAGTAAAATGCAGAAAGTGAATAAAGGCCTTTGCGTTTGCGGGTTATCAGTAATTGATGTGGACGTTAAAGTGCTGTGCAGTAATGCATGCTGAATGCTGCCTTTCAGTAGAAACATTGGAGCCTGTACTGAGCGTGCTCAGTTCCCAGGGTCCATAAGCTCAGCAGAGCTGCTCATGAATGCTGCTTTATTAATACCACATGAGACGGGTACGATTGTTTGAAACTGGATTTTGATTTTTATTTGCGCTGCTGTTTTTCTTTTATTTCATTTTCTTGTATTTATACAATAAAATATTTTTTGTAGGAATAACTCTTTTTATTATCAGAAAATGTGGGGGGTGTGGCTTGAACTACAGAGATAAGTCTTTTGAAAGACATATTAAAACATAAACTCAGTAAATGCCATACCCCACGGGAGAGCAAAAACGTACAGTCCATGCAGAAACTTCCAACACAATAATTGTGTTTTTGGATGCAAGAGATTTCGTTATAGACATCAGAGGATAAGTACTCACTATCATCGAATATAAGATCCTCCAAGCAAACAGAACGGATTACTCATGTCGCAATAGATGATCTGAGCAGAAATACATAAACACTTGGGGCTGAACAATGTCTATGAAATGTTGGTTATTATTTGTGTCGTAAGACAGTTTGTGTGGAGAATTTGACCCAGAAAAGACTGAGCTCCATCCCCATGATGCAATAGTAGTCAGACACAGCTTCCACTCTGTAGCGCATGCATATCTGGCACAGTCAGTGATGAGCAGTATTTCAATTGCAGCACATGCATTTTCTATCAGCAATTTTATGTTTATTTGTCATAGACATTTGGGCTTCTCACCTCTCTTTTTGTGTGGTTTATAACGCTGTTCCGCCTGAAAAGTAAATTATACCGCTCCCATTTTTGTTCTTTGATACAAAATAAAAATTACCCTCTAAATAATTGCATCTATATACTGCCATCAAAATGGTGGAGGCATTGTTGTTGTTTTTCAGGGGGTATAAGGCATACAAAAAAGGTGAGCCACCCATATTAAATATGCAATGTATATGTGTGAGTTAATATTTCAAATATATATATATATATATAAAATATTTCCCATCCCTCAGTACAGTTGTTAACATTAAGAATTCTTCAGCAAAGAATAAATGTGTTTTTGCTTAAAAACGTATCATTAACCTGTTTCATGATTAACCCTCACACAGCTTTTGGATCAGAGATGTATCAGCATAAACACACCGTCACTGAAAAAAAGAACAATATTATCTCATCATTAAAATCAAATAAGCAATCATTCAAGTCTGCTAACGTGATGTTTGGAAGGACGTTAAACAATTAAAAATTAAGACAACAAATAAAGGAGAAATGATGTCAGGACTTGCCAAACTATTCAAGCTATTTAGCATTGAGAAATTGCAACATATGTAGATCATTTTCCAAACGTTATATGAGGTCACAGCAAAGAATGGGTAAAACAAGGATGCATGATGTATGCCACAAAGAACCTGAGTGTGCGTGTGTGTATGTGTGTGTGTGTGTGTGTGTGTGTGTATGTGTGTGTGTATGTGTGTGTGTGTATGTGCGTGTGTGTGTGTGTGTGTGTATGTGCGTGTGTGTGTGTGTATGTGTGTGTGTGTGTGTATGTATGTGTGTGTGTGTATGTGTGTATGTGTGTGTGTGTGTGTATGTATGTATGTGTGTGTGTGTGTGTGTGTGTGTGTGTATGTGTGTGTGTGTGTGTGTGTGTGTGTGTGTGTGTGTGAGTGTGTGTGTGTGTGTGTGTATGTGTGTGTGTGCGTGCGTGTGTGTGTGTGTGTGAGTGTGTGTGTGTGTGTGTGTGTGTGTGTGTGTGTGTGTGTGTGTGTGTGTGAGTGTGTGTGTGGTTCTATCTGTGCCTGATTAGTGTCCCACTCCACCCATATTTGCTTTGCAGATGAATCAATGGTCAGTACCTCTGATAAATCTCAGCAGCAGGTATATGGTGTGACAGTAATAAATTGTCCCAGCCAACCAAATTCACCATCAGAAATCTTCTGGCAGCCAAGGCTGAGTGTCTGGAGTTGAGACAGCTGTCCCTGCAATGTGTACTGTAGCTCTCAAGTGTACATTAGATGCTTCTTTCAATATGCCAGCCAATATCTACCAAACCATCCATCATTTGTAAATGAAGAACTACAAATGAAAAGGATTCATGATCTTTTGTAACACAGAAGCCCTCAACAAATATTCCTGCCCTCTTTCTCCCAAATGTGTTTGCGGCCATCTGTTGAATCAGTTGTAGGCGATATCCCCCCAAAGCTGAATAAATCTTTGCACTCAGTTTTTAGATTTTTTTTTGCTTGGGTAAGCCCTTTCCTCAGAGGAATGGGTCTGGGTTGTGTACCAGTGTGGGTTGGATGGGTTCGTTACAATTGTTACCATTTCTGAGAGATATAAATGGCCTCAGGGACTCAGGGATATTCCATTTAGATATTTGTAGTACCAGCATATTTCAGCAGAAATGAGATGTAGCACAAATATCATGAGGCAAAATGTCTTTTCAATGCGTTCTCGATAAAAGTGCATTTTGAACATCACATAAGTAACTATGGCTGTTGGCTGAGTGGAACCTATGAGCACACTTGTTATTGTCCAAAAGTAATAATATTTTTACACACTATTAAGAGCCTACCAGATATGCATAAATGATGCCTGAAAGACAAATGTCACAGGAAATTTGATGAATGTTTGGCAATCCAAACCTAAGTAATGAAAATGTTACCACAACATTGAGGAGAGATGATGGATATCGTCATATGATAGTTGTGAGATAATCTTAGGATTAAAACACTACACAAATTGTCTTAAAACATTTTGCTCTTTTAACAAGTTTGGTCAAGAGCACAGGACAGCAGAGACACTGCATTAAGGGGAAATGTTTGCATTAACATTCCAGGGGAACAAGAATTGTCAACTAAGAAGGCTCAGTGTTGGCCCTGATGAAGTTTCATGGTTCATTCTCAGTGCAGCTCTGAACATTTGGTAGAGCACGTATTACATTTCATTTTATTTTGCAAACCATTACCATTATTTTCTGGCCAATGGAAGCATTACGATGTGTTGCATCATTCAATACATAACAATGTGCCGGACCCAAAGACATAACTTCTTGTCACAATGTGTGGACAAGGAAATCAGTGGAACAGTCTCAGTCATCGAGACCCGAAAAGAATAAATACATCTATGCTGGCAAAATGAAACACGGATATGCATAATTATAATGCACTGTATGACAGGAAGGAAACCTGACACAGTTTTGCCAAGGATTTTCATAGTGACTCAATGCATAAGGAACAGCTTTTGGCAGAGAGGTGTGCGTCATCTTAAGGACTGTAGACGCTAATCCTCCAACATATGGGACAAACTGCCCCTGTGGAGTAACTGTACCACAGTGCTGTATGGAAAGCCCTGGCTGCTAACCCACATGTGCCCCCTAGTGGCAAGGCAGACCAATTGTGGGAGAACAACCTGATCAATTCTGTTGGGGTGCCTATGTTTATTTTCTGCATTAAATATATGACATTCACTGTTAACTGTTTTCTCTTCAAAAAGGTACATAATTGCTGCAGCAAATAAAATAACCCATGGTTATTCAATTCTTCACATTCTTAAAAAGCAATATTTATCTCTAACACCTATGCCATGGCCTGGCAGTATATGACTGAATCAGGTTGTTATATGCGGAACTTGCGACATTGTCCAGCACTTGGCTAAATTAACTCCCTTGAGGCGTTGACAGGAATAAGAGAGACTGCCAAAAGCTTAGGACTCAAATACAAAGAGTATTAAGAAGGAACTTGGAATAATGGCACAAGTCTTCAAGCCAAGTCTCCTTGACTCTCCTTGATGAAAACACACCTCCATTATCCGTCCGAAACCACGAAGGAAATGCCTCCTTTGTGTTCACTGCAACCTGACCATTTCTGTGTGCAGAAACAAATATTCATCCTACAGTTGACTTCACAATACTCAATACTTCTTTGCAACGAATGTTTAAAAATAGATATTTGATCTGCTTTAGAAGGAAAGAATATCCCCTCAGAAAATTCTTCCTTCAATATTTTTCTTTCCAGGAATATTTTTACTTAATGAAAAAATAACCATATAATTTCATCACTCAATAATTATCTGATCTTTAGAATATTTGGAAATCTCTGGAAGTTGATATCGCTTTCTTTGGGTTTTGGTCTTCCACAACTCTGTAGAACCCTCACCGAGGATTTCATCAAATTACAGCATCTGAGTTCACCACAGCCCACCTGAACACACTACACAATTTAAATTACTTTTGCTGACAAAGTTACCACATATCAATCGTAAATTATTATAAACTAACCAATCACTCATTGTAATTATTACTATCACAAAGGCAGCATGTGAGATAGCTACGTAGGAAGTCACAGGATACTTCTTCACAGTCCAAACTTGTGATAAAAAAGGCCATATTGTAGTGATTAATTGGTGTATCATATAACTGAAACCATGGGCTTGGTGTGGATATATCTGACAAAAAATGTCACAAGGTCAACATTAAAGCTGTATTTTAAACTATTGCAAAGGCATACATAAGATCACTATGCTGAGATTTTGCTTGAAAATTGCTTCATAAATAAAACACATTATCATTTCTCTCAATACTACTAGGGTGATGTTTGGATCACTCAACAGCAAGCAGCAGTAAAGTGCTGTAGGTGGCCTGAGCCACACACCGTTCATTCCACATAGCTCCAGATTTGGACTCAATGGGAAGCTCATCAAAACTGACAGGGTGGGAGCCGAATTTGAAAAACATCCTGCATTAGCATGGGGTGTGTTTATGGCTCCCTCCCTTCAGTCCTCATTAGCAACTTTGCTATACCGCCACCTCACCCCCCAGGACCCCAGCAACACAGCGCAGAAGCCCTTGGCCTCCCTCCGAATTCTCTGCACCACACACACGGCGTGTAACAGAGCCCGGGGTCCCCAGAGGCCCATTAGAACAGACTACCTGCACAGGCCAGCCACAGGTACCATCCATCATGGAAATCTGGATCGTCGGTGCGCCGCATGCGGCCTGCCTTCATCCGCGACCCGTGCCTAATCTAATGCAGGGAACGTGCCAAGAGAGTTTGTTAAGGTGCCGCTAATGAGATTCTGCATAGTTTTTTTTTTGTTTTTTTTTTTTTTAAATTGGAATGAACATACTAAAGTGTGTGGGTGCAGGCCTGCGATTTGCCGTGTGTGCGGGGGTGTTACTTGATGTTGACATGTCTCTGGCTCTTCTCTGAAACTTCTCCCCTTGGTTTTTGTCTGACCTGGATTCCCTGCCATTTGCCAAGCCAGTGGTGGTCTCCGTTTCTCTCTAGTGTGCAAACTGGCCTCAGAATGATTTGTATCTTTTTAGGAGCTAAATAACTTTGCATTTGTGGTCTGGAAACAAATAGTTTTTTTATATCTTTTTAACCCTTATTTAAACATTTCCCCCGTTCGAAATCCCAGATTATATTTGTAAGTCAGTCCTATCTGGGCAGCATGAACCTCCATTGGTTTTGAGCACACAGATAAGCACTGTGCGCATCCTGCCACTGATTGGCTCCGAATGTGGGAGAATGTAATGTTTTCAAGGCCTTAAAATGTTTTGATTCCTATCCTGTTAGCGTCACGGCATTCTTCATCCCATGCAAAACCAAACACAACAGCTGTCCTGTGACATTGTTAAGCACTAACATTAACCTCAGTTGTTTGTATTTATGGAATCGTTCAAAAAAAATTACATTTTCAAATGTCAACTGGACCTGCATAAAGTGTGTGTGTGTGTGTGTGTGTGTGTGTGTGTGTGTGTGTGTGTGTGTGTGTGTGTGTGTGTGTGTGTGTGTGTGTGTGTGTGTGTGTGTGTGTGCATGTGTTCTTAAATTCTTATCCAACTGGGCATACACCAGTGTGTGTATTAGCTCTCCTGTAGCTCTATGTAGAATGACTTACTAAGAGCACCATATTTCAACTCTCAGAAAGGAGAAAACATTACAGAGCTTTAATGTCTTAAACAGTATGAAAAAGACAACAAACATTTCCTCTGAGGGCAAGAGAAATAGGTTCACTCAAAGAGTGGACAAAACCCACATTCACAAATCCGTTTAAACCAATTCAACCACAGGACAGAGGCTAAAGACAGAGTGGTGAAATAGTGACCAGCTCAAAAATGCAACTGAGGAATCAACTTATGTCCTTACATGAACTAAAGGTGAACACCCTCTCTCACCCACATCCTTGGTCTGGAATGACAGCCTCGATGGCCTCATTTCCTCATATAATAACAATGTTTCCACGCACACTGGTTTACAGTTCAGATAGGATTGTCCCTCCACCTCAGCAGTTGGCTTGTCACACGGAGCACATGTTTGCGGAAGAGTACGAACGAGCGCTGAAGTATCAGAAACACATGTGCTGCTGGACTTTCAACATCAACTGACAGAGAGTTGGCCTTGGACTCTATTTTATAATGAGGGAGGGAAGGCCAAAATGGACTTATTTTAGCACAGAATCAGGAGGATGCAAAGCCTCTCAGAGAAGATATCTGCACACGCTCATTTTTTCATACAGACAGGGAATTGTGTCAAGGTAGTTGAATGAATCAAACAGCGGGATCTCAGACTGTACCACCATCTACATTTGCATTTTATTGATTATATTTAGACATTTTAGCAGATGTTCTTATTCAGAGTGACTCACAATGATTATATTCACCAATGCACTTGATACAATGAGTATGCAGTCTGATATAGCACTTGGCAGAAATGGCCATCTCTGCCACTGCCAAGTCTGTACTTAAGAAACATAAACAGTATGATACATAAATAGAATTATCCAGTTGTGGTGAGAGGCATGTTATTTTTTTCCAACTGCCATTTCAGTGGATATTGTTTTATGAATGTGACATAGATGCAGCAGGGTACGCTAATAGAATAACAAGCTGTAAGTCTTAAATCTCATCATTGGTTTTAAATCGAGACCTGCTATTGACTTGTGTATTTGGCATTATGGCAATAGCAAGGGGTGCTGCAGTACATGGAAACAGATGCTTCCCATTATTAAGTCACACCCTGAGCCAGCCAGAGGACGATGGGCTCCCTCTCCTGACTCTGTTTCCTTCCCACCAAGGGAGTTTTCCCTTGCCTCTGCTGCACTATGACTTGCTTTTAAGGTGCTTTGGATCAGGATATATTATAAGTTATAACTATGTTTTGAGGTTGATGTTTCATGAACTATTATATACAAATAAACTTGATTTTACTCAATGCTCTTTCTGGAGGTTCTGTGCATGAAATATCCAAATGCAGAATTTAGCAAAACCACATATCATTACATTATACTACTAAGCTTATGGTCAGTGCATACTAGCCAAGCCTTGAATTTTGTGCGGTGCAAACGAACGGTCCATTTGGGGCAACTCCATGAGCCAACATTCATTAGCTATGCAGAGTAGCCGCATATGTACATACATCTGACAGGAAAGAGAAATCACACTGAAAGAACAATACATGAACCATTTGTATTCATAAATACAATAAAGCACAACATAAGAAAACAAAGAAAATGATAAACATTGTACTTGAGTCCACATTGATGACCATATTGCATCCTTACAATGAAACGTACTATATTTACTCAAATTTGGACCAATCTAATAAAGTTTACATTTATTCCTACACATAAATGACATTCTTGACTGCCAATACAAGTCTTGCAAAATATTGCATGTTTATTCCGATGTATATCTACATAATGATCTTGGGAATTAATGTAGTCAATGAATATGGAGTGTTTCCCACCAGCTCATATCTGTGCAACCTCAGACTACAGAATGGAAGGAAGCAGTAGCCTGACACATGCTTCCACAGACAGTGTATGCAGTACAGCACTGCTCCAAGCTGACAGCAGAGGTTGTAGCAGTGAGTACAGCTACTGAATCCAATTATGAATTCCAAATCAGAATAGAAAGCCGAAATTAAATGAAAACTAAAATGATATACTTTCACATAATGTAACATTTTGTAGTACGTAAAGAGAAATAAAATGCATGTGGAGTGTAATGTTGCTTTATAATGACATTTGGTAATATATTGTTTTTCTGAATAAATTTCCCTTCAGTTGAAGCCCTATTCTATTCTAATAAGGAAAGGCTGTGGTCATATTCCATCACTGGTTTACTGTTTTAGTGATAGTTAACCTATAACTCTGAGACAAGTTCAGTGTGTATTTTCCAATAATTCATATTTTTGTGTCATCGCGTGCTGTTGCTACATATGTTTCAATAATGTGTGCAAATGTGTTGCACATCTGTTCTTGAAAATAATGAGTGATTGTAAATATGTCAGTGATAAAAATAGCTGCTGTTCAGACAGAACATCTCTTTCTCAAACATCTCTTTCACAAACCACAGTGTATCCATGAGTGGAATCTTCCACTGCTCAAACCCGTAATGCAGAGGGTGGATTCGGTCGACTTGACAGCTATATTTCTGTGGAGATCTTGGCCAATGTTGTAACATTTGTAGCAACAGAAAATAACTTCCATTCATGGTTTATAACTGAAAAGCAACTATAGTGAGATCAACTCAGAATTAATAAGTGAGCTACATTGCATGTTGATTAATAGAGGAAACAGATTGTAATTCTTGATTTATCTGAGGAGAAATTCTCGAGGGCACCGTGAAGGCATCTAGCAATCCCAGAGAGACAAAACAGGAAGCTCCAGATTTTCTCTGTGCTCCGAGTCACCACAATTCTGTGTTTATTGTGTTATGCAAGTTCAATAACCATGGGGTGTCTATTCTGTGCCAGGCAATACAGATGCTGAAGCACACAGAGCTGTGGTGTGTTGTATTCCTCCTCTCTTTGAGGTTGACTGGCCTGAAATAGGACCTGGCTTCCTGTTGAGTGGCCCATCCGGTTAAGGCCCTGCTCCAGTCTATGGATGAGCCCTGCAGTCTGACACTGAATCCAAATGACTGCTTTTGCTGATTGTGGTCTGCAGCCCTTCAGAGGTGGCTCATAATTTGCCATAATGGTGACCTTGTCCCATTGTGCACCAGCAGACTTCTCTCAGTGGATCCCATCTTGTCAGGGCATCTGACCCATGTCATACAACAGCCTATTTCTCAGGTTCTGCACAAAGGAAGGTTGAATGTTTTTTAACTGCTACACTGACGTTTAAAATATACAGTATGCAAGGGCCAGTGTGGAACTGTGACTCAAGTAGTTTAACAGTCGTATGGCCTTTCACCTGAAAAACTGTCTGATTTGCCATGCATAGTCCATCCCCCCTTTTTATTTGCAGTCTACACTTCCAGGACATCCCCAAAGATACAACATCACCTCAGTAAATACTATATCAACTAGACACAGTTCATGAATGTCCCCTCAACAGAGCATCTGTGTACCAAATCTTCCCTATTAGACCCTGTGTTTGAAGCCACATATGCAAGGCGCCCAACTGATTTATGGCAGACAATATAAATATATGAGTGCTCTGGAAAGATAATTAAATAGGTAATTTTAGTTGAGATGGAAAAGCTGGGCATATAAAAACGTGACAAATCTCTACAGCTCAGAAATGTATGCAATGCATGCAGTAGACAACCAGGTATTTAAATGCATGTACACATGGATGCAATGCAAGTGAATGTGTTTATTGTTATAAACTGCGCAATGATTTTGAATTTAAGTGAAGAAATGGGCATTACTTCAGTAGCTAAACTATATGGTTTAGCTGCAACCCAAATGCTCAATAGTGTTGACTAAATACCATCAGAAACCTTTGCTTTGATTACTCCTCCTCAGCAATTTTTAAAAAACATTTTCTGTTTTTTTGTCTGCTTCATTTTGGTGGGAATTAATTTGAGAGGAATTACAAAGAACATCATCTGGGCATTTTCTTGATCTACAGCAGTAATCTCAAACTAAACTCCTGGACGTCCCCAGTGTCTGCTGCCTTATAGTGAATGCGTTCCATCCCTTATGTGTCCTCACACGTTGTCTCTAAGGCCCAAATCGGCTAGTGATTGAGGAGAGACCACCAGAAGTTTTCCAGGAGTCCTCCCCCTTCATACCCATCCTGGTATGTGTAACTGACAGCTCTCCCTGGGTGTGAGTGTAGCAGATTATCCTCCTCAGCATTCTGTATCACTCCCCAATGTCATTACAGCCATATGAATGACCATCATCACAATGCGTATGACTCTAGGATGGTGGACATCACTAAAACAATCCTGACTAAGTTTTTTATTTTCTTGGCATTGTTTGCAAAGCACAGTCAAGGTCATTGGAATATCAGTTCTTAAGGATACTCCCAACCCAGCATGGATGGAGAAAGCTACAACCAATTAGTTTGGTTATAAAACTGAACAAAATATCTTTATCAGATGTCTATGTCAGATTGTTGGAACCCCACATCACTTGATGAATGTCCTTTAGCAAGATTTCACTGCATGTGGCTCAAAAAGATTGTCAAAAAATTTTTGGCAAAAGAAAATAACTAAATCCTCGCTTCATAAGGTTGATTCTTCATTTGCTAGTGAGGGAATGTCAAGACAAGTTAAGGTTTGATTGCTTTTGTGAAATAAAATCAATCTGTAAAAGGCCTGGGGTTTTGAGCACCTGTCCCAGTGTTGGAAGTTGCTGATATTTCTAAGGCATAAAGCAGCCAAATCCAGTTACTCAGCACTAACAAACTCCACCTCACAGCAGGACCAGCTGGATCTGCTTTTACTGCTCATGGCACAATTGTTTTGACCAAGTTGTGGTAGAGAATGCAATGCGATATTCTAAGGCAGCGTCCGTCTATGATGGAGAGACTGTTTCTCTCGCCATCCAACACGATATCTCAAAGGAGGATCTCACAGACCAAGGCACTCCTGTCGTTCTTGTCGATGACACTACAGGAGTTTCACAAATCTTTTAGAATCAAGCTGGACCATAAACTGATGAACTTGTGGCATGGTTCCATAAAACAGAATTCTCAAACTGGCCATCAGTTGTTTATAATGCATGATGTTCTCTGAAGCCCCACAATGTTGGGCCCGTTTTAATTACTGTAAGGGCTGTGTCACACACTACCCCACCCCTAGATAGGAATCACTTTACTTTGTCTAGGGGATTTGCTGCTTGTGAGATTAACAATGCAAAAGGGCATAGCCGGAGCATAAAAGTCCTTGCGTAAGTGTGAATACGGGGCGTTGCTTACCCCATTCCAACAGCAGAAAGGCCTCTCATTCCTTTGCATGAATCTGACTGAAAATACCGCTGGCTCTTGGTACTAATTCCGTTCTGTCTTTCTCAAGGTCTTGAGGTCTGCAGTGTCTGCTGGTATTTGCTCCAGCCACACACTACACCACCTGATTTCACTACGCAGCTCACCCCCCAGACCAAGATAAATTAATTAGCAAAATCAGGTGCTGTAGCGTGTGCCTGAAGCACATACCAGCATTCACTGTGGTCCTCAGGCCCTGGGTTGAGCAGCACTGGCCTAAAGTAGCCTCTCTGAGCATTCACATTTGACAAACACAAAAAGTATATGATTCAAAGCATTCTTTAGTATGTGACTGCATTTTAGACAGGGTTGTGGATAAATCTGAATCCTTTGAAACTTTTTGTTTTCTTTAAGGGAAGATATAGATGGAGAGTGCTTTCCTTGGCCCATGGTAAAAGATTTATCTGCACAAACCAATGACCTCATCAGAATGTATCACAGCAAAATCCATGGGTCACTTCTACTGTCCTCCTTCCTTTGATATCTGACCAAGATGCTATTTGGAAAGTCTTAGGCTGATGAAGAAACAATGGGGGATCTGGAACAGCCCCAAATGGCCACATGAATATGCACTCTGCTGAATGCAACGCTGGATAAATATTTATCACCATCAATGACTCTGTTAAAATCATTGTAAAGTACAGCCTAATGACCAATGAAAACAAATATAGGACATAGATATAAATAAACACTGTTAAACAGATGGGAGACTTTTATTATTTAAAAAAGGGGAAAAAACATTGGAACTGACTAGCAGGTTTATCCCTACCCAGTGAGGGTGGCCCAAATGTTGCCTCGCCAACGCAGACCTACGATCAACGCCGGCAATGGCGTGACCAGGGCCCAAACGCTCGATCACAGGGTTCACACTTTGTTTTCAGAACAAGCTAATTTAAAGCATGAGCCACCCAGAGACCCTCATTCACATGTTCAAGCAGAACTGGTGCGGAAATCTGTTTATAGTTATCATTATTGATTGATTTTATTAATTTGGCCAGTCCAAACTTTCCAAAGGGCTGTATTTGGTTTACACCATTATGTGTGTTTATGAAGCCATGGTACAACAATTGTGCCTGAATCGTGCGATATCCCAGTGCATGGAGGTGAAATTGCCCGTGTAAGTTCTTCACTGCATTAGTAATTGGAGAGATCGTGCTCTGGCACAGTAAGTGAGTCTGTTAGCACCACTCACCACTCAGTCTTGATTTCTCCCACCAACACGCAACCCATGACTGTGACACCCCTGAGACCACTTAACATTTTCAATGTGTTCCCAGCTTCTCAAGCAAGGCAAGTCTCTTCATTCACTTATTATTTCTGTCTGTCTTCTCTAAAAAAATACATTTTTATTTTATTTTGAAAAGATTTTCAGCAAAAATGCATATTTTCTTCAAAGAGAAGTTTCAGCTTGCAGTCGTTTGAAAAAACTGTTTTGTGCTTGAGCATCCATACATACAGCCCCATTTCTGCATACTCATGTTTATGTACAAGTTTTATGAGCAATGACAAACATTATTAAATTTAGTTAGCCGTAGCATAGGGATAATGGACCGTTTATTAGGGCAAGATCAAGGATTAACTGAACTGAAGTCTTAAGGAAAATAACATGACATCATATTCTGTGAGCCAGCAAAAATGTTATCAGTGTGCTTCGAGATTATTGTTATGGTATTGTAATTGTCTAAAATATGTTCAGCACGAAATTTCCATTCAAACACCATTCATATGGATTTTGTTTACACTGTTTTATTTATTTTTACCGAGAGAGAATTTTCCACCACACAATAGATTGACCTGGCGTTGAAATCTCTGCCCTGCGTTTGACTTGGCAGCTTGAACAAAGAGTGTTAGCAGTACCCAGAGAGCCCAGGCATGCTGAACACCCAGGAGCAGAGAGACTGATCGCACGCAAGTGTTTGCAGTGCAAAAACTTCTTTGTTTTGGATCGTCTTCCGCAACGCCTGGTTAGGAAACCGAAAAGCAGAAACAACGAGCTGTCTGAAATAGCAGCTGTGAACATCGCGCCCCACTCCGACGGCTCCCCTTTCCTAGCGGGAATACGGCCAGCTGGATGCGTTTCTCTGTTCTCGGTCAGAGGGCTCCGAGTTTAAAATGAAAACTAAACAAAGCCCAATTCAAGGCGGTAATTCCAGGGGAACATGAAAACTTTGCGCACTGACATAGTTTATACCACCCAGTATCACGCTTTGGCTATCAAACGTTACACCTTTTACACTGTTTTGGGTTAGTACACAATGCAACAGACCTGTTAAGTGTCACTTAGTTATGACAGTTACTGTTTCATCTAAATGTCATCAAAAAAGTACTTGTTACATACATGAGTGGATGTAGAGTTGTTTGACTCACTTCATTCTGGGTAAGCGAATGTACAAAAACATCTCAAAATATTACCAAATGAATGAAGCTATGATACAACATACTTACATTTATGTTTAAGTAAAAATGAATCACAAATGGTGATGTTGTTCTGCTGTCCATGTGGTATTACACAATGTCAATGAATTTTACTTTTAATGAACATATCCATTACATTGCTATACCAGAGTTCCGGCCATTATAACAGAGGGAATGGGGTGCTTTTACTGTGAATTATCCGGCCATACAGAAAATGTGGGCAGCCTGTTTTTACTATTTTTATGAAAAGAGTGAGTGATGATGGCACAAGGCACATAGTGTCGTAGGTGGAAATCCAAAATGTGTTGTTTTTATGTCCAGATCATGTTTCTTGCTTTTAGGAACCAAAATTGGCTACAGTGTTTGGCTCCATGGCAAAGGTACACAAACAGGTGTTCAGTCAAGCTGACAAGGTAGGATGGTATAACCTGAACTCCTTCGTGTTGTATCGAAAATATTTCAAAAACCTGCTCAATAAAAAGCACATTTGTGTGTGTGTGTGAGAGAGTGTAGAGTAAGCAGGATTCTAAACAAAGTCTTCTCCTGGTGCTAAGGGTTGTAGTGTAAGCTGGTATTTGTTTCAGCCACACTACCTACTGATTTTACTAATTACTTCACCAACTGGATTAGGGAGGTAAATTAACTGGCAAATTCAGGTGGTGTGTGGCCCTGCCCTAAATCAAACTAACCAGAACCTCTTCCAGACCATAACATTCTGGCATTCACACATCATTCATAAACGGCTGTTTGGTCCAACACAAGCAGGCACATTTGGTTTTCCATAACCTGGTACTCTTCAGTCCCAGGTGGCTTTGCTCATTCCAAACGGTACTCTCTCCTCGAAGCAAAGGACATTTTATTTTAAATGAAATTCTGCAGCAGTCATTTTTTACTGTAATGTCAGGGGTGAGCACAGTCCATGGCGGAATACCTCATTACTCTTCCCATTTGACAATTTTATATATAAACAGGAACTTTTATCAAGATCAACTCACAAGTTCTCCCAAGTATTGTGCCACTCAAAATATGCCCCTGTTTCCCCTGCAGCTGACACTGAACATCAGTCTCTGTGGATATTCAATAATTTAACCCACAGAGTCCCATGAATCAAATGGTCATTTTAATGCTGTGGACATGTATTACCTTACCATGTAGCATGCCAAAGTTTGCTTCACTCATGTTTTACAACAGCAACAGCAGTGATGAGATCACTGCACCTCTATGAACAATACTCATAATCATATTAGAAAAAAATTTGTTGTGTATCAATAGAGTACTCTTCTTAGCACAGCAACAATGCTCCTGTCAGGTTTTGGTACTGCCAGCATAACCTCCACATGGAATTCAGGACAGCTGGAGAAGCAACACGTCTCTGCCCCAGTGCCTAATTACCACTGGCAACATTTGCTCCTCTCATTAGTTAACACATTCATTCTAATTAGACAATGAGAGCAGGAGTATTTGACAGGAATGGTTTGTGGTGGCTCAATGTGTGATACACGTGTCTTCTGTCAGAGAAACATGCAGCCAGAGATCACCCTTGGCCATTCTTAGCAGGCAAGGATCGCACTGGCCACTAGACATTACACAAAACCGTCCAAGATACTACAGAATGAAGTATGCATGCAATGCTATCCTGTGAAATGCTACTTGTATACAATGACCATAAATGGCATGGACGTGCTGATCCCAAGTTAGCTTTTGCATGAGTTTGAAAGAGTTAAAGTTCTCCTTTGATCCTCGCAAACCCAACAGGAAGGTCACATCCTGCACGGTGACCCTGAGCTCACATGTCCGTAGGAGTTGGCTCTTCTCATGCAATGTCGCAGCAACATAACAGAGCCTCACAAGTAAAGGTCTCAGCCTTCTGCGCAGCATGTTTATGAAGAATATAAAATAATAAATACAGGATGAAGCAATAAAAACCTTTGCAACATGAATCCATCATCTCATTTGTACAGTTATTATGCTCTGGTGAGCTGTTGAAAATGTTTGCTGCTCAGCCCTCATAATCCGGGTTTCAGTGTGCCAGTCTGAGTCATCCTGAACATTTTAACACCTTATTCATCAACATCACTGCCTAGTTTATTCCCTACTGTCAGACAACTCCAGGTTCTGAGAAACCTCGCTCCCCTGAGAACAATAATCAAGTGAAACAATTTATGAATTGGGCTGCTAAACGCATATTTTGCAGGTTTTCACCCAAGGTAGGGCTCTACCATAGCAGCCATGAGCAAGGCACTTTACCTGGATCTCTCCAGTACATCTGTAGGTGTACACATGGAAGTAAATGATCTACTGAATACCAAAATGTAGAATAAATGATCCAATTTATTTGGCCTGTAAACGTTTATTTTCTCAAAACTGTAACAGATAAAGGCCGCTGGGTAGCTCATGGCGCAGTAACTGGGCATGGAGTTCGCTCCTCCAGTGTAATGCCTGCATGGGCCTGTGTGTAGATTATGCAGTGAAAGGAGGTAGTATCTGGCAGAACACTTTTCTGAGGCAAATTCAAGGCTGTCTGCATTCTTCCAAACTGATGAGAGGGGATGTGGCATTGATGATGGCCCAACAGACTAAACTGGGCATTCCAAACTGGGAGACCAAAAAATTGATAACTAGCAGTGGTTTACTGATTGACAACAGAAATGTTGATATATTCATATAGTTGATTTTTTTTTCCATTCTGCCGAAGGGAACATGTAGTGTGGGTTTGGTATAAATGCTAGGAATTTCCGAAAATGTATCCAAACCTACAACAGTTTTAGTTTTGTATCATCCTCAAAAAAACATCTCTGTAAGATTGGTTGTTGTTTTACAACTCCAAACAAGGATGTCCTAGCAAGTAATTGCTTCATATCTTTGATTCAGACACAAATTTTCACAAAGTTTTGAGACCACAAATCTCCCAGCAATACAAACTAGTTAAAGTCATCTGGAACTGAAGTACAGGATATATATAAACCCCCACCCATTGGCATAATTAGTTACAGAGACGGATGATGCCGAAGACAAGGAATTGTGTAAACATACAGAAAACCAAACCTAAACATTGCCTTCCATTGACAGGATTTATGGTTCCTTCCCATGACAAAATGACGTTTTATAGGAGGGGCACAGAACCCAAGCATGACCCTGAACTAGCACTGTGGCCTACTAAACACTGTGTGGCCTGAAACCAAAGAGTTTAATTGTAGCTCCACTACATATAGTAATTTGGAACTTTCAATGAAATGTTTAAATAGACTGAAATGGAAGACCTTTGATTGTATTAATTGTGGTGTTACATTTACATAGGATGTAGCCATGTAAGATTCCATACAACTGGAAATTGGATAAAATGGTTCCTAAACAATAAGTAAGTGCAATTACTACATGGTTTCACTACTGGTGACAAAGACAGATTTTAACATCCCTTTATTTCAGAATTATAATGGGGCAACTGTTTTAAAATGCAGCTTATAGTTGTCTTATGAATATAGGGTACTGATCAAATATGAACATATTTGTACACATTGCATTCAAACAGTAAAGAAGGTAACGTGGGCCATATGTTCTTGATCATGGTTTTATGGAGCAACTGTAAAATAACATAATACCTAAACCAGCCAAGCTTACAACACTGACTCATTTTCTGCTTAAGCAGTAAATGTATGTAGCATCTGCAACAACATATCATGATTATATAAAGAGGCAAATACCACAAGGATGAAAAAGTGTTTCTCTGCCATTAAACAGCAGGATAATACAGTGAGTAAGGGATACTGCCATTGTAAATGCAGCAGACATCTGCGTGTGAAGTCAGCTCTCAATGACAAAGTCCCTCACATAGAATCGAGCCTCTATGACTGGTCCATTCCCAAGTATTTCAATATCTTAAGCCTAACAAGCTCAAAGGACCAAATGAGTTCAAAAATAACCAAAAACTACAAAGCTGGGAGTGAGCCGCAAAAGGGACATTGTGTTTCAAATACAGCCTGTGTCTTCACGTGATCTGTGTCTATGTCACAGGTAAATGTGATGATGTTCATACAACAAAAGATTTACTGGTCGTTCACCAGAGGCTGGAATGATACATGGTTTTTATTGCTTTAATTTTGTTATAATTTGGAGTATGAAATGCTGGCACTGCAATCTCGAAAGTAGTTGTCCTCAGTGAAGGGGAGTGGAGAGATCTCAAAAACTGTGTGGCCTTGTTCACTTTCCCTGCGGGTCAGAGTAACCAGAACGGTCCTTTTGGCAGTTCATCATTCATAACCCCTTCTTGAATTCAGCAGAAATGGAATTCTAACTTTTATTGCCAGTTCCAAGATCGCCTCATCTTGCATTGATTACTGGAGTCTTGCTGTGAGCCAGTAGCACTTCCAGTAGATAAGTAATGTGCGTGACATTCGGCATATCTTCTACTATAAATGTAGGCTTGGGTGTTATATCATCGAATTTTAATCTCTTTCACTGAGTGAACCTGCAAAATAAAAAAATATGAAAAGGCCAATGATATGGATCTAAATTTGAGGGTCATGGCTTGATTTATGAAATTCTTATTGAAGCTCTGATAGTGTCTTTTTATTTTGCGTGTGTGTGTGGGTGTGTGCGTGCACGTCTATGGGAGGTTCAGAGACCAGCCATAAAATCTAGCCCCATCGCTTTCCTGCCGGCACAAGGTCAAACAGCCCGTCTCACTTTGCCCTCATAAATTTCAATCAGCCACAGAAGGGAGGTTGAGAACAGGAGGAGGAAAGCATTGGGGGTCATTTAAAGAACCTTTAACAGCCCAGCCGACACAAAGCCTGAAACATACACCAAAAAGGTAAGCCTCAGCTTCACCCTCCTTCAGCTGACAGACTGACTTTCTACACTGTCCACGCTTTCATGGTTTATTCTCACATATTCCTACATTCTGCAAGCACTGAGTGTGCCAGAACTGTCAATGCTGCTCTCATCTGTCCCATCATGTTTATGCCGGTCCCAAAAAGCTGGCTGTACACTTTGTGGATGGCCACTTACATTGCAATGGAGACCAAACTTGTGTCATTACGATCCCATGAGTCATTACATATTGATATATTGATATATTTATACTTCCCATAGCATGGTCCTTGAATATGTTTTCTGTGAGTGTACATTGAATTTTACATGATGTTTTTAGCAGCTGTGAACTTTATATGGTGACACTTTTGCACACACTGTTTCCCCCACCCAGAGTGAACTAGAAATATTTTTGCCTAAATGAGTGACTATTTCCCATATACTCAGAGGCAGGAAGCCATATGTAAGCTATTGTTTATGCCATCAGAGGGACACAAAGGAAGTGTATGCATACATGCTGAATCTTACAGGTTCCTGACCAGCCTGGGGATGGCCCCAGAGTGTGTTGAGACTGTATATCTTATCTGGATTTACCCTTGTTCTTCCCAATGTGGATCTCCACCCACAGGCAGTAATGGCATGGCTGGACCATGAATATCCAGCTGTGGGACCCACATGTGCTCCACAACCAGGCACTTTTACCCCATGAATCACCAAAGGCCAAAACAAAATGCCATTTTTTTTTTTTCGTAAGTGGGGGTGGCCTGTGTTCCTATCCCCGTGGAGGTCCAGACCATACTCAGCGCTTTGCTGATGTGAAGTCTGAAAGGAATATGGATTTTCAGCTCTTTCAAAACCCATTAGTGTTTCTGCACAATACTTGCCATCTGGCCTTGTAAAGGCAGATTTGGATTAAGTCTTCAGCAGACACATTACCGGAGGAAAAACAGGCAGTTCTTTGAACTGTGCAAATAGTGGAGACAGGTCTGCCTCACCACATTTACCCCCTCAGGCTACATTTCAAACAGAGAAACGAACAAAGATGTGAACTGACACACTATGTAAATATTTAGAAGGTGCCACTGTAGTTGATATAACATAAAAACAGGAAAAACGCTTTATTTACATGTACGGTTACTTTGGAGAGTCTTCTGACATCTAAAAGAAAGACTAATTAGAATTACTGTACATATTCTAAACCATACAGGTTTGGTGTTGTCAGGTTGATACTAGCTGAATGTTTGTAGAGCAGAGGTTGGACATTGGAGTGCTACAGATCAGGACTGTGATCAGAAAATGTGTTTTTTAGACCCAAATGACTCTGTGGCAACAAGTACTTGACTCAATTGCTGAGCATTCTCATTTGTTACCAGCAGTCAATGAATGCTTTATTTTTGTGCTTATGACAGAATTATGTTTAAGCTGCAATACTATATAGTGTCCTTTATATTTTTAATCCCCACCTGTTCCTGTTTGAGTATGCTATAAAAAATCACTTGCAAATTTGTCTTTCTAGCCCAGACCTTAGCAACCCTTCCATTACTCAAATGGGGAGACAGGAAGATACAATCGAGGGACCATAAACATGAAAGATGTCCCTCAAAGTTTTGTGTTTTATTCCCCAGTAGTTTTACTAGCAGCCCAAAGAGAATTGGGATCTACCTCTGAGAGGCAGTTGGAGTCATTTGAGCACATTAACATGTCATTGATCCCTGTGTGGTTGGAGACTGTGGCAGAGGCCAGAGAGAGGAAATGGGCTACAGCTATCAAAGGAAGTGAAAAGAAACACCCTCACTCAAGACGGGCACAACTGTATGCTGGGAAAAGTTCTGCGGGAAACGGCCAGAGACAGGAGCCAGCTGAATGAACCAAGGCGAAGCCAACTGCTAACACAGTCATGTTCCCATGGGAATGTTCAGCCCATTGGTCTCCTCAAATACTGTGCCTTGGGGAGATGCTGCTCTTCATTTTCATTTGCAATGTGGGGAAAAAGGAGGAAAAATGCAACACAAGCAGCTATGTCACCCTCTCACAGTCACCAATGTGACAT
Organism: Albula goreensis; assembly: GCA_022829145.1. Taxonomy (NCBI): domain Eukaryota; kingdom Metazoa; phylum Chordata; class Actinopteri; order Albuliformes; family Albulidae; genus Albula; species Albula goreensis. Next base: position 13,564,479 of record CM040765.1, read on the forward strand.
GAGGACTCATTTTTCACAAGCTGCTTGAAGGGAATCTTTGACACGAGAGGCACAAAGCCTGATGGGAAATATGGTTCTGAGGTTTTGGCCTCAGAAATGGCTCCTTGGTGGCCACTTCCTCTGACAGCTGTTGGTCTGCTGTGCCAGTTCCCAGAAGGCAACTCTCATTACCACTGAATTAATATGGCTGGAACTACAATGAACCATACTCACAAGGGGGAAAAGGATAAGTTTTTACAAGTGTTGTTTTACTTATGACAGAAAGCAGAACTCTCTGATGGAAAATGTAACAAACACGACAATTTCCATGCCACTGTCACAAACACCCCCAGTTTGGCAAAGGAAAATACTTATTACCATTGAGCTTTCTAAAAACTAATCTGTCTTAAAAACCCATGTTCCTGTTGGACTGATGACTTAGTCATTCTTTGTAACCATTTTAAATAACACATTGGCATTGGTATCTTTTTGGGTGAGAGCAGTATGCATGTTTTAAAACGTTGCTTTAAATCCATCTGTTGATTTTTCCTCCAACCAGGAGGTGGAGAAGGAGTAGCCTTGGTAATTAGTAGAAACAAAAAATGCCCATCTACACCTGGAGCTCCACATTGACGAGGCACCAAAAGCCTCACCAGGGTAAGCAGCAGGGAAAAATAATGGTTGAGCTGATTAAACTCACCAGTCCCACTCACTCTCTGGTGACCTCCCCTGTGGCCACTTCCTACAAAACTAAACCCAGTCAGTCTGGAGATGGGTCTGATCCAGATGTGCCCAGGTTCTCTTCAGTGTGAAAGGTACCAAGAACTCTAATTGCTATTGCCTCATCGTTTGGTGCCTATGAAAAATAATGTTTCTTGGTGACTGACTTTAGTGCAAACTCAGCCTGTTCGATTTGCCAACTGATTGGATGATCTAGACTGTTGAATTTGTTTTCCCAATTACCTCAGTCAAAGCAATTCTCAGCCACTCGGAAGTTGTCTGAAAAAGACTCTGAATAAAGAGCGGAAACTTTCATCCAACACAGCTTAAATTACCAACGCTAGCATGTAATCTGAGCAGCTCTTAAATTGAGGTCATTAGACATTTAGCTATTTGCTGTCATGTCTCATAAATCAACAAAATAAAAGTGATAAGGTCATTGCTCTTTCACGATGCCATAACTTTCAGCTGATTTACTCCATTCTTCATGATTTATGACTGCAACAAAACCTGTCTATCCAAGCTTACAATTGTCACTTCATCATCATGAGTATTGGAAAACAACATTGTATATACATGCCAAAGGGTCAATTTGTCACCCCTTGGTAGCTAGCAAACCAGAAATGTTGTATTAACAAGGTTAGAGCATAATGTTGAAAAGAATGAGAGGCTGAGACAGTTGCAGAAAAGCAGGATCCACAAACAGCTTCACAGCCAACCAAGGGAGTCACCAGCTGACATGTGACACATGTCTTGAAATCCCAGTGTTGGAGTGGTTTCCTGTTAACAGGGAGGGACCCAGGGTTCACAGTCTGGTATAAAAGCACCAGAAATGGGGAAAAACCAGGGATTCACATCCTGGGTAAAAGCCAGGTTTTTGTGCCTCTGTGGCTGCCAGACCACCACAAAATGGTCCTTAAAATGTAAGCCTTCCCATATGGTGACTATAAAAGTTCTGGTACAAAATGGACAAATTAAAGCACAAGCTGTGGCACTTTATGGTTTTCCTCATGAATAACATTCAGTAAACTCCACCTGTGTTGAGAGTAAACCTAACAGCATTCAGGGAAGTCTGTGAAGTATGCCTGTTATTTGGCTTGCATATTGCCAGACTTGGGCAAATCTCACCAAATGTTGGCTGGGTGAAAATGAAGGATTGAGTATCATGTATACATATTTATGGGATTCAATGGTAGATCATATATGAGAATTGTTTTGGTAATTTGTATATGATTTTCAGATGGGGGTTTCTGTAGAATGTTTTGGGTGATGAAAGGCCAGGTTTCTTACAGCACTGGCCCACAGCCACACCGAGTGAAGCTGAGCTCTCCACTGCAACAGTCCTACTGGAGAACCATGCCTTCTCAGAGCAATCTAAACCAGCTGTCCAGTCCCCTGGATTTACTGCCACACTTAGACCAAAGAACATACATGGTCTCCGCACCATTGATTTCATATGTCTGCAGCTGCAGGAAACCTGCAGGTCATTTCAGATGCACTGCTTCCCCCTACTTTTTCACAGTGACGTTAGACACATGGCAAGTAGAACCATAACAAAGCTTTTGCACAAAGAAGCCTGATGTAATTATTAACCACTACAATACCAAACAATGGGGTGTTTTTCATTTTGATCACAAAGAGGGTAAGTTATTAAAACAAACTGCAGAGCAACGTGATTAAAAACCAGTGTGATTTTATATGCTTTAGATGTCCATAGTATAAATCATCTAAAAATGTGCTCTTCATTTCTTTGCATATGTTTAAATGTGCACCAGTAAGTGCATCAATTCATATGTACTCATTAAAAATAAATGAATATTATTAGAAGTAACATAATAAATATTTTGTCAGGAAACCTAACATTTACATCTATGTTGACCATGAAATCTGACATACTTACAATCTCATTTTTCATTATAAAATAGGATTGCTAACTGTACACAGCAGAAATAGACCAGGCTTTGCAATGACGATGTGTGTTTATTGATGTTACTAGCCACAAACAGGAAGACAAATGACTCGCTTTCCAGACCTTATTTAGTACCAAATGGAGCAGCAGTCACTGACACTTAAATAAAGTAATCATTTTGGAGACTGCCAGATTCTGCAGTTAAGTAGGCCTAGACATGGTTCAGAGGAGATGGTCATTGACAAAGAGTTGAGCTGTGTCTCAAATCACATGCTGTGAATACTTTGCCTTTTTAAATCTGTACTTCAAAGTCGTAAGAAGCTACGTTTACAATTCACAAAAATTCTGTTGTCTCAATAACCTGATAAAATTGTCTATGAAAAAAAAAAATCCATTGTGGAATTGTCATCTATTGTGGTTGGCTATAAAACACCAACATGCATTGCTTACTGGAAGTGAAGGGTTGCCTGTTGGTCATGAGTGTGTTAGGCAAGTCAAGCTAAGACAGAACAGACTAAATAAAGAAGGGAATAAAACATTTTCTGTCATCAAAACAGCTAATCTGCCCAACTCCACACGCAGTTATGAGATAGATGTTATTGCAACACAGACTATGTTTGCATGTAGAAATTCTCAAGAATGGAGAGGAGATAGAATAGAAAGTGAGTATCAAACTTGAGACATAGCTTTAGTGATATCAATTAGTGTCAACTGAGAAATGAAGTACAACTGGCATGATAGAACTGAATTCTCTTTTTTCCAAACTCATCATGTCCAAACCTTCACCAAGCAAACAAAGTGTCTAACGCTGTTCATTTAGCCTTGACAACAGTAATCGGGAAATTGGCTCTTTCCCAACAAGACAACGAGAGCGAATGAGAGCTCGGCTTAAAAAACAGTGGGGAAAAGACGTTTCGCAGCTATCCCTCATAAAGTAGACTTTCAAACTTCCTCTGTTTCCAATAAAGTCTTTCTCTTGAGTATATGGAGTATATGCGTGTAGCTTAGAATCTTATTACTGCACATTCACTCTGAAATCAGATACAAAGCATATCTCAGCATAAAGCTCTTCTCACTCCACCGTCTGTTCGGGGGATACAGGTTTTTTTTTTTATTTTGCTTCATGGCTGCGGCACTAATCACATTCTGCCTCACTGCATATTGTCAACTGAGGAATGCAGAGTCAATATATGCTCAATGCACAAAGCTGCAGGTGCCTGGCTGGCCAGGAGAGAGCAACAATACTGATGAGTTTAGCCTACTTAACTCTGTGTGGTATCACAGTTGGGGAACTGGGCCTGTCCCTCAGAGGTTTCTGCTTAAATTCCCAGGTGTGGTGCGGCTGGAGTGCCTTGAGCAATGTACTTAACCTAAATTGCTACAGTTATCCAAATATCCAGCTGTAGTAATGGATTGTGAATGTAAGGTGTGTAAGTAACTATGGATATGAGTGTCTGAATAGCACCAATATGGTCACCAATACAGACCATGCCATAACGTAACTCACAGCTAATCCCCCTCAAGAAAAGCTGGAAGGAAAAATTCAGATAAATGCAGTTTAGGCATTTTGCATGTGATCTTATCCAGAATGACTTCTATAGCTTATACTTTTACATACTGTTCATTTACACAGCTGGATATTTCCGGACACAACTCCGGAGAAGTACCTTGCTGAGGGTTACAACGGCAGTGCCCTACCTGGGAATCAAACCTGCAACCTTTTAGTTACCCCCAGTCTGACTTCCTATGCATTAAACTGCACTGCCAGATATGTTTTTCATGCCTGTAAGGTCTGCCAGATGTTTCCTTAAGTGCTGTCCCGGTCGACATGACAGACATATGCAAGACTGTGTAGGCCAAAAGGTGAAGGCATTTAACGCAGAATATAACACAGACTCTTGAAAAAGATTTGATGGCTCTACATTCACTGTGCAGAGTTCATCTAGACAGGAATATTTCTATGCAAAGAAATATCAAGACCTATGTATTGATATTATGTCTTATGTATTTTTAATAATATCCATTTGAACTACTGAATGTTTCCTGAGGCAATTCAGGTGAAGTGCTTTACTCAAGGGTATGATGACAGTGTCCTACTTTGGAAATCAATCCTGTGATCTGAGTTACAAGCTCAGCTCCCAACCATTATAATACACTAGCATGCTACACTAGCATGAATCTCTTGTAAATCAGGACACAGTGATGGCCTTGACAAAAGATTTAAATGATTAAGCGTCCCCCCAGGTAACTCAATGTTTTGAGATGACTAAGTAAGATTCATAGTGAATCCCAGTTGGTCATGAGGTAACACTATGACGAAAATGTTCCCCAAATATTCTGGACACAGACAGAAAGTACTGAAAGTGCTTCATGATTACTCAGGGGAAGAGTCACATCTCCGAATATGCAACATATAATTTCTCATTCCAATGCTAAATATACAACACTATGGAATATGCACTCAACCACAGATACAGCCAGCATTCAAGCAAATTAAATATCCCTGGCAGCCAAAGTTCTATCATCTAACACCCTCCCATCATCAATTATGAACGCTGGCAGCATTCAGTTATACCACTCCCGTTTGACCTCATACTGTAACACAAGCCTGTACAGTACTATAACACTCAGATGTGTAGGTACTATTTCCTCATTCATCCTGAGACTCACACCAAGTCTCCTCTCGGCATGGTCCATTTCAGATAGTGGCATCTTGCACCGAACTAAATGGCTGAATTCTGCTCTGATTATGCTGGTTGACATTCATATTTTTTTCATTAGGATCCTAATGTTAGTTTAAAATTTGAAGGCTTTTATACAGGCCAGGATCATTTGTGCCTTGCTGTATCTATCATTCAGGTTTAATTACTGTGCCCTATATGTCCAACTGTGGCAGGCTTCTTAGAATTTTACTTTTAGCATGCCACATCCAAAGTGTCTTTTCTTCTGATTGCAGTGGGCTTATTTACATTTTGCTCAAACTGTTTTAAATATGGCTCCTCCCCAGCTGATTATGTTCACAGCATCATCTGAAATGGCACAACACTCAAAATAGCAAAAACCAGCAAATCTTGTGATCCCTTCTTTCTCTTTTGACATTGCTCTACTGTGCTGTCCTTACTCTGTCGTTTGCTTGGATATCATAGATTCATCAGCACTGGCAAAAAAATGCAACCCCAACCTCCTGTTTCGAAAAGGGCCAATCACAACAGAGTAACAGTTATCCAACACATTTGGTAGGATTTGCCTTGGGCACCAACATTGTCACGCAGCTCTGAGCACAATCAGAAAAAGAACTGTATCCCATTAAAATCCATCAGCGACTGCCATAGAGGTCCGCACCACATGGTAGACCTTGTTGATAGGCCAAATGTAGGTTTTGCTTAAGAGATTCATCTTGCCCTGACCTTTCTACGAGGGATGCTGTCGTGGAAACAGTAACTTTCCGCACTTCAATCACTCTCAGCAGCACACAGCTGTGTGACACATTTGCAGGGGCTTACGGCTGAACAAGGCCAGGGAGCTCTTTGTATATACAGCTCAGACGCCTGAGACATTGAAGCACGTTGACTGAGGATCACAGAGGTTAGCATCAAGTCATCTAGCTGCTCTGAGCCTTTATATCCAGTTCATAGACTCAGAGACTCATGAAGGACTTGATCCAGCACTCAAATGACCTGGTTTTCATTACTGCACTAGCATGCAAGCCATGCAAAGTCAATGGAAATGTTGTGGAGTGGCTGCTCTGTTACTAATATAAACAGCTCAATGGACGGTACAGCATAGGCAAGCATCTTCGTAATGCACTTTTTGCTGAAATAAACTGAGATACACAAATGTACGTATTGAGACACTTAAAGTCAAATGTGTAATCTATGAGAAATCTATTGTTTTTAGCCCAAAAGGGAATTCTGATCCACACCACATATTGAAACTTAAATCGAAGCACATGCCTTCATATTCAATGCACTTGTGCATGTTAACATTCTCAAAGAAAACTTCTTTCATGTTCATACTTGATGGATGTATCAGTGAAACCCAAGAGTTACAAAAGTATACAGCGATTGACACAACTAGTTATTTATTCGTGCAATATCAGGAAAATGTTTCACCCAAGAGCAAAGCACAAGTACCTACTGTTCTCCAGTCAAGAGGTAGAGAAAGAAAAACCTGTAAAGTGAAAAGAAAATAGTGGATTGGTTTAAAATGTGAATTCATACAATTTCAAAAATACCTATATATGCAGAAAAGGGAAATGAAACATTAAGCTCAAAGATCCAATCAGTTATTTATGCCATTCTTTTAATGCTTGGAGTTGGTATCAAGAATAATATTTTAGAGAAAATTTTGCCAGTAAAGGGACAACGGTCCATTGAAGTTCTGCTTTATTTTTCATTTGCACACCCATTTGACCTGGACAGATTCAGTCAAATATATTTTTCTCTTTCTACCATGAATAATGCACTCTCTTTCCTGCAATGGAACACGGTACCTGCAGCCATGTAGTTAGAATTTCACGGTTTCTAAGATTGGTAGCATAACCTTTGCAAGCTCTTATAAATCCAAAGCCAACCGTACCACTAGGCACTAAATCAAAGCCATATTAATCAATGCAGGTCACTGCCCTTTCCACAGAACGGTGTATGATGGTTGTTCTTCCACTGAAAAAAATTCCAACTGTAGAGGATGGATGTCTTTAATATCTCCATACTCCCATCGCAATGCCAGACCCAAGGTAACTCCCCCTCTCCCTCTCTCCCCTTTCCTCTCCCGTAAACAATCTCTCAGCACAGAAGATTACCATTCCCTGCTTAAAACAGGGGCCCATTGGGATGAAATGTAACTAAGGGTTTATGTCCAAATCGTGAGATCTCACTTCTCCAGAGGACCACAGCCTACTGATCCATCAGAATTCGATGAGTCATAGTTTGAATCATGGTTTATTCCTATGTCTTTACTTGAGGGTGGCCATTGAGCCCATTTCAGTTTTTATTTTGTGATTGAGATTTTGAGATTTTATTTTGCTTCCTACACAAAGTAAATTTTACTGCTGAATGAAAAAAACCTGCGAGATCTGCTTAGTTCTGAATACGATAAACATTTGTAATTACCATTCAGAATAATTGAAAAAGGAGTTGTTGCATATTCAAATATACATTATGACAGTCATGGATATAAAGAAAATACCATCTACCATATAACTATTATGATCAAGATTTCAGAACCCATCTGATGGCTTCCGATGAGGTTTGTGTCATTTATCTGTTATGGCCGCACTAAAAAACTGCATTGCAGCCTGCAATGAAAATAGGCTTTTGAAACGCTGAAATAAAAAGAAATTTCATCTCAAAGTGCCACATTCGTAAATGTTTATCTCTTCCGGAGGGTACACAATGCTGGCTCTGCCAAACTTAGTTATTTTTGTGAAAGCTTTTCAGGCTTGGCTCCATTGATGAGTGAGTAAAATATGAATCATTTTCATATTCATTTCTATTTCCATCTCAGCTGAATAAATGGGATTTCATCACAGGAAGATGGCTGTAAAGATCCTTTTTTGGGTTTCTGAGTTGATATATATATATGAAAAACATTCAGTGAAAGAGGAAATATGCACTCAAAATTAGCATTCCACTCATTATTATCAGGATTAAAAAAAAGATAAAAAACAATATAATTGAAATATTTAATTTGAGAGACTCATTGCCAGTTTGATTGCTCCTAGTTTGGGGTCACTACATGAACTTGCAGCATTCCTTCCAGAGAACCATCACATTAGAATAGGATATCCATTTCCTCCATCCCAGATGGGGTAATTATAATCTTTAAACTCTTTGATCGCACATTATAGTGCCAAATGACACCACCCAGAGGGACTTCAAACATTATCAAGTCCTTTTGTAAGTGCTCTACAGCTGAACCCCCCATTTAGCTGTCATAATATGTCTTTCAGACATTGCAAATAGAAATTGTGAGACCTACAGTCTACAGTTAATGATGAGTCTGGGCCCCAGGCTGACACAATGATCACTCTTAATTATCCAAATTATCTAATACATGCTGCTTTTAAGGAAAAATACAGAACCGGTTTTTTTTTTTGTTGGTGAACACCAGATTTCTGAACCAGGACATAAGGTTCAGAGGCCTTTGGAGTGTTCAGGCTCGACTCTGTGCAGGATACTCTGCAGACTGTAGGTACATGACAAGCCTAGTTGGCCTAAATGGCCTGTTCTTGACATGTTCTTATGTTCTTACGATCCTGTAGACAAAATAAAATCACACACCAGGGATTTGTACTTTGAATTTCCCTGATGAAAAGAATCAGCTTGTCATTATGATGTACAGCTGCCTTTGAAATCAGAGCCCCAGCATTTTATCCTTATGTACTCCACTGTCATTAACATGTCTCCTTAAAAAAGCACTGTGGGATCTCTAATTGCCTCAGTGAGCATGGTCCTTAGTTTTACCTCATCTGCAGTATAGCACCTCCCATTGCACAGTGTCCCGATCACTGTGCAGGATAATTGGAGTTAACATTGTCCCAGAGAGAAGAGTGCCCCCTACTGGCTTTCCAACACCTGTTTCAGCAGCAACTTTTTTCCAACGAGGTCTTCCATCCTAGTAACACCTGCTTAGTGGCAGCAGTTTGACATGAGAAAGGAGCAGGGTGGTATGGCTTGTGGGATAAGAGGAAGTCTTCCACATATTTTCATAATCCATGAAGGCCTTCATTCCTTACCTAAATCTGCCCAATATGGGACAATTCAAACAAATCTCAGTTTTAAATATATAATTTGGGCATCCTTTGATAAAACAGGTGATACTACAAGTGTAATGTACAACAGAAACTCTGAACAGAGCCATGGATAACCCATTAAGTGCCTGCTCTGAGTTGTATTAAGCAGACTCAAATGTAGCCTCTTCACTTTAGGTGTTCATGCTGAAAGCCAAGTCATGCTCCTTTGCAGTGAATCACTGTTAAAATCACAGTTGTATGCCTTAATACATGTCTGGAACTGCTACAGGTTAGAGGATCTGTTTCGCCAGGAAAGCCACTAATGACTGCCTGGAAAGATGAGGCCAAGGACGGGAAATTAAGATGTAAACTGAGCAATACTAACAGGTATGATGACCATCTTTAAGGAGGCAACTTAAACTATTAAAAAAGGACAGAAAATAACATTTGTCAAACTTGATTTGATGCGACAAATAAATGGATTTAACTGAAGCTTATAAGAATTGGTGGGGTGTTAATAACATTTTCAGACACTTGTGAGTTAACCCAAAATACACAAGATGGTTGAGGTTCAGTATATGAGGCTGAACCAAAAAAGTTGGCCAGTGGGTTTGAGTTGAAGCTGCCAGGGAGGCTTCAAAATAAGAATGTAGGCACCATCACCACCATGTTTCTGGTACACTGTGGTCAGAAAGTGAAGCGAAGCCAGTGCAACCTCGAGTTTTATGGAAAAATAATATATAATTACGATGTCAGCATTTTTGTACCACAGAAAAATGTCCAGTACAGTAGTAGAATAAAAGCTAAAAGCTGGCCCATTTGGTAGTATAACAAATAAAACCCAACTGAAAAAGCCCCATGCTGCCGTGTGTGTGGTCTGATAAGTGTAAGGTAATGAATGAAAACTGCGGTCAGCCCAGTATCAAGATACTAATCATTCTTAATTCACTACACTGTAACTTATTCATTCTTTAAAGGTGCTGTAAGGCAAGGACATACATTTTTCACTGATAAAAAATAGTTGAAATATGAAATATAGCAAGTACATCTCATGGAGGGCGTTATGGTTGAAGGGGAATTTTTGTGAGAGTCAAAAGACACAGACACAAAGACTTCATCTCTCCTTTCGGTTACGCATCCCATGAATTGTTTTTGGATCAGATCTGGCTGAGTAAAAACTCCTGAAACACACCACTCTGAGCACACTCCGTGAGAACAAGAAATAAAGCTCTTCAGCGCTGTCTGATTTATTCTGCCTCCTGCATGTCTGAGATTACCCAAGTCCTCTGCGAATGGTACATTCTGCCGCACATCAGACTGGCTCCCCGCTGTCAAAACCTCTGTTCTCCCTCAACCTTCCTCCGTTAGCCGAGAACCGCTCACAGTTCTTTCCTTTTTCATACCGGCCGCAAGGTTTCACAGAGAGACTTGGATGAAGGCCTCTCTCTGATCCATAATTCATGGACCCTTCAAGCAGGGCATCCAGCCAAGAAGCAGGCTCTTTCCCCCGCCTAAACCTGAGGTAAACCTGGCCTGGCTGGGAACCATCCTCCTTGGCTCCATCCAGCCCTTTAATATACTGCCAGTAAAGACTGCTGTAAATAGAGTTCTAACCAGGGAATATGGCCTATTGATGATATACTTCTTGTCACACATATCCTCAGCATTGTAGGAAGAGGTATATCGTACAGACAGAAATATTCCAGTGCTTCAGAATGCTGTATAGAATGTGCCATTAGTCTTTGAAGGACTTACTTGAACAAGGGGCTCTCATGTGCAGCGACTAGATAATGCATTGGTTCTTAGTGCAACGATGGAATCCGGGGTCCATATTTAATCTGACGGGGGAATAAAACTGGACTCACCCTATCTGTCAACTTTTGTCTTTCATCTGGGACATTCTCCTTGTCCTCCAGAAGGACTGATGCTGTGTTTTTCCCAGAATTCCCCGTGGATGAGCCAAGTTTTATCTGGGTTTTGGAGAGATTGGCTCTGGTTGCATCATCACACTGCAGCACATTCCCCAAAAAAAAGCAGAAAAGGTATGTGTGAGAGAATCGCTTAACACAAATCAGAATCACTATCAGCTGTGACTACTAAACTTCAAAACAGATTCTAAATGAGACATTTATATGTTTAGTGTGAAGTCAACAATGTCAAGAGTTAAGTCTGATAGAGTACAAATGGTCCCAGTTGTATGAGAGTGGGCTCATTTGAACTCTGTTAGAGTTAAATTAGCACTTAAGATATTACTGTGAACTGTATTTCCCATGGTAAGAGGAAGGTGTATTTAAATTCATTTGAGAACACACACTTCTACAGTGTAAAATTTCTTCAGTTCAGTGCTGCATGGTTTTTACTGGTTTTCAGAAAAATGTGTAGCACAATTAAAAATGCATGAATGCACCTCCAGGTCATTTCTGATTATGGATACTGTGAAAAGATCACAAGACTTTATCATATCATTGCCTCTCTCATGGGAATCATGTCTTTGAGGAAAGAATGAGATAGACAAAATGATAGCTTATTCACGAGGACAAAGGGTGCAGCAGGGTGAAAATGAATGGCCAACAGTTCAGCAAATTGTTCTTTAGGCCCGTTGATCGCTTCCATCTTACACATTTTGTTCATGTTCGGTATTCACACACACATTGTCTGTACTGTAATTCAGAAGGTGAAAAGAGAGCTCATGTGCTGCTCATTTCCATCATTTTTCACTACAGGCTTGCCAATTCAAGGGAACAGAGAAACCACTTCTGCACAATGCAGCATACTGTTAGCTGTCTGTAGTTCACCTTATTCATAAAAAATTAGCTTTATCCATCACCCACTCTTACTTTGACAGGTCCATACTTTTGGAGTAGATCCAGTGGGAGTGCATAAGAAAAGCCTGAAAATTGTTTGAGAGGCATGGATTTAACTCCACTCAAATTTTCCAGTGTGGGTGTTTAATTTTACTGGATGAATGAGCTCTCACCAGAATTACAGAAGCTATTGGCCCAGAAGATGGAGTGATGTTTTTGCTTTTTCAATCTAGAAATGGCTTTAAATTGCATGTAAAACTTGTATGGCTTTATGTCAAGCCTTAACCCAATCTGTTTCACCCAAATGTGTCGATCGGTTGCAGAAAGATTCACTTTCAGCCAGATCTTGTAGTTTTGAGTTATCAGCTTTGTGTGTCCCAATCTTTTCAGTCTTAATTATGAGAGAACAGGCATTGTGACATAAAAATGGGTAGACCTACCACATTCTACTAGTAAGTGTAGGTTTGACAGTTGTTGGGTTTTGTTGTTGTCATGTGCCTACAGGTTCAATACTGATTTTATGTTCCACCAATGGCATATCACACCACCATGCAGCACTGCTGCAGATAGTGTATGCTGGTCAGCACATGAATCAGAACTCTAATGTACAATACACATGGCATTCTTGACAAATGAATGTTACTTTATAACAAGGACCGTTCATTAACCCATGCTATCCGAGAGGTAACAGACCATCAAAACCAATTGATCTTTTTCAGAACTACAGCTTTGTTTGTTCCCTGCTGAATTTCCTTAAAATATGTCATCAGAACATTGTTGTATGTTTTCTTCATTCACTTCATTAGCATGACCTCTCATGTACAGTCATATTTGATTACACTGCAACTTTTATTTCACATTAACGAAAAACACTTGCTTTCTGAAGAACAGATGGTCATTGTTTGGCTACATTTCTTGAAAACATTTGTTCAGAATATCTTCAAAACTGTTAAAAACAAAAGGTGAATTGTGGATAGCTATTCATGTTGAACTGGTCATTTCCAAAGGCCGAATCCTCACCTCAGCTTAATTTATGATGTACATACTTTTCGTGTGAGAAAGTGTACATTTGGATATTCCCCTTGGAAACATCAGTAACCCTTTCAAAACACATTTACAAAATATATAACCCTTGGCATGCTCTTTAAAGTTGAATTACTTAAGACCATAACCATTTTGAAGTATATACTATGTATGGCTATGGAAATGGATCATCTGCTTCAATGACACTGGGATACGGTACTTACAAAAACCTAACATATGTACAAGCTTGTATTTAAATACCTCACTGTATCCTTATTCCCATCAATTCTGTGCTATAGATAGCTCTGGCAGACCACTGATAGTCTTCTAGGAAGAAACGATCTACGCATCCTGGCGCTAATTGGGAAATTGCATACATTTTCTTAAACATAGGCTCTGCAGGAAATGACAAAGATAAAGAATAATGAAATCTCTTTGGAGAGGATTTTTCCAGACTCCATAGGAAAGGGAGAAATATGTTCAGCACATGATTCAATCTTTCTGCTCATAGTTTTTTTTTCTGTTTTGTAGCACACTAAATGATAATAACAAAAAAGCAATGTATTAATGACCCCAATTCCACTCTACCCGCTTAAACCACTTTGTGCCAGTGTATGAAATGATGGGGAATGTCTTGAGAGTGCTGACATATTGACTTTAATTTCATTCAAATCTACAAGTTACAAAACAATAAGACTTCTAAATATTTATAACTGAACTACACCTTGCAAACACGGATGGCATGAAAGCACACAGAACAGAAATGTAATGACTGTAAACTCCTTTTGAAGACAGCAAGCTTTTGTCCTACTGACAATCAAACAAACAGGCACAGAGCTCATTTGTGACATGACAGAACAGGGGCCTAATGATAAAGTTTGATTTAAAAATGTTATTAATTACAATATCTGTGTTGCAATAGACTAATATTCAATGGACTCCTATGCTCCAAGTTATTAATTTTTCATGTTGTTTCAGCATGAAATCACATCTGACAGAATAACAAAAGATCCTTTGGCCAAAAAGACATTTGCAGCAAAAATGATCATTTACACTTACAGAGCTGCACGCCATCTCCAGATTCATGACAGACTTTATGAGCAACAAAATTTAGAGCTGGGGTGATTGCTTCAGACTGTGTTTGACACACGGTTCCTGATGCTCTACTGCACGAATCCCACATGTTTTTGCATTCCAAAACCCAGTTATATAAAAAAGGATACAATCTTACTAAACAGATACATGTGTCATACAGGAAGTGCCCTTTTGAAAAAAAGCCTTCGTATGATCCAGAACAGAATACTTCACAATGTATAATACCCAATATCTCAGACATAAGCCGCAGGCTATGTTTGAGACATGTTCTCGAGACACTGGAAAATCTCCAGCTTTTTGATTCCTCTGGACAGGCGTAGCGTTCAATAACATGGCGGGGAGCGTTGTTTAGATTCATGGTCTCCGCTCGGCCTTCTCGAGCGTGCGGCCACGCCGGTTATTTGAAGCAGGGCTGCATTTTGACAGCTTTGCGTGCAGTCCGTAATACGACTCACACATTCCTGACACACATGTAGCATAACCATGAGGGCCATGCGCTGCAGGGGAGAAGGCTTTTCCCACTGGAAAACTGCCAACACTTAAGTTTTGGGCGTGCTTGGACAACTTATTAACCATTATCACATAGATTACTAATCGATAATAATCAATTTGTTAATCACTATGCGTGACTTGTTCATGCGGTTGATAATGTCCGTCATGGTTACAGAGACAAAGTCATTCATTAATAGTCACTAGTGCTCTCTTTAGTTACATACTCTCTAAAGTAGAGGGTTTCTAGGCCTGTGCCAAGCCAGGGCTGGTTAATAACTGAAGGCTTCATTGCTGTGTTATCATATAAAATGTCCATTTCCACAGTACTGAAATTGGTTGTGTCGTTTGATGGATTTTCAGATTATGCTTATTTAAAAGCTTGTATCTTCATCGGTAGGGAGACAAGACTTCCAAACACAATGTGAAAGCTGAGTATCTGGTGACTTTATAAAATCTGTGGTACAGCCATGCCTTGCTTATATGCCCATCAGTAAAACACATGCCAAAGAATACCTCATGGAAACATTTCAGAAGTGCCAGGGCTGCAAGAGAAATTAAGATCATCCGATTGGGGCTGTTTGAATGAAACCCTTCAGCACCCAGCTATCCTTTGAAAAATAAGCCTTGATGAACCTCCGGCCCAAAATCCATCTTTATTAAAAATCTACATCACGGCAACATCAAGAACATCTGGGAGTCTCGTGCTTTGCAAAGTCAAACTGCCGCTGGCTGTCCCTTATTTACAAAGATGTTCTCCAAGAGAGCAGGGGCTTTTTAATAACGTGAACCAGGTGCACATGAAAAGATGGTAAGATTTTTCTCTTTCTGATGTGCAGGTTAGATCTGGGATGAAGCAAAGGAGTTCAGGTGGTATTTATTGTGTTACCAGGGACAAAAAAACAAAGTTTACACACAATATCTGTGTAATATTACTGTGTAAACAACACTGAAGAGTGACGCACAGGCATTTATAAATATGTAGTCTCAAACAATTGTTTTTGTTTTTGAAACTGACTGAAATGTAGCCTTGCAGAGACCAAATTTGCTCTCCCTTTGCACATAATGCTGATTGATACTTCTCTCCTACAAAACCAATACAAATGAGAATCGCTTCAGGCACTGTACAAGACCTCAAATGGCCCAAGAACTGACTCTGTTCTTTCATACTTACAAAAATAGCCATGTACATGTATTCTGATGTACTGTACGTCACTGTCAGGAATGACTCTCAAAACGCTGAGATACTAAAGTGGTGAATAATCACACTGTCAAAACCAACATGACAAAGAAACTAACAAGAAAAGCCAATGACACTGGGACATGAACACCCTTTAAATCACAGCTTCACTGTGCTAATTTTAAGTACCCCCACCCCCAAAAGGAAACTTCTATCTTCATTCTCAGTGCTATTTATTTTTAATTGTCTGTCTTTATTTTTTCTGTTGCAAATGGATGCTTACAAAGTTACTGAGGAATTCGACTGAATAACTCCAATAGTCCATATCCTGTACAAATTGGACGTTGGCGCCACCCATCTTTTATATTGAAAAATTAGAGAATTAAATGAGAATTAGAAAGCTGTGGACTCAAACTGCCACTAGCTTACCAATAAAACGTGAAGCAGAGAAGCCAAAAGATGTTCAATCCTTTAAATTCAATTTACCACAAGGAGCTGAAGGGTTGGTGTATGTTTTTATAGGCTAAAGCTTCACTGTGGAAGACACTGACAGAGCCATATGTATTCTTAGAGGCCTCCAGACACTGATAGGCACACAGATACGTTTTACTTCTTAATTTTCCTGACATCCGATGTTCATTACAGGGGAAGAAATTGCTTTCCCTGCACAATGGAGACAGATGACTCATGGGAAAGAAGTCAACACTGAAACTGCTTCCTCTGTCAGCCCTTATAACTAGGTAGAGGTCCTACTAGACCATTTTTTTCCAGAAATAGAAACACTCTGCGCACCTGTGACTTTTGAAAATTTAGAAACCACTGTTATCTACATGTTATAGACTACTGAGTGCAATAACATAATTTTACAATGAAATACTGAAAAAATTAGATGTAATACCAAAGCACAAAACATCACAACATTGAGTCCACTGAATGTGACTGAGAGGACACAGCCATGGCTGTGTGCAGCTGCGTGTGACAAAGGCAGCCACCTCTGAACTTCTCTTTATCTTGCCTCACTTGTCAGGTACATAACTACAAGCTCGACTCACTCCAGCACAGTATAACTCTGCTGAACGTTCAGGATGTCCTTTCCTTGGCAAATGGCCAATGCTCATCACTATTTCTGACAAACCACAAGTCTCAGGGTAGGTGCCTAGAACCAGCTAAATCCACCCATAGAAAGGTGCTGGCACCAGTCAGATTTCAGGAAGCCGAGGCAAGAAAAGGCCAGGACGCAATCTATATTAGAATCTGTCAGAAACTTTACCCACCCGGTGGGAGCTACAGAAGAGGGAAATAAGCAGTTTCAGTAATGAGGCTTTTGTACTTAACACATTGCAGGTTACATTGCGACTTATATCACTCTGCAGATCAAGGGAGAGTGCTGCTGGAATGGTGGGGGGTTGTGTTAAAATTTGCTTGGGTTTTGGCCTTCTTTTGTCTTATTGCCTGGCAACATGCTCCGAATACAAATTTGCGCAAATGGAGCTTATGAATTCAATTCATATTAGAGAGAATGCAGGAAATGATTCTCCATGACACAATCCATTTTTCATAATGAGCTCCATTCTACAGCAAAATGCGACTGGCCAGGGTGTATTTTTCTGTGGAGAAAGAGCATAAGAAAGAGTCTTTTACATTATTTACCATATGTGACTCATTCTGTTCCATTACTGCAAACTTATTTACCTGCTTCATATGTTAAGAGTATTTCCATTACTGACTGGTGTCGTTTATGTTTTAACGGTAGTAAATTTTTCTAATTAATCACTCGGGAATGATAAATAAAATATACAGCTGTTTTGTCTAAATTGGACATAATTATGTTATCAATTAATTGCAGGCCCCACAGCCACTTTAATCATGGGGAAAATAGACTTTAAATTCAGGCATGCAGTCATACAGTGGTGTCAGTTGGGGTCTGATATTTCTTTTTTAAATGTGCGACTTTCCTGAATGATGTAAAGTGGACCAGTCTGGCCAGCTGAACCAGAACAGGGCTTGAATTCATTCTCATGTAACAAAACATCACAGGAGTGTTTCAGTGGATTTTAGAGGTGTAACTTTTATATGATTCTTTAAATTTCCTCCTTTTAAGCTCCTGACCTAAAGAGGAAATAGCTTATTACCCCTGCAGTGTCAGGTGTGCCCTCCAACATCACAAGGTGGAAGTAATGGACTATATATTTTCATAATGAGTTATGAGCCATTTGCTTGGCTGTTCCTAAGACTAGAGAAATGTTTCCATTACAGTAGCCCCCCACCCCACCCCACAAAACAAAAAGGGAGAAGTGAAAATAGCAGCATTCAGTTGCATTTCATACAGTGTTTTTGGGCAAAATCACCTTGTGTATCAAAGGTCACCTGGTACGTACAGTATACACAAACAGGACTGAAAATTAGACACATCGCCCCAGCTCCCCTGATTCAATGACTGGCTGTAAATACGGACAAGTACTGACATCTGCTGGATGTCTGGCAAGCATACAAGGAAATAAGTTTGCACACATCTTATGTTCCATTTCTGAGAAAGGGCATGATGGTGAAAGATACAATCTATATATACAGATATTGCAAATATTCAGTTAAATAGAAAATAAAAGAAATATAAAATTCAGTTTTTAAATAGAAAGAAATTGTACCACCAGTTGGAGACATTAGAAATAATTTTTTTCAGTCCATCCTACATATTTCCCTTTTTTTCCTGATGCCAGCACTACAGTTCATGTTGTTTTCTCAGAATCCTGCCAAGGCAACAGTTTCTTAAATTTGTGACTCAAGGTTCAAGAACATTTATAGCTTAATCTTAATCTAATACCATCAGTGATTTACAGTAAATATGAAAGAAACGTGTGTGCATCCACTTCTAATGTGTTTTGGGGAAATCAGTGAGGTAATCACTGCTTGGAAGACAGTGGCAATAGTCCAAGTGCTGTACTCCGGGAAGAATTCTACTTTCACGAGATCTTCTCAGAAGAATTCTACCGCCACGAAGTCATTAACCTTGTTTTAAACTGGAAATTCTCTGAAATCTGTGTTGAAACATAAGGCCAATGTACTTATCCGCACCACCCACCCACGTCTCTGTAAGTTCTTATTTACTAAATACCTTTTCAATAAGTGAAGTTACACTGCCCTCTTGTGGAACTGCAGACAATGTGTAGGCTTCAACGTGATTGCAAAGTGATTGCATATTTGAATCTTTTTTCTTGTAGTTTGAAAGACGGACAAACATTTAACAGTGGATGCAAATATTCCTACCAGTTTGAGGATGTTCGAATTAGCATTGTTTTGTGTGGAAGAAAATTATATCTATTATTGTTAACTCGTACCTACCTTAAGTAATGGGTCATTTAACTCAGCACTGGCTTTGGTTGACTTTCCTTAAGCTTCTGATAAGTTGTTTTGGTTATCAAATCGAATCACTGACATCATACTGTGCTAAGCTTAAGGTTTACACAAAACAACTACATATACGATTATGGATTGTTTTGCCGCTTAAGTTACCAAGAATTGTCTGAGCGTTGCGTGGAAACCACGAGGTTTATTTATTATTTTTGATGGAAAAGTTGTCCTGTAAAGTACCATGGAGGCTTGCGTTTGAAAAAGAGACAGTGAGGTCACTTTAAATGCAGATTGCTCAACGTACCACCACTGTATGCAAATGACCAATTGCCAACAAGATAAACACAGGGCAAGGCACACTCTCGCCTCCCCAGGCGCCCTTTCTTTCCCCTGATGAACCGGCACACATCTCCTCAGGAGATGGCATACTGTCGCAGATGTGAGCAAGATGTGGCGAGCTGTGAGCTGGGGAGTTACCAAAACATCTGGGACACTACATTCTGCTCTGACGGCAACTAACCAGCGAAAGATTAGCTAACTTAAAACAACACTCACAACATTCACTTTCAACTTACAATTTTACCGGCTTAACATCGTAATGTGGAAGGCTACATCCAGTCGGAGAACGCGCTCTCCTTTTCTTGCGCTATTTTTGGCTGTGCTTCATGGATTCGGACTTGTGGAGCCTGCATCAGACCCATCGTCGCTGCTTGCGGCTAATTTTGGGGACCCAAAAAGATACGTACACATACCTCAGGCATCCTCAGATATCGAGAAGGTCAACCCGCAAATCACGTCCAATGGCCAGTTCAAGAGAAGAAGTTCATACAGTAAGTGTGATTTTGTCTGTGGGAAAATGTGTTTTTATCTTCAACCATCAACTTATCTTCAACAATTTTCACTTGCATAAGTCCGATATCAGCAATGAACTTCTGATGGCTCGGTAACTAACATATGTTACTTATTCAATTGCTCTTTTTATTTTTTCCCCGAAGGTGTTGGCATATTGAATGCGGAAACTCCAGACCCGCAGACCAGACTGCGCGTGACAAGTAGCCGTTACTTAGTCACAGGTGCAGAGGGAAACGCGCACAGCTCTGTAAGTATGTCCACACCACACTATGTGACATAACTGCAGTGTGCACAGTAAAATGTTGAACATTTTACTGTGTACTTTGTCCAACATGTTGAGTTAAAACTCAAAATACTATTTTTATTGCATGAAGATTTCTCAGTCAATACAATGACAGTCAAACTCATGTTGCCTATGAACCCAGTGGATGCACCACTTTCTGAAATTAGTTCCTCAAAAGTGCAAGTACAGTTATAGGATCTGGACAAGGCTGTGACACTAGCTTACCAATAAATATGAAGAAATGTGCAAACTCACCTCTGCTTTTGGGAAGGTGGTGAGGTAATGACTGGTTGGAAAACAATGGCACCAGCCCAAGAGCTGTTCTTTTTGAATCCCTCTGATTTCACATGATGTGATCCTGAGTAGAGGTCATCAGCCACACAGTCATTACCCTGTCTTAAGTAATACTCCGAAATGTGCTTCGAAGTATGAGGCCCTTATGCTTGCTCACAGCACAGTCGTGCTGCAAATTCTGACTTGAATGTGCACCTATTCCTAGATGTCCCCTCCTTACTTTTTGGATGTTTTTGGGTTTTTCACTGAGTCTTATATCTCATTCAAAATGGTCTTCAGGGTTCTGTTTTATCTCATTGGCCAATTACATCTGTAATAACATTCTATAGTCTATGTTATTACTGTGTTGTTGTGGGCTCACTTTACTTTACTGAGGTATGAAACGTTAATAAGTAAAACAAAATTTTTATAAGTAAAATATAATGTCTATTTACCCGCAATTAATCACTCATTTATATGGCTGGCCCATGGTCTAAGACACTGCTTAGGGCACCGGAGTGTCTATAGTTTATCTGACTGGCTCCAGTTGGAGTGAGGGAGGCCTCCAATGAAATCTGTGTTTAGAGTCCACCCAGAGGCCAACCCAGCTTACTTCTTTACATTAACTTGCTTACACATACGTACCTACTTACTGTTACTTATGGTTTTTCTCCCTCCAGACCTACCATGGCAGGCATGGCTGTCTCTTCCCTCAGCATCATGTTCCACATGGGGGTGACCCGGCACGCAGCCCAGATGAGGTGAAGTCTGTGTACCAATTGGGGCCTGGCCAACCGAGCAACTCCCTCTCCCTGCTCAATTGGGTGGTCCAGCGGCAGAGGCGCAGAAAGAGAAGGAGTCAGGACGTGGACTCCTCCGACCCACTCTGCCTGCACAACCAGCGGGGGAGGTGCACCACCCTGCAGAAGGAAGAGCAGCAGCAGCCCCAAGACCCCGGTCCCGAGCTTCCCGAGCAGACGCACGCCATTTCCAAGGAGACCATCACTGTGACCTCTGACGACCCTTTTAATGTGGTGCAGCCACCTGGGGGCCTGGTAGCCCCCGCAGTGTGGGGTTGGATAAGGCCCTGACCAAAAAAAGGACAGCCTCAGAAGAGGACGACGAGGGGGTTTAGGTCATGTGATATGCTCGCAAGTACCAGACTACTATAGGGCTGGTGAAAGCAGTGTGGTTCAGAGAGATAACCTAGGCCACTTCCACGAATGCAAGCTATATTATTCTCACCAATCACCACATAAGCTCAGGGAAGGTGATGATTCCAACCGGAAATTCGAGCATGTGAGGTATGCAATTAGGTTTAATAGCAGAGGGAAGGTGTGTCAAATAATCAGACCTCACCGACTAGCCCTCTGAGAATCTGACCAGTGTCTACGTTGCCATATCCCTGGCATGGTGTTCACTGCTACAGAAACATTCTGTGTTCAGACAGTAAGCCCTGAGATCTTTTAAGATATGACCGTCTGATTTCCAAGACTAAATTGCAAGACTACCATAGGTCTTTGACGGTTGGGCACTGTGCTTCTCACAATAGTGACACATGTTGTAGGTTTTTTTGTCCAATGAAACCAGAGTCGTAGTTAAACTGCAGGGGATCAGACAGACAAAATAATGAATGAAACTCAAACCTACAGCTTCTACTTTGTAGAAAGGGGAGTAGTTGCCTTTGTCACAGGGGCCACCATTACCCTCTGTGATGTGTCAAGTGTAAGAGCAAAGCTGACTCGGCTGAGGATTCAACTCACATCAATCTGTAGCGGTGTGAAGGGTGCATTAGCCTCACAGCAGGCCACTCGCAATGTGTCATTGAACTCAAAATCAGACCTGATAAAAATCAGAAGCAAAGGGCAACAGGGCTGGCTGGACATCCGTAACCTCAGCATTTGAGAAATGAGATTTGCTGCTTGCACCACAGGACGCACTGCTGCTTTGTGTGCGTTTTAATGACTTTAAAAGGGAGATTCCTTATGATCAAATCCTCGGGGCCTGGAGGAACCCATCCACTTGTGCTGGAGAGTAAGAGTCCCCTATGCTGGCTGTGTGAATGATTGACAGGTGATTCGCAGCCTAGGCAACACCACCCTTGGAGAACCGCGTCCCTTATACACCCAAATGTTGGGAGCAGGGTAAAGGACAGGTGAGTCTAGTTTTCAGAAAGCCACATTTCCCACGGATCAGCGCTAGCCCAGGCCAGGCAAAGGGGCAAAATTTGCGCAAGTCCCTAGTGTTGCACTTTGGTATATTTGCACTGCCTGAGCAGGACACAGCAAGGGCACGCAGGGCCCTTTTCACCGCGTTTGATCCCTAATTCTGGGGTTGAAGTCCCATCAGAGGGACCGAATAGCCAGCCATGAGTAGAGGTGGATGAACATGATTTGCATGCTGTGAGAAAGGACTATGGAATCTTCATGATGTCATAAAGGCAAAGCTGGAAAGAATAATGATGTCATAAAAGCAGAACTGTAAGACATAAGGATGTCCTTAAGGCAGCCCTGGGAGAAATAATGATGTCATAAATGCAGAGCTGTCCTGGAGCCATCTGTCATAATATGGTTTGTTTTCATTGATATCATTTCATCCAAAAGAAGTCTAATTGCTATTTTCCTTCCCTTCAGCTACCTGATTCCCATTTGTAATGTTAACAACAAAGTTGCCAAAGTTGTTACATTGTTTGCATCTTTTTCTAAGGTAATATAATTAAATATTCAAAAAAGATTTTACAAACCCACAAAAATTATTTTCACACAAATATGGGTCAACATCCCAAAAGTCAACTGTTGGGAAATTAAAGGTCTTGGATAAAGTACTGGATGAGGATCTGAACCAAAATGGTTATGAGTACATTCTAGACCTTGTGAGAACAGTGCAACACCTAAATCTTTAGTGCAACACCTTGGCAGACGGTAGAAATCACATTGCTTCTGTTACAGTGAAACTCCCAACCCCCAATCACCTTGCAACCTTTCTCCTGATGAAGACCAGCAATGTTGAACTAACATGTTGCTCTCCTCTCCTCTATCATGTCTTTCAGGTTAAAATTTAAACAGTAGCATAGATGTTGCAATACAGTATTTTCACTTTTATTTAAACATTCAAAAGTTGAGACACCAAATTTAAAGTGATTACTAGCCTTGTACTGAGACATTTCCCAACATGTAAGCATTTGTTTAGTGTATTTACTGTTTATTGTAGGTTAAAATGGCTGTAATGGTTAACATAACATGACACAGCAAATGTTTCCAGGTTTGCCTTCTTATGTACTCTCCAGAAAATGCACTGTCAGTAGATGGAACAACCATTTCATATAATTTTTCATTTTAGTCAGACAACATTCTATTTGTAAATTATAATTTTCAATATTTATTTGATTATTATGTATACAATGCAACTGTACTTCTAAAATACAAACTTCAAACAGTATCTCATTGTTTAGGGTAGTACGAACAGTAAACTTCAAAGTGCCAAAACCGAGGGAGGGATTATTAATACAGGTTTTAGATGGTACCAATATATTTCTCAAATTACACTGAGATCACTAATCATTTGTGAACCATTTTAAGGTAAGATGTCTGAAGATTTCTATGAACAGTGTAGGTTATCCACATGTGACTCTAGTACAGTCTGCACAAAGCATACTACCCTCCAGTATAAAATGACTGGCCTTGATGAACCATTCAATCCACCCAGGTTCAGTGAGGAATTTCCCTAGCAGTCCTCAGTGCTGGGTCAACTGAGATTAAAAATGACAGCAAGTGAGGGGCAGGTGTTAGCAAAATACCCAGCTCAAATAGTTCTATAAACAGTATGGATGGTATTTAAATACCCTGTTCTGAAAATGAAGTTTGTTATTAACCAGCTATATAAATTAATAATGTGCAAACACCCAGCTGTATAAATAGATAATGTGAAAATAGTAGACCTTAATGAAATTACATATCTTAAATAATCTTAATTCTTTAGATGCTGGTAAAAATGTGAAAACATTCCTGCCCATATCTAAGCATCTCAGCATTATACATTCATATAAAAGAATAATCTTGTTGGAAGTATTGGTGAAAACACAGAAGATATTGCTTTTAAAATTGCATGCTGGCTACAGTAATTTCACTGATGTCCTTTGGGTTAAATAATTATTTGACTCAGGGCTAGTAAAGAAAAAACTGTATAATAGGATATGAATTATGTGAAAATACTCATCTCTACACAAATAGTGTGCAAATACGAACTGCATAACTGGATAATGTGTAAAATGTAACCTATCTGATATGAATGGCAATCAGAAAATACATTCTGGAATAATGTAGTATGGGGTATTCATATGCCATTACTTAAAGACTTATGTGATAAATAAGTAAAGCTTGAAGTGAATGGCTAATAGTTTCTTGAATGAAAGGTATTTTCATCCATGCAAAGCAATGAATATGCTCTTTGATCCATCATAAGATCACTGTTGCATTACTTGGATCAGTCATCTACTGCCTCTTAATTCAGTAAAATGAAAAAAACAATCACAGTGTCAGCTACTTTCTTATGTATTCGCACAAAAATAGGCTCATGACCTTGTGAAACACATGATTCATTCCCCAAACAAAATAACAAGTCCCTGATGGAAACACAAGGGATTTGACCAGTTTGGCAAATCATGTCCCCAATGCAATGATTTCATACTGATAGGACCGGATTGCCAGTGATCGTCTGTGTTAAGAGAAATTCTTTAACAATAATAACCTTTAAATTAAGATTTTAAATTACGTTTATATAACGTTCATTACAAAGCAGCACTCTAAGAGAATGTGATCCCTGTTTTTCAGTAGGCTATTGCTGTAGTTTGACTTTGTTATTTATAAACGTGCCTCCTGCACTATTTTAATTTACCCTGAATAGAGGCAACTGTGAAATAAATACATAAATAACATACAAGGATAAATAAGAAATCTTAATCAGGTTTGGGGTCAATTCCATTTAAGCTAGAAAATTAACAGACTTTATTAACTGAAAA
Source organism: Albula goreensis (assembly GCA_022829145.1). Taxonomy (NCBI): domain Eukaryota; kingdom Metazoa; phylum Chordata; class Actinopteri; order Albuliformes; family Albulidae; genus Albula; species Albula goreensis. The sequence goes on from CM040765.1 coordinate 13,590,184, forward strand.
ATAGCCCTAGACTTTATTAACTGAAAAAAAAAATTGGAACAGACCCCAATGCTGTTCATAGTAATAGCCCTTAAGCACAGTCCTATTCTTTGTCTACATTGCACTTATACGTCCTCTTGAGGTCTAACTCACCATGAATATATAAATACGTGATTAGGTTAGGTTAGGAATAGTAATATCCCCAACCACAGTCCTTTGCTGCACAGGGCAGTATGTCTTCCTTATTCCTCTGAGCTGTCACTGCTTGTCCTCACCATCCTGCAGATGATCCCTGCGGTTGATGAAAATGCAGCTGACATCAGTGGGCTCGATGCCCGTGTCGTTCTGCCGCAGTGTAAGTATGAAGCGACACATGCCCGTGTTGGGGCAGGCCGAGAAAACGTGAGACATCTTCAGACAGCTGGGTACGGTGCAATGCAGCTCCTCCACCAGGTACCGCACTGCCACACGCATGTATGCCCCGTGACCAACCACCAGGGCGTGGACGGGAAGGTCCCAGACACCATCAGCAGGGTAACCAGCAAGGAGTTCCTCCACATCCTGTGCTGGATGGTTGCCCCCTGTCGGATATGACTGCCCAGCTACACAGTGGTCAGCTACCATGCACTCGAACATAGACTTCAAGAACCCTCTGATTCGCACTTTTACCTAGGCAAAGCATGGACACTATTACCTCAGAGTGGAGCCAAAATGGCCACAGATAAGCCAAGAGATCATGGAATGTGCACAAAGGACTACTGTAATTATGGGCATAAGCAGGCCAGTCTCTGTTGGTCAAGTTACAGTTTTCCGTTTTTCTTGAGTAGTTTTTTTTTTTTTGCTGCTTGTACAGATGTGCAATGTTCTCATTAGCAAGTGTCATGCATGACATTCAGTCATTCAAATCAAGCTAGGGTGTGCATGCTGTCATTTTCCTAATAACAGTCCATGCAATTGCAAAAATGTCAATCCAGGTTTCAGAAATTTGAACAAAACCAGCCCAAACTGGCTTTATCAGGTTGACAGAGCTCTTGGTGCCCTTGAGTGATGATGCCTCATCTTGAACCAGCTCCATCCAGCTGTTTCGGATATGGGGCATGTGACCTACTGCATCACCCAGAGACTGATCCCAGACAGGCTGAGAAAGGTAGATAGAAAGGTCCGCAATATCTGTCAGAAACACATCTGTCAGAAGAACATCTCTGAAACTGTCACTTTGACATTTATACAGGAATTCATTATGGATTTAATGCACTTATAAAACTTGAAATGTTCTCAGTTCTTAGAATTTCCTGCATATTAAATTTTGAATAATTAAACTATGGTGCAATGCTGCCACCCAGTGTTTCTTTTGCACAAACTATCTTAAACACTTATGTGTGAGGTATCTGTTACATCACCCATTAAATAAGAGCCTAAATTATATCAAATGTATAACCTCTAAAAATATTTCAGCGCCAAATACTTCTCTTAAAACTTTTCATATTTCTTCTCACCCAGCTCTCTACAAATAAAAGATAGGGTGCGTGCTAACATGGACAGTCGGAACTAACGGAGACACATGCTCTAACAAGGCATAGCCTGCACATACAGAAACAGAAGTATTGTTTGTCCGCACATGTGCAGTGTATACCTTGTTGGACACTACTAGACTCATGCCCTGTTTCTGAGGATGCCAGTAGTGATGCAGCAAGCCTTAGCTGTGATGCAATGCAGGCTAACCGATGCGTAGCCAATGCTAGGACGTTTTCCAGTGCATGCTGACAGAAACACGGGCCATGCTTTATTTACAGCATGCTGTCCAGAGGAGTGAGGTGAGGCTGACCTGCTCGGGGGTCTCGCCCTGTGGGGGAGTGAAGTCAGGACAGGACTGCCCTGCTGCTTTGGCCATGTCCTTCATGTTCTGCACCGGGCCTCCTTCAGCAATGCCAAAACTCTGCACAAAATAGCACGCCCTGGACCTCTTACAGTGTAACACATATGTATACAGACATACACAAACACACACATACAACACAACACATACCACCACACACACTCACACCCATACACCCACACACAATCAGCAGGCTATTTCAATCCTTGCCCTCCCATCTACATGTATGTATGCTGTATGTGTACTGGTGGGGTAGGGAGTGTCACACTGCACAAACTCACCCTCTCTTTCAGCTGAGGGTCAGAAACGATTTCCACACCTGAGCAGTGTACGTTGTTCTTCACAATGATGTCAGCAGTCTGTAACACATCCAGTTCTAGCTGTAAAGACTGAGTTGCACTAATATTCCCCATTCATGGTTGCAAGATCCTTCATACATCTTTACATGTTTCAATACAAGTACTCTTTCTTCTATTTTTTTTTCCCCAAACTTTCAAAACTCTCCCAACTTCAGGGTAAAATACCTGCCATGGCAACACTAGTATACCCCACCTTTATCACCATGGCACTGCCCTGTCTTGCCGTTTATGAGCTGGCAGCTTCATGCTAAGCCAGGAAAGACATCTTATTCCAAGAATCATGCAGCTGATTTCTTTCTTATTCCTTCACAAAGCAAAATACTGAGCTTTTACTGACAGCAAGGAATCTGAGAACAATTTCTGCTGGACTGGAAGACAGTAAGACCCATGGAGGAGACTATAAAAATGTTATATCCTCATCTTCAAAAAAACAGTCCACAGTGGTCATAATCTATCAAAAGAAAAATTTAACTCCTGAAAGTCACAGTAGCTTCCAAAATAATTATTATGTTACTAATAACTTCTCTCAACATTACCTCCACCTTTTATGATGAATTAAAGTTAGAGAATAAATATGACCTGTTTAAGTTAAAATATGATTGCATTTGAAATCTGCACGGTCTGTACAGTCTATGATGTCACAAAGACAGACTCACCTGTCGAGCTCGTCGCATATTGCTGGAAAACACGTTGGTGAACTTCACTTCCCTGAGGTAGTTCCCTGCAGCCTCTGCCTGCTGCTTTCCGATTTCTGACAGAGGAGAGTCTATTCCCTGACCTGGAGGAACCAAACACAACATACTGACATGACAACAGGACTTTACTCTGTATTCACAAATACATGAATGCCTGTAATTGTGTTAAGACCATGAAGCAAATTGTATAACCATCTGTACTGAGAGAGAGCGAAAATGCAAATTGTGGAACAAATTAAATCATTTCAAATGGATAAATATATTTTAAAAAGGAATGGAATCCTTGCAGTCAATTATTTGTCTCACCATCCCAACATACATAAAGCTAAATGTAACAGACTCCAGCAAAACCCCTAGCCACTGTTTATAAGCATGAATATTATGGTTGGAAAATTCTTTGTAAGCATAGTAATGTGTGACACGGGATATGAGATAGAATGATTACATTATGGTTAAACGTGAATATTTTATTTGTGCATAATGTGGCAAAATCTTCATACTTCTGGATTTGCTAGCGAGGTTGAAAAGAAAATCAGACTATGTGGGGATACCAGCATCAGATCTGGGGGGCACCAGCATATGGAATGGCTCTAAAGATCCAATTATAGGGAATATTGTGGATTTTTTTTAGTGGGAAGGGTGTGGCTGCAAATAAGAATGAAACTACCTTGCAGCAGCTTGTCCTTGTTGTACTGGGTTTCCCCACTGGAAAAAAAACAACAACAATGAAACAGGGTATTACATATTGGCAAGTGTTCATATAGTATTCATCTATCAGTACACTCCATGAAAAGAATGGAGGGTACAGCATAGTGTTAAAACAAACCACTGTGAAATTAAAAACGTCAAAACCAAGGAAACATTTTTTTCTTGTACCCACCAATTACGTAATACAGAAATCATCTCAGTTACAACCATCAACTTGACTTCCTTGTAAATGTTCACATACTAAATAAATAAATCCAATTTTCCATAAGACCAAAATGAATTTCGAGCATTAACTGAAATATGCCTATTAAATTACTAAGAGATACTACTATAATCCCATATGCACACTGTAACCATTCAAATTTAATATACGAAAAGTATTTCAATGCACATGCTTGGGTTTCCACGCCATATTTGGTGTAGGAGTGACTGGACAGGAACTGCAGCTATCATACCACGCTTTCCCTACATGCTACTGCAAAGGGCAGCACCAAGTGAGAAATACTACACGCTTCTTCCTAAACACTGACCACACAAACGGGATACTGCGCTAATAATTCGCCTGCTATTTTGACCTTCATGCACATACTGCGGAGGTTAAACGTAACGCCACTCAGTTTCCCACCACTGAAACGGACTATTACGTGCCAAAGCACTCATCGTATCGAGAAGGTTATAATTTAAATCCCCCAAATATTCAACTGGATTCTATATAAATATTCAAGACTGTGCATTCCAATAGCTCTTTACAATTGTGCTATCTGCCATAGATTGTCATACTCAAATCTTCTTCTGGTACTCTCCAATCTGACAACCCTTTCGCCTCTTAGCGATTCACTGCGCGGATTGTGAAGTCCTGCTGGAGAAATACTACAATCTGTAAAGATTTTTTTGCAGGTTTATGCGTATACTCGTTTAATTTAAGTGTACTGCCATATTGCTTTCGCCTTCTGCCGATTCCAGCACTCAGGACAACTTGAAACCACTCTTGCTGACAATATCACCAGAACGTAATTTTCTAAAGAATAAACGGAAAGCAGACAAACTGCGCTACTTACTGTCTGACCATGGTTAAACCAAAGGTAAGCATTGCCATGGTGTGTGTGTGCGCTTGCTGACAATCTTTGCTCCGCAGCCTTTTAACCCTTTTTTCCACCAGTCCTCAGTTAGCTCACTTGTAGCATGTCCACGGCTTGGTGCCGTCAAAGATAATCGATAGTCAAGATCCTGTTCTCCAGTGGTAAGAATGGGTCCCTTTTCTTGGGATAACGTGAGTCACCACGGAGTAGAACGTTCTAGGCCGATTTCGTTTCTTGAATCATTGAACGCAGTCATAACCAGCATATACACATATGCAGTGCCTTTAACTGCAAACGACAGAAGTCATTTCAAATGTTACTGGACAGTGAAACAAACACATCCCCTGCGTTCTAGTTTAATTGAAAAGAACATTGACAAGTATAAGATCTTGTAAAAATATAGGATGTCTTTGATGCGGTGTAGCGGCAACATGATGACGAAGACACGCTTCCAACGCTGATTGGTCCTAGGTTTACAGTTGTTGTACTTTTATTCTATCATTTAAATAAACAACAAAAATTCTCATGCGAAAACACTCAAAAATAACCCTACAATAACAAACCACTACCTTTCAGTTTTCAAGAGACAATGAGTCATGTAAGATCCGCATTTTAATGAAGACCATTTGTTTGTCATTTGAACTACTTTTAGCCATTGGTTTTCTGAATTTCCCAACGGAAAGGAAAATAGCAGTAGAAAGAACCTGGGACCTTGAAATCGGCATATGCTTCGTCCATGGCTTGTTCGCTGCTCATATTCACTCTGTAGTCCACCAGCTGATCGTGACCTCTGAGCATGGTGCAACCCCTGCTGTATTACATGTCACTATTTGGTCAACATTAAATGCAACTGAATCTCAGCACTGAAAAACTAAGTCAAGCAAACGGCTTGTCTGTTTCTTAATCTTCTTAAACTTCACCTGCAAACTTCACTTTGGGGTATCTCTTTTGGGACTGGGACGAAAAAAAAAATCAACAGAAGGGAATTGGTGCAGTTTCTTTATTATCATCAATGTTTTTGTCTTACTTTTCATTACAGAGGGAGATGGCATGACAGAACAATATGAAACAATACTTCAATAAAAAAATGAACAAAACATTTTTTTTTTTGCTATGGTGACTTTATTAACTGAACAACATGTCTGCATCCTCCATAGCTCTAAAAAATCAATTAATGAATTAATGATCAATTGCAGAGACATCAGTGTTGTGTTCAGCATTAACCCTGAAACTGGAATAACTTCTAAACTAAATAAAGCCCCTGAACTGACTCAGGGTAATTGTTTAAAGAACACTGTAATGTAGGTAAAACTCAAGTCCTGATGGACCACCGTTCCTGCAGGTTTTGGTGGTTTCCATTCAGGCAGCAGCCAATTTAGAAAAACAAGGAAGTGATGACAGAACAAAGTATCCTGACAACAAAATAGATGGAGCCACCATATGTTAGCAGTTAACTCATTTGAACTTGACTACAAAATGCTAAACCTGTGAAACCAATACCTAACTGCAACTCCACCCTTTTGTACTGTTATGATACTGCGTTCCCATTGCTAACATAAGGTGTGCACTCTCTTTAACACACAGATTATTCTCACAAGTGCTGAGTCACCAAAACCCAGCAGACACCCTGGCCCTCTGAAAATGGAGTGTGACACTCCTACTGCACGGCGACTCGGGGCCAGCCCAAGGCCGGAGTCTTAGCTGTTGCGAATAAAACATTCCAGTGGGAAGTATGTTTGAAACGCTCTCACAAATAACGCTCAGGCAGCCCCTTGCTAAAGGTTTGCACCAGCTCTGTGGTTTACATTTTTTCTTGTGGGTGTATTTCTGTGAGTTCTGTAAATGTGTTTTTCAATGTGTTGTCTTGACTGTTGTTCCATTTTGCAAGTTTGCATGTTAACAACAGTGGGGAAATAATGTCCCCATACAATCCATTATTACCAGCATGTTTCTCTACCCCTACCCCCACCCACGCTTACTGTATTTCATCACAATCACATTCTCATTAATCCCCATTACGGCTGATACCCCATACCCCCATTTCCACCCCAATACATCCTCTGTTTTACATTTTTTTTTTACATTTTATAAAAATGAAAATAAAACAGATGTCATTTTATCATTTATGGCATTGCACTTGTTAAGGCCGAAGTCTCCTGCATAGTTACTGTGCAATAGATATGACTCATATTTGAGCAGCAGCAGAGGAAAACAATAGCAATATGAGGAGATTTATATTTTGTTACCCCTCGCTCCTCTGATCATTTTGGAACATGGATGCTAACCCCTTAATAACCTCTTAAAGCTTTTTTCCAGATGCCCCCCTTTCACACTCCCAAAATGGGCTGTACAAGTAAGCCAAGCAGGTGAACAGCACATGTGGTGGATGGCATAACAAAAGACACCACCATTCCCCCTCTTCAAATTCAAGAAATGGTCTGGCCCAAAAATACCCTATCCTGTTCCCTAAACTCTAATGCTTTGGTTTGGATACGGTATGACAGCTGATATCAGCCCAGCCATTGTAGACAGGGAATCTTCACCATAAATCATACTATATATTCAAGTACAAGGGCAGGAGCAAAGGAGGAGGGAAAAGGTAGGACCTTAATGAGCAATACCAGGGTGGTGATCAAGATGAGAAAAATATTTGCATATTCATATAAACAAAAACAATGATGTATCAAACATCCAGTTGCAGATCACTGTAACAGTGGTGACCAATAGGGCGACCTATTAGAGAATGGTAACATCCCTGACACGCCAATCAAAAGGGAGCAAACACATCTTGAAGACTGCTGCAGAACACTGCAAACAATTTCAAGTGAACACAGCTTTCAGTGCAAACCATAGCAAAATGTTTCCCATCTTGCACCCTGTCCTGCTCAGTATGAAGGCGAACAGCTCCATCATTCTCACAATGTCCAAAAAAAAAAAAAAACAGGAAAAGTGATGTTGCTATGACACAGACAAAATTCAAGTTAACAAGAATTACATATATATATAATATAGATATGATCTGATAAATAAAAACCAAAGGCTGAAGATGAACCAAATAAACAAACAGAAAACCCTAAATTAATTAACCCTAATTAATTAAATTAAGGTTAATCATGTTTGTGGAGGTATCTTTCCCAATTTCAGTTGACAGATTTGTTTGTTCTTCTTTTCAAGTAATTTGTGAAATAGACTGACCCTTCACATGGCACATTCTATTTTTGGAATGTTTTTTTTGTTTGGAATGTACATTGGTGGCAATCATCATGGAAACACCTTGCATGGGTAAACCAGCTGTTAAAAATGACAAAATGAAGAGCACATTATAAACAACATAAAGTCTTTCATTTGTCCCATGGTGGAGTATTGTTTTCAGAGTGCTTTGCTTTAGAAGGTCTCACCTACACCATGATGAGATGGTCCACACTGCACATTCCATTGTGAATAAACCTTCTCTCAGATTCAGAAACCAAGCAAGGCTGCAACTCATGCAACTGACTGATCCTCCAGTCCAGCAAGGATTACATATACCTTACAATTAAACACTACCACCCAGCCTCTCTAACATACAACTGTTTGCCCCTCTTACAGTCACAAAGCCGAAGGGGTGGGCAGTCAGGTTAGATGTGACTGGTACAGGGTATTGCGACCATCACTTTGTCACCTCTTGTTTCCAGTTTATTTCAATTTCAGTGTACAGAAAATATTAACGCACACACTGGGAGAAAAATACTAATGGAAAGGCAGAATTCCCCAGTGTTTAAAGGAATCTTGATAATGTTTACACTATGCAGGACATACAAATAAAGATTAATAAAGTTAGAGGTGCCTTCTGTGTCTACCCTGACTGCTCGCCCCTTTTTAGCCCTCACAAAATGTCCCTCCCAGACCCCTGATTCACTCAGTCCACACCACATGACTCTCTGAATCACTGAGACTCACTGAGTCTCCTTCAGATGAACCCACATTCCACAGACTCAGTCAGTCTTCCTTTAAGCACATTCTTTCACAGAGCCACACCTTCACTCTCCTGAGTAAGTATGTTAATGCCCCCTATAGTTCAACCTGCTCTAGTCTCGGAACACAGATTGCCAGATCTCAACAGATCTAAAGATTTCTCCCTTACTGTCTGGGAAAAGCACTTATAGCAGCAATCACCAAACAAGGGACATGGCAGCTTAAAAACTGGCCAGATTCTATAATTCTGACCGGATTCTATGCAGTTACGGAAGTGTGAGGAATTTCACACATACTTCCTCTCGGTACAATTTGTTTTGAATCACTGTTTTCTCTTTAGACCAACCCTCACTGAATTAAGTGAATGGATTGAAAACAATGGTTATGTCCTGAAAAGTATGTGTGATGTTAAGCCTCTTCCATCACCCTACTGGTCTCTCTCGTGCTTTTTACTCACCACCAAAACATCATGAAGAAATCCAATAAAATAAAATACAAATACACCTAACTATCTATCTGCAGCTATACTCAATAATAATAATAATAATAATAATAATAATAATAATAATAATAATGACAGAATGAATGTACTAGCAACTGCTGCATGACCCTGACTTTGGTGTACAGTTTTCCTCCCTGCGGATCAACACATACACACACAGACACACAAAAACACACACATACATGTACAGCTCCGAGAAGAGCCAACATTAACTCAAAGAAAGAAAGAAAACCCAAGCAAGCACATTTGCCCTCAAAAGCTTTCAGTGATATTTTTTTAAACCATATTTTTCTTATAAAATATAGAGCTATATTGCAACCCAAACAAACAGCAAGTATGCGAAATGTCAAGTTTTATAAAAAAAAAAAAAAAAAAAAAAAGATTGTAATAACAAAACCCAAACACAAAGCGGTATCAGAGGTCGACATCCCGGACATTGGTAGGAGTGCCGGAGTGGTCCAGCAGGTCCACACTCTTGTTTTTGGGGCCCCCCTGATCCTGTTTAGCAGCACTTTGACCCTCCTTTAGACTGCTCACCAAAACACTTTCAATCTGCTCTTGACATGCCTTCAAACAGTCCTGCAGTACAAACAGAAATACAATGATAAGAAACAGGAATAAATGATAAAATGACTCATTATTACACATTATGTCATGTGGAATACATGATAAGAATCATTCAGCTTGGCTCATGTTTAGATATATTTCTGTATACTCATTTGAGAATATTTACAAATCCATTTTCTTCCATTGCAGTAGTTGTCTGGTATAATAGTCTTGACTCTTGATGTTTTACCCATAATAGGGCATCAGGTAAAAATGCATCACGTTTAAGGCTCAGACTAGCTGCAATTTGATTGGTGCCCTCACATATAAGAAGGTGGATTTGTTTGGCTGGAATGGTTATCATTGGAAATCATTGTTATATCAGTTAAAACCATCTGACATTGTTGTAGTGATGGAGCAAGCCAAAAAATGCAACGGGGCATTCCAAATTCAAGTTCAATTAAATTCAAAATATTTGTTTTGCATTGCATTCAAATTCATTGCTGAATCTTTACAGAAGCAAACAATTAACTACATCTCTCTCTCTCTGCTCATTCCTTTCTCTTTATCCTCCCTCTCTCTCAGAAGCTCGAAAGCACCAGACAGCAGCATGAAGTCTGACTGTGCGTGTCCCGTTGGTACTGAAAGAATGTACGTGGGCTCGCGGAATGAGGCGGAAAGCAATCTTATGGAACACACGGCTAATTGAAACAGTATGTCCAGCAGAGCAGGTCTGCATCACAGATGCCAGCAGGGGGCAGCACTGAGTGCTGTTTACTAACAGGTCAGAGCAGTAGGGCTTATCCATTGTGCTTTGCTGACCCTGCGCTGAAGCTTAATGAAAAGCCTGACAGAGCAAAGCCAGGCAGCATTTCAGAGTCCAGTTTTGGTAAATGGTATAAACCCCTAAACTGAAGATTTACAATGAGAACAGCACTATTTTGTTTGTTTTTTCACCATGGCTGAACCAAAACTGCTGTGTTGGGAGTAGGGGGTCCTCTGGCACGACCACAGCTTACCTCCCCTGTCCAAAAGCAAGAGTTTTGCAGCATGTTTGACACCATATCAACTTGGAGTTCCAACAGAAAAAGTGGAAGGTCTTGGTGGGTGGGCATCCCTACTTCTACAACAACGACAGGGGTTGGGGGGGGACACAAAACAAACTAGCGTCACAGAAACAACCCCCCCCACCCCACAACTGCTTGGTCATAAAGACTGCAAACTCTTCCCAGAAAATGGAACTAAACCATGAAACATGCAAGTGGGAAAAGGCCTGTGTCTCACCACAGGAATGCAAAGCCCTTGTTTCTGTGAGAGCCGCTCCCTCCGCACCACACATTACAGTGAAACCAAGTCTCACTCAACAGACAAATGCAAAGATGAGCTCTCTCATATCTGCTCATGCTCTGGAACCCCGGGGTCTATCACATTGCTCGGGCGGGGTCAGAGAGATATGTCACAGCTTAAGGGTGTGATGTCACAGTGGCATATCAGTTATTGGGCGGAGTCTAATAGCATGCTCACTGCTGGACAGTTTGACTGTCATGTACACGGCATTCAAACGCCATTTCCTCCCACTCATGCCTTTCAGGTCCTGCCCACTTCTCACACAGCCCCACCTCTCTGACCACTTCCACTGAAGGATGCTGCCATGGTTATGATGGAAATACAAAACAGAAACTTTTCTGTGTTAAGTAAATGCATAATATTCGTCTCACACACAAACACACACACAACACACACACACACACACACACACACACACACACAACAACACAAAGTTTTTTCAACTTTCCATCTCATAATGAATAAGGTTGGGATTTAAGCAGGGAAAAAAACTGAACCTAGATCTGCACTCCTACTCACTTTATAAGCACAAGCCCTGGACTTCATTCTGAAAGCAGTACAGCCGGTCTGAGTCACAGAGTTAACTGCAAATGTGGGCGCTCTGCTACTCAGACTGAGAACGTGGGGGGAATACAAAACCACTTGTGGATGCGCTCGTGGGTTGACATTAATCTTTTCCTCTTACTCATTTCCTTACCGAGATGCCATTCAGCAGATAAAGCGCCCCTCCCTGCTGCAGACACACGGGAAAGCACGGCGGAGTCACTCACCACCTCCGTGTTGGTAATTTTGGCCAGCAGGTCAGTCAGACTGTCCCCAGACAGGGACTGGTCACTGCTGTCCAGCTGGAGTCCGCAGATGGCCGCTGCAACACTGCCGCCGGCTATCATGGAGGGTGGGCACATGGCAAAGCTGAAATCTGAGATGGACAGAAAAATGAGCATGAGCAGCCCAGATTTACCACAGATTTACCACAGATAATCCTCCACCACACCCACCTACACCACTTCCCTTTAATCCCTAAATCACCAATCACCAATAAAATAACCTCCAGCACTCAGCTCATACCCACTGTTATAAGCCTAGCCGTACAGGACAGAACAATAAACCCTACCCCTTTTGGGGACATAATTTAATAATAAATTAAAAGGACTTCATCTATCCCACATGGGGCAAAGAGAATAACACAACACACAGGAAACTCTTCTCGGTGACAGAAGGGCTAAGGTGATAGCAGGGCTTAGGGCTGTATGAACAAAGGGGAAGACTCAAACTGAAACACATTCTAGCCCCCTACCCTTGGAGAGTCTGACCCATGTTTGAGCTGCCGTGTCCCTGCACTGGTGACTGCTGCGACCGTGAGCTCTGCTCTTAGATAATGAGGCCAGAAATCTGACCATCTGAGACTACATCTGTCTCCCCTCTTTTCCTCACAACTCACTTCCTCCTAATTGTGGATGGTCAGATTATGGTATTATCATATCATATTAAGTTTTAAAATGTGGTTTGTATTGTCTGTAACTTTAAGTGCTGCTGCCTTGAGAAGGAAATTTTGAATCTCAACAGGACGAACTTGGATAAATAGAAGTTAAATGACTTAGAAATGTTAAGTCGATTTGGCATTTCAATATTTTCACTCTTAAATGATTTCCTTTGTGTTTTTTCATGACCTTCAGGAGATGCATGCTACCTGCCTGGAATGGTTTTCTTTGACAGTAAAGGACCACATTGGGACAATAAATACGATCCAGGACTGTCCAAGGAATGTGGCCCTCATAATATTCTCACGACCAAATCCAAACATAAGTGAAACACTCCCTAACATTTGTGAAGCACTTGTGTCTTCTAGCCCACACATTTTATAAGAATGTAAATTCATTTCCCTTACCGAAACTCTTGACATTTAATGGTTTCCTCAGTAATTGTTTCATGAATGCCTTTCTCTCTGATTTCATGTGTGCAGGGGGTTATTATGCAATGCTGAGCCTGACTGTCTTAAGGAAGACAGCTGCATCTAACACAGCCAACATCAGACACAATGAACACACAGAAAAACATACCAGCGCTTATTACTGACTGCACAATACTAAGTGCTTTACCTTCTTCTGATGGAGGGCTGCTGTCCTACAATTCTACTGCAACATAGGGAAAAACAATGGGAGAAACGCAGAGGGAAAAGAGGGAGAAAGTGAGAATGATACAGAGTGAGAGAGAGACATAGAGAAAGATAGAGACAATGAGTAACACGATGGTCACAGGACAGAATTAGGTGGGGCAGATGTAAACGAGAAGCAAACTGGAGCTTTCTCAACTGGCCATTTTTTCTTTTTTCTGCATCATTTTTCTACTCCATACTCACACTGTTTGTTTGCAGGTTAGTAAATGCATGACTTAACAGACACAAATGCAGAAGTGCTTTGATGGCAGAGTACCTGTAGCACACAGAGCAATGAAGGTATGCACGTGCTTGCGGATCAGCGCCAGCTTGTCGCGTGGCAGCGCAAGCCTTCCCAGGATGTGCTCGATGAAGTCGTTTGGCATGACAGCGGCCAGGTTCCACTTCAACTTCCCCAAGACCACTAGCTCCCACTGCTGGAAAGAGACAGCACAACACCCTAACTACATGAGCACCACCATCTTTCAAAAGCATGTACCAACACCATCTACCGCTGGTGTGGGCGAGGAGGGCCGTATAGGTTTCTGAACTCTGTGTCAACTTCTGCTTTTATTGGATTTTGGTTTTAAGGAAAATGATTGTTCTGTTTCTAGTAGTCAAATAAAAATAAAATGCTTTAGTAACAACAACAGAAACACACAGCAGAATTGTACTGTAATACTTAAAGAGAATCATGCTGGGACAGAAAACTCGCCTTGTTTCTATTTTATCCAGGAAACGTTTGAGTAAGGGAATGCTGAATGAGTAATCTTGGAGAGTTCCTGCTCTTACATTCCTGTGTCCAGGAGACCAGAACGTTCTCTTCCCCATGCCCAACGAACCACGTCTGCTTAGTCATGATTCAGCCCGGCGTGGGAGCTTCCAAATCCCCCCGTCTTCCAGCCAGAATGTGGCCGTTCAGCGCTGTTGAGCTCCAGGACTGACCACGCCCCGTCTCTCATTTCGCACGGTGTCCGACCTTATCTCAGAGAGGCTGGTATGGATTCAGGCTTTTGTTGTAGCAGGGTACTATCACACCAGAACCATCTAACCACTGCCTTGACTGAAGACAATGATTAGTTTATGACCTGGGCTAGAAACAACCTGAGACCACACATGCCTCTCTCAAATGAGATGGTCTACAGAAGCAATGTGCTTCTCCTGAACCACATAAGGGGCAGTGCTACAATGAACTAACAGTCAGCTCTTGATGACACAGTCAATTGGAAAAAAACATAATATTTTAAAAAACACCAACATGGATGAAAAAATATCTAAGGAATGAATCAAGTCACAAACCATGACAAGCTCCTAAGTGAATTAACCATAGCCAATCCTTATCTCAACTGTCAGACAGCACTTTATTGCTGGGCATCCTTTCCTAATATCAGCTCTCGAAGACTCCAAAAGCTTCTCATGTGCTTGTGTTCATGGCATACCCAAGCCATTTGCCTCTGGATGAGACATTCAGAGTCTGAAAGTCAGTGCTTTCTGATTAATTAGCAAAGAATCTAGAAAATCGCATCCCTGCACCACAAAAACTCAACCTGAAAGCTGTTGTGGGCTCAGAAACACATGATCAATACCGAGTCGGTAGAACAGCAAACCACCACGTTGGGGCAGCGTGCTTCTTGCTCTGTGATGGATCAGTCCCTGGCAGTGTGTCTGCTGCCAGTTAAGCCACTTTCTTCAACCCACAGCCAATCAGAAACAAGTGTGACCCAATCATGGCCTCCGCAGCTGTACTTGCACCCACTTCCTTAGCACAAGTGTGCCAGGCAGCACCTCCTTAGGCCCTTTTATGAGAAATCCTTACCAGAAAAGGGAAAAAAAGCAGAAGATGTGACTAATTTAAGTGATGACCAGTTTCCTGTTTCTATCTGTTGACTGAGAAGGAAGTCATGCAGATATACTGGTTCTGTCCAAATATCTCCGAAGCAGCATCGTCCCTTCCTCCCTTGCTCATTTCACTAATCTTAATGGCTAGTGTATACAAGCTCTGTATACAAGGTCAAGTAAAGAAGGAAAGAGGGGCTCAACACTTTTCCAGAGGTATCATCAGTGCTCATCTTGGATCAGGGTTCAGTTATCCACATCCTTACCTTATCCATTCAGATTATTAAAGTAAAACTCACTCTAGTTCAGTTACAATATTTATCGTCATCTCAGAGCCAGGTTACTAGTCCAGGATCAGGTTTCCCCTGTTCTAACTCTATGGTGCCAAATCCTATCCAAGAAGGGCTAATGTGGGAGTCAGCTTTTGTTCAAGCCTAGCTCTAATTCTCCCGCGTCAAGTTTTTAATTGAAGCTCATCATTAGTTAATGAGCTGAACTGCTTAAATGCGAGACATAAACAAGTTTTCACCCTCACCAAACTGTCTGAGATAAGATTGGACACCCCTGATATAACCTTATCCATTATTAACAAATCCGCAAACCGACCACACTTCACCATCCCTGCTCAGAGAAACTATATCACTTATACCCACGGATAGTTCCTCCTTGTTGATATCCTGACTGGGCACTGACACCACAGCAAACTTCCAGCATTCCTGGGCCAAGACAGAGGACACCTATAGCCACAGTGGAGATAGCCTTTACTCCAGATGCTTAATCACTTATAGGCACCTGGACAATTTTCCAAGCTTTCTGGCCTGGGCTACCTGCCAGGTATACCAACCACAGATATTGTGGGATACTTCAAAAGAAGTAAATGACAATTGGTTGATTAGCAAACTGCACTACCAGATGTTTAGCAGAACTAAACCACATGTGGATGAGAAATTGGTCAGCATCATAATTAAGGCCTGTGTCTCAGGCTAGCACATCTGCCCAGACCCAAGGAGCAGCTGAAATACTTTGTTGTTTGTGCATGTGAAATTTCTTTAACCTTTTAGACACCTGTGCAACTCCTGAAGATCACTGCCACTTTAATAAATAAACATCTGCTTTCACCAACATCTTCAGTAAAATTCTTCTGTCACATACATTTTTAACAATACCCTTACCTGAACATTTTGCCAGTATTTAAAGCTCTACAAAATTTTCATACATATATCTGACTCAGGCCTGTCTCAGAGTCTCCTGAGGGCTCCATCTCCACAGGCCTATTTCCCCAATGTCCCCTCTGAAAGCACACCCCCAGTCCTGGTCAGTTACAGTGTTTCCTGGTGTTTTTGCAGCATTTTAGCATTATGTGATTCATTTCATTATGAATGCTTCAGCTGATTGGCTGAAGTACCCTCACAACTTGTTTCCA
Organism: Albula goreensis; assembly: GCA_022829145.1. Classification (NCBI taxonomy): domain Eukaryota; kingdom Metazoa; phylum Chordata; class Actinopteri; order Albuliformes; family Albulidae; genus Albula; species Albula goreensis. The sequence goes on from CM040765.1 coordinate 13,606,643, forward strand.
AGGCCTAGATTGGCTAATGAATTAAGAAAATGGTAAAGGGAGGTACACATCTCTGCCACCTTGCGTTATGCCACAGCCACACTGCAAAGAGGGATGGTGTACTGTCAGGCAGAGAAGCTTTATCAGCTTGTTGGAATGTAGCCAGTCCGAACTGGCTTTTGCCACAGAATGGAGAACCTGGTTATGTAACAGAGAAAGGGTAACACCCATCTAATGTGACATTGACACAAGTTAATGTAAATGTGCCACAGGGAAAGGTTTATTTTGTGCGCACAACTTTTCCTGGAAACACTAGCAAAGCAGCTATATAAACAGAGACCTCCAGGACTCCGCTCATAAAGATTCTCACAACAGGACTGCTGGTCAAGCTTCCCCTCGTCTTCCCGTTGCTTGGCAGAAAGCAGTGCCCTCTTCAACTTACTCATTGTTCTGCAGTGAATACGTCCTCACCACTAGGCGGAGTTACGGGCCACTTTGAAGAACATAATTAAAAGTCTTGAGTTCAACTTTATTTAAAGAAGCAAACAGATAGTCTCCTACAGTTTAATTGTTCGTTTCCAAACTACTTCGTGTTTGTTTTAACAGCCGTATGCATTTCAGTTTCATAAGGATATTATAAAGGTATATACACAAAGAGAGTGTCGCGCGGTGCGCATACCGTTTCGCACTCATACATTTCTATATAGCCAACTATAAAAAACTAATAACCTTCAGAATACTTTTAATCCAATAATTTCCAGTGAGTAAGGGGTGCAACAGACTAATCTTTGGGGTATCTACAAGCAGGGCATCAATAAAAGCAGATATATCCTCTTTAAACCAATTTGATTATCATTTCTGAAACATAATATGACATTTAAATCGTGGATTTAACCGTGAAAATCCAGCGTTCCTTACCAGCAGCTGCTGTGGTTTTATGGCGTTATCCGTGTAGATGCATAGCTTTTCTGCGGATAGAGGCCGCGTCTCCTTCAGCTTTGACGCGAGAAACATGCACACCGCCCCAAGGAGTTGCAGGTGACATTTCCTGGTGGGTACCACAGCTAAAAACCTGTCCAGATAGTTTACAGCCAAAGGAAACACCTCTTCTTCGCATTTCTGCTCTTCGCAGACCTGGGACAAAAACAACACCAATTTGCCTTATTTTATTTTTACTAGGCTATACCTTATCCCAAATACAGACTGTCGCATATGCCTAATTAATAAAAACGAATAATATCAATAATTATGTATCAGAACAAATTACCTCCACTTTTGCATATAATAGGCTATTTACTAGGAGAGCTTACGAATTTTCTTTTAAAAGTGTAGCCTGTATATCTTACATTAGTTGCATGTTCTGGAGTGTTCTCCAACATTGCAAGAGCACGTGTTAGAAATAGCATTCTTTCAGTTCACTCCGTAAGAAATTAATTCGAGTCACAGTCACTCCAGCCAAGAATGTTGCGCAGTCCAGGAACTGGTTTTGTAGCTCGCATATTCAAAAAAATATTTAAAAATATTAAGAACTTATATCGAGCATATTTTCAGGGTTGTTAATATTACTTTGCCCCTATAGAACAGTTACCGACAATTCATACGAATGTAAATCGAAAAGAAATGCAATTAAATAGACGAAATGAAAACTTGGTGGCACATGTTTCTGTAGAAAGCGTCAGATCAGACAGAAAAAAACTATGCAAAAATGTGTTACAAATCTCTGGTAAATATAAACTCAGCCGTTTTATAACTGAAATAATACTGATAGTACAGTTACCCTTCTATTCCGAACTGTACAGACAGAAATCATACAAGCGATTTCTAAACACCGTGCTTAATTATTTGGCCAATGATTTCGATCACCCAACAGAAGTGTGAGTAAGGGAGGACGAGGGCCCAACTCTGTTTCGTGAACACACAGGCTATCTTCTTCAGAAAAGCATATTTCAAGAAATCTTCCTCAATTATACTTTTAGACGGCAATTATGTTGCAAATACGAATTTATCAAACATGCATGACCTCTTGAAAAATGTATGATTTATACGAATACAAGTTCTTCTAAACGAAACCACAGGAACTTAATGGTCAAAACCAACATGGCGTTATTCTCAAAGCATCGTGCAGGGATACGTATTGTCAGCTACTGCATACGTAGGCAAGACAGTACTTATATAAAATTCTAATTATTTCATAGTACTTTTTAAAATGTCATTCGTATGCATTACTACAAGAAGTGCCCTTTCTTAGTTTCCGTTCAGCCAGGCTAGGTTTCTCACCACATTCAGTCATGGTTTTAATACAGCTGGCTCGCTTCAACGCACAACTTATTATTGTTATTATTATTATTATTTTATTTTATGTATAAAACAGCCTACAGATGCACAATGAAAGCCGAGTCAAATAATGAAGAAAACAGGATGGGGTGACATCGAAGACCAATCCTTTCAGCAGGTTTTAACACGAAGTGTCCGGCGCCGAAGTGCAAAGATAACTGTTGCTCACTAACCTCCAACATCCAAGTCGTGAGCATTCTCCGCATAAATGGTTGAATTTCCTTTTGGACACATTCAAAATAAGAACACCGGGGCAGAAATCGTTCCTCAATGGTCAACAGGTTCCCCAAAACCCTGCCTTCTTGAAGCAGAGTCGGATCTGGACGGGCTCTGATGACGGTGTCCTTTTCCAGGCACAGGAGTTCCATGATTATTTCGGTTCTAAGCCTTTCAAATACACTGAAACGTCACAATATGCAGAAAAATACAGAAAAAGCTGCAGGCAAACTCTATTGGAAACATGTAAGCGAGACTGGAAGAGCTGCTCTGACGGATTCTGCCTCCGTTGTGAGCTTCTTCTCTCCCAGTGAGCCCCGTACTTTTGCTTTCTTCTAACTATGTGCAACGCGAGTGACGCAAGCGCCTCGCGAGCTGATTATGTAGCCAAACAATTGGCCAGAAGCTGCGCTCGTGTACAAGACTCGACTATCATGTAATGCACCATAATAGTCATTGATGCAAAACAAACAGAACGCATTCAAATAATTGAAATATTTTTTAAATATGAGGTGATTGTTCTGCTACATACCTGGGGATATTTACTGAAACAATCTTAAACTTTACATAACCACAATCCATGTAAACACGGATATTATAAATGGAACCAATTATGCTGAGGTTGCCTATATTCTCCGGTTTGATCAGTTTATCTTATTTTTAAGCCAGTATCTGCTTCAGAACACATTGCACAGACTAGATCTGTAAGTAATAGGGAAAAAGCTATTCAAAGAAAGTTTGTGAAATCAATTTTAAGTAAATGTTAATTTACTTAATGTTTCATTTTCAGGCGTTCTAAACATTAATCTAAAACGACTATGTTCTTTGCCACAGTGTAAAAAAAGTCTACTAAAGCAACCCTTGTGGTCAGAAGAAGCGGCTTTCTAGGAAATGCAGCAAAGAAAAGCCCCGTTAAGGTCGCCGTGCAAAGATAGCACATCAAGATAGCTTGCCAAAATGTTACTTTGACAACTGCAATCAGTTAAAAGCAGCATTTGTAAATCCACGTAGGCCTAATTTTTTATTACCATATCTATAATCACAGTAACCATCCAGACTCATGATCAAATGGAGATGTCCTGGAGAACTTATGCAACTCGTGAGGCAGCCTCTTATCATGCCAAACATCAACATTCTCATGCATAGGAAAAACACGTTCTATTGCACACCATCACAGAGCAGGAGTCGCACAATAAAACGCACAATGTCAAGAATGCAGCTTTGCCAGTTACACTATGACTTCAGGATTGGGTAGTCGCCTTTTGGAGGTGGGGGTTTTAAATGTAACGTGTGATGTGTTTATTCATTCTTTATTTACAAATGTAATATGCATACAAAATATAAACATAAAATGTGCATAAACATGAAATACTAATTAACTATTTAATTTGGAAGGTTCCTTCCTGAAGAGGGAACGCTAAAGTTGCAGATAACATCAGCCGGTGCAGTTTACTGCCTTGAACACAGAGCATCTGCGACATCAGCCAAAACTGAGCGAAAAGGGGAAATACGTATCTCTCCAAAGCATTTTCTTTTTTGTTTCAAGATCATTTCCTCCCCTTTGTCACTTTTTGCTCAGCCAATAGCTATTGCGCGTGCGGCCGAGGAAGGCGGATTGTTACTGGGCAGACTTTTTCATGTAGGTAGGTCTATAAGCGTTCTTCTACTGAGGCCCTGTAGACCGCGACGAATTGGGCAACTATCGATCACCACGTTTTACTGTGTGCAAGCAGTTGTTTCTCATTTCATCAGCATAAAGAAACGCGAAAATACATGCTTTCAGCCCACCTGTGGAATTAGACTTAAGTCATGAATGGTGCATCATAATAAAAAGATCATGACATTACTAAGGCGCCATTGCTCAGCTGCGAAAATTGAGACAATAACATTTTGTGATACTGGTCTAAAGTTTTCAGATATAGCTGTATATAAGTAGTGCGTTTACTTATTTAAGTACAACAGGATAATATAACCACACAATTGTCCATGCTTCAAAAAGGTCAAAATGAAAGAAAAGTGTATGGTGCAAAATGATTAATCAAAAAATAAATTGTGATTTAAAGATTTACAAGATTTTTTTTTTTTTTTTTGCTTTGACAATTAAGACCAGATTTCGCTGGCACCAGATTGATTGCAGGAAACTAAGTTTGATACATGAAGGGTTCAGGGTTTATGCTGCTGAATTTTAATAGAGTAAACATACTGTATATTGCTTTGACAAGCTCATCAAAACAAACAAGTATGGTCGCATAAATAAAATAATAAAATCTCCATTTCAAGAGGAAGAGCTGACTCTCTAATATGTAAAAGTGATAGTAAATCTTCTACGATCTCTTGGAAAATCAACAAGATAACTGGAAAATAAAGTTGATTATATCAATCATGCTGTAACATAATTTCAATCTTGCAGTTCAAAGGAAAAAAGAGGGAGAAAAATGAATGAGTGAATAATGGAGAAAGATGGTGAATGAGTGAATGAATGAGGGAGAGATCAGAGAGAGGAAGAGCAAGAGAAGGAGGGAGAAATGGTATTTCTGTCACAGCACAAGTCGGATGTGTGTTTCAGTTGAGAATTTTAGGAAGGAAGACATGAAAAAGAAAATTAGTTCAGCTAAGTGATACCGCGGAGGAAACAGCTGGTGGCAGCTGATTGGCCAAGCTGTTGAAGCCCAGTGAGAATACAGAAGTGCCTGAGAAGCCAATGAACGAAACAGGCAGGGAACATCCCCAGACACACTTGTAATGACTTATTCCTCAAAAAATGAACACTGTATTTCTGTGAACGTCCTCACACACACACACACACACACACACATATATATATATATATACACACAGAAAAATGGAAAAATTGCCATGATGTTCTGGTGGATCAGTAATGCAGTGGGGTACATAGTCTTTGTATGGTTTGGGTACACTCAAATTCATGAGTATTTACTCAGTGGATTAAGGAACATGGCAGTGACATTTATTTTCATGTTGTGGCCTGTGCTCATGTAGAGGATGTTCTGGAATGACACCTCAGACAGTGTTTTCCATTTCCGCTAACTGATGATGAAGTTAACTGACTATCTCATGGGAGGTGGGAGTTTTTAATTCCTCCATCAGAATTAGAGATTCTAAAACCAGGCTAAAACTGGGCAGTCTTAAGGGACATACAGTGATGTTTTTTAACTACCTGTACACAGGGAATCCCATGCACATGTACATAATGGCCAGGTACTGAACTAAAAATAATGGGGACAGATGTGTTTTACAGGAAATGGGCAAAGCAGAGATTCAGTGGTAGAAGTCACACAAGTGTCGGCGTGTGAAATGACCGGAGATACCCGAGGTGATCCATTTCATTTTCATTCCAGTTACTTAATCGTTTTCCGCTCACTGCTGTTTCATTCAGTCATTTCTCATTTTCCAGTTTCAGCTGCTTAGAGTAGCAGTAGTACTGCGGTGACCAGGGGCGCAGATGGCGAGGGACCGGGGGGGAGGGAGGGGTTTCATAAGGACCCTGATCCGCCCCCCAGCCGCCTGTGCTGAGTTGTGGTGCAGGTGTGCACACCTGATCATGAATGGAAAGACTCAGATATTACCTACACACTGCAATATCACAGCGAGTTTCAGCAGCCCTGGAAAAATGTGCATATACCCTGTAAAAAGGTGAGCAGGCAGGATCAGGGCCAATGCATCAGGAACTTGTAGGCGAACGTGTGAGCGAGTGTGGGTGCACCATACCACACAGCTTCATGCATTTCACTGTCCTATTTTTAGCAACTAATAAACATCACTGACAGTAAGACTTTTGAAACTGTTCAATACACCCACACAAAGACAGCTGTACACACCAACGTCTGCAGCGCACTGATGCACACATACACACTGACACACTAACTCAACGATCAATGTGTTCTGAAAATTTGACAAGTAAAAAAATAATTGTCCATCATAATTCAGTTTGTCGCTGGTAGACTTCTTCCTAATAAAGATCTCTAAATCCATAAATGGCTGCTGTTGTTCTTATCATACTTCCAATAACAACATAAATGCACGTTGATCTGTGGAAGTGCTTGATATCTTTGATGTCAAGTGTCATGAGTCTGCATTTAAATGATGTTGACATCTTTTTCCCCCAAATCTATATATATATATTTACATACCCCCCAGCTGTGCCACAAACATGTGTCTTTACCCCAGGTGCTACCCAGAGGCCCAAATGACAGGACCGACTTCTTCAGATTTGCTAAATGTGGTCTAACGGACGGAGCACAAAACACATTCATTCAAATGAGTCCATTCGTTCATAATAACATCAAAGAAATGTCATATAAATGCCATAACTGACTAGAAACAAATTAGATGTACTTCATAACATGAATAGTGATACTTAACAGCTGTTTACAATCTGCATTTCTACAGCTATTTCCAGGCTATGAACAGATGTCATTATTATATATGAGTGTTATTACAATTTAATTACAACCCCAGCCAAAGTATATGTCATGTAAAACAGCCCAGCTTTTTGGCATGCAGAAATTAGAAATAATACATACTGCATTTGATTTAAAGGAAAAAGGAAAACATAAAAAAGCCTGAAGTCATAAAAACCAACTCATTTTGCTCATTTGCTCTTGATTCAGAGATTTAAATTCTGAAATCAGAAATGAATCATAAACCATTTTACTGAGGAATTCTTTTTAAAAATGTGTTGTTTGAGATTTAAAAGTGTATATGCACCAAGTGACAATTTGAAAATTACAGCTGCAAACGTCTGGCAGCAATGCACATCAAGAGCAAAACCACATAAAAGAGCAAATCTGGCATTACTCTTATAATTCTGAGAAGGTGGGACCCCACCTACAATCAAAACATTTTCAGTTACACATTTGAAACTCAAATAGCATTTTCCCTAGTTTGAGCAATAACTTATAGTCTCAATTTCAGAGGGCATGTCATTAGATTAACCTGAGCTTAAAATTGTTACACACATGATTGTGATGGTTTTCCAGTTCCAGTTTGGCTGACTATCAGTGATTGGTTGGCTATCAGAACACATACCCTGAAAACAACTGTCATATTAATTTGTTGACTGTGGGGCTCAATAGGGTCTTTCCCGAAACTATGGGCGAGCTTATGCCTCCACAATATGTACTGAGAATAGATGGGGATAATAATTTGACCAATGTCTGGGTCACACAGGAAACACGTGCTTCTCTAGTTGCAGGTTAGAGAAACCAGCGGCACCATGCAGCCTATGCAAACTATTCATTGCCAATGTTTAGGTGAGCATAGATAGCTTGTGAATCTCAAACTTAACTGCTTATTCTAGAGCAGGGTTGACAAGAATTGTTATATTGTTATATTGTTATATTGTTATATTGATTTCCCAAATGCAACGGACGGACAGTTTTTCAAGAGTGCACCATTTTTAGCAAAAGAAGAGGGATAAAAAAAGATATACATCAAAACACCAGCAAGGCATAATTCATAGAAAAAGACTCTCTGAAATACTGAGAAGTGGAAGTGTACTTTCTGTTGGCTTGGCCTTTGTTGCGTTGCCATGGCGACACTGCAGCCCTTGCTGTAGGCCTCTGACTGCCAGCTCAGGGGGTTATTTTGAGTTTGTGTTGCATGCAGATGTCAGAGCGGCAGAAGATTACAGGTACCTGTAGAGTGAGCCCAGGTGTTCTGGATACAAACCAGAAATCAGAAAGTAAAAGGTACGGGGCAACGAGAAAGACACAGACAAAGTGACTTTCGCATTTCACATGTTATGGAGAGTCTTTGGAGACTTCAATGGCTGCCACTAGACACAAAAGGGCCCACTCCACATCCATTATTAAATGGCAAAATGAAGCTCCCTAAAAGATTTAAAAATGTAAACAGACAGAGAAATAGGAAGGTATATCTGGAGGAGACAAACTTTGCACAGGAAGCCAGTGAACTCTCACAGTGCTTATGAAAAACAAACATGTTCATAGATACACCCACCAGACTGCTCTGTGACACCAGATTGTTTTTCACATAACTCTGCGACATCAGTGCAAATTTATAAACCACTCTCTGACAGCTCTAAACCTGAATGGAAATCTGACATCACAAAAGATTAATCATGAAATCTGTATACTTTGATCCACAGACAGCTTAGCTCTGAGAGTAATCAAGTCCCATGGCATTTCATTGCTTTTTATTTCATCAATGCTCATTTAAAGCTGTCTGAATACATGATTGCAACTTTATTCATGTGTCGTGTAGAGGAGCAAACAATTTAAACACATTTTTGACAAAAATGTCTATCATTCTAATTCACTATAAATGGCATTCCATTTCTAAGCTCTTGATTAGTGCACTTTATGACATTACTACACATGCTAAGGTCACTCTCTGTCATCAATATTCCCTTAGAGACCACAGTCTTTGACATCACAAACTATGTTTCTGCGAAATACCCTATACAACATTATGCAATGGCGATTGTATCGCAGTAATCAGATGATAGTGTGGTTTGTGTCTAAGGGATATTCTGCCTTTGAGTCATTGCTCTGCATCTGTAAATGTTCTCAGCGAATTACCCTGGCAGCAAGGGTTTCAGCTGGAACATGTTAGTCTGCGTTCTCTCCACTAAACTCAGATGGGTTTTAAAATCTCACAGTGCCTTTATTTTGAGTGTTAAATCCCACACAAAGCATTCACTCAACAAATGGCAAAAAATGTGCCATTTTGAATCAGTCCCATTACATCTCACCCAAGAATTGAAAGCTTTTGCTTGGTAAGTACAATGCAATATAAACATGGTTTGGCAACTCTATGAATGTTCCAATCCACCCAACAGAGAACAAGAGCTCCATTAAAGCCACCTTGTTCAGCAACATCTTTTAAACACTGTCCTCAGAACAGCCCAGTGCCTTTATTTCAACTCCATCATAACAGTATCATTCAACATAAAATGTCCTCATATGACTTGTACTTCAAGTGACTGAAACAGAAAACAGTCTGGGTGTTTTGGACTGAAAAAAGCACATGTGTTTGTTGATGGCTTGGTGTTGGATTTAACAGAGCAGTAGTATTGTTCTGGTCTGCAATGCTTGGGCAAAGACTCATTAATGGCTTGGCAATGACTATAAAGACTAACTTTTGAAGTTAAAAGATAAAGTATTATTGTAAAATTTTCCATTAGGAATAGGGCTTGTAAAGCAGAGACTGCAATTCCTATGTAGGATAGTGCAGTTCTACCCTTGAACTAGGTACTTCACCTGAATTTCTATATGGATAGTGTGTACAAATATATGTTGTGCAAGTTGTTTTAGATTAATGGCTATCTGCTAAGTGTGTAAATTTGAAGGTAGAGAGGGAGACAGGTCTTCAAGGCCTTATTTGCCAGGCGTGAAACTATGGTTGTTCAGCTTCTCAACCCATTGTGGCAAACCTCTGCTCAACTTCAATATAGAGCTTTACGAAAGAACCCATGGTCAGTAATGACTCCTGATTAGTCACAAGTCTTAGAAGTGCATGCATGAAATGATAAACCATGACACTTAATCAAATTCACCATCACATCAGAAATCTGCTGAAACCAGTCAAATATCAGTAAACCTACTTCAGAAAGCCTCACAAAGCTGATTGGGCTTTGCAATATTATGTTGCAATATTATCAGATTTACACTAGATGGCAGTATTCCCCAACAAAAAACAGGAACTCATCATCATCTGTCTTTCTCTTGACTCCAGCTCCGTCAGAAATGTGGTGGGAATAGCTGTTTGTCTCTGATAAGGCATGAGGCTGCAGCTGCAGATGTAGCTGGGACAGCTGCAGCTGAGAACGTGTGACTTCCTATTTGGAAAATATGGCCACCAGAAGAAGACATTTTCTTAAGTGCATTCACATTTCTGAACAGGTTTAATGAGACACTGAATGAACAAAAATGTTTGTAAGTTTAATCAACAGGACTCACAAATCTGCAAACACTTTGAATAGGGAGATTATTAACAAGAACAAACAGTATACAAGATGTAATAACGTACAACATAATGATATGATGATGATGATGATGATGATGATGATGATAACTTTCCCAATTTTTCAAATCAACATTGAAAGGGGGAAAGAAGCCCACCCCAAGTCAATCAAATTTTGCTACAAAAACCAATAAATAACTACAATACATTTATAGCACTTATCTCCTATATTTCACACATCCAGGAGGATATTGCAGCTTACCAGGATATTGCACATGAGCCAGGGTCACCAGTGTACAATCATAATTTTGACATCTGACATGGCTTCATAAATTGAACCAACAGGAAAAAGGGATAACGAACAAAATCTGAAAAATACATAATTTCTTAGGTCTGATGCACAGCATTGTTCAAAAGACTGAAATAAAGGCTTCAGAATGATGCCGTGGCTGGAAAATCTGCACATGCTCAGCAAATGAAGACCTTGTACCCATGATGAAAGTAACTCATTAACTTCCACATAAAGAGGGCTTCTTCTGGGGGCTGTCATGACAACCAGGGAATGATCCAAACTGCTCAGTTAGTGAGCAACTCGGCCTCATTAATGACAAGTGCCAGCTATATAGTGATACAAATGTGAGAATTCTGATACAGACATGCTTATTCTTGAAGAAAATAATCAGATATGATATGAGATCAGTATCCCATTGCAGAACAACCTTAAGTTCAGTAAAGAGAATGATACCTCCATGTCTGAGGCAATGGATAAGAGAAATTTAGATTATTTATACACGGAGAGACACAGCAGACGGCGTTCACCCCCGCCGCTCACAACTGGGACAGGCGGTGTGTGTGTGTGTGTGTGTGTGTGTGTGCGGGGGTTCCAGTCACGTACACCACGTCACTCACGTCCCAGTACCACATAGGAAATTTGCAATCCGTGACTAAGCAGAACCATACTGAGAGCGAGGAATCCATATACACCTCTTATATTTAAAAAAAATCTGTATAGTGGTAGTCGTAGTAGTAGTAGTAGGTTATAAGTAGGCTATTGCCTCATCTACGTTAAACGATTCATCTCTCTGCTTCAAGTGATACAGAAACGTACATTCACGCTTATTCGTTCACCCTGTCATTCTAAAAACGCTTGCTAGAACGTGTTTTGTGATGTACCTGTTGGCTCTAACGCTTCTGAACTCCCACAGTTTGACTTATAGTACTTTCAGGATAAAACACGCAATACCAATTAAATTTTGACAAGTAATTATTCAAAATCAATATATACACAGCTTAATTATAACTAGTATGAAGGAAGTTCATCATTTAAAATACAGTTTGTTGAAATATACCAAAGAACGTTTCTGTAGCCTAAATTTACAGAATTGTACAACGGGCAACACAGAATTATATCGATATCAGTGACAAATTCGAGCTCTTTGCCGAGCAGCGCAGTCCGCTCTTTGTTTCCGTGAGAAATCGTAGTTAGCTTCGGTTATTTCCGTACCTTAAAAGGAATCTTCGCTCCACTTGATCCGAGCGCTATTTAGGAACAGTAGTAAGATGGCGGAGACCCCGCTGTACTGTGTTTGTCGACAGCCTTACGACGCGAGCCAGTTTATGATAGAATGTGACATTTGTAAGGACTGGTTCCATGGCAGGTGAGGAGATGACACTTTCTTTGATATTAATTTACGGCAGCACGTAGTCATGCTCAAAAATGAGAAATGGAAAACTTGGGCTTAATCAATACTACACCCTGGGTTAGCTGCGATGTGTCAGTTCATATGCTGGTTTGGGAGCATAACAAGTTCTCCTCACCAATTAGTAGTTATTTTGCATTAGTTGATTGGAATAATTACTGATTCCTAAACTTTCACCAACGCTACCGTTAAGGAAGCAAAGCTTGTATTGCGCTTTCTCAGTTTTTGGGGCTTCAGTAGTTTATTAGTGTATGTGTGTATATATTTTGTCAAGCAGCTTAAATTACTATTGAGAAACTAGTACCGTTACTGTGAGTACAATATTTTGTCCATTGTAATGGTTTTCTCTCGTCGTCGTATGATAATGTCTGTAGTGAACTTGAGACAGCTTGAGAGAAGTAACTGAGTCAAACTTTATGGTTTGATTGTAATCATTAATCGAATTATTTATGAATTTTAAGTTTGCGACAACATCAGTGACAACATTAATGTTGCCAGTCAACAATGCCCGTGTATGGGCTTGATGTACGGTAGCTTGGAAGCGAGATGATAGTTTTAATATTACCTCAGTGGTGTTGGGGAAAAGTACTCTTAAAGCATAGCTTAGCTATCTCATTCAACTGAAACTGATATTAGCGCTACCCAACTACATTGGTTTATAGCACAGCAATTATTTCCTGGATCTACCTGTCGTATAAGTTTATTGAATAAAGTTGCGATGTTAGTCTTGCCTTGGTTTAGGTATTTCAATGGTTGTGGAAAGCTGACCCAAGTCATTAGGCTATGGATACATGCCATTAGACTGTGAATGAATGTACTGGCTAGATCATAGCTTAAGAGAAACGTGAATACAAGGTAGCCTAAGTAATTGAGATGAGGGAGTACTAGCCTCGGTGTCTTGATAAACAAAGACTATTTCTGAGGTGAGACTTAGTTCATTGTAAGTTTATCAGGATGTGCGAATGACAGCTGAAATTCAGCACATCATTTTGCTTGAATTTTAATCATCCCATGCAATTCTCATATCGGGATAAATGAGTTGTAGGGGTTTCGTCGGCGATCGAGGGGCAACCGAGGCTGAACAATTTAAATACCCCTCTGAATGAAAACATCCACATGCCTCGAGCTGTCTAGTGGGTGAACCGAGATTTTTTTTGTACCTCAAAGGCGCATGCGCGCCTGTACCCCATGGTCAATATCAGGAAAAGGTGCTGCTGTCTTTTTCCTGAGAAGCGTTTTTCACTCTGCGAATTTGGGCAACGGAAATTCATGTATCGTGTCAAATTAATTGTATGTAATACCAGCAGAGGTGGAAAAGTCCAGATTCAGAAAATATAAGCAAGTTACTACTACTAGGGAGCTAATTTGTGCTCGAGTGAAACATGCACGGCCGTTTATAGCTGGGCCATATCCACCTCTGAATACCATACGTGTTCAGTAAGGAAAGCAGATTGAGGACTATCGTACAGTCGACTTTTGCAGGAGAGCAGGATTTCACAGTTCTTGGTTTTCCTGTTTCTGCATGCATGGAACTGGTATCATTGCTTCTCTCTTTGTGTTCGTTTTGACAGCAATTACTCAACACAACTGAAATGTAGACATTAGCTGCTAGCCTGGCCATGACTTTGCTATTTAAGAGAAACTTGCTATAGGAAAGATGTTTTGATGGTACGACTTCAGTCTTACTTGTCAGAAACACATTTTGGACTGTACAAATTTACACAGTCGTTCGATAGTGAACGGTTGATGCACCATATTCTCATGTGAATTTGGATGCACTGTACACACAGTATGTCACTGGGACAAATTAATTAATGGAGTGTATTTTCACTTGGTATTGTGTGTGTTTTTTGACAGTGTGCTGTGAGCAATGAGATTAATCACAAGGATACATGTCTCACTGTGGTTGAGATGGCCTAATGCATTGGGTCTATTTGTACATTTCTTGTGCAACACAGAGTTGCTTTAGACAGTATTGAAGGTAGTGTTGCCTCACAGTGACTAGAGAGTTGAGTTGATATCTATCTGTTCATGCATAATGGACATCTCTGTTGTCTTAATTTTGCTCCCACAGTTTTGGACTAATGCTTCAATCACATAACTTGCCTATTCATATAACATGCATTATAATGCTTTGGTATACATCATAATGAGCATTGTTATCTAATGTGATATGCATTATAACTAGTATAACATGTATTATTACATGTAAGGCATGCCATATTTCTTCTAATAAATGCCTAATAACTAGAGGGGATATGGTAAAATAATGCTTACTGTAGTACACCATTAGGTCACAGGTTTGACTCAGGTTTGAGCCGCAACTAGAACATGCTGCAATTGTACCCTGGAACTGCTTTGCTTCAGTAAACATTCAGTTACCTATATAAATGGATCCCAGAGTAGAGGTGGAGGTGAAGAATGTCAAAATAAAATTTAGCAAAAATAAGTTAGCATTTTAAGATATTCTGTATACCTGCATGGCCCTCTACCACACTGAAATGAAATGAATGTGATGAAGATATTCTACTTTCTCCTGGTTCAATGTTTGGTGTGACCTCGTATGAACACTTAATTTGATTTGCGTTGCTGCAGAAAATTCTTGTGTAACTGCATTCTCACTGCCAAGAGCTCAAAAGCTTGGAATTTTTCAGCCTGTTTGAAAAGCAGTCTTTATTGCATAATGACCTGGAATAAAAAGGGGCAAACAGTTGAACCTTCCTAACAGATGATTACTAATTGTGTAGCGATAACAGAATAGCAGACCCTTCCTGGCTGGTGGTTTCCATGGAAAGATTATTATGGGATTGTAGTGGAGAGAAAAGTGCTTTGAGAGCCACACTAACAATTTTCATGCTTGTTACTAATGTCCTAGTGCCAGAAAGCAGAGCTGGACAGAAAAAGGCATGATGGGGAGAATCTCAGACAGAGGGTGTGAAGTGCACCCTGCATGTTCTAAAGTAGTGACACCTCCCCCATTTTTAAATAGAAAAATCTGGAATTGAACAGTCATACCCTCAGCAAAAAGCAGCCACCCATGTCACCCATGGCTGTTTTTACACTGTAGATGTGACACCAGTGACACAGTTCCTATATGGCTGGGAAAAAAATCAAAGTTGCTGTGTGTTTTGTTCATAGTGCATCCCATGTTTTTCTTAAGCATAGCTACTCCTTCTGCTCTGAAAAATCTACCTGCCGCCAACTACATTTAGCTATGGCCCCAGCTGACATACTGTGTGATTACCAGAGCTTAAATACTGAACATCCCTGGAGAGAGTGAAAGGGAGGTGTTGGGAGGAAGGGATAGAGGGACAGAGAGAATGGGAGCAAGAAAGAGAAGGAAGGTTTCACTTTAAAGGTATGGGGGTGAAACAGGCTTTGAATCAAACTAGGCCCTCAATGGGACAGCAGGGTGTACAGACTGAGGCACTGCCAAGTGTTTGGGGAGGACAAGACTCCACCCCCACTCCGGGATCCTATATTCTGATTGGCCAGGATGCTGTTTACCTCTCCAGTAGGCGGTCCGCATTGTCTCACTCTGCTTTTCAGGCACAAACTCTCTTTCAAGGGAACAGGGGCAAGACAGCATGAAGTGTGTCACCCCGGGCCAAGAGGGAGGGGTCTGTTTGCCTGTTTGTGGTTTCTTTGTGCCCCCCTCAGCCTCCTCCCTAATGTTTAACTGGATTAGAAAGCAAAACATGGAAGGAATGCCACAGGGCTCAGGGTTGGTCCCAGACAAATGGTGGGGGGAAGGGAGCAGCAGGAGGGATAGAGAGAGAGAAGGGAGGATTGGGAGGAGGAGTGGGAGAGGAGAATAGGAGGGATGGAGAGAGGGGAATGGAGGGATGGATAAAGAGAGGATATAGGATTAATGGAGGGAGGGAACAGTTGGAAGTGAGTTAGTCGTGGAAAGGAATGGTTGGAGAGAAAGAGGGAGAGTGGGAATGGGGTGAAGAGAGAGAGAGCCGTTCAGAGGCAATCTGCATCAGCAACAGATTCACATGAACCTGAGTCTGAATTACCTCAGCCTCTTCACTGCCTGGAAAATATGACGCCGACGTTTACATTAGCTGAAAGTTTTTGGAAGGCATTATTTGCCACCCTGGCAGTGCTGTGTGTCAGTCTCAACCTGCTGCTCCCAAGCTCAGTATTCCACCACGTTAACTGTCAACAATGGTTGTTATGTGCTCCTCTAGTGGAGTAATAGATGTGCTTGTGGGGTAGTGAGGTACTCTAGTTGTCCCGGATAATGTGACAGCATTACACCAGAGCTGAAGAGAGTTGCAGCTGAAACACACACACACACACACTCACACACACCTCAGGTAATAATCCAGCGCAGCGCTGAAATGAGCAGCTGTTGGCATGCAGTGTTGAGGAGCTGTCAGTGTGCTCTGGGAGGGCTCTGCCCCAGCACATACATCTCTCCAGGCTGTGACCTCCATAACTGAGCTTAGCTGCCTCTCATTCTACCGTCAATCTGGACCACATGATCGCGTGTGTGTGCGCGCACATGTGGATGTGTGTGCACGCGTGTGTATACGTTTGTGCTTGTATGCACGTGCACGTGTGTGTTCATGTGCCTCCAGGTGTTTGTTTTTCTATATGTGGCTATATGTGCATGTGTGTGTAAGCATGGGTGCTTAGGGTGCCCTTTATATGGACCTCTGTGTACGCCTTTAGTAATTTCCACGGATATACGGCTGTTAGATTTTGTATAGTAATTGTGTCTCTTAGGAAGATGTGACTGCTCAAGGTGTGCACACACCACTCTGGAGGTGCTGCTGAAGTGTTATCCGCACTTTGTGTTAAGTATAGCCACTGGCTGGAAAACTTCACCTTCACAGTGTTTAATTACAGCCGTGGGCTGGAAAATCAGCTCTGTAAAGTGTAATAATAGGTCTGCTAAACCAAATAAAGAGTGCTGTTCACTTAAGAGAATAGGAGAAATGTAAACTGTAATCTATTTTGTGCACAAAACCATGTCTGAGCTTTATAAATGGATGTGACCTACACCCTGTGTGTAAAGGTGTCTGCCCACCCAGTGAAAACAGCAGTGATCCAGTGAACCAGAGAGTCCCCAAGGTTTTGCTGAAACTGTTCCTGTGTCTCTCTCAGCTGTGTGCAGGTGGAGGAGCACCATGCTCTGGACATCGATGTCTACCACTGCCCCGACTGTGCTGATCATCATGGATCCTCCCTGAGTACGTCCCGCCACCCGCTCTATTCACTTTCCATAAATGGCTTTGTTTTTGTAACTAGGTATACTCACTTTTAGCAATTACAACCCCGCTAATTCATCTGCAAGTCTACCATCTAAGCCTGATCAATTTTAAAAGTGTAACTTAATTCTTCATGAATCATTTGTCCTATAGGCCTTGCACATTGTGATCGGAGTGACTAAATGTCATAAAATATGAATATTGGACATTTAGCAGCAGATTTATCAAGCAGTTTGCTTTTGGCTATGAATGAAGGAGAGCTGTAACGATACATCAGTACCACAAGCAATATACCTTTTCCTTCTGACTTTAGCAAGCATGTCTATGTAAATGAGTGTCAACTGTAGACTTTGGCAAACAAATTTAAACACTGCAGTCATGTAATTTGCCATTCAAAAAAGGAATGCCGCCTTGAAGCAAAAAGCAGGCTAAGATGACTTTGCATCACACACATGACGTGATGCTCATGATCACAAAAAAAGCTTTAGCATACAGCCTACACCACCAATGAATATCCTTTTTTCGATGTTTCATTTTTTTATACTAATGTCATTGTTATGCTTTTCCCATAGACTTATCTAAACTGAACTGCTATTTCAGACATTGAAAGTGTGGAGGTAATGAAGAGCTCATTTCCATTCGGGGTTGCAGTGATTGTGTTAATAAAGGCCAGTGTACACAATCAGTCCCAAGGGCCCAGTTTGTGCACCAGTGCTCTAAGCATGTCTCCATCCCTCCACCCCTCTGTGTGACAGTGAAGAAGCGCACTAACTGGCACAGGCATGACTACACCGAGCCTGACGATGCCAGCAGACCCGTGCAGGCTGGCACCTCCGCGTTTGTGCACCAGCTGCAGGCCCGCTCGTTCCCAAGGTACATATCACTGCTACACAAACAGATGTAAGTAAGATAAAAATGTGCAGTGCAAAAGGGAAAATAAAATGCAAGGAATTAAAAGCATGTCTAAAACAGTGTTTACTTTAAAGGAGGTATTAAACTTGAGAGTGCTTGGGCATTTCCAGTGAGCGCAGATAAGAGGTGTAGATAAGAGGACCATTGTGTTAATGACGTGGTAAAGCACCTTTCTTCTCTCTCTGTGTGCTTGTGCTGCAGGGCTGAGGAGGTAGTGGTGCAGATGCAGGGCAGCCAGGTGACCCTGAGCTACCTGGAGAAGCAGGGCTTCCAGCTGCCCATCATGGTGCCCCAGCCTGCAGGGCTGGGCCTCCGGGTCCCACCTCCCTCCTTCTCCGTCCGAGACGTGGAGCAGTATGTGGGTAAGAGGATGGGGATACCCGTTCGCATGTGTCTGAGTATTTATGCCAATGAGTGTCTGAAGAGTAAGTGAGTCAGGTACGATATTTCAACTATTCAATGCAGTGAGCCATAGAACATTCAAATGTTCTTATTTGAAATTCTTATCTCCCCTCTACTACAGCATTGTGGGAAGAAGGAAACAGACCCAGTCCCTGTGCTCCTTGGGCACCTACATTCATTACAGTGACATTTTACATAACTTTGTTTTAGTCATAAGTAGCATTGAGTAGCAATGAGTAGCATTGTTGTGATATACATTTCCAATGAGAGTAGTGAACCTGGGAGTGAGGTGATTTTAGACTTTATTCCCCCCTGGTGGTGGCTTGCAGTACTGCTCTGTGCCAGTGTTCTGGTCCAGCTGTTGTCAGACATCAGGCTTTGGCTACAGCTGGTCTTTGGCAGGGCACAGGGCCACATAAACCCAGTTGAGGACATGCCCTTTAACTTTGTTTGAAGTCTTTCAGCTGCTTGCCTCCTCCACCCATCTTTGGTGTCACAAAACCTAAATTTCCCATGACAACATCCAGTCCTCAGTGTGGATAGAGTAGACTGGAGAAGAAGTGTGGGGGATCTTTGGTGCATCTCTCTCTGCTGTTGTTACATGCACACTGTTGCCGCTATGAGTGTGTGTGAGTGCTGCTTTAGTGTCAGCTCCTTGCACAGAGTTTGATGCCAGACTTCAGGGTATGCGGCTCTTTTCCACAGGGAGCGATAAAGTCATTGATGTCATCGATGTGGCCCGGCAAGCTGACAGTAAAATGAAGCTGGGCGGGTTTGTGAAGTATTTCTATGAGCCCCAGAGGCCAAAGGTGCTGAACGTCATCAGCCTGGAGTTCTCTGACACCAGGTAGGCGAGGGGGTGTCCCTGATTACACCTGGCAGGGTAGTTGTGTAGTACAGTGGTTAGGAAACAGAAATTGTAACTCACAGGGGGAAGGTTCAGTTCCCAGGTCGGAGTTGTACCATTGGGCAAGGTACTTTACCTGAGTTACTCAAGAAAATGTCATGTTGTATAAATGTACTGCATGAAAAAACATCATTTAATGATACAGAAAAGAAGCTGTCTGTCTGCTGCGTATCCTAACAAACCAGATGGGCCTAATTCAGTTTTCCTGGGGAAATTTTCCTTCATGGGCAGTTGATCTCACAGATGGATAGCTGTATAAAAAACAGTCAAGACATTCAAGACAAACATAACAGGAATAAATGAGGTTGAAAAGATTTAAAGAAAAATGGAACCTAAATCAGTTTGGATGGATTTAAGTACAAATAAGAAGGGGTGGAACTAGAAGAAAATTATGTCAATGGCTTAATATGCGCAGACATGTTATGTTACTTTATAACAGCACAGATGAGATGTGTTCTGTGAGTTACTGAGCTGCAGAGAGCAGACAGTGAGCTTGACCTCTCCTCTTCAGTATGTCAGAGCTGGTGGAGGTGCCGGACGTTGCACAGAAGATGTCCTGGGTGGAGAACTACTGGCCAGATGACTCCCACTTCCCCAAACCCTTTGTGCAGAAGTACTGCCTGATGGGGGTGAAGGGCAGCTACACGGATTTCCACATCGACTTTGGGGGAACCTCAGTGTGGTACCACGTACTGTGGGTGAGCAGTGTCAGTGACCAGGACAGGGTTGGACAAACTGAAAAAACTGAACAAAAAAATAGATGCTGTCTTTCAAAATATGTTGACATTTTACTGGTGTATATAGGGTTAAAGTATCTAAGTGCTTGACTCAGGGTCTCGTCTTCTGCTCTACCCTTCTCCTCCCTCATCTCATCTTCTTCTGTTTCTCTCTTTCCTCTCCTCCTCCTCCTCCTCTTTGACTGTTTTCTGTTTTTCTCTCCTATTCTTTGAAGGGTGAAAAGATATTCTACTTGATAAGGCCGACGCCGGCCAACCTTGCTCTGTACGAGGCGTGGAGCTCATCACCCAATCAGAGCGAGGTGTTCTTCGGGGAGAAGGTGGACAAGTGCTACAAGTTTGTAGTGCCACAGGGAGCAACCTTTCTCCTCCCCACAGGTGAGAACTGGGCCTACTACACTTCTGACCACACCTACCACATACTGACCGCACTCTGACAACACATAGACCACATAATCAACCACAGACAGACCACATGCCCAAATGCACACGACCATGCACTGACCTACACGACCATGTCCCTGGTTTGGACAAGAGTTTAAGTGCTCCAAGAGTGTCTTTGTCATTTAGTGATGAAGACTTACTTGGGATTAGAAAGCAAAACATGATACTGTGTTTATAGTCTCACTGTGGGCATTAAACATTGTGTGGGATATTTTTTCTTGCAGGTTGTATTTGTATGGCATGCCCAAATACATTGCTCTTTCACATGGAAACGTCTCAGTCCAGTTCACTCTTCTGTTTGTCATCTCTCACTCTCACTCATCCTTCCCATGTCTCCCCACAGGTTGGATCCACGCTGTTCTCACCTCTCAGGACTCCATGGCATTTGGAGGAAACTTCCTGCACAATCTTAACATAGGCATGCAGCTCAAGTAAACACCTGCAGCTACTCAAGCTCCTCCTGTCTAGCAACACTACTTGCAGATAGTTTGCTATCACTCATGTTGAAAATGGTCTGACTTATTTGACTGTGTGACCATTATCTTTGATGGGCTTATCTCCAACCACTCTATTTGTTACTGCTCTTAAACTGCACTTAGACACAACTCTATGAAGGCTGTTTGAGTGACCGCTCTGTCTGACTGCTCTGTATGAAGGCTGTTTGAGTGACTGCTCTGCCTGACTGCTCTGTATGAAGGCTGTTTGAGTGACCGCTTTGTCTGATTGCTCTGTATGAAGGCTGTTTGAGTGACTGCTCTGTCTGACTGTTCTGTATGAAGGCTGTTTGAGTGACTGTTCTGTCTGACTGCTCTGTATGAAGGCTGTTTGAGTGACCGCTCTGTCCGACTGCTCTGTATGAAGGCTGTTTGAGTGACCGCTGTGTCTGACTGTTCTGTATGAAGGCTGTTTGAGTGACCACTCTGTCTGGCCAGGTGCTTTGAGATGGAGAGGCGACTGAAGACCCCAGATCTCTTTAAGTTCCCCTATTTTGAGGCAATCTGCTGGTATGTGGCCAAAAACCTCCTGAAGACTCTGAAAGGTGAGTGAGGCAGAGCAGCTCTCTAATTGATGGACTGAGCCTAAACTATCATACATCTGTTAAACATCTGACTCATGATCTGAAGTCTGAAGTCCCACAGGTTTATCCCAACTCCTTTGCTTTGGGTAATTTAGAAATGGTGCTTCCGACCTAAACTTTCCCAGGGTTTTAGTACTGAGCCCCTGATGTTGTATGGTGTCTCCTTGTCATGAAGCCTTCTTTTCCTTCACTGATGGACCACTTCTGTGTAATGCTTTTATTGACTTGGTCTTATATGTTTTTTTGTCAGAATCCAGAGAGGATAAGTGCCAACCGCCAGAATACCTTTTGGAGGGTGCGAAAACGTTAATCATCGCACTGAAGAGCTGGCTAAAGAGAGAGGTAAGGCCCTGCTCTGACAGACCAGGAAAACCAGAAGGTTAATGACTACTTATTATACTAAGTATTGTCTCATAAATGATATGTTGTGAAAGTGAGACGGTCCAGATTATGTGTGTGAATGGGTGTGTATTGACAGGGTGTGAATAGGCTCTGACCCCTTTATTTTCCCTCCTCTGTTTCCCTCTAAGGTAACAGGACCAGCCACTGAGATCCCTGAGCGCATCAGACCCTACCGCCTGCTGAAAGAGCTCACAAAGGCGCTGCGCTACCAGGTGAGCCCAGACCTCACACACTAAAGTACTAAAGTACACTTCCTAAAGATACTGCAGTCCTATAGCTTTAGGGCTAGGTGCTGCAGTGTTGAGTTGTACTGTAGGTCTGAGCCGTCTTGCATAGTTTTGTAGGACTGTGTGGTGTAGGTTAGAGTAGTACAGAGTGCTGTGCTGAGTATTTTCAGTAGAGTAGTGCAGGTTTGAGTAGCCTTAAAGTGTAGAGTACTCCTGCAGGTTTGAGTAGGAAAGGGTGGAGTTTAAGTCTACTGCACAGGAAGAGGCTGTGATCTCCTGACAGGGCTTTGGGTGCTCCTCCATGTTTGGCACTGCAGGAGGAGGCTGGACGGAACAAGCCAATCAGAGCTCAGGGGGGTGGAGCGTGGCCCGTGCTGGTGCAGGGGTCACGCGTGAGACGGATGGCAAAGCGGGTGGCCAGGCATCTGCATGAAAAACAAACACCCAGGAACCCCTCGAACCTGGACATCCTGGAGCTACACACACGGGAGGTGCTGCGCATGCTGGAGTCGGAGCCATTACAGCAGGTGGGCGGAGCCTCACATAAGGGGGCAGAGGTTAAAAGGTAAATATGTGAGTATTGTTTTCAGAGACGTTCCTGTTTGGGCTGATGTGTCATATTCCCTCTACCCACTGCGCTGCACAGGAATTGATCTCAAGCAGGAAATTCAACAAAGTATCCACAGCGTCAGCGGCCGCCCTGCAGAGGAGTTTAGACTACCTTCGCCTTGTGCTCAGCAACGGCAGAATCCTCAGGTTAGCCTGTGCACCCACACTTCACCCAACCTCAACACATCACCCAACAGAGCCTCAACAGCAAGCTCCTGATGTACACATTTTTGTTACCAGCAGTTTGACATGTGAAGTTTGTGCCCTGTGACCCCCTGACCACTGACCTCTGACCTGCATGTGTATTCAGGGAGGAGAAGTGGCAGGTTATGGAAGAGAGTGTGCAGGCAAAGGATGGTGAGAGGACAGCATGGCAACAGGAGGGCATGGTTAAAATCAAGATAGAGAGTGGTGAGTCACCATGGCGACAGTGGGAAAAGGGCAATGGGGTCAACACGTTACTTATTTATTTAAAATGGACTGAGGGGTTGCTGGGAGGCTCATTCTATTAAGGCACTGCTCAAGCAGCATGGTGGTCCTGACCTTTCCATGCCAGTGCTAACTGTATCTGACAGCCCTGCAGGGTGAGACATATTTGGCAGAAGGAGCAATTCAGTCAATGGACGCCTGCATAGAGCTGCACATGTCCTGTCTGTGTGGGAAGTGTAAAACACTCATGCTCTGCAAATGGCAGAATTTTCAGTGAGACATACCAAGACCAAAGCATTTGATTGAGTATTTCCCAGGTGTGCTCAAACAGCATGGATCAGACTCCACCTCCAGGGGACCAACCCGTGTCCCACACATAATCACACCATTTTTTTTTTTCCACAGGGTTTTTGGGAAGTGTGAAATCTGAACTCAGGAATCGAGGGTCATCTGGGCAGTCTGAGGCATCAGACTCGGAGTCTGAAGACGGTTGTGAATCGCAGGTGGGAAGGGGCTCAAGCCAGAACTATGCATGATAATCCAGGCCTGACTGTCCAGGACAGAGATAGGGATGCAATTTGACAGTATTGGTCAGAAAATATAGAGAATGTCTGTTTGGCCACCTGTATTTTGCTTCATTGCTGAACAGCATATACTGCTGCTGGATGTCATTGAATGCAAAAGCGCTTAATGTGTCTGAGGGTCTGTCACATTTCACATGTAATGTTGATAAATGGGTCCTGCCCCTCTGTTCCTCAGGGTGAGGTGAGGACACAGAAGCATCCAGGAGGCCTGGATTGTCAGATGAATTGTCAGACAGAGTGGGGGGTGGAGCTGTGTCAAAGGGGCTACCCCAACCCCATGACCCCCAAGTCACCCCTGCTGCTACACCCGTCCAAAAGGCCTGCCGCAAACCTCCTGCCTATCACCAACCAGGCCACTAAAGGTTCGCCCTCATGACGTCTCTCTGCCAACATTCACCTCCTTACTTTTGATTCTTTTCCTGTGCTCCTGTTTAAACCAGGGATGATCAGTCTTACCCAAGAATGGCTAGTTGATAACAGGCATGTCAGAAGTTGCTTGGAGTCCCACTGCTGGGGTTTGGCTTTATTGCCTAACGTTCTTTTCCACTATCAGCTGACAGAATGTACAAGCTGTTGATGGGTAAGCTTATCGCATACCTAACTGCTCTACCTCATGCTGAGATGCCATGAGCATTCACTTCCCTGAGTCTGCAGATTTGAATGTCAAGGTCAGAGATGTGACGTAATGCTGTAGCCTTCTTGAGGTAACCGTTTTAAAAGCTTTTCTGCTCACTCCCCTTTTGTTGTTCTGATTTTTCTTTTGTGATTTTTTTTTTTTTTTTTACAGGGAAACGTCCCAGGAAGGGAATGGCCACAGCAAGGCAGAGACTGAGCAAGATCCTCAAACTCAGAGAGCACAGTCAGCTCTTTGTGTAGTGTCCTAGAAAGACACACAAAGCAAAGACACTGGTGTGAACGTAGCATGCAAGCCCTCACTGTGCACTTTTTATGGGACAGGGTATTGGAATAACACTAGGATGCACACAGCTCCATGTATGTTAAATATGTGTGTTAATTGGTGCTCAGGTTATGAAATCTTCTGTGTAAAAGAATTACTGTAATTTAAAATGGTGCTGATATTTTTTGAATCCATGCTTGGTTTTAAAATGAAACTTGACTTTTGCTGTATGTATAATGGTGGTGAAGTTTTAAAATCACTACTTTTTTTAAATGAAACATTTGCTGTATTTAAAGTGGTACTTTGAAGTCCATGCTTTTTATGCTGGTCTTGCTAGCGCTCCAGGCATTACAGCATTAAGCTGGTGCAGGTAGGAGGCTGCCACAAGGGGGCGCTGGACTGTTTTATTGAAACCATTGTTGAATGCTGTTGGATTTGATGGAGGATTTGATGTTAAAAATGCTGTATAACCCTGTGAACATCTTTTGTCTGCCTCTATCAAGACAGGAGGAGACTAGGAATTTGTGAAAAACATGAAGTAATCAAGCTGGAGAAATGACAAAAAAATTAATATATTAAGCTATTTTTTCTTTTATTTTACTTCTGTATAGCTTTGGGGATTTGAATTATTTAATATCTTTATTTAAATGGTATATTTGAATTAACTTGAAAGATTTTTGCAAGAAATGAGTAATGTCCAAACTCATTCAGATTCCACCTATCTATTGTGCTGTTAATGAAGTGATAAATTGGAATTACTGAGGTATAACACTCTGGATTTTGTCCATTGGTCAATTTCATATTTTTGGCTGACAAAGTCATGAGTGTCTTAGCAGCAACTACAAAAGCTATACTGAAGGTTTAAAACATATTGTAGATGGTTTAATTTGTTAACAGTCTTACATAATATGGTTAATTTATCATTCCTTAAAACAACCTTTCACACTTGGTCACACTTCTTTGTTATTTGTACTGTATTTGTTGGGTCTTTTTTTCCACTGCATTGGTGATGATGCACCATGCAGATTCCTCAAAAAGTTGTTGTTCCTTTCTTTTACTTTTTGTTATTTTGTTTTTATATCAGTGAGGGTCAAGGGCCTTTTGACTAAAAAGTGTTTTGCATTCTGTAAGAAACAACGTGACATTTTGTAGTAATTTAAGGCAATTTTTTTCAGATTTTAACCTTGTTAAAATTGTGTTTCAAAACTTCGGTCTGCAAAGATTTCAGAGTGGCCTGTGGCAAAAAAAAAGCAAAAAAAAAAAAAATATATATATATTCTTGTACATATTTACATTGTATGACAAATATGGCTTGTATGGATCTTTAGAGCATGGGGACCTTCACACCAGTGTGTTGAATAGTTAGTGCACTGCTGCTCACTCTGCATTCACTTTGTTACAGTGTCAAATGTTGCTCTTTTTACTGAGAAGGGTGTCCTCAGCAAAACCTTGGTCATTTTAGGGAGCTTTAAGGTATATATTTCTGAAATATTTTACACCTTATTTTAAATTTATTCATTTTTGCACAATTTCCTCAGAAGCTTTGTCCAGGCTAACTAGGTGTTCCATTGACTAGTAGGGCTTGATTGTGAATTGAGAGAACATCCCTGCAGACTAAAACCCTCCCTGTCCGGGTGACGCCATAGCCAATTATGCATACAACTGTAGGGCCCATACACACAGAGAAGCAACAGCTCAGGATTTATGATAAGCCTGCTGAATCACTTTTTCTTACATATGGCTAAAATTCATGCAAAAGGACATCACCTTCAATGTGTCATGCAAGAAGAAGGAATATGTCCGTCACTCTGAGTGACGCCACTGTGAGTGGATCCACTGTAAGCCTGCCACTCAGTGTGACCCTGTCACTCTGAGTGACCCTACTGTGATTGTGTCACTGCTGAGGATCTACTGTGAGTTAATCCTATCCACTGCAATTCTGGTAACTGTGAATAGATTGTCTGTAAGCCTGTCTGTGTGTGTGTGAATCTACTGTATCTATTACAGGTTTCTACTGTATCTATTACAGGTGTTACTTTACAGATTTTAATATTTGTCATACACACCAAGGATTGCAATAAAACCAGAGACACCAAACGAAATCAACATTCATTTTCACCATGAAAACTCGATGCTTGTCCCTCCTCTGGCCACTGGGGGGAGACAGTCTACTATAGTTGCTTCAGTTGATGCAGCTGTCGACATAATTAATTGCTGTTGACCGCGGGAGGAGCTATGTTTGGTATTTGGTGACGAGAAACGAAGTCCTGAAAGCCGAAGTTGAAATATACCGGAAAGCAGGAGGAAAATGGCTTGTTTGCGCTTTTTAACTTTCAATTGGAAACAGCACGTAAGCGACTCTAAATACCCATCACATATTCTTTAGACAAAGTTAATTATTATACGCAGAACAAGTGCTTAATTTCTTCACATGTGAATGTGTCACGTTGTACAATGACTCATGTAATTTGGTTTTGGCTTATGACAAACTACAGTATAAGATTTTAATGTCTTGATCTATGACATTCTGTGGAATGGCCCGATGCTGGGGAAAGAAAAACTTACACAAGAGGGAAAGTTCAAAGCAAGTGTAGGTTTCTGCAGAATACTTTACATTCACCGTAACAGGACGGGCGTTAAACACGGCACCTGTCAGGAGAGGTGACATGGGAATTCTATCAATGTAATCTGAACCAGCGATTTCACCTTACACACACCAGGAGGCGCTTGGGGGATGTCTCAATCGGAATCACACAAGCTTACGTAGCCTGTACGACGTAAATCGCCTTTGCTAAAGAGAGTAGGTGGGGTATTTTGACTGCGTTAAGTTTTCCCCTAAAATATGAATCTGGGCGTTGGTCAACAGTCTCAGTTTTGCCTTTCATTCCGAAATTTTTGCGACGGCTTTTAGTCATCAGCGGTTAGAGGAATCCTTTCGATGCTGGGTTGTGGTTTAAAAAACGTTCTGTGATTCATTAGTACCGCTAGGTTTCATTTTAGCCCCTCACAGCGTTTTAAATCAACCCTGCTTGGTTTACTTAAAACGCAAAAAAAACCCCTTGGCAATGAACCGTTTGAAAGGTAAACCAAATGTTAATAGCCACGACGTAACCATTCTTCGCTTGCTCCTGCTCCGACCTGAAATGCATGCGTTCTTCTTTCTGCTTTTAATACTATATTCTAAATAATGTTCACTGAACATTCTGCGCTCTTGTTGATAATTTGGTCGTATTTCATCTGCCGAGGACTGTCTCATCGTCTTTAGTGTAAGTGCATTATTGTGTGAAGATTATTCTTGTACGGACCGCTCGCAGCTTTTGCTTGAGCAATTTCGACATTTTACTTTGATTTAGTTGCTGAGGCTAACGGTTGTGGTAAAGTACATTTTGATGGAACAACACTAAGTTCAATATACGATTGTACTGTGTAGCTCTCCGTTTAGCCTAGTTACATTTGTTCTTCAGTTCTATGTGTTTAGTCAGGGGTTTTATGTCCCCCGCTCCTTAATATTCCAGGCTTCTGTTTAGAAAGGTTTTACTGTCAAACTGTTGTGGAGAGTATGTGTATACATTATGGTATTTTTGTCATTTTATGACATCCTTAACAGCAGTAGCCTAGTGTGGTGTGAAATTAGGACAGCTTTACAGACAGCCAGGTGAATGTCAAGGTGACGGTGTGCGCAGAACGATCTCGAGGTGACTGGGGCACCTCCTTCTTCTCTTGCGGCCTGGTTCAAATCGGAAGCGAGCCAGCCACGAGTTCATAAAAATGTCCTACCACTAACGTTTTTGTTTCAGTCCACAAGTGTATTACCAAGACACAAATTATGGGACCAAAGCCAGATGTGTGGTGTCGTGAAACCAGAAAACGATTCCTTTTCCTTGGTGATTGAAATGTGTTACCATTTAATTTGCACAATTACCTGGAGAATATTGTCAGATTAAGCCAACCCATCTTGACAAATAATGCCGAAATATAACACTTGTAAAACTTGTTTCATAAAGGTGTCAAATGTCAGTTTTACTGAGATATGAGTCCTAAACCAGACAGTTTTTGTTGTAGAGAGCTACTTTGAAAAACATTTTGAAACACTTGCCCCAAAAAAGGCCATAGATAAGCAAATGACTGAAAAGACATCAGCAATCTTTTTTAAGATGTTTATTAGGTCTTGAGCAGTGGACTTGTAAAGGCTCAACATTCTCTTCAGTTTTTACAAAGTGATCCTTTCAGTGTGATACACACTTTAGAATTCTGAACACTCCTTTCCCTCCCCCAAACAAGGTTTCTGTCAGGTTACAACACAAACAGCAAGGAGGCAACTGCTCCTCAACTGTCATTCAAGGATACAAAAAAGGTCACACCTACATCACATGTTATGTAACATCAATGTAATATAATGTTAAGGTCTTGAAGCCTGTACTTGCAAGTGGTGGTGTCTGTCAGTTGTCAAGTTTTTGTTGGTTACTCATGAGTTCTCTAAATATTTCAAGGCTGTTGATCAAAGTTAACTAATCTCAACAGCTTTCTTGGGTTCAAATTTCCAGAATTGCAAGGAGCAGAGAAGGGAAAAAATGGACACCACAGCTCTCCAGGGTCAGGATTAAGGACCACTACATTGGGTATGCTGCCATACCTAGTATGAAATGCTTAATTATTTCTGACTTCAGTAGGCTTCAGTTGTAGTGCATGTTCCTACATCACCTTCCAGTTGCAGTTAGGTATCATTTGCTTCTGTTGAGACAGAATGCCAAGATTATAACACACACACACACACACACACCATTGGAGAGCATCCATTATTCTACACCTCCCCTCCCACATACTCCTAGGAAATCGACAGCATTGTGTGCAGAGAGACATTACTACAAAAATCATTTAATGCCTGCAGAGGAACCGAG
Source organism: Albula goreensis (assembly GCA_022829145.1). Lineage (NCBI taxonomy): Eukaryota > Metazoa > Chordata > Actinopteri > Albuliformes > Albulidae > Albula > Albula goreensis. Next base: position 13,636,568 of record CM040765.1, read on the forward strand.
GTGTGAACTGCACCTAGCTCAGAGTTTCAGAAAAGCTGGTCAGTCGCTGCAGGTGGAGAATCAAGTTCACTGGCTTTTGAACTTTACCCATCAGGGAAACATTGCAAGGGGCACCCAGACACTGATGAGAAGGCAAAGGTACATTTAAAACACCACAACTTAGTAGCTAGCTATGCTTACCAGAGATTTTAACAAGCCAAAAAAAAAAAAAAAAAAAAAACCTGGGTTATACTCAACTGGAACTTGTTAGTGGGCAAACTAATTTCACTTAAAATAGTCCCAGTTCACACAATGCACACACAAAAAATATTACTGCCTGAAAGAGGAATGTGGTTAAAAAAAGAAAAAAGGGGGGACCAGAAGTGCAGGGACCCGATTCCTGTGGACATTTTTAGGGCAATATCCAAAACCTTTGTTACACTTCTAATGTTTCTCAATAACATTCATTTACTCAGTCCAATCCACTGAACAACCTCCTATACTGGAAATGTTCCCTATATTTTGTAATAAATCTAGCACAATACAAAAAGGTCCTTTTTACACTCAACATTTAAACTGGTGATTCATGGTCAGCCCACCACCTTATCTATAACTTTCATCTGGACAATGCCATTATGTAATATTATAAAACATTTCGATAACTTTCCGGAATAAACATACGAACGAAGCACTCCTCTGCAACTTATAACTATGCAATTTTCCCGCTTATTCCTTCTCACACCAAAGCATTACACTGAATACAAGCAGTCTCTTCCCTTATGGCAAGGAAACTATCTATTCGCCATTTAAAAATCAAGCAGGAGGACGTGTAAGGCTGTGTGGACAACATGGCGGACCTTGAATCCAGCCTTTAGATCAAGCTACTATCGCATTTGAGCAAAGGAGATACTGTCTTACATCTAGAAGACCTTTCTATTCTTTGAGAGTTCAAAAAAATACTTCAGGCATGAAAACTAAAAGTGTTAAAATTGTATTAGTAATAAATGTTAGTACGGTTAGCCTGCGTAATTGATACATTGCGGTTAGCTTGCAATGCAGTTGCAATAGCAGGTCAGGCTCATCTCCGTCAGCTATCCAACGTCAGACCACTGGTCTAAAATCTCTAGTAGGTGGTGAAAGAATTACCTCAGACTACATCTCATGCGTTTGCCATTCCAACGACCCTATTAATTTGCAAAGCACCATCAATTCTTCCTATTCCAGCTTCATCTTTTCAGCCCCAACCATAAATTATTAAAACTATATTGCCACTTTGCTTATTTACAAGTAGGGACTCATCATGTAACCAAGAATAACCAGATAAGATAAAAACGTCTAGCTGGGATTGGAAAAGTGCAAGGCGGAAACAAAGGCTTGTGGAGTTTTTTTAAAGGGCTTTTTGTCTTCCATCATCACTGAATCACCAAAACAGGAAGTACATCTTTTTTTGCTGGCTTTCCGCCGCGCGGGAGCGCGCCTTCCTACCCCTCCTTCCTACGGGCCTAACACACACCGGCGCCATCTTCTTTACGGCCACATCATCTAAATCAACAACTAAATACGGTAGATGCACTTTACTCGAGCCACAAGACAAATCTAAACAAATAATGTTACATTTCCATTAACGAAAACATCGGCGTTTGAACTTCCCATATCAAGCGCCCTTAGCTCGTCCAGTTCGCCCTGTCCGCAGCCAGATGAATCTCCGCTAGCGCCACTCTCTCCTTACAGCTCAGAACCCGCCCAAATCTCACGGCATAGTGATGTCATCAAAAACCAACCAGCGCTCCAGAAGCAGGACAAAGAACGCATTATTGGCTAGAGACAGTGACCGTCTCTGAGCTCTAATGCGAAGGGAGGGGTGTCTACGGAGGAGGATGCGCCATTTTGGGAAAACAAAAAGGTCTACATAGTGAAGATTTCCTTAAACCAGTTCACGGCTACGCCACGGCACGATTACAAAACATGCAGACGAAAATAAGATTCAGTGCGTATAGTTTAAAAGCAGAAGTTGAAATCACAACAAATTGGATATTGCTAGCTCGCTAAATTGCACTTCCATTAATATATCCGGATTGCTTTGCTCCGACTAGCTGGAGGTCTTAGAACGAAAATATTAAAATTGTTTGACTCCTTTGTCCACTCAATAGAAATCTTCAACATATCTGGAGATTGGTTTCAGACAGCAGACCGACGGCGGCAGACTTCGTTAATTTTTTTTCCTAAGCGGCTTGTTTTTTCCATCCCATCGACGAGAAGAAACCGACAGCTGACTAGTCTTTATACTGCTCAGGGTGCATGCGCAGGGTGCTGCGGCGTCTGACTGTGGGGGAGGGGATGCTAAATCTTGAGCATGAGTAGGGCTGAAGAACACTGAATGCAGTCTCGACAGAGAGCGACCGTACAGCATGAAGACTGCATCTAAGTATTGAAATGGGTTTTCATGATGAATCCGGATATATACAACGGTAAATGAATATGTGGATGCAATATTTAATTCTCGCAGAAAATCAGTTAATGACATTGAACTTTACAACAATAGTGGTGAAACAACAGTAACTCCTCTGTAGTATGCAATTTAGTCACCATAAAAATACAGAGAAAAACCACAACAGATTTTAACCTCAATCGCACCCTTTGCTTGAAGCTTAGGTAAAGATCAAAATTTGCTTTCAGTTTTGTCTTTATCTTGTTTGTTACTTGTGACCAGTCTCCTGATGTTTGGCTTCCCAATTTTTTCCAGTTCTATAGGAGGGTGGTGTTTTTTTTTTTTGGAAAGGGAGTTTTGGAACAAATAAACTGTCAGAACTATGGCAGGTAGCTGCTTCCATTCAGCTGTACAGAATCTGCCCCATCCCCCCTCTTGAGTCAATTAGCAAGTGATTGTGATGTTCCAGTATTATACCCAGTCCATGCAATTCTTTGGAGACTGAGTACCCACAAATATATCAGGGCAACAGTTTACAATATTCAAAATCACTGCTTTTCAGGGAAAAGTGTTTGAAGGGAAAGTTAGACGTGTGATGTGAATATGATGAGAGAAAAAAAACATGATTTACCGCTTGAATGCATGATTGAGTTTCTAAATGTAACTAATAAATCTATACAGTAAAAGCCCAAGGACAATGGGTCACTTGAAGAGGATAGAAGGGAATGAATAAGCAGGCAACTCAACAACTTCCTCCACAAGGTGCTGTGAAAGCAGCAGGAATTCGTCCCTCCCAGACAGACTGTGAGGCATGTGTGCTATTGAAAACATATTAACAACAAACCAAGCATAGGATTCAATTTAAAAATTTGTTAGAATTTATATGTAGCATGAACAGACCTGCTCTGCAGACTCCAGTTATTCATGGGCAAGAATAACCAGGCATACATTTAAATGGACCCATTGACTTATACCGTTGCTCAGATACTGCTTTGGAACCAATGTTAATTACCTTGTGTAGTACTTCCCTTTCCAACAGATCAAACCAATAGCTGATGACCCATCTGAATTTGAGAATACTTTTGCAATGACTCACCCTGTATTGAAATGTAGCCTGACATATGTTGAAATTTGGTTTTAAATGCTTGTAAGAAGTGTCATAATCTGGAACATAATAAATGGAAAAATGTGCATGTTCTATGTGTGTGTGTATTTTGCATTACACCTGTGGGTTTTTACTCACTGCAGGGACTCACTAATCAGCAATATGAACTATAGCTGCCTTTGAACACCATAGCAACATGTGGCCAAATGTGGCTCCTTTAGTAGACAAATTTGTATTTGGTAGTGAATATGCCTGACCTGTATCAGCTCTTTGTTAACCCGGCAGTTGAGGCAACCTGCTCTATTTCAACAGAGAAATGGCAGTTACATTTGTTTATTTCGCTCAGGAAGTAAAAGTTTACTGAATACCTTGGTTCTATGTTTCTACCTGCCTGACAGTAACTGGGTGTAATGACGCAGGCATGCAGACTGACAACCAGAATGAACACAGAACCATTCATAAAGGAAAGTTGCAATATGGGTTCTGCCATCTGCATTTCACTACAAGTCACAGTGCTGTTTACATTTACATTTGTGATTGCCAGCAACTCAAACCTATACTCATTGAGTTTAACCCATTTGAGTGTGATCTGGTAAAAAGACTAGGCAAAGAGCTTCATGTCTTACAATGAGTTTTACTAGACTCCATATGTAATTAGTCAAGTAATAACATGTTTATTCATATATAGAAGAAAAACAAATGCAGATAGCTTTATGGACAGGTTTAGACCTGTTTTCATTATTTGGTCGATGAAAAAATTACGTGCCAGGCTCTCCACTTCTCAAGATCAATGTGCCCCACACAAAAATGGCGGTCGTGATACGCGTGAGTGGAAGTTTTGAGTGACAAATATGGGGTTTTGGACTACAGAACAGCGGAATGGTACTCGTGAACGCGCTTTCCGCTGGTGAACTGTCCGTTCGTTGTGCCCCTGTGGTCGTGGGCGGGTGAACCCCGCAGGGTGTTGAGCCAGGCTCGGATTGAGAAAGAGGGGGGGCTTGTGAGGGGGGAGGCGGAGTCACGGCAATCCTGCCAGAGCCGCCATTTTTGCAAAGGGAAAAGAGACAGGAACGAGCGGATCTAGTTTCCAACAGTCACCATAGATAGGACAGAGGATTACAGGCTTCTAAAATAGGCGAAAACTCCAAATACTGGAGGCAGGATAGCGCTCAACAATAGGAGGAGAAGTAGGATAGCTTTTCTACGACGGAGTGTGGTGTTTAACTTAACATTTCCCCTTTGCTGAAGATCCGCAGTGGAGACGGTAGTATTGTTTTGGTTGTGTGGAGGCACGGACGGCGGGGGTCTCACCCTGGTCCCCTGATCTCTTGAACACATTATCTACTGTGGACATTAACGGTAAGTAAGGATTTTATCATTTGAACCTGGAATGTAACCCTTTGCTGGCTTGCCACGTAGTTTTCATAAGAAGACCTCATCAAATTACAACCTGGCTGTCTAACATTAGCCGTCTCTAGGCGAGTGCATATCCAGGTTGTGGAGGTCTTTGGGATTTGAAAGTAACGTTAACTGGTTTAACTGTAGTTAGACAACCAGCTAGCTCAACTAGCCTCCACCATGTTACTTTCCCCATAAGTTTTCTTTTTTTGTAGGTTGCCTGTATGCATGATGACCCGTTAATGTGTTGCACAGGCAGTGGGAGAGCGGTAAGTTAACGTTAGGTACTGTTCTAGTCCAAGCAGCAAGAAGAGCAGCAAAACGTTACACTTGAATTTAGATGTCCCGCTTCTTGTCAGATATTAGAGGAGGTCTGTACAAAAGAGGAATGTAGTAAATACTACCCTGAAATGGTTATGATAAAATACATGTTGTTTAGCTATAATGAGATAAAGAACAGAATTCCAGTTTCTTCAATTCACCATTATTATATTTTACGTTGCTGGTTAGCGAGTTAGCCAATATTAGCAGTCTATACTTTCATGGCAACGAATGCACGATTTTAAAATACCAGCCGTGGCTAAGTGGTTATACGGTTGATAACGTTAACGACGGCCTATCACTTACTACTGTCCCTTGAATTCTCACCGTACAGGTGGCTGAAAGCTTTATTTTAGTTTTAAACATGTGGCTGTATGAACCCGTGAAACACAACAGGGCTTTTGTTTACATAGTAGCTAGCTGGCTAGTTGTAACTCAGACCTACGTATGTCTCTACTGACACAGATTCGACAAGATAACGTAATCCGATTTGATTTTGAAATGATTTAGATAGCGAGCTACATTTATGTACCACTAAGGTCTGTAATTTATTGGTTAATTATTGTGGAAATAACTGTAGCGTTAGGTAAAACGATGTTGCCGAATACCTTGACGTTAGCCAAACGTTTGTTCGCTTTTCTAAACTGGTGATGGGCGTTCTGTGAGTGCGCACCGAGGCTGAGGGCTTCCCCAGGGTTTTATTACAAAATACGTTTCAGTCCTTAATTTAGATTCAGAAAGTATGTGGCCGTACTGCTGCAAACGTGGGGGAGGGGTATGGAGTGGAAAGAAACCTGGGAATACTGTTCACTTTACCTGCATATTCGGTTAGCTAGCTACCAGTGTGGCTAAACAGATATCAAATCGCACGCATCACATTCCGATCTGCTCACGCCAATCTGCAGTAATTTAGCGTTTTCTAGTCATTGTCACCAGTGTAACAAAATCAGTGTAACTTTCCCTCGCTGGCATAAGCTTCTATACTATTTTACTATTAATTTTATCAACAACAATTTATATTTTAAAAAATGCTAAATATGACCGTATGTCTAAGCGTTATGCATGTTAGCCCAGCTATGAAATGTTAATTGTCTTGCTAGCTTGGCTTTTCTTTAAATACACTGTAACTTGCTTATCACAGAGGCTCTCTTCACTAACATTATAGCCTGAAATCCGGCTGCTATGACCACCTAGCCACGTAATGTTAACGTTAAACTCTTGGTGCCTTTCCGCCTTGAACGACAAGTTCAACCTTCTCAGTTCCGGAGCTAGTTGTTGCTAGCTAGCGAGCTAGTTACCTAACCACAACTACCCCGAATGTTTGCCTTTTTCAATGTTTTTTATCCAACGGGAACTCAGAAGCAAACTGTACTTGTTAGTGGATACCTATAATGCGATCATAGACGCATGCGATGGACAGTTTTCGGAGGATTATTCTTCTTGCGTCGAAGTGTCCAGGTCACACGATTTTCTCGCTGTCCCTAGCTAGTGAAGTGGTGTAAAAATGGCGTCCGAGGTTGATATTGTGGTAATAGTATGTGTTCAACCCCCACACCCCTACCGGCCAAGCTCACTGCAGCGCATACAGATGGACACGCAACTGTACATCGTTACATGGAAAACACCATTTCAGCGCCTCTTGCGTGAATATGTTGTATTTAATATAAATAAAAGACTGCATGTGTAATTTGAGTTATATAATGTCCATGCCCACAAACTCGGAGAAAAAACGCTGCAAAACATTTTCATCGGATATCATAGCTGACTGTCGAATGCATGTAATGTGGTTATTTTGTGAGGTACCTGTCTGATTGTCTATACTTCACCCCTGGCGTTATTGTGCAGTACACAACCTGTACAATATCGTCAAATGATCTTCTTTTAATTTTTGTTGGGCAAAAAAATGTTGCCCTATTTGACTCATAATGATATATAACATATCCTATCACATCATCATAAGCGCAAAGCGACGTTGTGTTCAGTGTATGAGGTGACGTCTCAAGCAAATAGAAGGCAGTCTTCCCTCACTTGTAGTTGTTCACAGAATTCAACTGTCTGAGTTTAAAAAAAAAAAAAAAATACGTAAAAAGTGAATTACTCTTTTTGATCTCCTGTACATTGATGATGTTTTATGTTGGTGATCTCATTGACCATTCTTGGTAGGTAGGTAGTTCAACCAAAAACCCAAGTGCACTTTTGAAATAGAGGATGTCTATTTAATTCATTGTTTTGATGGATATGGAAAGATCTGAACTGTGACCTCATATTTTTAAACACCAGCTGGATCTGAATTGTTCATTTTTATGGTTATAGTCCATAGGTATCCCTTAAGGAAGCTACATGACATATCATTTAGTGCAGTGATTATTGTGGATGTTATGTGAGGTTCTGCTAGAATTAAACAGGATGTCTTGATTTGCAGGTTTGAGGGATTGATTTTAAGATGCTGTTTTTAAAGATATTTTTGACAAAGTTGCCAAGTGGAGTGGGGGAACCTGTCAATGGATGCAGCGATAGATCACCCATTTCCCAGTGATGGCCATGTCTGGACATTCAGGCCATTATTTTTGTGCTTAGGTGTTAATAGCAAAAATTCAGTTGAAGGAACATTTACAGTTGAATACTACTATTTAATTTTCTGAGATGTGCTTGCTTTGCTCTGAAGCCCATGGTCGGTTACTTATCTGACCAGTTGTGAGTTCTGAGGGTGGCTGTGTGACATGGTACAAGATTCTGAAGGCAGTCTACTGGTAAAAATCAGTTTCCAGGAGACTGAGGACAGAAATGTTAACAAACTGTCAGGGATTCAGCTCCTGGAGTTGAGGAGCATGAGGAGATATGCAGAGTCTCAACTTGTTGGGGGTCCAAGAGGGATTCATGATGGTCATGTGGGACCCAAGCTCCCAGAATCTCTCTGGAGTCCTTCTCCCCTGTTCAGACACAGCCACTGTCCAGTGCTGACATACTGCCTGTTATGCTTCTGTTGTGTTAATCATTAGCTTAGCAGAAGCCCTTATCCCCAGGTGACTGGCATGTCTAGCGGCCCATATTCATAAAGCATTTTAGAATAGGAGTGCTGATCTAGGATCAGTTTTTCCTTTTACCTCATAATGGTTGAGGTTAGGACATTGACAGGGGAAACATGATCCTAGATTAGCACTTGCACCCCAAGGCAATTTAACAGCAGCCCACATACATTGTTTCATAACAACAAGCCATGTGTAAAGCTCAATGTCTTCCTGAGCCATGTTTCATGTTAGTTATGTGCAGATTCCTGGGCCCCTTTGTGTATGGGTTTTTTGTCTCGACCATAATTCCAACTGTGGAATGGGGGAAAAAAACTGTTAATTGTTCTTAATTAGACATTTGAATGTATTCAGTGTTTATTTTTGGATGCTTTTATGTGAGATCATTTGTCATAAATAGCAATACATGCCCTGAGGAAAAAGAGTCCCTTAAATATTTATGTTTAGGAACTTCTAACATTGTCAGTTGGTGTGACTCTTGCTTTGAAAGTGAATTTCTGTTTCTCCATGGAGATAGTTCTGTAATAAATACTCAATCCTCAAGTAATTTTCGGCCTGTGCGTCTGCCCCTAGACCCAGTTTCCTGATTGTGTGCAAGATGCAAAACTTTTTGCTACAGTTTCTATCGAAAGATATGTTCACTGAAAATGGTTTGCAAGATTCTATATCAGTTTTTGAGGTGTTTTCTCCTGTTTGGTGGTTAAGCTTGTGGCATTAAGGTGTAAACAATCATTAAGTGATGTTTTCAATAATCTGTGCCACAAAGTACACAATCGTCGTATCAGCAGTCACCGTAATGCTGTGCAACTGGATATGCAAGAAAGCACTGTGTCAATTTATAAAGCAGTTTACAATGTGTTTTTTTTTTTTTTAATGCTCCCCTGTCCTGTTTATGATGGCCACGCCCATCTCTGTCCCTAGTCTGTTGGAGCAGGTGGCAGGTCTGTCCTTCTGCCAGAGGCACAGTTGATTGGCTGATGTCCATCTTCTCATCCACATTGTCACTAGCTTTGTTCTTGAAGGGCAGGTCCTGTAACAGGAAGAGGAAGTGGTGGGGGGTTCATAATTTCACCTAAATGTATGAAAAAAAATGGCTGTCACGGAGCTACAGAGCCTACTGAACACCGGTTTTTCTTTGGAGGTGCCATGATCAGGGTGGGGTGTGTGCACAGGATCATCCAAACTAAGCTTTACTTTGGAGGGTTTTGTAATGAACGTACGCACACACTGCTGTAATAGGATGTTGGTATGCTTCTTCCTGTCACCTGCAGAAGGTTTGCTTTCATATTTGGTGCCTCTCATCTTCATGCTCCCTCTTGCTCTCTCTCCAGTGGTTGATAGCTTTACTTTGGAATTCATGTGCTGAAAGAATAATAATCATGAGCACCTCTGTAAGCTGCACACTCATACTACCTCTGATGCTGAGGAAGGGTGTGCGTGCGTGTCTGTGTGTGTGAGTGAGTGTTTTTGAGTTAAAACAGCTGTCCAGTATTTTTCAAGTCTCTCTCTCTCTCTCTCGATTTCACTCTCATTGTTTGGTTTTCAGTTTCAGATTTTCAGATGGCTTAATTGAGATAATTGACATACATTATATCACCAAAGCATGCACTTCAAGTTGGAAAGAGTAAAATCTCATGAACAGGTTGCTCATCAAGAAAGTCAGAAAATGGAACAATGGGTTTGTTTTTTTTTTTTTTTCTTTTTCTTTTAAAGGGGAGAAAATGTGTATCTGCTCAGTCTCTGCCTCTCTGTGTTAGTGTGTCGGTGTGGGTGTTGATGTCCTAAAGAATGCAAAATTGTGTGTGTGTGTGTGTGTGTGTGTATGCACTTGAATATTTCTGAAAGCTTATGGGTCCAACAGTTCAGCTTACAACACAACATAGTTGTTTAATAATTAATGAACTGTACTAATGTCCTCATCTCAGGTAACTTGAACACCACACATTACACATGCTGATCATTTAATTGGCTACATATTTTAGAATTGGTTCAGGTCAAGTACTTTTTCTGCCTTGTATAAAGTAATCAAACTTGCAGCCTTTGATTACTTCGTACAGGTCTGTGCAGTGCTGAGGGAGATCTGATATTTGGCGGCGTGGCTGTCTCCCTCAGTAGGGAAGGATTGTGGGATTGTAAGTGTCTGGCTGGTATTTGGACTGTGCTATATGAGGAGGACACAGGCTGCATCGGCCCACTGGAGATCTGGTGCCACCCACTCTACAGGAATAGGCTCACTGCACTCTGAGGGTGTGGCTGTGGTGTCCTGTCGTGTGTGTCGTGTGTGTGTGTGTGTGTGTGTGGGGCCTTGTCCTTCCTTATTCTCATTCACTCACATACACCAGTCTCCCTGAAAGATGTAATGCTCTTTGCTTCAAGCGAGACATGGCCAGTTTGAGTCTGTGGCCCCTGACCTCCAGATACTTCACTCCGATATGGGGTTTTATGGTCAGGTTGATCCCCCTATGGCAGGGTGCAGTGATGGAGGAGGGAGGTTATGGCTGAAGAAACCTACACAGCCCCCCAAAAAAGCCCATTTGTTTTTGTATCATGTTAGAAAGCCATGTGAATTTGAGAGTGAGGCTGCAGCAGTGGATTTGTGTGGTGGCAGCGTCCAAGCGTCCTTTTAATTAGGATCTGCTCTGCCGCCCCCATCTCTCCAGGGGCTCAGAGGGTTATTTAGGATGCTGAGGGAGGGGGGAGAGGGAGTTTAGGGAGGGCATGGAGTAGAGTAATGGGTGCAGAGTGCTCCTAGAAAAGTTTCTCACACACTTGAGGGAGCCTTTGCTGGAGGAAGTGGGAGGGGCCGACAGAGGCATGGAGTCGGGTGTCTTTCCCAACATTTCACTGGAAGCGTTTTTTTTTTTTTTTTTTTTTTTTCTTCCAGTTTTTGTTTAAGTGTTTAATGTGTGTCTGGCTGGAGTTTATACCTTGTGGAGCTCACGCGAAAAGAATGTTTGGGTTCGGGTGGCTGTGCCTGTCTGTATTAGAGACTCAAGTATGCGTTTCTTTGTCTCTCTCTCTCTTCTCTCTCTCTCTCTCCATCCATCCTCTCTCTCATGCACACACAAAGGCAAGTGTGTGTGTTACACAGGCTGTGTGTAACACACACACAGAGAAGTGTTTTATATGATGCTGCTGGGCTGGTGAAGAGGCTCCTACAGTTAATAGCTGTCATCAGAGCCCGACTGTAACAAGTGTCCTCACGTTGGCTACAGACTGGCAGAGGCTTGTGATAAATATCTCTGCTCATGAACAGTGATTTCCTTCCCAAATGGAAGTGTTTATATCAGTACACAGACGAAAACAATAATGCTTACACACACACAGCAGCCTCACTGTGTGTGCGTGTGTGAACTGAATAACTCAGGACCACTCAGGGAAACTGAGGTAGGTCCTAAGTGTGCTGTAGCTGGCGTGGTAAAGGGTTTTGTGATTGTGTGCTTCCATGCAGGCAAAGAACAGTTGTCAGTCCCAGTAATGTTGTTTTTCCACATTTTGCTCATGAAAGACCTTAGCTTGCTACTTTGTGGCTCCCTCTAATGGCCATACTCTGTCATTGCATCGGTCAGCATTCCTGTTTGTAGAGACTGGCTTGCCAATCATTATTCTAGGCTTTTAGGATGAATTTTTGTCCTTCCTCTTTTCAGCTATTGAAGCTGGAGAGGATATTATAAGATTCCTTGGTAATATCTTTGCTCTGTGCCAAATATTAAAATTATTACATATTAAAAGTTCCATGTGTAATAACATGTCAAAAGGGCTACATTGTACTTTGCTTTCTTCTGCTTTCTTTAACTGTCATGGACATGCCTCCTTTGTCCATGTTGTTTTGTATGATACATAATTTATTACTTTGGAGCTGTGTTTTCATATTGAAATGTATATATGTGTATGTATATACACACACACATACATGCACGCACGGCCATAGAGCACTGTCTGAGTCCTCTGACTGGTTCCTTCTATCTCTTTGTGTTTGCAGGCTTGGTGGATGCACTTAGATGTGAGCAATGAGTGCTGTGGCTGGCATGCCCCAGTGTTTTGGATCCTCCTGCCCTGGACTCAGTAGGAGAGAGCCATGAGCTTAGCCGTACCAGGAGGGGTGCACCGCGCTGACACCTCGTATCTGGACATGGCTGCAGGCTCAGAGTAAGTATATCTCTCTTTGTATATGTACATGTCTCTCTTTCGCTCCCCTAATCTTTCCCAATATCCTTTCCTATTTATGCATTTCCCACACCCACCCCCCACTTTACCTCTCCTAGAGAAATGGAGTGCTTCTTACCTGGTCTTAAACTGCACACCAGGTGGAAATGATTCATTTTATTATCACACGCCCAGGGGCCCTGCCCACACCTGCTGGTCTCTGCAGAGTCCTCCACCCGCTCCCAGGGAGTGACAGGTGGCCATGGCTGGGTTCAGACACCTTAAGTTGTCCCTACATGTAGATGTCAGCTGTCTCTTTAAGGCTTTAGTTTCTGATCTCTTTTAGGCTTTAGCTTCTGTCTGATTCAGGAGGTTGCTTGTATCTGTGTGGATTTACCGTAAAGAAGCTGCTTGCATCTGCGCAGATTTACCGTAAAGAAGCTGCTTGCGTCTGCGCAGATTTACCGTAAAGAAGCTGCTTGTGTCTGCGCAGATTTACCATAAAGAAGCTGTTTGCGTCTGCATAGATTTACTGTAATCAAGCTTCTTGTGTCTGCACAGATTTACCAGAAAGAAGCTGCTCATGTCTGCGCAATTTACCGCTAGGAAGCTGCTTGAGGCTGTGCAGATTTAGTCCTTATTCTCTCCTTTTTCACAGCAGTGCAGCTCTCTTTCCCTTTATTGTACAGTCTCACAGTCTCTCCATCTCTCACTTACTGCTCTACTCCAAGACTGTGTTATCCCTTCTATTTTCTTGCTCTCTTAAACAGGTACGTTTCTATGGTGTTGCATTTGTGTGTATGCAAAGCAGACGCATGAGTGTGTGGTTGTGTAGTACTATGAGTGTAATTGTGGCTTGGTGCCGCATTCTCATCCCTCTCTGTTGAGGCAAGACTGCTTTCATGCTGAGCTGTTCTTGACGTGTATTAGTGAGGACCTCTCATCATTCTGAGCTTCATATTTCTGTACAGTATAAACAGGGTTTCATAGGGACCCGTACAGTACAAATAGGGTGTATAGTGTGGGTGTGTCTCAACTTTCGCTGAGCGGTTAAGCAAACACAACCAGGAAGTGTGTCACAGTTCCATGAGGGAGAGCCAAAGAGCCAAGGTCCCAGCTGGTACTGTAATGTAGCGTAGGAATGTGTGTATACTTGTGTTTTTGTGTGTGTTTGTGGGGCTGTGTGTGTATGTGTGTGTCAGTCAGGCCATGTATATAGATGTTATTCTAGAGAGTTATGCGAAGGATATTTTTCATGGTCCTAGTATAGCAGAATGCCTCCGATGGAATACTGGATTAATCAGAAACGGGTTGTACGAGTTTGACCTGCTGTGCCACTGCTCATGTTTGTTTTTTGTGTGTGTATGTGTGTGTGTCTGCCTGCGTAGATGTGTGTATGCACCTTCTGTTAAGCTTTTCAATCAGTTTCAGAGGGTGTGTGTGTGTGTGTGAGTGCAAGAGTTTACATTTATGTTTCAGTGTGCATGCATCCGTGTGTGTGTGGTCAGGTGGAACAGGGCTCACCGTCACTCTTGTTTCTTAAAAAAAAAAAAAAAAATTAAAGAACTTTTTTTAAAGAACTTTTGAATCAGGACCAGGAAAATGACATACAAAATTAACTGACTTTAAAGTTCATTTTTAACCTTCGCCTTCTTTGTTTCTCTTCCTTCCACCACCACCCCCTCCCTAGCAGACCGGAATCAGTGGAGGCCAGCCCTGTAGTTGTGGAGAAGTCCAGCTACCCAACCCAGATCTACAGTAGTAGCTCCCATCATTCACACAACTACATTGGCCTGCCTTACGCAGTGAGTACCACTTGAATCCCACTTTTACCCTTCCTCCAGTGCTAGTCTGCACTCCAGATGCTCGACCTTTAATGTTGTCTGGATAACATCATTATAGATCTGATTCAGGCCTCCTGCATCCTGACTGGTGCTAACATAGTTAATTTGGTTGGCCTTTGCAGTTTCTCATTTCACATACTCACCCCATTGTGGGATTTTTAGCCTTTGTAACACACCATTGGTTTACCAGTAAAGCAAATCCGTAACAGCAAAGCTCTGCAGGGTTGTACCTCATGAAGGTGAGAAATCAGCTTATAAACTGTGACCAATATGACGCTGCTAACCCTAACTCTTTCTCCTCTCACCAATCAGGACCATAATTATGGTGCCCGGCCCCCACCCACTCCGCCAGCCTCGCCCCCACCTACTGTGCTGATCCGGGCTGGTGAGGGACTGTTTGTGCCGTCCAATCAGGACGAAGCATCGCGTGGAACCAGCTTCAGCACCTCTGAGGATGGCAGTTATGGGGCGGACATCACCCGCTGCATCTGTGGCTTCACCCACGATGATGGCTACATGATCTGCTGCGACAAGTGCAGGTGAGGCCCTCACCACGCACCACCTCAGGGGTGCCAAGAGGCAATGTTTGTCTTATTCACCACTAACTATAAGTATAATAAATCCTCTTTGATCATATTTATGTAGAGTTTAATACTACAAATGTTAACATAGAAGGGTGTGAATAATTTCAGTTTCATACTGTTATGTATTTCATACATATGCTGAAGCTTGGCATTGATTCCTCTGAAGTTTGTGTCTCTGAAGCACTGCTGCATGTATTTGTATGTGTATGTTATGTGTAATTTTTGTTCTTTGTGTCTTAAATTGAGAATATAATGTTTATGCACAGGAAATCCTTCTCATGTCTAAAAAAGGGATAAGGCCTGTGCAGAAGAGTGAAGTCTTTTTGCAGTCTTTTCAGTCACGCTCCTCCCCTACGCTTCCCCCCCTCCCTCCCTCTGCAGTGTGTGGCAGCACATTGACTGTATGGGCATTGATAGGCAGCACATTCCTGAGACATACTTGTGTGAGCGCTGCCAGCCGCGCAGCTTGGACAGAGAGAGAGCCATCCTGCTGCAGACCAGGAAGAGGGAAAACATGTCTGGTGAGTGGAGGAGGCGGAGTCTTGTTATGCTCCTCGTTTTCAATTAGCAGTCCAGCAGCAATTCATTGTTTGGTGTCTGCGTGTATGTCTGTGTTTACATCTATCACTGCGTGCATCTGTTCATATGTGTATGTGTGCATTTGTATGCTGTAGATGGGGACACCAGTGCCACAGAGAGCGGAGATGAGGTTCCCATGGAACTGTACACAGCGTTCCAGCACACGCCCACCAGCATCACGCTGACCGCAGCGCGGGCCGCTAGCAAACCCATAGATAAGAAGCGCAAGAAGAGTGGTGACAAAGAGCCCGGGACCGTCCCTTCCCGAGCCAAGAAGGTCTGTGCCCCGTCTGCCCTCACTAATGCCTTGACCCCTGTCCCTTGAGCCCTGCCCTGTTTGTGACGTGTTTCTTTTTTCTCCCCACAATAGGCATTTCGTGAGGGTTCCCGGAAGTCATCCAGAGTAAAGGTGAGTAGGGTGTCAACCCTCACCCTATTACTGCATCCCATGCAGACATACACAGCACTGCATTTTTGAACTTACATGACACATTCAAAGGTACAGGCATTTATATGCATGTTGTTTTGTCCTTGGACTTTCATCCTACTACAGGCAGTGTTGTGTCTGTCAGTATTAGCTGAGAGCCTGTATATTTTTTCATTATTTGTTCTGCACAGAAAGACCATCCTTTGAACCTGCCTTAGTGTCTCTCAATTAGGCAATGGAGAGGAAGTGGTACATTACATTTTGGCTTTTAGTAGGCATTCATATACTGAGTAACTTTCAACAGTTGGCAAACACTGAAGTGACTGCGGAGTTATCAGTGTGATTCAGGGGTGTCTCACTCTTCTCTCCTGGGCCTTTGCAGGGCTCAGCTCCAGAGCTGGACCCCACAGATCCGCCCTCGTTGTGGGAGAGTAAGATGAGGGCCTGGATGGAGCACTATGAGGAGGCCAGCAGTAACCAGTACAGTGAGGACATGCAGCTCCTGCTCAGAGTCAAGGAGGCTAGAGACACCAAGAGCCTCACCTGTAGTGCACGGGCTTCCTCCTTCAAGCCTCCTGTACAGGTGAGTCCGCACTGATACACTTCTGCTAATATCCACGGCACTCACATTTGCAAGTATGACCACCCGCTCCCTCCTTCTGTAATTCACTTCATTTCTCCCACTCCTTCTCTCCATCAGAGTCAGATGCAAAAAAATAAGAAGATTCTGAGAGCTGTATGTGACCTGCCCACCGACGCTCTCATTATGGAGTACCGGGGCAAGTTCATGCTACGACAGCAGTTTGAAGCCAATGGCTATTTCTTCAAGAGGTGAGGATTGGGTGTCTGTCTGTGTGTCACTCCACATTATGGAAATGTCTGAGGGTGCTCTTTCTTGCCCAGTCTCTCATCCTGCTGTATCATTTTTTTTAACCTTGTTGCCTCCCCCACTCCCTTCACTTTTTCACAGTCTGTCTCTTCTTGTTCCAGTCTTAATGGCAGGCTGTGAATATCTTGCATTTCTGTCCTATCTGTGCCACCTTGAGTCTGGAGTTGTCTGGACATGCATTGGTTGAAAACTGTCAATATCCAGGGCTGTCTTGACATTTTTGTTGTGCCAAAAATGAAGAATATTTGTAGTGTTGACAGGAAACAACTTAAACTGACAAATCTCTGAATATCATAAATGTTAAAAAATGACCATACATTGTCATACATAACTGATGTCAGGATGCATAAGGTAGTGCAGCAATTTTAGGAGAACAGCCTTGATGGTGGTCAAAGGTTCCATATTTAAGAACTTTTCCCAATTCGTTAACGTCCTGACAATGTCTTGCCGTTTCTCTTCCTCCTAGGCCATACCCCTTTGTTCTATTCTATTCCAAATTACATGGACTGGAAGTGTGTGTGGATGCCCGCAGCTTTGGGAATGAAGCCCGATTCATCCGTCGCTCCTGCACTCCCAATGCAGAGGTGAGCGCCCTCATGTGGCTCGGAGGTATTTTGTGTGCAACTACAGCAGTGCTGTTGTCTTACCGCCCTCTATGCCCCTCTTCCTCTGGTTCAGGTGCGTCATGCGATTGAGGATGGCACGCTACACCTGTACATCTACTCGGTGAGACCCATCTCCAAGGGCAACGAGATCACCATTGGCTTTGACTACGACTATGGCAGCTGGTGAGCTTGATTATATGTGGATGGAGTTGAGTGTGATTGTGAAACTGTGTTTGTGTGGGCATATTCATATGTTTCTGTTACATTCAGGCATTTAGCAGATACTCTTATCCGGAGTGACTTACATGGATATTCCACAATTCATTCCTGTTTATCTTTGTACTATTAAAATCTATTTATATAGTTGAATATTTACTGAAGCATTTTCAAGTGAAACAACTGAAGTGCATAATTGTAGTACTGCCTTGGAATTGAATCTCCAACATTTGACTCTTTCCTAAAACTGTATAACTATTTTGCAGCACCATGTGTATGTGGGTTCTGTGCATGCATGTGTGACAGAGATACAGGTCATTTGCAAACATCCCTCCTCTCCTTGTCTCTGCAGTAAGTACAAGGTGGACTGTGCATGTCTGAGGGGAAGTTCACAGTGTCCAGTCCTGAAGCAGAACTCTGAGCCCACGGAGAACCTGGGGTCCGCTAATGACACACGCCGGCGCCGGGGGGGCCGCAAAGACAGGGACCTGACACGGGAAAGCGAGGTGACCCAGAACCAAAACATCACCCTGGACTGTGACATCACAAACGGCAACACCAAGGGCAAGGCCAATGCTGACGCCAAGCACAGGAAGCTGTCCCCTCTGCGGCTGTCCATCTCAAACAACCAGGTACACCTCTCTCACCCCATCACACTACTGTGTCTCATTCTGCACTCACCCCATTTTATCCATCTCTCATCACCCCAAATCACCCAGCTCTTCGATTTATGACCCAACAGTTTCCCTCATCTGCTGGTCATAACATTTATCTCCTGGGGCTTGCTGTGGTCCTGGCTCTTTCAATACCACTCACCTTCACTTCTGACCTTTGCACATTTACCCATGATTTTTTTCACTTTGACCCCAGGCCCTTAGCTATGACCATGTCTTCTTCAGCATCATTGTCATTGTCATTATTGTTCAAGATCTACATTCATCTCACCCTCACAAACAGCGGTTAGTGTAATGTCGCTTTTGCTGTGCTGAACAGAAGATTGCCTGCGCTGATGGACTCTGTGGCAGGGGATGTTTTTGGATTAAGACATCAGTGACATGCTTAGAATGCTTTGGTTGCCTGGAGCGACAGAAGGATGCTCCCACTCTGAATTGTGCAGGACTGTTGGTGCTTCCAAAAGATGCTGTTTCCATGGTGACTGATGCTTTGTTAGGACTCCTGTAATAAGCATGTCAATAGTGGCCCCTGCTGGTGTCTCTGGTGACATGCAGGTGATTCCACATGAGGGGCCCTTGCGTTTCCTTCTGCGTCCATTTCTCTGTCTCACTCTTTTTCTCATTTTGTTCTTCTCATCCAGAGGTGCGATCTCTTGTTTTTAGTAATTATGTTTTCGGTATCCATTGTATGCAGACAGATTGCAGTGTATAATAAAGGCTGTATGGTTTGGTTGAGTATAATTTTGTGATGGTTGGTTAATAGTAGAAGCCAAGCTGTCCAAGTGGTTGTTAGATGAGTTTTCAGTGTGCAGTGTTCAGTAAATTCCCTTTGAGGTGTTCCATTCTTGCCAGAACTGCTGTTGAAACCTTACTTATTTGTGGCACAACAAAACTGCCTTTCTGACTCCACACAAACCCTGAACTACTTTACTGACAACACTCAAACCCCAGTCTGCCTTATTGACCATAAGCAAACCCCAAGTTCCTTACTAACCACACACAAGCCCTAAATATACCCACTGTGGCCAAATAGGACCACACGCCAGGTTTTAATGTTACCTGAGCACTGAGGAGCTGCATTACCAAACCCTTCCCCACCCTCCTTCCACCCCCTCCGTAGTCAGACAGACAGTGCATTGATAAAGCGCCCTTTCCCCTCCTCTTACATCTTACAGGAACCTGAGTTAATTGAGGATATTGAAGAGAAAACCTCCATTAGCAATGAAGTAGAGATGGAGTCAGAGGAGCAGATTGCAGAGAGGAGGAGGAAGATGGTAAGTGTTCCTGGCTGTAGGGTGCAGTGCTGGTTTGGGCACATTCCCCCTATGAAATGCTAGCCCCTGCTTTCTCCTCCTGTCGCTTTGAAACCCGAATGCCATTAGGGGCATCAGATGCTTGCCCACACCTCCTTTATTCATTCCTTTCCTCTTTTTTTGCACTCTCTTATCGCTCCATCTCACTCAAATGCACGTTTGACAAGAGAAATCCTGTGTTTCCAACTGGGTAACAAGGAACTGCGTGAGACTGCTAAGTATGACAGAAGCTTTTATAAATAGTATGAATATATACAAGCAAAAGGTCAATCTTAATGGAAGCTGCACAACCCACAATGACAAAACTATGCCAGTACTACAGAAGTTGACCAATGTTATCCAGAATTAAAAATGATATTGTGTAGTAAATGGCAGTGCATAAAATTTTAAAGTTATGTCAAATCCTTTCTGTATTCTGGTTTGGTCTTATGTAACTGGTTTTTCCATCAGGTTGTGGAATGATGCAGAGTTCCTAGTAGCTAATGCCACATACTCCCTTCCCTCTCTTGCTGTGTAGCAAATCTTTGGTCTGCTGGCTCTTAGTTTTGAGATTGCTCATTTTTAAACGTAGTTCAAATCTTATTTCTTGGCCTGAAACTAATATTCCTAAAAGATTGGATTGCCTGATTGGCTCAGCTGTGTAGCCCAGTAAAATAATACTCTCTGTTTATTACCCTGAAAAAGCTGTTTTATTTTGGGGTACATTTATATCAGTATTCCAGATATTTTTGTAGTTCATTTTGGTAGACTCTTATTGGCTGTTGTGAAGCATTGCACACTGAACCTTGTTTGCGGTTTTGTGTGTGAGTGTGTGTGTGTTGAGGTGGGACCTGCTGACTGAGGAAGCACATGTGCCAAGCTCAGGGGTGTGGACATACTGAAGCTGTTTGGACTTATTTTGACTCTGTCTTCAGGTTGGGGGTGGGGGTGGGGGATGTTTTGAAATATTGGCCCTTACTCATTAGACACAGTTGCATAGTCTGGCTTCATTAGGGCATTAGTGATTTGGCCCCATTAATTGTTGCTGGCAGCGATATTTGGTCCTGTATTACTGTTGACAGACTGCACCATTTTCGGTCTCGCTGGCACTAGGCGCTTGGTGCCTACATAAATGAAAGCCCAGAAACTGCAAAGAAAGCACTTGAAATTGTCACTCCGGTCTGCTATCCTGTCATACTGTGAGCGCATGGTATGAGAACTGTTGAAGTGTACCTTTTTTTAGGCAAAATCTATCCTAACCTGCAGTGGCTGAGTAGAGATGTTTTTTTTGTCTTGTATCTATATTCAAGGACAGTTTAATGGTGCTCTGCAGTGGTCACTGCATATTCCTCACTGTCTCTGTTGCTTATTAGTTTGTATCAATCGATTGATGGTTTGGGTTTGTTGATCGGTATTGTCCGGTTTGTTCCTGGCTAAGTGAGAGCTTCTCACCTGGCAATGCCTTTGGTCTAACATTCTCTCTTCCAACAGACCCGGGAGGAGAGGAAGATGGAGGCAATCCTGCAGGCTTTTGCTCGGATGGAGAAGAGAGAGAAGCGCAGGGAGCAGGCCCTGGAGAGGATCGGTACCAAAACCGACATCAAGGAGGAACCCCCCGCCACACCTGAAACTGAGGCACCCGCCATGCTACAGGTACACCCTTACACATACACTCGCTTACACAGCCTCTCATTGAATCAGTGACTCACTGACTCACAGCCACTCACTCATTCAATCACTCACTCATCTACTGAAAAAGCTACGCCCTCTCACTAATACAGCCACTCACTGGCTCTGTTTGAGAATCAATGACAGTCACTGATTCACTCCTTTGCATGCTTGCTCACTCACTGATTGTCTTGCACAGTAACCCCAAGGCTCTCTGCCATCAGCTTACTCACATAGTTATTGACGCACGCACTTCCGCTCATGTTAAGTGAAGAGCAAACCAAAGCTCACTCTCCCTCCATCTCTCAATCTGTCTCAGCCTGTGGTGGAAGCAGTAAAAGAGGAGGTGTTGGTGAAGCCGGCGGCCGTGGCAACAGCAGCGGCAAAGGTGAGCCGCTCTAAGCAGAGAAAGAGCTTCTCCCGTAGCCGTACGCATATCGGGCAGCAGCGGCGCAGAGCTCGCAGCATGAGTGCCTGCTCAGACCAGCCGCCCGCCTCCCCTGGAGAGCCCCTGGACCCCCCGCCCAGTGAGCCCCTCGAAAGCCAACCGCCTCCTGAGCCTGAACCTGAACCCCCGCCTGCCCACACCCCAGACGCCACCCCGCCCCACGGAGGATCCCCAGCTCCAACCTGCCGCTCCACAAACAGATACCCCAAAACTAAAAAGGTACGCCTCTTTGTGTTCCTAATGTCCTTTAATAAAGAATAAAGAATGAAAGGTTAACAACAGAACACAGTCATTGGGTAATATACGTTTGAGGTGACTGGCAGCATATGGTAGCTAGTGTTTAAAAAAAAAAAAAAAAAAAAAAAAAAAAGCTGGCACAAGTCACACAGGATAAGATTTCGGTAACAGTCTGCATGTAAACTTGAGGCAGATGTTCAGTGCTTACTGTTTCTTGCCTGTCTGCAGCACTTGGTGAGTGAGTGGATGGGCGAGAAGCCTGAAAGAGGGGCTGTAACCCCCGAGCCGGCCCCAGAGCGCCCGCTCCGGATCAGCAGTGACCCCGAGGTGCTGGCCACACAGCTCAACGCCCTTCCTGGCCTGTCCTGCAGCCCCCATGTCTACAGCACGCCCAAACACTACATCCGATTCTCCTCGCCCTTCCTGGCCAACCGCAGCCCCACCACCACACCCTGCGGGCCAATCAGCCGCCGCCGTTCCCGTGAGCTGCCTGAGACCCCGCCTACTTCAGGCTCCTGCAAGAAGGTACATACTCTGGTCAGATGGGCATGGTGTGAATTTGTGTGCTTTTTGGTATGAATCAGAGGCCTGGGTGTGCAGCTGTATGCCCTCAATATGAGTATCTTTTTGGCTTGAGTCTGCAAGGTATTAATCTCTCTGAGTAAAAGTGTCTGTTGTGTGTGCCTCTGTCCCTTAGCGCTGGCTAAAACAAGCTCTGGAGGAAGAGGGCTCCCCCAGGCATCCAGGACTCGCCCTGCACAGTGACGGACCCCTCAGCCCCTGCCTCAATGGAGACCCACACAGCCCCCTCCCCTACAACGGCAACTGCACTTTATCAGGTAAGAGCGGAAAAACACATTCAGACGCATGGATTTACTTTACATAGGCCTGATACTGTATGAAAGTCGATGCATAAATTGATGCAATAACATCCTTATGCCTTTGCAAACACCAGAGTGTGTACATAGTATTCCTTGTAGCTGTGCAGCTGCACTTCTGGTCCATGCATTTCGTCTTTGAGATTATTTCGCCAAGTCACTGACATTGAAATGAGTTGCGAAGTGTAACCCTGCTCCTCTCTGTGTCTGGTAGAGTTGCCTGCTCCTCTGAAAAAGCGGCGGCTATGCCCTTTGGACTCCTGCATGTCAGAAGGCTCAACCCCATACGGCTCGCCCTGTGCCACACCCACCCGGTCTGATTTACCCGAGACGCCCACCACACCTCTCCCCCTGGCTACCCCGCCCCGCCCACGCACAGAGGAGCAGAACACTGACCCTGCCCCCTGTACCCCAACACATACACCCCAAACTCCATCCCACGGTGTTCCACAGGAGGTGAGACCACATGCGCACAAACACTTCCTGACGCACCACGCATATGCGCATACTCCCCTCACACATGAAAACTCACAGGCCCCAACTCTTACTAAATCGTGCTTACATGCTAATATCAACTCATGCACTCACATACACAGGTAGGGTCTTACACACACTTGGATATTCTCTTAAGTAAAACGAGACACATGCATTCACATAGACATACATACACAGACACACTGGCACACTGTTTCACACATTCAGATTATGATATTGCACATTATTTATTTTATGATGTGATTCAAATTTGTTATTTTTTCCTCAGAGTGAATCATCTACAGAAAGTTCCCCTGAGGAGATTCAAAGACCCAGCAGTTCAGAGGTGAGGGTGAGGACATGGAAGTGAATGAGTGTGAGAGTGGAAGTGAGTGTGCAAGAGAATATGTGCTTGCTTGGGTCACTAATTGCTCTCTGTCTGGGCAGGTGGATCACCCCCCTTTGCTGCTCTCCCCTCCCTCCTCTCAGAGGCACAGCCTGGACACACCCCCAGGAAATCAGGACACTGAGCGTGCTCAGTCCACGTCCCCCACAGGCAGAGACCCAGGAGTGTGGGGGTGGGGAAGAAATGGGAGAAGTTGGGCCAGATGACAATGCCGACGCCCCACTAACGGATCCCCCTACACCCTCCTACCCACCCTGGGTAAAGAGCCCTGAAAGGGCGTCCCTCTCTTTCACTCCCCTCAACTCCAACCTGCGGGACCTAACACCCTCTCACACCCTGGACCCAGGAACCTTCCGTCCGGATGCCAGCGAGGGTCCGCTCTACTACCCCACCCCTGAGGAAGGGGTGACCCTGGGCTTCTCCCGTTCACTGGGGGCGGACGGAAACTCACAGACACCCCCTCAGAAGAAGAAGGTAAGCAGCGTTTAGAGTGTCTGAACCACTGATACAAACTCTGAGCAGTGTTTCCACTTTGGATGCCTGGGCTTCTATAGCTGTAGGGCTGCTGTACTGGTGGACGTTGTACAGATCGGCCATAGATGTAGGTTGATTCGTGTCTGAAATAGGTGGGTCTTTGTAAGATTTGTGTATGAAGGTTCTTGTGTAAAGGCCCAATGGCCAAGGTGTACAGATGTGTATGTTCTCATTTGGTCTCTGTTTGCAGGTGTCTTTGCTGGAGTACAGGAAGCGGCAGAGGGAGGCTCGACGGAGCGGCTCTAAGGCAGAGTGCAGCTCTCCCATCTCCACGGCGCCCCCTCTGTCTGGACTGTGTGGTGCATCTGCAGAGGCTGACCATGTTCCCATGGAGATGACCTCCCAGCCCTGTGAGGTCACAGAGGCCCTTTCGCAGGGGGAGAAAGAGTGTGGAGATGGGCAGTGGTAAGTTCTCACACTTGCACTGTACAGATGTGTACTAGGAAGGGCAGTGGTGAGCCACTGGTATTCAGGGTATGTGTTTTCTTCTGGCTTTCAGTCCAGTCTGCTGTTGGTTTAATTAGCCCAGTCATTTTATGTGCTCTGGCATTTTAGTCACTTACATTGGTGAGTTCACTAATGACAGCTGAAGGCTGCTCTGTATGAAACATTGCTCTGCGGTCTAATCCCTGAGTGGCATTAGAAGTTGAGCCAGGATAAACATTGGAAACAAAAAACCAGAAACTGATATGGCCTTCCAGGAACAGAATTCCCCTGTCCCTTGACATTGAGTGAGAGAGCGATCTCGCACACACACACAGCAAGGGCAGCCACAGCTGACAGAGTGGAAAGATGTGTGAATAGTCACACTGGAGAGGGGCAGTGTGTGTTGACCTGTGTGCTCTCTGTCCCAGGACATCTTCCACTTCTGTAGAGGAGGCAAGGGAGCGTAGCTACCAACGGAGCCTACAGTCAACTGACCATCACAAGGACACAGGTAAAACACGTGTACACCAGCACACCCACGCACCAATCCAAACACACAGAGCTGACTGACCATCTCAAAGGCACAGGAAGTACCAGCGCAAATGTATACACAGACGCATCACACAGACACCGCTAACTGACCACCGCAAGTACGTAGATAACACACACATTCACACATGCACTCCCATGCACGTAGACATACTTGCATACACTTGCGTGTATAAGTAAGAGTTGGAAATGTGAATATTTCAGACGGGGGAGACGCAGACGGTGGTGATGCTGTCACACTGAAGGAGTGCACCCCTCCCAGGCTCAGCAGGAGCCCATCCACACTCAAGGTAACACACCCCCATCATGCTGTCTGTGAGGCAAGCTGCCCCAATGAAACTAATGATAACAAGGCTGAGACAGCCAGGAATAGGCTACTCTATGCAAGTAGGCAAATGTCAGCTGATTATTTTTCTTTCCTTGACTGAAATGCATCAAACCTAAACAAATGAATGTTTAGCATTTGATTATATTAAGTTAGCCATTCTATGAAATACACCATAAGCATTACCCCAAGAACTGTTAAGTATATTCACAACTCCCCTGCTCCAAATTCAGTGTTCACCTTTCTTGCGAAAAAAATGCTCCATCTTCAGATAGCACAGTGCCGATACAATATGTCTATCGCCATATTGCATGACATGGTCCCTGGTTTTTGTTTAAAGTATTCATTAACATTACAAATACTTGCATCAGCCAGACTAAAATAACAATGTAATTGTATTTATGTACTGACTGATTGTGGATGAAAATGGAGGCCTGAAGTATTACATTTAATGTATTTAAAATTAGCAGTGAGCATATTTAACTACAGATTTCCCACTTACGCAGTCAAACTGAAATGTCATTCACTCTCTCCACTTCTGTCACAGCCATGCTCCCCTGACTCGAGTGCACCCCCTCTGGCCGTGGCTGGTCCTGCAAGAGAAGAGGACTGCTCATCCTCGATCCAGCAGGCCTGCAAGGCTGCAGGGCCCAACACGGCCCCACTGACCCCCACAAAACTGCAGTTCCCAGGCCAGAACCAGGGCTCCCCGTACCGTGGCCCAAGACCCCTTCACTCTGGGCAGCCTCAGCCCCAACTCCTGCCCCAGGCTCCAGCTGGCCCAGCCACCTTCTCACAGTATAATGCCCAAACTGCACCCCCTCCCCCACCACCTCCCCCTCCCACAGGGCTTTTTCCTGGAGGGCAGACACAGGGTGCAACCTTCCCAGGGTATAAGTCTGTGGGGGCTCCGCCCTTTGCCCCTGCCTCCCAGCCCCTAATGCAGAGCCACCATGCCCTGCACTACCAGAGCCCCTCTGCTGCCCCCCTCCACCTCCGCCCCCACCCCCACACTCGCAGCAGCCCCTCCTGCATGTCAGCCTACCCCCTCCCATCCTGTTGGGCTCTGCCCCCCCTCCTCCTCCCCCTGCCCACCAGGGGCAACCGTCCCTGCAGCAGGGCCTGCCCCCTCCACCACCCCCACCACCTGCCCCCTCTTCTGCTAATCCCACCCCCTTGCAGGCTGCCGCGCACCACTTTCCCAGCCTTGGGGCATATCAGACCCCTCTGCTGCTTCCCCCTGGAGCATCCAGTGGCCCTGCCCCTGCCTCTACTGTACCGCCCTCCACCTTCCAGCCACACCCACCGGGTGGGTCGCTCCCACCCCCTCCTCCACCGCCTCTGCAGCAAGCACCACCCTCTCAGACACAGAACACGCCCCCTCAGTCCCGGGGAGGCCCCAACTCCTCTGCCCCTTTCCACAGTGCGGGGTACCTCAGTTCTGGGTGGCATTAACCCTGCCCTGCCCTCCAAAATCCCTGAACTGGTCATTAAGAGCAGAAACCTCTGCCATGTTTATAGGGTTGCAGAAACCGGACTTGTTTGGGGAGGTGGGAAGTGAGGGTACTTTTTAAAGACTTTTATTAAACAGGAAGAAAAAGACTGTAAAAACAATCTTGTAAAGAGGACTTTATATAAAATGGCAGACAAATCTTGGAGCACGTCACCCCTCTTTCTCGCACTATCTGCATTGGAGACAACTTTTCTCATTCATTTTTATTGTTCCTCCTGTTGCTGAAAGCCTATGTCTGTCTGTCTCCATCTATCCGTCTGTCTGAGTACTGGTTTTATGCCCATTGTTGTCTGTATGTTGGTACATTCCATCACCCTCTCCTTTTCCCTTCTGTGTGATGTCTTTTTTAAAAAAAGGAAAACACATTTATTTGTTTATTTAGTGGCTCATTTTAGCATAAACAAGGGGGAAAACATTTTTGTACAAAGAAAATACAGAATTATTATTTTTGTTATTCTTATGTGTAACAAAATCTGTGCACCGCAGCAGATATCCAATGAGAGAATGTCTTCTGGGTGTCTGCTTCACTACCCCCAGGAGAGTGAGCGTGTGTGCACGTGTGTGTGTGTGTGTGCGTGCGTGTGCGCATATGTCTGTGAGAGAGCGAGAGCGCGAGAAACTAATAGGAGAGTGGAAGCAAATTAATATCCACTTGGCTTTCAGGGCTTAACCTGTAAGTAGGACAAGTTAGCAGTTTATTTTTGGATTTGAAGGGTTCTTTGTAGAAAGTGTAATTTAATGTAAAATAGATGGTTAAAATTGCTGTAAAATGTTGCTTCTTTTCTTTTCTATGCTTGTACATGGCTCCCATTCCCATTTTGGAATATGGGTTGTAAATATGAGCGCACTCTTCGCAAAAGCTCAATGTTTCTGTGACAGTAGCACTATTTTAATTTTCTTTTCTGGAGTATTCAATATTATTTTGTCCTTTTTTTATTTGTGCGTGAGTGTGGTTGCGTGCGTGAGTGTGTGTATGCGTGCGTGCGTGTGTGTGTTCGAAGCTGAGACTCAGACACAGCACCCGTTGATATTTTCATTGTTCATTAAATCACATGGATGTCAGTTTTATACCACATTGCCTGTCCTGTGCTTCAATACTACAGACATGCTTGGGAAACCTGACAGATGAAGTACCGCATAGTAACACTTATGTGCTTGAAACACAACTGTAGCTGAAAGGTGGTGGGGGTAGGGGGTGGGGTTTGGTGTCATACAAAAGCAAATGTGCACACACCACAAAATACTGAGACATATACACTTGCTTTTAATGAAAGTGGTACATTTCATATGCTGAAATTCCTTTCATTTTGCAAAGATCACAAACTTCTGCCACCCAGGAGAACTTGAGCATGCTTTCTACGGTCACTGGTTTTGGTCTTTTGAATTGCTGTGCTGCTCCATATGTAATTATTGGCAGAATCTCTGGTCTTGACAGAACAGTAAAATCTCTGGTACTGGCACTGTGAGCTGAAGTGAGAAGAGCTCTGACTCGGGGTGAAATCCCTGGTTTCAGAAAGATGACCAGCTTATGGTTGTGGAACATTTGTGGAAGTAGACCCCCGTAAGTTTTGGTTATGGAACATGTTTGACCCCATTAAGAAGATTATCCTTCAACATTGCAACAAATTCAACAAAAACGCCAGGTGAGTTTACTCAAACATCTCATTACAATATGCAGAGAGGCAACAACAACCAGCACACCCGATAGCTGTCTATGTCCAGGGCTGGCTACCCCAGCATTGCCATGTAAAACCATCTTCAAGCATTCGAGATAAAACTTGGGTGCCTCCAGCGTGAACAATTAAACCAAACTATACTTTCCTCGGTCAAGTAGGAATGTCTCGCGCTGATGCCGGTTTACAGCTCGCTTTATTTCGGCGTTATCTGATGCCATGTAGCTTTAAGC
Organism: Albula goreensis; assembly: GCA_022829145.1. Taxonomy (NCBI): domain Eukaryota; kingdom Metazoa; phylum Chordata; class Actinopteri; order Albuliformes; family Albulidae; genus Albula; species Albula goreensis. The sequence continues at coordinate 13,665,445 of CM040765.1, forward strand.
TGTTGCATGTCGTAACGGCTTTTTCTTTCTTTGTTGTTATCGTCTTAGCGTTATCTTAATTCTCCGGTGTCAGGCATTTTGAGTGCGTTCTAGGTGAAGAGAATTTTCAGACGTCGGGCACCCTTAGGTGAGTCAAAATACCTACTGAGGTGGCTAGCATTCGCTAACTTCTGACTGTTTATCAACTCGGCTTGAAGCAAAGTAAACATTTTAGATTGGAGGAAGGGTTTACGTACTTACACCGTTTTCAAATGATAACTTCAACGAAATAATGACCCATTTCTTAAAAAGGTGTAACTTGAAAAGCTGTTTGATAACAGCTGATCCTGTGGGGGAAAGTCCCTTGGAATGCCTCCAGCGTTATCCTAATAGTTCTCAATCGTGTGGGCCTAAACCTAAAGACAAAATAAATACATTTTGGCGTTGGGTTGGGCTGAAATAACTGACGCTACAATGGGGACAAACACCACGTTAACAGTATGACCCAATGATCACAAACAACTAAGTTACACATTTTTATTGAGTTGGAAAAACTTTCATTTAGCAGTTTTTTCCCCCACTGATAATTTGTTTTGCCATTTTGGACCTAGAAGTTCTTTTAAGTATATTGAATATTTACATTGCGTTGCTTGTGTGGTTAAATAAATAAACATTTACATGAGAGGCTGGTGCACTCTAGAGTCTAACTACCTGCCCCCATGTTTGCTGTGGTTAGAGCCGTTTCCAAGTCCTTACAGTTGATGCTCTGTGTAGCTTCTATACAGAACTCCACTTCTAGCTGAGAGGGAGGGTTCAGGTTTTTCGTTTGATAATGAAGAATAATTGAGTCTGTAATATGGGTAGTTGAGTGTGTTCACCAGAAATGAATGCCTTCAGTGCATGTTAGTTTGTGTGTTACCCTGTTCTGTGTACTAGTACTTACAACGTCCAGCTTTTATTTTGTATACATTGTATTTTATTTTGTATGTATAGTATTTTCAGGAACATACATAAGGAACATGATTGTAGAGGAGGCAAGATGTGCAGTAGGAACAGACACCAGTGCTGCGATATCTGATATGATCCACTTCTTAGGGGAACCATGGTCTGAAAGTGCACTTTAACACAACAGTATTGGCTGAAAGCTATATTACACAAGTAACTAAAATATAAAACTATATCTTTACAATACCATGTATCACATTATGTATCACAATTATGGTCATGTATTCCACATGTAGTATCATGAATGTTGCCAAAGCTTTAAATGTCTTCAGTATTATATATATTGTAGTGTAGTATAGATAATTGGAGTGTCTTACTGAAATATTTTGTAGTGTAATGTACAGTTGTATAGGTTACAGGTGTCTTGGGTGACACGGTTCTTCAACTGGTTTTTCCTGAGGGGCATATCCTTTTTTGAAGTTGGTTTGGCCTATGGGCCAAATTGTTTTTATAAAACAATTCATGAACTGCATGATGTGCTATGTAGATGCCTTGAAATGTGGAACAGTCACTGTTACTGACACAAAGTCACAATGATTGATTTAGTCTAAGTGATAAAAGGGCCAAGGATATGTCTATGGCAGCTGCAGATGTCCACCACACGACCAGTTGAACCATCCTGCTGCAGTCTTACTGCCTGCAAGTGAGCAGTAAACCCTTTAGGGGGCGCTGTAGGTCTGTCAGAGTTATATCAAGGCCTTATTCATAAAGCGTTTGAGAAATGGTGATGATCTCCCATAAAGTTTCCCCTGGCTAGATCCTAACTATGCATGATGAGTCTATTCTGGGATGTTTTATGAAGAAGGGCCAAGACTTCTTTCTGCAGGGGGTCACATCGGGATTCAGTTCAGTGTTCCTGAGCTGTTCAGTGTAGTTACCATCCGTCTTCATACACGGTGCTTTACATGGGCCAGCAAGATGCCCTCCTCAACCACAACAGCACTGACTGACAGATTTTAAGAGCTTCCTTTTTCCTCCCCTTGTGTTGAGTCTATATACAGATCCATTGGGCAGACCCATCATGGGGACGGTCAGCCCCTGTATTGGACAGTATCAGCAAACATGTGAACTGACATCCACTTCATAATAGAATTAATCATTGGATTTTTTTTTTTTTTTTTTTTTTTACATTTTACACTGACTAAAACATGACTGCTGTGTTATGAGAGCTTTATTAGAAATGTGATTGCGATTTATTTGTGTTTGGCAAGTTTTGACACAAGGACCCTTGTCTGCAGGATGCTACATGTGTGAGTGAGTGAGTGTGTGTGCATGTGTGCTTTTCTGCAGATAAATACGTGTGTGTGTGTGTGAAAGAGAGTGAGAGTAGGTGTGTTTGTATGTTTACATGTGTATGCATTTGTCTGCAGAAATGTGTGTGCATGAGTGCACTTGTGCTTTTTGTATAAGTGTGTGTGAGTGTGTTTGTCCACAGAATAGTGTCTGTTAGAGACTGGGGGTCTGAGCAAGAGGGGCAGTGATGAGGTGGGGTTCATTTGGAGGGTGCTGTGGGGCCACATCCACATTCACTGCATTCTTGTCCTCTCTTCCTCAATTCTCCTGCCTCCTTCCCTCCATTCTCCTCATCATCTCCCACTTCTGTGGCCAGCCTCGACAGCAAAAAGCTGGAAATTAGAAATTACGCAGAGAACACCCCCTGCAGGGAAACTGCAAATCCTGTAGGCCAACAAAAAAGAACATACATTGTTTTCTTTCAGTGCACATTCCTGAGATAAACACAACATTTTGTGTACTGGCACATGCAGTAACAGTGGCAGCCTTACTCCTGAGAGAACACAGATGATTAACACAGAGGCTGCACTACAGTGATGCCTTGGTGGTGAAATGTACAGGATTTTAGCTTCATACGCCAGGGGTACAGGTGGTACTGGGGGGTGGGCGGTAGGAGTATTTCATTCATTCAAACACTGCACATTTTTAGTATTGTAATACTCACCTGTATGTGTTAGGCGTTTCCACTCTCTGTAATAGCAGAAGGAGAGGGAGAGAAAGAGAGAGAGCTGTTTATGGCAATGCTGGTTTTGTGGTTAACAGGTACAGCAGTAGGCATGGTTAAAAAATGGGGGGGAAATGGCAGCAGTACTTCTAACAACCACCAGATGGCAGCAAAGGGGCAACCAGTGAGGAAATGGCAGTTAAAATTCATATTTAACTATTATTTATAGCAATGTTTGCAATTATTACATTTTTTTTTTTCAAGAAAATTTTGCTTTAAAAAATACTTTTTTTTGTTCTCAATTTCTCACCCAAAAGATGGAATTGCCGATCTTAACTTGTAGGTCCACATCTCTTATCTGAAATATCCCATATAATTTAGGGACGGGTGCATCATATCACGTCCATTTAAATGTGAGCATCTGGCCACTACTTCTTCATCACTCTAGCTCAGCTTCACAATTGTGCTGGAGGTCTCCACAGCTGGTGGAGGAAGATCACAGATTCCAAGTGTCTTCAGCTGGAGGCTTCACTGTTGAGTCTTTAGGCCTCCCTGCTTGAGCAGTACTATTAGCTGTAGTGTGTCACATTCTGGCCCCTCCCACTATGCTTAGCCCCTCCCACTCCAACAGCACTGACAGACAGAGCACTTTTATCGTGTCTCTGTGATTCATTTTGACAAGCTGATGGCAAGCTGTGTAAACATCCATTAGCAATCCAACCCTGGCCAAAGGCCCCAGGCTGCAATTAACACAGCATGTCCATAATAAATCTCCCTCATTCTCTCTCTCCAGCTCTGGCTCTCTCTCACTCTCTCTCCCAATTACCACATATCTATGATAAATTCCCTCCTGCTATCAATCAATGGAGTACACTTTATTGGAATGAGATAAATTCAGTAAATCTCACAAATATTGCTGCATTCGTGATGCTGGGAAATTGTGTATCGAAATGGTAGTTTTAAACATCTAGTTCCTTCTAAGGGCTGTTACTATGGCTGCTGATTGGGCAATTATTTACGCCATTATTCTTCAATACGTCATCCATAGCTTCCACCTACTTCACAGCAGCTCAGTCAACCCCACTAAACTGGAGTGCTCATGCGTCGAAGACTGGTGCAGAACATTTTGTTTGTTTCAAGTGACTGCAGCAAGCTATGCCATGTTAGTCCTGGATGTAGCAGTGTAGTGTAATTGAAGAAATAATTAATGATCAGAAGAGATGGTGACAGTTGTAACATCTTTTAAACAACAGGCAGCTGGTATTGTATCTTAGAGGTTGAAGGCCTGGCCATTGTAACCTCAAGTTTCAGGGAGTATCAGTACACATAAATGGAAAGTGTGTAAAAATATAAGCCATGTAAGCTGGTCTGGATAAGGGCAGGCACTAAATATGTGAATGTAATTAAATGTAATGTCTAGAAAGTAGGCCATTTTACACGGAACAGTTTTGGGGTATTACCCTTGCAGTCAGCCAGCAGCTCCTCGGTCATGAGGTTGTCCTGTCGGTTCCCCAGGACAAAAGCCAGGAAAGAGAGGATAAGGGCATCCAGCACGCCCATGATGGCCAGGATGTAGGCCCAACGGACGGAGCAGGCACCCAGCGTGTATTTATCTGTCTGCTTCCCGCACATTTGCCTCACCTCCTCAGAGTCCCAGCCGTCCGGGAAGATTGTGCAGCCCAGCACAAGGCACGTACCTTAGGGAGGAATGGAGGGAGAGAACCATTGAGAGAGCGAGAGCAAAAAGCTGGTGGGGGGGGTGGTAGGGCCAGAGAGCAAAATGGGGAGAGTTAAAAACCCATCTCCTCCCTGTGGCTTCCACTCTGCAGCTGTAATTCACTCAGGAATTGATCTTCCTCTATCAACAACTAACATTACAAACAGGAACAACATCAACACTGACGTAGATTGTGTAGGTGTAGTGCAGTCAGACTGCAGTGGGTTTCAATTTCATGAGGCATACTCCCTCGGTCTGCTTAAAGGCCCAGTTGAGTCATGCTGACGTCGTTTCTGCTACATCACGTGCTTAAGTTTGACAATGGTGTTGCACAGTAACTCAATAAAACCGATATTTCAGAGAGAAAATGACTGTTTTGGTTGGCAAATTCAAATTTTCCCTCTTCCTCCGAAAAAAATTTCCGAACCACTGTGATGTTTCTTCTTGCATGATTTGCAGGTGTGACAGCTATGTTGTTTGTAAAGTTAACAAGCAAATTACAGAGAGGGATGTCAATTTTACAAGCGGTATTGTGAACTACTACATCACCATTCTCTGCCTCAGTTTTCTGAAGTATTTTTTCATAAAAACTAGAAAACAAGGTTGGCTAAAGGGGACCTTTAAAGACATGTAGAGAGCAGAAAACCTCTGCTTGTTTTTGTTTTCACCTCAAATTCCAGAACTAGTTCAGATTGAAGAAACCAGAATGGGTGATTTAACTACATAATGGATACTGCCGCAATGTTTCAAATAATTGCTGAGTAACACAAAAAAAAAAAAAACGGTGCTCCTGTGGTTGTCCAGGATCACGGTGGAGAATGAATGCCTTCGAGAGTTTCCTCTGAGATCTCTACATCTGCATTAGGGATATGGATGGTACAGGAGCTAGACAAGAAATGATAGATTTTGAGTATGTGAGAGTGAGTGTCGACGAATATGTGTATGTGTGTGTCTGTGTGTGTGTGCATGCAGGCAGCTTTGTGGTACCATCTCTCCCTCTCCCCCCTCCTCTCCTCTCCCTCGCCTGCTGTAGAGAGCTTTGGGGAGTCAGCCTGTTTGAAGCTGAGGCCAGGCTGCCTCTGGGTTGCCACGGATGCTGCGGCTTATTAACACCCCTGTCTTTAACATTCCTAAAGAGTCTGAGCTGCGTCAGGAGGGAGAACAGAGTGTTTCTGCAACAGGCACAGACACTCTGCTCTCCTCAAAAAGCCCAAAGCCTGCTTTCCACCCCTGAAGCCATTAGATTCCTATCCCTTTCATCACATCGCTATTCAATACCATTTTGGCTTCTCTGTGGGGTGCTTAGGAAAAATATACATTCATATGTTTCCCTGTCCCTTTTCTCCAATTCATATTACTCTTGTGACTCTTATGACATATTACTCATAGTTTCTCTGCTCTGAGTAGAAGTGCTTTAATGGCCATCACCTTCCCACAATGCAATTAATAGGTCAATAATACCTCTCTCCAATGTAAGGTGAGAAGTGTAAAGTAATGCGGTTCAGAGCAATAAATCTGCCCACTTTTTGGGACACAACCAATTGTAATCAGTGTGGGCAGGTTGAAGACATTGATGGAAATTGTGTCCCAAATGTGTCACACTTCCATGAAGAGAGATTTCAATATCTGGCCAATGTGTAATCCGCCATGTCCCTGGTGTGGTGATTGCTGCAACAGTAAGTGCTGTTCCCAGGCAAGAACATCTTGACATCTTTCGAGATCTGACTGTCTAGATTCGTAATATTTCTGAACCTATGACTCATAAATGCTTTGAAATGAAGTTTAGTAATTAAATAAGACTTTCATATGTAGCTGACACCCTCTCGGGTGATCTGACACAAGTGTAAATGCACATTTATTACTAGAATATGTATTTGTCATGAATTGTTAATATTCTCTCCATTTAATCTCTCCAGATGCACAAACTATAACATAGTTGCTGTAGTTCCCACAAGTCATAGAGCCACATGGCATATGCAGTTATTGAAATAGATACAGATATTTATGTAAATGTAGAAACTAATATCAAAATGTATTCAAACTGCTGCAACCTTTAGGGCGTTAAGTTGAAATGTACGCCACTGTTGACAGCCTTGGTGCAATGTCATGTGCTGCTGAGGCACAGACTCTGATGTGAATATTGACGCTTGAGCTGATCTCACTCAGCTGCTGGGTGCATGGCTGGAAGTGATTCAGCACTGGATTTGTCATTTCAATTTCCATTCCCCAGAGATCCTCACAAAAACCGAGATGCACAGGTCTGTCATCCTGTCAGATGAGGGAAACCATCCAATCACATCAGCCATCTGTTTTGTCATGTGTATACTGGCATTTGTGATTCATGAAACACAGTCTTTTCCGTGTGGTATTTGGTTAGACTCAAGGCTCAAAAAAACCATGTTGTGACAAAAAATATTGTACCTGTTGGATAAATTCAGGGGTATCCGATTCTAGAACTGGAGGACCAGGGTTTCAGAACTTCTGTCATTATTTTAGGTAAAAAAAGAAATTAAGCTTTGTTTCCAACACCTACATTTGCTCATGATTGAAAGCAAACCACAAACCTGCAGGCACTGCAGCTATCAAGGACCCCTGGACTAGAGTAAGTGATCCCTGAAGAATAGCTGGCCCTTCCTACAGCTAGGGAGCTGTCCACTCATACAATGGTGCTGAAAGCTATGAACCATGCCTTTGAGCTGCAGGATGAATGTTGAAACACACCAGGTCCCGGCCAGAGCAATTCTCCATATTTTAATATTTAGAAGCTTGGTTAAAATAATATCCACCTTTTCAGTGTTCTACATTTCTCATTTTAGGCAGTTCTCATTTTCATTGTTTGACCTGATATGTCAGTGATTTTAACCTTGCACAAAGGTTGAGACTGAGTATGAGACAGAGAGCAAGTGAAAGAGAGAGAGAGAGAAGAGTGCACAATCAGATGTCCAATGTTAAATCAGCTCTGGTAGAATACATTTTAATCTGAAAGAGTGCATGTGATCTTCCCCTTTACGTTTATTTCTTTAAAGGAGAGGAGAGGGTATGCATGCTAAAGAAGAGGAAGGATGGAGAGAAGAGGGAGAGAATGCTAACAAAGAGGAGGTAAGGGAGGGCAATGCCTGTTCTGGACTCTTGCTCTGATGCAGAGGGAGGAATGCTGTGACTGTTAAAGAGCAGTACCTGGGGGAATATTCCATCACCTGAGCTCAGCATTCAGCTACGCACCTCAACAACCAAAGGTCCTGACACTTTAAACTCAAAGGCATAGTACTGCAGTGTAAAGCAGTCTTTAGAGAAACAGACTCGTAGCCAGAAGGTTAAAGGTGCTAATCCTAGTGAGAACACCATGGAACACCATTAATTTAAAAGGAATTTACCGTGAAAACTGTCTGTAAATATCCTGTCGTATGAGGTAAATGTTTAATCTGTTTATTTCGATTTAGGCAGTGCAACTGCATTATATGAATAATGGTGAAAAGGGAGCAATCTGCTGTGTTGGAGAAGCATGGGGTGATATCCAGAGTTGGCAGGGGTTACATATCTGTACCCCAAACAGAGAAGTGATGACCAGTATTCCTATTCAGCTTCACCTTTATATTGAAGCTTAAATGATACAGCTTTGTGGTTATTCTGAAAATTAATTAAAGGGTGTGACCAAGTACAACCATGGCCATTGATGTTCTGTACTGTAATACAACACCGGAAACTCAGTTGAGAAAATGGGAAGACAGGCGGAAGGCAGGGATGACTGTATGGCCAGTCTAATGAATCTGTGGTGGAAACTAAATTGCTCGGTGCTGATTTAAGATAATTGTTCTGGGGGTAATTAAAATTGAGCCCTCATTTAAGAACTCTGTATGTCAACATCTGTGTATAAACCATGTACACAATCTTTTCACAGTGTGAGATTTATCCATATGCATGTTTGCTTGACTTCAGGCATAAATTTACACACAGCTCTGAGCACCGATTGGTAGAATAGGGATGCTGAAGTGGTAGAAAAACTTAGAACAACATGTATGTGTGTGTGTGTGTGTGTGTGTATATATATATATATATATATATGTGTGTGTGTGTGTGTGTGTGTGTGTGTGTGTGTGTGTGTGTATTTGTCACCATCCATATTTTCACTGTTCATATGCTTTTGCATCTGAATAATATAGCTTGCTATTAATATGGGCGTAATTTCACAACTTAGTCATGCGGTGACCCTGGTTGATCTGACATGGCAATAGGAACATTTTCACATCTCTGACACTGACCTATTTTCTGAAGATGCAGAACTCACTGCATTTGTGATTTGCTTCCATGCTACATTCTTATTCGTCAGTTGTGCCCAGTATAAAGTGATCCAAAAAGTCATTTTTGGTTGAACTTCAGAAACCAAACACCTCTATTAATGCTTAAAAATGTTTCAAATCTTAGTTTCTTAAGAATTGTAGTCATTATTTGAGTCAAAGTTTTGGTGCTGCAGCCTATTTACACATTGGTTTTAACTAAATGTTTATTTTAACTAAGGATTTTCCATATGCAGATATTTATGAGCATATGCAAGCATGGGAGAGAATAACTGGTAGTTAATGTTCATTTCTTAATGCTGTGTAGGACGTGTGAGTGCAGGTTTTATATATCCCAATTTTCTTGTGTATAACAGCACTAAATTAATTTGCAATTTAGAAGCCTTCCTACACTAGTGCTTGCCCTGGTTGTGAAGTGTTTCTGGTGCAATATTATACAGAAGTCAGGGAGCTACACTTTTCACAGGTTTTACTGAATGTTTAATTCATTTCATGTCACACCCTTACTGAAAAAAGCACTCACTATGTGCAGCTTTTGTTAAATATCTGGCTGTTGAAATGAATAATACATAAAAATGCTTCAAAATAGTCATGGGAAAATGAGGCTTTGTGAAACCAAAAATCCACAAGCTACCAGTGACCCAACTGATGGTAAGCAATTCTTTATGCTAAGCAAGTCTGCTAAGGAGAGGACAGTCTTGTGATTGGTTCAAATGAGTCAGTGATTGACAGCTTACTGCAGCTCCTCACATTATGGGGCTGATGAAACCTCACACTTCCATCACTATTTTTGAAGGAGTGAATGCCATATTAAAATATCAGCAGAGGTGTGGAACTGACACAAATGACTGCTGCTTCCTTTGGCAGTGCTGTAAACGGTTGATCATGAGACCTACCACTCATTGCATTATTATACTCCCTGTGGTCAATGCATCTTAAAATTAGATTATATCCAGACCCAGAGAAACACCCATTAGGCTACAGTCAACCACAGAAAGTGGTTGATATTCCACTCCTCAAAATTGTTTCTGATAAGGATCGTAATGGGTATGTAAATACCTATTAAGAGGTTACAATTCTGGACTGGACAAGCTAGACTGAATTTGTGAAACGTGTCGAGCTTTGAGACCCAAATTAAAAATATATTGGCTAGCTATTTTAAGATACTCTAAAGATAATTGTTTCACTTATTGCCCACTTGCTGCTTGAACAACATATATTAAGGTTGTTCAGTCTTAATGCACACCCAGTCGGTTGACCATTGAACGAAGATCTGATTAAAACGGGCATGGTTATCCAACAATTTGCATTATAACTATTGCAAAATCACAGGTTCACAAGTGCACCATCTCTGTACTTGAATCCAGAACTTCATTATGTAAGTTTCCACTGCACCATCTGTATATTTGAATCCAGAACTTTATTAATATTATGTAATCACTGGTTCTACTGCACCATCTCTGCATTTGAATCGAGAAGTTGTGCCCTCCCACCCGTCCGCCCCTGTGGGTAAAATGTGGTAGATGGGTTTCCTTTGCTTCCTAGAATTAATTAAACTGATTTCGCCTAGCCATGCTTCTTAATTAAAACCTACGAAAGAAGTGGTGATTTAGAGTCAGCTTTCATACGCTGTGGCTTAAGGGTGATTCCGCAGGACGGTGAGGGGTGGTGCAGGCTGTGGAGGGAGGGTCTCATAAGATCTTTTCCTAGGCTTCATAAGTTGAGTGTTCTGTTGCACTAAGGCTAAATTAGCTTGCACTGGGCAACATGATGCACTCTGAGTTACTTTGATTAAAAAAGGGTCAAAGTTCGTTCGGGAAAGCCTTCATGCTGATTGGAGGGCACTTCTCCACAGAGAATAAGATTAGTTTGTGCAGTTATTTTTATCCGGCCTCCTCCACTTTCGCAAGCTGTACTTCAGTTTGCTGTTTTATATTCTAGATCAGCTCCATGTGTAATTTCCCTCCCAATGCAGGATTTACAGTGCTGGTCCCCTTCAAAGCTTCCATTCACTTTAGACCGTAATTTATTTACATAGCTAAAGCACGGGGACAAATCAGTATGTTAAACAGATAATGGTAAGGTGATGCGATAAGATAAGTGATCTAAACAGATCCACAGAGAAAATCCCAATTTTTTATGCGTGGCAGCATCTCAAATTTCATTAGTAAGAAGCAAATTGGAACAGTTTCTACTAGGGCTGCACGATATATTGTTTCAGCGTCGTCATCGCGATGTGCGTATACACAATAGTCACATTGCAGGACAAACGATGTCAAGTAGAGCAAATTAGCTGAAACACGTCATGCTAGAACGTCAGTTGGAATTATTTCGGCTAGAGAAAGGATGGTGTAGACCAAAAACAGGGACTTTGTCGACAGTGCCTTGCAATTGTTGCCACAACACAAGGCAACACAACTAATTTGTTTGATCATCTAAATAGGCACCACAAAGCTCTGTATGACAAGTGCAAAACCAGATCTGAATGCCATACAAAGCAAAAAAAAAAACAATTTCGGATACCTTTGCCGACTTCAAAGTAAAAAGTTACTTTTCAGTGTTTTCTTAATATTATTTTTATTTTCTATGGAGACAAAATCACCCAAATCATTCCAGAATGATTAATTCCTGTAATTTTTCATATCACAATATATATCGCAGAAAAAAAATATTGTTATGTCAGTTTTTTTCCAAATATCGTGCAGCCCTAGTTTCTACACTACTTTGATAAATTAGGCCCCTGGTTCATCAGTGCTGCTGGCGAAGACTTTTGACAGGTTTTAACGGGACTGTACTTCTATAACAGGTATATATAACAGGTATGTCCCTGATTTCTGAGATTCCTGGTGCTGCTTTCAGAATGAGCTCTGGGGAGTTTGCCTTCGGGCAGCATCCCACGGGGGCTGAGCCAGGCGATGGAGGGGCGCGGGTTACTAATCGATGGAGGAAGTGCTGGAGCACGATGCCTCTATGCACACTGCCACGGCTGCACTGACGCCAATACCTACACACAGCCTGGATCCTTTTAACCCTTAATCAGTTGTGGAGGAAATCACTTCACATATTAACATATGCTTATTTCACAAATAACCAGCTGCCCAGCTAGCCAGGACAGCGATGAGACTGATGAATGTACCCAGGTTAATGTGTACTTTTCGCTCAGCCTCACTGTTGTGGATCTCTGGCTGTAGCCAGTAAAGGCACACTTGCTGCTGATAGTTAACACCTGTGGCAGATGCCTTTTCAGAATGACTGTGCAATATCACTTAGAGTGCAGGAAGACCTGTCCATCATTCTATAAATGTCATTCTAATGAACTTGGATGGTTTTTAGTGTAACAAATTGAATTCTTGGACATTCAATCACTTTTATGGAACAACTAGTTTCTGAGACTAACGCTGAATACAAACCAGCTATTTGTCAGTTTTGAAAGACATAGAACCTCAATGACATCACTGATGGCATCAGCATGCCCTGAAATGATGTTCCAGACTGCCATCAATGGTGTATGGAAACACCTGTGGCCAGGAAGCATTCACAGCACAACAGCACTTCAGAACCTTACTGCTGTCAAAGATCAACGCGTCAGCTTGGCAACTGAAGCGGACATAAGCAAAGCTGACGTGAATGATGTCATAATGATGCTGATGTTTTTAGTTTTCAGTGCAAAACTGCAGAACATTTTTCCTGCCCTGAATGCCATGTGTGCTTTTAGGCTTTTGTGGTCCAAACAACATCTGTCTCCTGGGCAGGTTGACTACAGCTGAGCTGGGTCTGTCAGTGGCAATGGATAAGCAAGTCGCAGTCCAATTTCTTCTCATGCTTTTCTGCTCTGTGTGAGCCTGACAGAGGCATGCAGGGTTATTTACCTCTGTCTTTGCCACCATATTCCTTGGGGAAGCTACTGATCCCTTGCATGTTAGAGCTGAGGGTAATAATTTGGTGGCAGTCTCAGGGGATGGGCTCAGGTTTACACTGGGGCGAGGTACGGCTGGGCTGGAAAACGGATCGATGGCACTGTATATCTCTCCCATAAACACAGCGGCACGCCGGCACATCCATTGACAAATGGCACCTGGAACATGTGCAGCACCATTGAGACAAACACTTCTCCAAATCTAAAGAGACAGTTAAAGAATGGCAGTATGATCTTCCTCTAGCACATGAGTATTTTGCAGCCAGTTACTGGACAGATCACACATCTTCATACCGTGGTTTTATTCCTTTATAATGCTGGGGAAATGATACACAAACATTTCAGCTATTTGTTGTTTTCAGCACACTGCCTTGCCTTGCAATTTGAAGTTTACAACAGCCAAGGTGCAAGAATCAGGGTTGTCTCACTTGCTACACAAACCCATTCAGTTAGTTAGCACATTGATTCTCAATGTTACTATAAAATACAATACAGTTCACAATCATAATGATACTGTTATGATGCTATTGATCATGCTACCCTCAGTCATGATTCAATCAGTCACAGAGATGGCAAACCGGTACGAAATGAGGGAACCATTTCCCCAATGTGCGAACCAGCAGGCCAGCTTCACATAGGGATTAGGATAAGTAAGCAATCACAGCACTGTCAATGTGGATGTACCCTTGAGAAAAAGGCACTTGACCTTGAGTGCTTTGGGGAATATCCAACTTAGCAAATGGAAAAGGTGGTACATGTAAACTGTGCTAATCACCTTGGATAAGGGCATCTGTCAAACAAATAATGTTTTATAAAAAGTGTTATTAAAAGCTTGAAGTCTGCCAGAGTCAAAAAGCAGATGACATTTTAAATCCCTCTTTATAACTGAATTAATCTGCCGACTTGCCTAAAAATGCAGGGCATTTGTCATTTCGGAGAGTGTGCTGAAAATGTAATTAATACTGACTTATGGTGAAAACATGAAACTAAACAGGGAGAAAGAGAGTATTTGTATATTGTCTTTAAAAATGCAGGATATAGATTACATTTACCCAGAACTAGAGATAAGCATCACAGGAGCTTAAACCTGGCTGTGAATGAATCGAACGATAAAGCATGTAGGGATTCAGCGCTCTTAAGAGGCAAATTAAAATAGATCATATCAAGTAGGATTTTGCTACAAATTCAAATCTATTCAAATCAGTAACAGACCCAATAGGACTAAAAGGCAGTGAAGATTGGGGTCTGTAAGCAAAGTGGATTTTGCTAATCTTTTACAAACACCCAACAGGCAGAGGCTCTGCATGCAGAGTTCTGTAAAAACATCCTCAGTGTACAGAGGAAAGCAACAAAGAATGCGTGCTTAGGTAAACTTCACTACTCATTACCACTCAATGTACTGTGTGTGTATGTGTGATGTAAAAACGCATTTTTGTGTATGTGTGATGGCTTTATTTGTGTGTACACAGGCTTTTGCATGTCTAATGGAAACGTATATGTGTACATGCACTGAAACAAGTATTCCTCCCCAATATCTCTGGGTTAGCATCCATTTTAAGGATGTGATTTTCTAATTCTTAGTGCATCAGTAGAAACCTTCCTTGCATCAAACTCCCCAGTATAGTTGCACACACACACACACACACACACAGTCAGCAGAGGAAACAGACAGTCTGTCTCTCATTAGATGGCTCTTGTGATGTTCGGGAAAGAGACTCCTGGATCAATAAGACACTAGAAACCAAATGGGGCTTTTTTTGTATACCTACTAATGGGTTACTTGTGTCTCAGGAGACTCCACTCAGCCCAGTAATGAACACAGCTTTCTGCTGCTTATACATATCAGCCCCAAAGACGCCTATAAAACACGTCAAAAATACCACCGTCCACACTCTCCATTCACCAATTAAAAACTCTCCAGCTAGGTTTTCCTTATTATGCCATCCCCTGCATTACATTTAATTTCTATGCCATGTTGGGGCCTGTGGCCCCCTGTTCATTTACAGTAACAGACCTGATTTATCTATGTAAATTCACCCTGTGTTTGTTACAACATCCACTCTTTTTGAGGAGTCCTCTGTGCAGGTGCTTGTTCTATCCCAGCACTTAAACAACTGATTCCAGTAATCAACATCTGTTATTGAAGACCTTGATCAGCACGTTCATGTAATCAGGTGTTTTTGGTCCTTACAGATGAGATTACTCACCATGGAGCTTTTAGGTGGCACACAGAATAAAAGCATAGATCCATGGTACAAAAGTCAACATTGGATACTGCTAATTTGCAGTCATCTGAAGTGTTCACTATTAATTTACCTTATATTAGTTTGCAGTTGTCAGATCTGAGCTTAGTGGCCTTTGTTAATTTGCTTTCTGTTCATTCTCAGAGACAGATCTCAGTTCAGTGGTTTAGGCGCATCAGTTGAGCGTGTAAACGGCAAAGGATACATAAAAATAATTATCACAACTCTGCAGGTGCTGAAAGTGTTGCTTTGCATTTCCGAGTTACCAGTAGCTGATGTGCCTTATGCGGGGTGGGGGGGGGGGTTGTTGGTTCTGTTGAGAGAATATGTGTGTGTGTGCGTTTCTGTTTGTGTGTGTGTGTGTGTAGTACTCTACCTTACAAATAGATATATGGCAGATAGCTCATACTGCTACTGGAGAGAGGTGGACATAAAGGAGTTGAGACAGAGAGAGGATAATATGTGCTTCCTTTTTAGATGCCTTTTTATTTTAAATTATTCCATCTTGTCTTAGTATAGTGGTCATTTATTTTTATTGGTACTTATTGGTATTTATCTTCTAACAGCCAAAGGGGTAGCTGGCTTTACATATCCTTTCTCTATGATGATTCTGCAGTACTGGATGTCTCCTGTCACGCTAATAATGCCCAAATCCTTTGAGGGGAAGAGAGTGATAAGAGGTGGAGAGAATGAGAGAGAGAGAGCAAGAGGACTGCCCTGGGCTAATGCTCTGTGTTTTTATTCAGTCAGATGTGAAGTGCCAGGGAAAAAGGTGCCGGCAGCCCAAGATGGGTATAACTTACAAACAGGATCAACCCCTGGGAGAGGTTATTAAATTGAGAAACACTTTGCTTGTGCAAAGGCAGACATTTTGAGTGCAGCCAGCCTTGACTGTACTCTTCAGGTGTCTGCCTGCACCTCATCCTGTCACTGAACATGTACACTAGTGCATTTTCTCACTGCCTTTAAGCAGAGGTCCCCCTGTGACTGTGCTCTCCGCCCCTCTTAAATTCTCTGTGTCAGATGGGTGTGTCGCTCTCTAACAGCTATGCACATGAGGTCCTGTACGTGAGGGCATTGACGCTGGACAGTAAAGTCCGTCCTGTATTACACACTCTGCCTCTCTAATATGACTATTATCTGGGCACAAGGATTAAAGATTACAGGAAAATGGAAGTTCCACTGATTAAAATGGGCATGTTGACTTGGTTGGCTACACCTTGGCTTTGCCATACACCCAGACAATTCAGTGCTTGGCCTGCCAGGTACATGCCAACCACATGCATGTTCAGGTACACAACGCCCTTATCATGAATTAAATTGCACAGATCCTACTTCAAATCTCATAACATTTATGAAGAAAGAGATGAGGTTGAAATAGAGAGAAAGAAGAAGGTAAAGACAGAGGGAAAAGGTAGATTAGGGAATGCTGCAGTCATTCCCATCTCTGGCAGCTGGAGCACGATTTGAAGATGTCAATCAGTAACCTGCGAGCTGGCCTAAGATACTGTTAGCTGAAGGAACTTGCTGCACCCTCACCGTGCTGATGGCTTCTTATCAGTGCAGTGAAGAGTGCAAATAAGGGGCATGTGTCAGACCTATACTGTACCTAATGTCTAGTGTAATCACTGGCACAGCTTTTTTGTGACTCAAGATGAAAAACACAGACTCAAACACATAAGGACATGGATTTACAAGGTTGCAGATTAAGCATTGAACCCTTGTGAAAAAAGGGCTTAACCGACACTTCTTCCATACTTATCCAGTCTTATAAATGTAATTATGATATGATTTATAAAGTCGTTTAATTTTTAACCTTGAAGAAAATATACCGGGGACATTGACTTTGAGAGACGGAACGTGGCAGCTAGCCACCAGTTGCCTATGCTCACTGCAGCTCTTAGATTGGCGACTGTGTCCTTTTCAAAGAACTGCTTGTTTTTCCGCTTCATCAAGTAAAGGAAAAGAAGCAAAGACACCAGCTTACTCATTCGATGGGCTTATGACTGAAATCAGTCCAAGACCCGGCAGATAACTGGACTTCTTCCAAATAACCATTTCCTTTTGTGTTTGTTTTGAGAATGTGTGCCACCCAAATCTACAGCTTAAGTATATCTTACGTGACAGCATATCTCATAAGAGGGAGAAATAGTCTTGACTCTCTTAGGAGATGAGGGGGCTTATGGGGGCAGTTAGACCACGACAATTTATATATGAGTTACACAAATATAACATTATAAAACAGTTTTATAATGTTATATTTGTAACATTACAGCCTCAGCCTCAGGACTCCAAGAGAAAAAAGAACATCACCAAGCAGCTTGCAAGCTGTTCTGAGTGTCATTTTGCATAAAGCAAATTAGCAAAGTAGTAACCCATTAATTTATTGATCTTATCAAATGCATTGCACAACTTTCATTGCCCTCAGCAGCCATACATCAACAACTGCAAATAGAATCTCTTGTTTAATTAGAAAACAATCCTAATTAGCAATATATTGGGTCCTCTACATTCTCCTCTTAAGATAGGAATTTAACAAAATTGTATCTACCATAACAGAAGGATGCAGGTATAAATCAAAGGTCAGTACTTGTATTAAATATTTAAGATCTAATACTTAATATCTCCACTGCTGCTGTCTTTGATTATTTATGGTACTCCTGCGTTTATAGACTTTTCATGGACATATACAGTCAGCAATTTCCCTTATGCTTCAAGGATATGGCAAATCCAAGTGTCACTTACCAGACGCGAGTTGCATCCAGCCACAGATTTTGTACACGGTGGCCGTGCTGCAGAAGAAGAATAGCGCGAAGCAGACGATGCAGGAGATCACCAGCACCATGGACATGCCTATGAAGAAGGACGCGGCCTTGAAGGCGCTGGAGGGTATGGAGCTGAACTCGGTGAAACTGCCCTGACACTTCAGGTCCCGGGAAAGTCCGTTTCCAATGCAGTAGTGGAAGAGGCCGAAGTAGCCGGCCTGCGGCGTGTCCACGCCATCCCCTATCCAATACGGCTGGATGAAGCACACCACATTGACGATGGCGAAGAGAATCGTGAAAATGGCCCACAGAACACCAATTGCCCGGGAGTTCCGGACATAGTTTGTCTGATAGATCCTGGCAGCTTCTGCAGCTGGCAGCATCGCGGCAGGGGTTCCGGGTACCATATTCTCTTTACGCGTGTGATAAGACTTTATCACCTGGATTGACACCCCAGGTAGCCTAAATCACCGTGGCTGAAGAAAAACAAAGTGAAAACACAGTCTCCTAAGTAAGTCAGTATTTGCGTATCGATAGAAACCTACTCTTTAGTCAGCTATCAAAGACTATGAGTCCGTGATATAAATCTTAAATTTAAACGCACTGGCTTAAATGCGTCTTGGCGTCTACCTGCATCCTTCGCAGGGAGAGGCTTGCAAAACCCGCATCTTAGCCTATGTCACACTGAGCTTGTCCCACCAACTGGTATCTTTATCTTCTCCGCTGAAGACTCTGGGAAGCCCACCGCCCACGACCTGTTCAAGCCAAAAGAATCTCCTCTGTATGTGTCTGACCAGTGGTCTGTGTTGTGCAGTTCCACTGCTAACGCACCCGCGCGCACTCCCGCTGTGACAGTTCTACCTTCGTCCTGTCAGAATAGATCGAGGGATGTAGAAATGACATTGAACTTAAACTTGTAGCCCTGACATAAATCTCTTGAGAAAAGGACAATATTAAGCCGGTTTCTTTTATCCTAAAACAGCGGAGAGGTAAACATATACATTTTAAAATCTAGATGAGATATCTACCTCATAATCAGACGCAATCCTGCTGTTGCTACGGATTTTTTTTTTTTTTTTTTTATAATACAAAACAACCTTCAGCTTCCTCTGGCTAGATCTGTGGCCGAAAAGAGCGAGTGGCTTGATTCGATTGCAAGTTTATGTTTTTAATAAACCTCACGATATTCTCTTCAGCGCTATGCTTTGCAGAGATATATTGTTTGTTTTCCCCTGTATTTTCCCGTCAATTAACACCTGTATTCAGGACAATCCGACTCTCTCCCGGTCGTATAGCTATAACAACACCAGCGTTACATTGCATTCTTGCTAATCCAGGTTTCACATGTCGGTGATGGACAAGAAAACAAATGCCCTTGAGGTTTGATTTATTTTGAGTAAGAAGTCCCTATTATTTTCCCACCGCAGTGGTCGACATGAAGTCGAGCTTGCTTGACGTGCGGAAACCTGCTCGTTAGCCCTTTTCTCTGGTCAAGCCCGCCGCTCCTGTGTCCGGATGGGTCTGTCGCTCTGTCGCACGAAAATACGTTTTGTCGCGCTGTCTGGGGACGGCAGAGCGATGGCAGTGCAGCATCAACGTGAAGCGCAGCCAGACGCTCACACCAGGCGAGGCCGAGAATGCCAAACTGACTTGCCTTAGCCACTGATCCACCGCATCTAACAATGATAACTTCTTCCACTCGCCCCCACTACTTTCTACACTTGCTGCACAGTAAACTGCCCTTACTGGCAATGCGTGACGTCACCATGAAGCTTTAAAAAAATCAGCGTCTGAGACAGGTGGCTTTTTGTCAAACTGCAGCAAGAACCCCCACCCTCTCCACTCCATCATTATCATCGTCACTACCATTATCGTCATCATCTTTCTCAGCTTGTCCATGATCAGATTCATCTGTTAAATTAACAGTAACAGGTCTGTGTATTTATAAATCTCAATCACAATATTCATTCGGACTTTGTTCCGGTATTTCCTCAAACACTGTTCCTTGCCCGTGCGCACGTGCAGTCCGTGAATGTGTTGATTTCCTGATAAGAGTGGCAACTTTAACTTTGCGGTTATCTAGAATAGGAGACATTATTTATTTGCTGTTTGAGAGGATTATCTAATCCAAGAGGTAATGTGTATTTTGGCAACAATACAACAGTGAATACAGTGAATAATTAAACTGGAAAAATAGACATATACTTTTGCAGCTAACCATTGTATAAATAAAGGGACAGAAATAGTTCTGCCTACTGCCAAATTTACCGACTTTGGAATTTGTTACTTAGCAGATTTTTCTGAGTCACTGTAGCTTTGTTTTCTCTCTGCCTCAAATGTGGGGGCAGATCTACCTCGAATGTAGGGTGGACAGGACACCCCAGTATAATTTGACCCTCCAGACCAGCCTAATTGAATCCTGACCACTGCTTTTGAGTTCCTGCTTAGTAAACAGTTCAGTGAGGCTGACGGATTTTTGTGGATGCAAAGCTTTCACTGCTGTTATTACTTCCTCAGATGGCCATAAACAAATGGCTTCAGGAGAACACGATGCGCAAACACGTCTCCATCATTTACTTTCCCTTTCAGCAAGCATTAGCTAAACCCTATAAAATGCTCATGTCCACAAGAGCAGCATTCATTAGGCCAAATCCCCTTGGGTTGGACGGAGATGCTATACCCACACTAAGTGCTCCACAGCCTGGCATCTTCAGCTGTGCGTGGGTGTGTCCCGACTGCAAAATTGAATTTATTGATTTTTAAGGGTGTGTATGAGCCTCAGAAACCAGACAGTTAGATCTTGGTAGATCTCAAGGCGATCTTG
The DNA here is from genome assembly GCA_022829145.1 of Albula goreensis. Taxonomy (NCBI): domain Eukaryota; kingdom Metazoa; phylum Chordata; class Actinopteri; order Albuliformes; family Albulidae; genus Albula; species Albula goreensis. Next base: position 13,686,146 of record CM040765.1, read on the forward strand.
TCTGACTGTCAAGGGACAGCTCTTACTATAGCAGTGTTAGGTGCGCAAGGAAAATACAATCGTACAAACTGGTAAGTTCATGGCATATTCGATACGAGCCTTGCAATTTAACCACTTGCTGTGTCTCATGCTAAGATGATGTTATTGGTCAGAAAATATTAGTTACATCCTGGAAAGAGAAAGGGTTTATCACACATCTTTCAACAGGCTTATTTTGGAGAAGTAAAAGCCTGGCACACCTAGTATCTGAAGCATCTCCCAGGTCAGCATGCAAACATTTCCTGTGTTTTGATGCATGAGGCTCATGCCGAGCAACAGTTTGTGCTCAAAATGTCAATGTGCAGCTCTGTAAATTAGGTAATTTTTGCACACTAGTAGCTCATCCAGTAGAGCGCATGCCACATAAGGCCAAGGCCCTACTGCAGCGGTCCAGATTCAAATCCGGCCCGGGCCTTTTCCTGCATGTCTTCCACCCTTTATCTCTCTCCCTGCATCTCCTGTCTGTCTCTCTACTGTAACTGTCAAATAAAGTGGAAAAATCCCAAAAAAAATAATCTTAGCAAAAAAACAAAAAAAAAAAGTTTTACCTTGGAAATGAAAACAAGAACAATTTCAGCTTTATTTTTTTTTATTGTGCATACAAAAGCAGCAACACTTTTTTCTTCATCCTTTTCAAAAATTAGTCTCTTTAGCCCTTCTACACAGTAGAAGGCATAATTTAACTGTCACTATGGCTTTACAGAGTGGTCAAACATGCTCTAATGCCTTCTAGTGGCTTTTTGGCTGCAGGTCATGTACATACACACTGTTAATCAGCCACACTCTTACACGTGCACATTTGCATGCACCCGCATATGTATGCACTTTCCTATCCCTTAAATTAATCTTATGTATGGAGCTGCATGGACCAAGGTTTCATAAACCCAGGTCCCAGAGAATGGTAGGGTAGTCATGAATGCTGACACCCAAAATACATGATAGTAATTGAGCAGGTTGGACTAATCAATATGGTAATAAATAGCAAAGTTTTTGATTGGATGAAAAAAGTATGCAATTGTCTGACAATTGTAGCACCATCCATTTCATGTTATCATGACAGCTCATTCTTCCATCACTAATGTTAATATTCACTTCTGCAAGGTCTGCTAGTTTATGTTTTCACCTTGATAATCAGCAACAAATTTAGACCCCAGACACCAGGTGAGCCGAATTAACTGCATAATGAACTGTATTAATTGATCAAATACAGAAGCCAGCACATCCTGTGTCTCTCCAGGTCTCAGGTTAGGATGTGTCAATGTGATTTACTAGCTCTATGCTGACTGGGCGCCATACTAGTGTCATACTGTAGGACAGACGTATCAAACTCTAGTCCTGGAGGCCCAGTGTCTGCAGGTATTTTTTATTACCTTCCTTGCAATCAGTAGTCGATTTAGGCCCTGAAAACAATGCGTATTGGCCAAAATATTACTGAAATTCATTATTTCAATATTTAAAGTGCAATAAAAAAAAGAAGAAAGAAACTCTAGGACTGGACTCAAAATCTCTTCTTTAAGAGGAGTTATTTTTCTTTAAACCATTTCTACAAGTAGGATGAACTGCTATCTTTGGCCATTAAAGTTGATAAAAGGTAGACAATTTTAGTCATCTAACAAGTGGGTTCAGCCTGCCACTCACTGACATTTTAATGCAGTGTAGGCTGGTCATGGCCAGTCATGGGTGAGTATGTTCTTCCTGAATGCTAAAATTTCTGTTTCTCATCATGCATTCTCAAATACCCATGTGTACCCTGCATCAGGTCACAAATCAGTGCATTTACACTGGAAAAGCAGTGCTGGCTGAGATGTAAACACATAATTCAGGAATATCTCATTTGGATTTCTGAGTATCAGGTGGTTGTTTGGAAGGAGATGGGTGGAGGAGAGGGACAAGCTGCCGTTTGAAAAAATGTGTTTTGGAGGAAAATGTCTCCCTCGTGTGGTGTATTGTTCATGTTGTTTTGGGGAGTGGTTATTCTCTCTCTCTCCCTTCCCCCTCACCTCTCCTCCTGCTCTGACCAGCAGGGGACCAGTGTTACATGCAGAATCACAGTGCGAGGGGGGAGGCTGAGGCCTGAATTCTGGGGTGCTCGGGGTTGAGATTAAATGCTGTGCCTTCGGTTGTGGATCATGGCCATGATGTGGGAGAGGTCCAGACTCTTCATCATCACCTCCATGAAATCATCATCCTTTCGTGCCCCTTCCACAAACTCCTCCAATGACAGCTCCCCTAGTGGACAGGAGAGGGAAGGTGTTAATGCAGGCCATACACAAGAGGAAATTACATACACATAGCCCTGAATACCTCCTGAACACACACACACACATACAATGTTTGAAACAATTTTATCCAACAGATGATCAATATCTGTAAGAAAATCTAATTTTATTAAGGTGTTAATGATTTTACTTTTAATCTTAATGCTTTAAATCAGTGAGAAATGCGATTAGCATTAGTGAGACTTTGAGAGGGAGTGTGATTTCACTGCCAACTTTTTAATTCACGCCTTGCCTCAGAATTTAGCCTTGTAACCGTTAAAGATGTAATTTCTGCTCTGTAATGAGCATGTCTGAGGAAGATAAGCATCCAACACGGGCAAACCATCGACAAATGATTGACATTTACAGCATATCTCCATCCAGCAGACACTGAAGGCTCATCTCATCTGTCACGATAATCATACCATCACTGACAACATAATCAGTTCTACATCTCTGCTTATTCTGCATTACTCAGATACACAAGCACATGTGCACACACACACACAGTTCTCATGTGTTATTGCTCCTCCATACATGGATATGTAAAGCAGTGATAGTTTTGCTGATTAAATAGGAGCACCCTAGAGCAGGTGTTAGTCAAACGACAATTTTTAGAGTGACAGATTTGTTGGTGGAGCAAGTGGAGGATGTGTGCAGCTGTAGGGACTGTGATCAAGAACAGATAGCTGGAAGCAAATGTTTTTTTTTCATAATTGTTTTGTAATTCTATTCAGGAGAATCTTAATCTTATGCACAAAATAATGCCGACAACATTTTTTATCGGTTCCCAAACCACATAATGTCAACTTCCACTTCTTTTGACACCATAGTCTGCAAGTTGAACTTGCAAACTTTTTTATTGCACTGCCGCAGAGTTGGAGGAAGATACTTCATGTGGAGCTTTTTGCTTTGTGCAAGCAGACTAAGGATGCCTAACCAGCAGGGGCCTCTGGTGAGGAAAGAGACTAGGTGATCTCCTTCTAGAGTATCCCTCCCTTCCTCACCAATCCTGCAGAGCATGTTGATGCATCACCTTTCAGCACTGACAGTAACAATTGGTATGTGCATGGTACAGATTAGATACCAGATATTGGGGCTGGAACAATGCCTTACAGCTTGCACCAGTGTGCAATGTCTGTAGAGAGAACTGGCATGCTATGCACTTGTGCACTACAAGGTGAAAGCTTCTTTGATTTTTAATAAGACATTAATGTCTGCCAGATATTAAACTGCTGAAAGGATTATAACACTTAACCCTCCTCAGCTTTAAATTAATTCTTCATTGCCTTAAAATCTTGATTTGGTTGAGCATGTTGGTGAATTAATCTTGTGAGGGACAACATATGCAAATGGTGAAGCCTGGACAGTGTTTACTGTTTCGGGGAAGCTGGAAGAGATGGGGAGGACTAACCATCTCCGTTGATGTCGATCTTGTCAAACACTCGGTTAGTGAACTCCTCTGCAGAAATGTCCTGGGTTTCAGTACCATTGATCGCCCGGATAGCCTGAGGGAGAGAGAGAGAAGACAAAGAGAGAGAGAAAAAGGGCAAGAGTCAAATGAAACTATTATTTCAGATGCCTTCTGGCTATTGCCAACAGTTTCTTCTAGGAAGTTAAACCCCCTTTTAATTCAACACAGATTCTCCTTTTTTTTTTTTTTTGCTCTCAACCTTCCTCATGAACCCCAAAACTCCTGTTAATTCCCATATACTTCCCAAATGGGAGGAAACCTGCCACCCCAGGCAGTACTCTGCAGACTGCAGTTCTACTCATTATTAATTTATTCATTATATATTTTCCCAGGATAACTATGCTTGTGCTGGTGATGTTCTCTCACTTTGATAATGTTGAGAAGCTCATGCCGGTCGATGCATCCGTTTCCATCGACGTCGTACAGCTTGAAGTACCAGCGCAGCTTGTGCTCCATCTTACCCCTCATCACCAGGCTGAGTGCTGCCACATACTCCATAAAGTCAATGGTGCCATCCTGTCAGTAAGGGGACAACAGCTGCTGTTAAGGGCTTTAGCAGAGCTATTACGGGCCATGTGATACTCTGACTCAAAATCTATATCAACATTTAACATAACAAAATCCATCATATATCAAATACATAATATACATCCTTTTTAAGACATTTAATTAACTAACTGAATTAGAATCTAATGACAGTATCACAAGTCTTCACACTCCACATCACACTCTTAGCAAAGTTGGTTTAATTTATATGACCTACTGCAACAAAAATCAACATCACACAAGAAACATGTGTGGTATGAAATGACTGTTTACTGATACACTCAACATACAAGCGATTAGAATAAATTCAGTGAGATTATCACTACGCATCAATCCGTGCTGCTGAGGTCAGCAACATGAGGACTGCATGTGACAACGCAACTCTGATTCACCCCACAGTCGGTTATAATCCTAACTTAAAACCCAGCAGCGTCACGGTCACATTTGGGGTCAATGTGGTGTCTGGGACTGAGGGATTTATGCAGAGGTCATACTGACGGACCAGCCAGCCACCCTGTCAGTCAGGGACCGTCTCCCAGCTGAAGGTCATATGCTCAGTAATGTCACCCAGAAGTATAGCCAGAGTCTTTCATTTTTTCAGCTTCTACCCACGCAGTGCTGATCAAGGCAACATTTAAACTGGTGGTCTGGTCTATTACTCAGTCATATTAGACTGAAGGAACTCAATTTATTTAATTAAGTTTGAAAGTGCTTGTGTTGCTTTCTTAATTGACAACAGAATAGAACTGTATACCCAGTAGTGCACTGACAAGAATACTGGTGTCTTGATTTCATGATGCATTAATGTGTGCATATGTGTGTGTGTGTGTGTGTGTGTGTGTGTGTGTGTGTGTGTGTGTGTGTGTGTGTGTGTGTGTGTGTGTGTGTGTGTGTGTGTGTGTGTGTGTGTGTGTGTGTGATTTTTTCATTGAGATTAGAAAGTAAATTACTCATACTAGGGGCACATGGACCTATTTGTTTGTCTTATTAAATCTTGCCATTGAATGCCGCTCTTAAATTCTATGTTGGTTGTCTTGGGCCCACACTAGTGTTGGTCAGTAAAAATATGACAGTTATAAAAGATGCTCCCTGTGCACCTGAATGAAAGAAAATAGATATAGGTTCCATGAGCTGATCAGGGAAGGTCAAAGAAGGTATACTAATTGCTTTTAGGAATATGTGTCCCTAACAGGTGGAATTATGAAATGAAAAGAATGAAACATCAAATGCTTTAGTTATGAGGGATATGAAAAATAATTTGTTGTGACTTACAGGCAGTGAAGTTCACTGTATTTACAATATGATGTTTTTCCTTCTCAGCTTTAAAATGCCTTTCAGTATGTCTGTCAGTATGTTGCAAGAGCCAGTATAGCCAAGGGTTACCAACATTTTTTATTGTTGCAGGTGTCACTAAAATTAATTATTAATTATTAGATAGTTTAATAGGTGCCAATGTAAAGGTATTGATTACAGAGGTGTGTTCATTCTTAAGTGTGTTTCGGTTATTTGTTGGTTCATTTGTGCCTCTTAATGCAGATGCAGTGGTTACAAGAAAGGCTGATGGACAATCAACACAGTGCACCTCAAGACTCATGGCTCTGGGTTTTTGTGTTCAAGAATATAACCATCAGGCAGAGTGTGTGTGTTGTAATGGATGTGACTAAAGGGTTAAGGTAAAAAAGTTGTATTTACAGGAAAACAGAAAGTACATTTAGCCCCTGAATTTGAAAGACTATTTTTAATCATATACAATGGAGATGGAATATGTTAGAGAGGAAGATCCAAGAGATCACCTTAGTTCTTGTTTATGCTTAACCATTATGGAGGCATACACCCTCTCCATTACATGACGATTATCACGTTGTTGTCTGCCTGTATGAGTGTTTCAGGAAATGTAATTATAAATGGTTATTAATGTCCTAGTGTTTATCTGATGCAAGTGGGTACTAGCACTGTGTGTGTTGTATTGCAACCACTTGTCTAGGCCTCTCTTTTAAAACAGATCTAATAATATAATCCGGATTTCAGACAATAATATAAAAATGTTGCACTACTGTGAATTTGACTGCCATACACATGTGTGTTGTTCATGTTGCTATGGATGTGAGTGTCAAGTGGAGTTCTTGTGTTGTAATGGATGTGACTATGAACTGTAGTTAATGTGGTGTAGTGGATCTGACAATCAGGTGTAGCTCATATGTTGTAGTGGATGTGACTATAGATAGGTTCCTATTGTGGTAGAGGCCCATAATCCCTGCGGTGTGATCTGTACTGATCGATACACTGCTGGTGCTCCTCCCTGAGCAGGAGGCTGGGCCCACACAGTCACCTAACTATGCATTCTTCTGGTGTTTTTCCACCTTAAAATCAGCAATCAGTAAAGACCCAAAAACAAGGTTAAATTAGCAGTAATCTACTGCTTTATCAGCTCATTTCAGTGCTGAGCAACAACAAAACCCAGAAACACCCAGCCATTCTTTGGCACCACTGATTAGTGCATCCTGTTTTTTGTTTCTGGAACTTTCCCTGGTTCTCTACCTTGGCATGTAATTCACGCAATCTGATACCATTTTTAGTATCACTGGTAAAATCCAAAGACTAAAAAGGATTCCAAGAGATTTGGCTATGAGCTCAGTTTCGAGCAGGTAGACTTGGCTAATCCCTGCAGTTCCTTATGTACCAGACACTGTACACCAGATTTAGGATGCCAGATTAATGCAATCAGCACTCCTGGAGTGGATTACAATTGTGTCTTTAGTAACAGATATAGCAGATTATATTTTGTCATGTGTTGCACACCTGCTAGCTGGTGACAAGTGCATTGTCCACTCATTGACTGGACAAAGGTTTACAAATAATAGATCTCACAGATAACTACAGAGAAAGTTTATAGACTGTAACTGGAGAAATGTTTAAAGATGTATAAATCACCACTCTAATTATAAGGGATGATTATAAGTCAGGCCTGACTCAGCATTTAGTATTCTAGTATTACAGTAATAGTGCACAGAATAAAGTGGCCCTAGACCACAGTCATGGACCCAACGGCTTCTGATTTAACTGGAGAGGAGTCTGTGATCTTCACTAGTCATTTACAGATTTATGCAAGCTCATCCTTTACTTCTAATTATTTCAACCCATAAAAAGTTAGGATAAAAACATGTTTCATATGCCAATGCTTACATTATTCTTGATGTTGTTAGTAAAAATCACATATACATAATATGAATGGATATAGTATAATTTCTGAGATTCACAGTATATTTTGACATGTTATGACATATTTTTGACATATTGTTCCAATACTTTTCCAAGTGTATATTCAGCCATTAGTAGATATTGATTTTTGCATATCTTTCATGATATAGTAATAGTGTTCTTAAGTGGTCCGTATCATGTAGATGTACCCTGTATTTGCAAAGTCACTGTTTACTGGTATTGGGGATCAGAACTGAAAGAGGGCATTGGAGCCAGACCTATGTACTTGAGCAAGAGAATTGATTGGATCAGTGATAAGGCATGATGTCATGAACACACCACCCAGCACTCAGAGATAAAGCCAACTAGGAAAAAATGATAATCAGACCTGACAGGACTTGGCAAGTATAGCAGTGATAATAAATAATGACTCTTAAGCATTGTGTTGGCAGAAGTTTTAGATAAGGGCCACAGGGGTGCCAGCCTCAGTGCTCTGGTTCACTTCTCAGTCCGGCTTTCTGACCTTAGCCATCTAATCAACTCCCAGTTTGACTGCCTGTATGAGTCCCTGTCTCTCCAGCTCCACGAGCCACATTCCTGTTCACCAGAGCATCACCGCACAGTTATATTCATTCTAAAGACACTTTTCAGGCTCATAACCATTTGTATAACTCCAATGTGGTGTGACCCTGCCCGGGCTCTGGGATTTTCTTTGCTATTTAACAAATTGTCAGTTACTACTTCCCACAAATCATGAGTCTTGGAGGTCAGTGCCAGGTCACAAACCAGCCCAAGCAACCAAGAAATTTGTTGGCACCCATCATACATCAAGAAGCCAAGGCCAGAGAAATTTCCAAATGCTGTATCAGAGACTGTGTGGATGGAATCTTGTGTTTCTTAGTCATTATTTCATGAATTTGGATTTTCAAAACAGAGCCATTTTAGTATCCTTGTATTTTTTTGCTATATTGAAAAATGTTGAGAGTTTAGCAACTGTCACTTGAGGTGACAGTTGCTGCGTGGCATCGTTACTGAGCCACTGATGCCCCCCACACACACACGTGAAGCTTAGTCAGCACATTCCTGTGTTGTGTGCTGTGTATTGTATATAGGCTTTTTCCCTGAATATCACATTGTTGCTAAATGTCAGTCATTACTATTTTTCTGTAATCTTTCAGCACTCAACAAAACACAGAGCAATGTCTAAGTATGAAAGTTTAGGCTGTAGCCCTCTCCAAACAGACAATGTCGCTGGGCCACCTTATTTTCTTTCTCAGCACAACAATGGCCTAAGATGGCTTATGAATGTTTGGTCCATCCAAGCAACCTCTATCCCAGTGATTCATTCTCTAACAGCTCCTCACTCCACTTCTCCATATGGAGGTTTCTTATCAGTATGTGTATCATCCTGCCTCATAATAAAATGGCTTGGGATCCACAAAAAACACAATTTATGATTATGATAATGCCTGTGGTTACAATAATTCACCCTTCAACAGGCACCCAAAGAGAATGATAATAGCCAAATGATTTTTTTAAATACTTGGGTCAATGATAACCAATGTTTTGAGACAGCAATCAATGAGTTGAGACAGCATTACATTTTCAAGCCTTAAAGTTACTGCGAGTCAAAATGTGGTCTCTGGCTTGGTTGAGAAGACCGTTGAAGGGCTGAAGCTGTGAGTGTTATTCGCCAGTGTGACGGGGCCCCAGCGCAGCTCCTTACCTTGTTCATGTCGAAAGTGCGGAACATCTGCTCAATGTAGGCGTTTGCCTCGGGGTCGAGCCCACGGAGCCCAAAGAACTGCTTGAACTCGTGCAGAGTGAGCTGCCCTGATGGGCACTCAGTCATGAACTTCTTGTACCACAGGTGCATCTCCACTGCCTGCAGGTCATCCACGGTGCAGCCGTTAGAGTTCCCCATCGGTATTGTTCACTGAAGGAGTCAGACAGAGGACTTGAAGCTCAGGCTTGAGGCTGAGTGGAAGGGAATGCTCTACCCTTTTCGCCCGATTGGTCTACTGCGAAGGATCTCTCCTCACAGTCACACAACACAGGGACCTTGGGAGGAAGTGAACACATGCTGGAGCTTTTATACCAGGCCCCCCCAAACCTACCCCCCTCCCTTCCCTTTCCCTCTCTCACCTCTCCTCTCTCCTTGGCACTAATCGCTGGCTGTAATCCATAGGTAGCAATTAACTGGCTTAGAAAGCATTAGAGGAAATAGGAGAGAGACCAGCCACCAGTCATCTAATGGGAATATGTCCTCAATTTAACTCATGTGTCATCACACCTGGTGTGCTCTGTAAATAAACATTGTTAATCTCACACTGTTTCTTATACCAATGTGCAGATACACACTTTCACTCATAAACATACGCACCTGTGCGCACACAGGTAAGGCGAATTTCCTACTCATGTGAGCAGTGAGCACCTTTTGTCTGCCTGGAACAATGTGGGAATTTAGGAGTAAGGGGCACGGGTGACAGTGTAAAGAGAAATGTGTGAAAGACAGAGAAAGCGAGACAGAAAGCAAGAGTGAGAGAGAAAGAGAGAGAGAGAATGTGCACTAGAGACTTCAGTCTCAGCCCATCAGTACACTGCCATTTTCTCAAAGGCCGGCTCTCCATGGCAACAGTTGCACTCCAGTCACCTGAACACCCTGCATTAAGACGAGTTTACGGTCTGGACTCCCACAACATGGCTGCTGGATAAGGCAAAAATCAAGGCTGTCCCTGGCTGCCCTCTCCATCCCTGTTTTTTTTTCTCCCAGGGTTTATGTTACAATAAAAAGGAGCTAGCTCTCATAGCATCACACTACATCTCACTGAATTAATTCTAATGACTGAATTTCAACACTTTCTTTACCGGGAATCGTCACATTAATGTAAAATTGTGACACACTGCACGCAATCGCCATACCAATCTTCCCTGATTACAACACTGCAACCAGAGTTTTACAGCACCATCTCTGCTTATGAAACAGAACACACCCCAGGTCAATGTTATTTTAAGACAATAAATGTCTCAACCAGAGGCAGAGGATGTGTAGAGCTTTTGTAGTATTTCACAGCTGACAGGAGAGTATATTCAGCAACAAATCCATATACTGGTATTTTGAAAATGTATATTTTCTTATCAGGATAAAACATCATATTCCTGGCTTTTAAAATTAAAAATGTTCAAGCAGGGGCTTGAAATGAAGATAATGATAAAGGGGCATTAGCATAGCTTATCATGGGATGTCGAAAGAAGCAGCTGCGGAAAAATGGTGTTGACAAAAATGATCCGTCACCTAATTTATTGTTCCTTTTCAGTTCCCAAATCGCAACTTTTTGAAGACTGTGATTAATGTTATATTACACTACACTAAATACATATTGTATAGGTACGCAGCTATGCACAAATGAAAAACAAACTTCATTCTCAGGCGAAGTGTGTTTTTTCCAGCCTATGGTTTCCTCCCCACATATACTCACTTGTAGCCTTCCAAATTCTATAAAAAACATTTTTTTACAGCATTGTGATGTTAACAAAAACACAGCACACATCAGTCTTCCAGCTGAGTTTAATGACATCATAATCACATCCATGAACCGAGGCTTCCATTAGTATGGAGGTGCAGTGACTGAGGGCTCTGACTGTAAGTCCCATCAATACGTTTTAACAGCATTAAAGCCAACAGTCATATTTCAGTCTAGCTCATTATAGTGCAATATTTAATAATACAACCATGTTATTACACAGTGAGTCAGGGTGAATTACATAGTTAACATTGTAATTGTTCATTTATATAGATGGATTCACAAAATAAAATCAGGTTTACTTTTTCACAGCACTGCTCCTTCTCAGAATTAAGAAATATAACTTTCTTATATGTTGCCTAACGAATCTAATAACACAGAATCCATACACATCAACAATCTGTTAACAAATACTGCAAAAAGCCACATGGTGGCACATATAGAAGATTGTGTATAACTGCAGTGTTTCTGATACTATAGGAAATCAGCTTCAGTGACATTGAATAAGATCAGTGACCAAAATTAACATCAGCAAGGGTCTAATGGCTGGTAATTTTTTAATTTATGGTAACTTTGTTTGAAAAATGTTAACTTGGACACTGGATAACATTTATTATGGATAGCACACATGTTTTGACCATTAAAAGTGTTACAGAAAGGTGTGAATGGATGAGTATAGAGGGAGAAAAAAACTGGAAAAATGAAAATACAGTTAATTAAACTGTTGAATGGACCACAGACTCAACTGTTAGTTTTCAAATGCTGACAAAGAAACTATACATTTGACAAACAAAACATTATACTGCTTTACAAGTAAGCTGCATGTATTTGAGTGTCATTTTAAGGCTCGTTCCAGTCCTTTGTGAAAATCAAATGTATCGAAATTTTATACTTCACAGCTTACGATGCTTTCATATATATGGCCACATATACAAATAAATTGTTTTTGAATAGTGAAATGTATTTTTTTTTTACATAAACAGCTGTAAAATACATCCGTTTTCGAAAAGTACTGTCAATATATTTGTAATATATCACAAAATATTCCTTTTTCATAATTAGTCTTCTCTGAGGTATGTATTTGTGTGTGTGTGTTTTTTTTTTTTTTAAGTGCAAGGATTTCCTTAATATATAGTGTATTGGCAGCCCAACACTATGTGTTGGACACAGTGTCACCCTGGAAAGGAGTTGGAACAATGTCTCCTGGTTAATAGGGTGCCTGCAAATCTGCCAGTGGCTGCTCTGTTTATAGAGGATCTCTTTGGTACAATGGCTGTGATTCCACTGGACTGCAGAGTTAAAAGGCACATGAGACAGAAAACACACTTGTCTGTGCTCTCCTGAATGAGGGGCAGTTTGCTAGGCCTACAAAAACAACCAGCATGCTAAATTTAGATTTTTCTTTTTAGCTGGAAACAATAAATGGTTAGAAAAACACATATTATAGTGAAACGTAGCTACTTCATATTGGGTGGATCAGAATTGACAAGGAAGATAGCACTTTAGTAACTCATTTTTTAAAAAACATAAAAATATAGAGAAACACAATATAAAAAATAAAGATATAAAAACCAACAGTCAGAAAGGAGCATAAAATATGAAGAGATGATATAAAATACTGACATCCACAAGAACATCCTGGCCTGTTCTCCTTGCAGTTCAGTGGTCCATTCTGCCCCCACCCTCACCCGGAGTTTGTGTCCCTTCCCCGGGAGCTCTGCAGGGCAGTTCCACCACTTCGTCTACCCCACAGACTCAGGTGCTTGTAGGCCGACTCAAACACGGACACCGTGTACTGGGCGGAGAGCAATGTCCACCTTGCCAGCACCACAAAGCCACTGACCGAGCGAGCGGAGAACTCAACAAACTGCGAAGTATAATGCGCCAGCAATATGAGACTGCGCGCCAGTTGCCTGAAATTGTTCACGAGCAGATTGACTCTCACACCGTGCTTCCCCATGTTTTAACAGGACGAAGTTGAAATGAGATAGGATCCGTACTTACATACGACTGCCTGCGTTACCCCACAGTTTGTGATAGTTTTTCGTCTCCCAAATATATGTTGCTGTAAATGGAAATTCTACACGATCTGTGTTCTTTCTGTGTAGATTTAGAAACTTATTTTACAGACACTCCCTTGGCGGTGAGCCGATCGACCAATGGCTGAGAAGATGCTTTGTTTTCGTTGTGATTAACAACGAGATCACATTCCGAAATCTGAGAGGAGGGACAAGAAAAAATGAGTGAAAACGCCAAATTTCCAATAATTTAACGTCAACATACAGCAACGTTACCAACATATTCACATTGTGCCACATGAAACAGAGACGTGTTAGAATTGTTAAAAAAAAACAATCAAGGCACATTGTTTTTAAAATTTCTAACAAAGTATCCATGCGTAGCTAGCTAGCTAACATTGGTTAGCTTCCAATTGTGCCTATTGCTTAAAGATACAAAGCCTGCTAGATAAATGGTCTTTATCCTAACACACCTATTGACGGTACCATCACGATGCTGGAGTCGCCAGAATAGCTAGTATCGTCTCCAGATCCATACCATTAATGACTGGAAATATTCGGATATGAAGAATTCTTTCGACGTTAACGCTGATAAAACTGGGGCGGAGTGACGCAGGCGCAGTTGCGCTGTGCCCCATCAACAGCTCAATCTGGTCAGTTACGGCTGTAGGCGCAGACAGCTGTGTATGTTGCAGACTCATAGCGGTCATGTCACTAAGTAATCGCCACTGCCCAGGGGCTGCAGATGTAAACTTTAGTGCAACTGTCTAGTTATGTATGATCCCCGATACATCAAGCAATTAACGTACAGCTGATTCAATTATATTTCACTTTATTACCTTGACTCAGATATGAGATGGCACAGGCTACTAGTGTTATTCGCACCTCTGAGGCAGGTGGTTGGCAGAGGTGCAGGTGCAAACCTGCATTCATGGTCCAGCTCGGAGAATAATAAAGTGCTACAGAGTGCTACACCTGCTTCTCTGTGAGCTTGTGTCATCGTTTCCCCCTGATGTTTCCATGTACATATGCATAAACGCCAGGGTCTGTGTTTGTTTGTGCATGTGTATGTGCACGTGTTAGCCTGCAGTATCTTTGCCGTGTGGAGCGCAGACTCAGCAGTGAGAGAGTTTGATAGGCTTACCCGTCTAAGGCAGTCAGACACAAACTCCCGCCTGACCCCTGTGGGGTAGCTGCACACAAGACACATACTGACCACTGCCCCAGATGAGTAGAGGTGAGGGCTAATGCTGGCTGTCCAGTCTGGGGAGGGGGCATGGAGGGGTGGGGTTAATCCTCTCAGTTTGACACTTTGAGGCACTGACCTTGACCCCAGAGCATACGTCTTGAATTCAGGCGTTTACCTGTTTTACTGATATTGCTCAACATGCATTGCTCAACATTAGAGGTACACATGAATGCTACATGTTTGCTAGTCCAAGGCAAAGTACTCTTAGCACATACATATATGTTTTTTAATTGAAATTCATAGAAATTACATTTGGTATGATACATATACATCTGCAGACGTGTATTAAATTACATAAATAATTTTCATTTCAATTTCAATAAATAATGAAAACAATTGATATTGAATTGTGTGTGTTTTTGTAATTTTATGTAAAATATTTTAAACTGTACTGCATTTGGGTAAAGGGTGCTTCATATTCTTGTTTTGCAGGTCAGTTCAGACGTCCTAGTCCCAGGAATGACTTTCAGTCACCATGCTGTCTGCCCAACCTTGCTCTCCTCCTCTCCTATTGGCTGAAATTCCCTGGTTAGGGCATGATATCATGATGCGTCTGCCACCCTTTAGCCAGTGGAGAGCCTCCAGCTGAACTCCCTGTTATGGCTTCCAGAGTGGCTCCTGCAGTGCAGGTGAGAGAGGTCATGTGATCACCTACAGCTTTCTTGCCCTGCCGGGCATGTAGGTTAGAGATGGGACTGGCAGAGGCCAGGGTCAGAGATAATCTGACAAAGGGTCAGATTAGATTATCCACCTCAGCTTCTGATATCTGTCCGAGTCAAAGTTAAAACAACCTCTTGCAGACAGACCTGTAAATCTGAATAAAGTACTCTTGGCACATTAAATGTGCAAAGTGAAAGGAATTATTGGTATGGCACAGTGTTTAGGGAACCTTAATTTGTAATGAGAAGGCTGTACACTTGATTCCTGGTTGCCATTAAATCTGCTGTCAGGGTCATTAGTATTCTTGCCCTGGTAAATGTATAAATTTGAGCATTGTGGCTCTGCCTGACAAGGTCATTGGCTTCTACATTTACATTGCATTACATTTAGCAGGCACTCTCCCTTCAGAGTTATTGAACAATTTAAGGGTTCAATGGCAGTGTCCCACCTGGAAATCCTCCATTACAAGGCTAATTCCTTAACTTTTTCGGGAGGCTACTACAGGGTTTTGATGTATATTATAGAAGAGCCTCTTCTCACTCTTAAATCCTCTTCCTCATCACTCTCTTCCTCATGCTCGCTGAAGCTGAAGTCATCCAGGGGACTCAGTCTGTACCATAGCACATCAGTCCTGAAACCAGGGAATAGTGTTGGGACAACTTCCTGTCTGAGCCCAGATTAATGAAGCCAAGACACTTGATCAAAACACGGAAATGGCACATGGCCAGTATAGATATCCACTGAATTTCTTTATTTAAACCATCAAAGTACTGATGTCAGACATAGATCTGATATGTATTTAAATATTTAATTATTTATATGCTGGTAAAATTTGAAAACATTCACAAACACTCTCAATACAGATCGAAGACAATTTTCTAACATGAAAATAAGCAAAAACATATAATTATAAGAAATAAGATAATATGATTTCTGAATATTGGTGAAAATGTATGTTACTTTTGATAATGTCTTCTGCCAGATTTTTACTGGTGTCTAAAGGAATAAAGCATTTTGAAAAATTAAAATGTAATAACTGTATCAAAAGTAAAGTTCTGAATACATAAATCCAAAACTCACCTTTGCCTTCGTATGAAAGCTCCCTGGGAAGAGAGATGGCATCTCAGAGTTAAAAAATATTGAAAACATGATCTTAAAAATTGTATTTATTGATTTAATAAATAACCACACTCTTTTATACTGAGGTACAGTCATATACTGTTGTGGTTTATAGTCATATGATTTACATTTAGGTTATGATAGCTGAAAATCATATAGTCATATGATTTACAACTTATGCCCTGTTCCAGAGTCACTCACACAGGTTACATGGTTACACACTATCAATGTGTACAGTTGGATATTTACAGAAGCACTCCCTATTGAAGAGAGGGGAAGTGAAATAAGGGAACTGAGTAAACCAAGTGAATTACCAGTGAAGCGAGCAGACCAAACAGTGTGAAGCCCAGGAAAGGGATCAGGATGTACTCTGGGTTGAGGTGAGGAGTGAGGGGGTTGAGGTCAAGGATGGTGTTATTGATCATGACTGGACCAGTCTTTCCCTCTGTGTCAAATGCCGTTTGGGAGGTGGAAGGGAACTTGGCCCCAAGCGTAACACCTTGCGCTTTAGTGTCACTATAGAAACCTCTCCAGTCATTCAGGATTCTCCCCCACTCAGTGCAACACAGCGAATCTCCTATACGTGAATGTCAGCAAACACATAGCATTCAAGTCCTGAACAGGCAATCTCATGAGTACCTACTCCAAGTTCAAACAAATCAATCTTACTGCACAGGAGCTCAAAAACAACCTTTACTGCCTGTCTCCACAGCCATATGAAACTGGAAACAAGAGTTTCAGTAAGACAGGCCCGGTGCACTTAGCATAGCTTTTATTTGGCCTATTCTCAGCTTTTGCTGCAAAGATACAGAGACAATTCATGTTTAAAATCACACTTCAGCTCCAAAACACATCATTGGCCCTGGGCCCAAGGATTGAACTTAAATCTTTCTGGTTTGGTTCCCAAAAATGTTTTACCACAATGTTATAAGGATAATGTTTGGATAATAAAATATATGAATTACCTTGGTGGTGTTAGTGGATGTAGAACATAGACATTAGCATTCCTCTCAGTGGGACATTTTCGACAATGTGTTTGAAATTGAAATTCCAACAACAATATAAGAGACAGTGTCCACACCTACTATGGGTAACCTGCCTAGCTCAACCCGTACAATGGCATTCCTGAGCTAGGAGGGCAAGGACAATTCCATGGCTGTAGTCAGAGAGGTTTTCTCAGTTCTGTCTGCCTCAACTCCATCTGTTAAATGGTACTGTCAATGTGCAGATGGCTGGATTCAGATTTCACTTCAAAAGGGACAACTGTGAAAGGGATTGTTAATCCCACGGTGAATATTGTTGAGAAGGGAAACAGAAACAACTGCTGAAACCAGCTGGTTTGTTTGCCAAACTTTTCTGCAGTTTGTTGAAAGATGTCTCTTAATAGAGAATAGTTTCATTTGCGCTGACACTGTCGTGTTAAAAATAAGTCCGCAGTCTGTGCTGTAAGGCAGTTTAGTAACGATCATGCAGCATGGAGAGCTACAGTATACAAAGTTGTAAACAGCAGCTCTACCGGGGTGCCCCCTGGAGATAAATTTATACCTGGAGAGATATGGGGAGTCTATAGTTACACAAAGACATCTGCATAATTGGAAAGTTATTGAACATGTGTATACAGAGGGGGCATGGAGCTGAGTGAATTTCAACCAGGTCAAATGTCAAATGAACAGGCCTGACATCGAGACATAACACATAACGGACTGGCTCCTGCACATCACATTGCTACCATTTTGGGCCTGGTCCGCGGGTGATACGTTCCAAGACCTACCACAGATAATAGTGAACCATCTGCAGACCCCATATATAACATGATTTTCATGTGCGTACATATGGTAAAGTTTAATTCATAAATTATGCTCAGTAAGACATTACCAACATTAAATACAGTAATAATAAAGTACATTGTACATTATTATACAGTACTGTACTCTCTCTCTCTTGTTCTTTCTCTCTCTCTCTCTCTCTCTCAGAAAGGGATTCTGACGTTTTAGCCTAATCCTCAAGAGACGAGAGAGAATGAAAAAATATAATGTATCAAGGAATGAGGGAGCAATGAAAATCATGCTTTTCATACACCTCAATGGACGAAGGAACAATGAACATTATGCTTTTTATAGCCCTCAAAGGACGAAGGAACAATGAAAAAACTTACTGTTTGTATGGGGTATGGGGACAAAGGGAGATGAGTCATGCCAATGTAGTGGGTGCGACTAGGCTGGCAGATTTCACCATGTCACAGCCTGTACTCACTTGGCGGGCGGTTTGACACTTATGAACTGTTTATTTTTGGAATTTTTGAAAAAAATTTTCAGACCGTGGTAAACCGTGGATAACTGAAACCGTGGTTGCTGAAACCACAGATATGGGGGGACTAATGTGTATGCTCATGTTTAACTATCAGGAAGCATGCATAGCTTCTGGAACACTTCCATCTCAGTCTCCTCAGTCACCGCGGTAGAGACCTGAGGAAGGACGGATCCGGACTGTGAAGGCAGAATCCATCCAGTGGTCTTCTTTTCACACTCAGAGCAAAGAGCTTTTATGCCTGCGATTATATATCCTATAACTACTAAACGCAGAAAAGCAAGGAAGACAAATCTTAAAACTTTGCCCCCCATCTCCCCAACAATCCACTCAACCAGCTGCTGATGCCCAAGTCATCAGGCTTACAGTCGTAATACCTGTGCCCTTCGGCCTGTATCTTGGTTGCAAGGCTTGTTATCTCTTCATTACGGTCAGTAATGTATGTGCAACACACAGAGCCATTCCCAGCACATGCCACACCCTGGGCCGCCAGTAATTAGTCCAGGGCCATGCCATGCTTTAAGGCAACAGTACAAAGAGCAACAGCCTCAGCATTGAGTTCAGTGGGGCTATCAGCAGTCTCATTGGCTGGGGTTACAAGGGAGTGGGCCATATCAATAGATTTTCTTGCTAATTTCCCCCGTCCCATACATTGGAAAGGCAATGGCGAAAACCTCTCAGTCTCAGAGATTGATCATTCATGCCGTGATCTGAAAGGAGGTGAGAAGGAATGTCTGGTGCGAGGTACCACGTAACCCATATAGCAACTACCATACCAGTTATCAGGCAGCCACTTATAGGGCCGATGCCCACAGATGAGCCAGGTTCTCTTAATTGTACATTTGGGGGTGACCTTACAACTTACTGAATAGGTGAGAGCAGTTGCCAGTGTTATGTTGGTTTGTGTGTGATTATAAAGGCTATAACCCACGTCCTATCCTTTACCTTTTCTTTCATAGCACAAACAGCCCTTTTCAGGTGTAACAGTCTACAGGGCTAGAGGAATTCAGAGCAGGGAGTTCTTTCTCTGATGCACTTTAACCTGGATCCAGTCTCCTGGCTAGATGGAGTGACAAAGCTAGTCTGGCTCCTTCTCTTGCACTGCTTTATCTTTGAGCAGACTTATGCTTTGAATTAGCACTCTACAACAGTATTGTCCGTAAAATTAAGTTTTTCCATCTCAGGTGGTGGAGAAAACGGCAGTCGAGGCGGTCGTCCCATAAGAATCCCATGTGGGCACAGTCTAGTTTTTGCGATTTGGAGTGCTCCTCCTATGCATGCTCATGAGTGCTAGTGGCAAGGCATCTGGCCACTTCAGGCCTGTCTCTGTACAACGTTTCGCCAGTCTGTTTTTCAGTACTCTGTTTCGTTGTTCCACAGCACCAGCAGATTGTGTATGATAAGGGCAGTGCAGGTTTTGCTTGATGTTCAAAACAGTACATAGTTCTTTCCAGTGAAATGTATCACTGTAGATGCTTCCAGGAATCCCAAACCTACAGGTAAAATCTCTGACCAGAACCTTAATCTTTGCATCAGCTTTTCTGCATGAACAAATCAACAGTTACAAGGAAATATTCATATTCACAACACTTTGGCATGAAAATGAAATCAACTTAGATATTTACAAAAGGGCCCCAAGGAGGAGGGTGTGCAGCCAATATGACCTTTTGAGCTTTTCCCACATTGTGTAGTTGGCACACAGAACACCTTGCGCAATATTGATTTACAACAGTTAAAAAAAACCCCAGGGCATACCAAACTTTGTTAACGGCTGCAACTAATCTCCCCACTTTGGTCACATGGGCCAACCATGAGACATTCGAACAAAACAGGGTAACAAAGAGGAAAGGGCGACTGGGTGGCCATCACCAAAATGCCACAACCCGTCTGCATGAAGGGAGCAGGAATGGGAGACTCAGACAGCTTTCTCCGTAGCATGACCGCTATCCTGTAAGACAGCGAGATCACTAAAAGAGGAAATGCTGGGGTAGAAATTGCTTGCAGGGCTGGAGGAGAGGAAGACACGGCCGCTGCCTTGGCAGCTGCGTCAGCCGACGCATTGCCACAACTGACATCATCCGTATTGTTTGTGTGTGCTGTACATTTAACAATCGCTAATTCAGAGGGAATAGCAATAGCAAGCACCAGGTTATGCATATATTGAGGATTTTTAATCAGGGCACCAGCTGCAGTCAGGAGACCTAACTGTTTCTATAGGATACCATAGTCATGTGCTACCCCAACAGCATATCGACAGTCAGTGCAAATAGCAGCAGACTTCCTTTTAGCTAGAATGCAAGCATGAGTGAGAGCAAAATACACAATACAGTTCAGCAATCTGAGCGGAGCAGCGAGCAGGTTGAGGCTGGGCTTCTAGACAGCTCTATGGAGTGCAGACAGCATAGCCAGAAACCCGACCTTCTTTATCTGTGCAGAAAGAAGAACCATCAGTGAAGACAACAGATTCAGGGAATGGTAAAGGGGTGTCACTAAGATCAGCCCACAGTTTTGAGATAGTCTCTGTGGCTTCCACGCAGTCATGGGGCTCGCCATCTGATCCCAGACGAAAAAGAGAAGCAGGTTTGAGAACGGGGCAGCGCTGGATCGTCATGTTTGGGGAAAATAAGAGCAGCAGCTCATATCTAGTGAGAGATCTGGAAATCTAAACATCCTAAGGCACAAAAATCACAACATATTAAAAAGAAAATTAGGTTTCCACTGAAATTCAAGTTTGCATGGCTTTCGTGTTTGGATTGAAATGCTCAACCTGAATTAAAAACAGAGGTGTGTCAATAAAGAGGTTGCAGTGTGACGTGTTCATTTTCTCCACTGTTTTGTTTTTGCCAGCAAAGTGATGATAGACAGGGTATAGAGAAAACAAAAACATTAAGTAATAACAAAACACAATGCAAAGTGCACAATGTATTCAATGAGAAAGGGCAAAAGGGTGGAACTTTGGGGTGTAACCTGTGTACTGCGTAAAATGTTAATGTTCTGAAAACACTTAAATCATGTAGTAACTCATGTCCTATCAGCAAACCTGAATCATTTTAAATCAAGGTCTGGGATCAGTGCATTTTTTCAGAATATGTCACCCAATCACACTATCACATTAATTGATACACACACACTCACAGACACACACACACACACACACACACACACACATAGATATAATAATTTACAACATCTTCAAAAGTAGCCAGGGATCTAATTAGATGATAAATGTATCTGAGTAAAAATATTAAGTTTTAAACCATAAGGTTAAGAAGCAGCACTTGCTTGACACTGAGATATCTCCCCTGGGGCTCTTCCATGTCTGTGATGATGTCAGCTCAAGCAATTGTCACTTTAAAATACATTTTATAAAATAAAAACTCATACACATGATGAAATATTTACAATTATGAACAAACACTGATAATGATCAGGCTCTTAAAAAATCTCTAGCCAAGAAATGAAAGGCATGTTTTTATATAGTGTCAGTGATTTAACATAAATACTCAAAAACATTTATTTCAAAATAAATACGTGTCATACAATATGAATAATATAATAATCCACCTACAAATGAGTGTTTAACCCTTGTGAGGCCCCTCCTAAGCACACCGAAGTTTTGGTGATTTGTCCATTTCAATCTCAGACTATTCTATCAGTGAACACTAGATGGCAGCGTTTCCTACAGAAAACTACCATTAGCGTCAGTATTTGCTTTGTCCTGGGGTAGGCCACTTCAGGGATTCACAAACTCGTCTTTTGATTTCTGGCCCCCTAAAATGTAGAATGACATCAATGGAATGGGTGAGGTCTGTAACCAAAAGCCCACCATAGGCTGCAGCCCAGCAATTAGTTAATGCACTAGTATATGGAAGCATAACTATACTGTGATTGCTATTATACTATGGATCTACATAGCTATTTCCCAGCTGTTGGTCCTGAAGCTGTCAGCTCACTAGTGTTTTGTAAATCGATGCTATAGCAGTCCACCAGTGGCAGGACTGTTTACCAACTAATGTACTGTTCTCTATATATACACAACTTGTGGACTGCTATAGTGCTGACCTTTGAAACCTTGGTGAGCTGACTGCAGGCTGCAAGTGGACTGCTGTATTGTCACTAGCAGGATCAGTACAATATAAATATTGAATTAGTACATTAATGATTAAAACATAACCACAAATATGTTTCCCTGACAATGATTATTTGATCTCAGAGTTTGAAATATATAATTGTTGAAATATAGAAGCAAAACCAATTTTTAAAGCTTTCTTTTTTGCATTTGGTTAGAACCCATTGGGGTTCCTTCACAGACCTGTCTACCAACCCTTGGCCTATAGGAATAAAATGATATTCCAAGGACACTCATTTATTTATATATGTATATTCATTATTTATCAAAGTAAGACTGCAGGCATTGTTGGAGAGTTACTGCTCAGTTTTCATTCAGCTGATGGGTCTTTCAAACATATTCTTTCCTTGTGGCTGAAATAATTTGCCTGGAAGCTGAATGCAGCTTTTATGCCTCTCATCTCACATTCCTGTGCAGCATATCTGCTTTAATTTATAAAGAGCAAAACTGAGATACCCACATTTTTAAAATACTGGTGATATTTACCTCTCATATTGGTATGATGTGTCTGAAATTGTATGGATTGAAAAAAAAACAGATTTTATTCAGTGAACAGCAGTTTCTTCAAACTGTGATTGTGCCCACTATATGGTAGATTTTCCCCCAAAATACCCATGCCCTGTGGAGTCTGTACTGATTGCAGTCACTGATGAGTGTTTCAGTGCTATCGCCAGCAGGGGATGCTCCTCTCAGTGTTTCTGAGAGAGAGGAAGCTGTCAGTCTGCATTATTTATCATCGACGATATATGGCAGGCATCCCGTTCTTGCACAAGTGTCTGTTTCCCAGATGGATGCTCTGCTGAATTAACAGCTGATGGGACTGCGAATTTCCCCTGGGACCCCCGCTGTTCTGTATGCACCCTTGTATTTAAGTGGAGAGGTTGTTGTCGAGCAGTGCTCTAAGAATGTACTCTCTCCTTTACCCACACTGTGAGAGATGAAACGCAAACTGTGTGCTACAGATATGGTAGAAGGGAATAATCCTTCAGGGATGAGGACTCAAGCAGTATGAGAGTTTAGCCCACCATATTCTATTAGTTTCCATTTTCTTTAAGAAAAAGATGTTTCCTTTTTTTCCCTCCTGAATAAAACTATGTTGTCAGCCCGATATACTGCAAGCCTCCCCTCGCAGAATCATGTGGTTTCCCCCCGATTCACAATGCAATGCGACACCAATCAAATTATGCCTATGCAGCCAGAAGGAAACAAAGTCAACATGTATTTGGCTCCTGAAACTGAGGGACCCATCTGGCCAGGAGAGGTCACTAGAGATACTGATGAATATAGCCAGATAACCCTCTTCTTTTCCCCTGGACAAGCCACTTGCTGGCTGGCTAATGGGGACTTCCAGTTGTAGCCATTAATGCTGCTTCCAGGACTTGGACTCAAAGGTGTCGGACAGACAGCCATGCCAAAATGTGCGCTACCAAAGCATGTCAGTTTCAATTTTTCCTTCATCATTGATCTCTAGCCAATAGACTCTTATCTCTAATGTTCTGGGTCTGGTATTTGTGCTGCTCCTCACTCCAGCTCAGCTTGTGGGGATGGGACCCCCTTCATGTCCTGGAGGAAACTGATCAGGGGTCTCTAGCCTTCTCTTCAATGACAGATACTTAAGAGTTGGTGAGAGGTACTGGGGTTACCTGATCTGTATTCAGCCATGATGACCCACCCAGTAATCACTTGTGCTGATATAAAATCATTTCATGTTACTTAACTCACAGACATGTATGGCATGTAATATATTAATCTGCAAATATTCGGTTATGTTTGGCTGTGTAGTCCAATTATGGGATGAGCTGAGAAGAAGTATCAAATCAGAGTGCTGACTGGATAGTAGCTGGAAGGGGGTTTGCAGTGGTACATCATTTACATTTCATGTTAAAGCTAGGTCAGTGCCATGCAGCTTACAATTAGAAAAGTTGAATGATTGATTCTTATTTCTAAAAATATTTTTGGAAGGCACCCATAAGCAGGCTGTGAACTACTGGCCACTCATGAGAGACGTGTTAGTGACCCCTGGCATAGATTGAACCCAACTGGGTGTCAACTTTGTGAAAACATGTTAAATAATCCCTTACACCAGGCACTACTTTCCCAACAGTAAGTAATGACAATGATTGTAACTTGATAGCAGAGATCACCAGAGTGGGATCAGGGCCTGTATTCTGTCTCAGAGATGGAATGTTGATCTTAGATCAGTGTTGCCTTTAACCTCATAATGGATAAGGTTCAGATATGAACAAGGGAAAACTGATCTTAGATCAGTGCTCTTACTCTGAGACAATTTATGAATGCAAGTCCAATATGCAGAGGCACATAAGGAACAGCTCTCTAGGTGTAGATAAGCAGAAATTGCCTTTGCTCATAAATAGCAGTGTGCAGCTGTATCTGAGCTTTATGGAGCAGTGTCTTTTCACATTGTGAACTGCTGCAGATCTTGTTCTAGACCTTGTAAAAGTTTTATTCTTCTAAAAAGAGTTTAACAGCTGTCAAAAAAGCTGCACAGCTGAGATGTGATTAAAATATTTTAATAGTCACAAGTTGCATGTATTATTGATCTATTTCCCTCTCTATTTCAAGCCTCTTATCAGAGGGAGCTCAGGACATTTTCATGTAAGCTTTGAGCTCCAAGATCACACAGTGAAGCTGTGTCTCTCCAGCAGGGAAATACACAGAGAATGCAATTTCACATGGATCTTAGCCTGAGTGGAATGGCTAAAAGATACAACTGATGGACACACACAGTAGAATATGTGCATGCTATACATTAGATACACAGCTGCACACATTAAAATTATTACATTCTGTATGACAGAATGTAGAGTATAGGATATAGTATTAGACTCATCAAGTAATCTAATCAGCATATTGTGCATGCTAGACACGTGTACTCACATAACTACATGCTGACTGAAAGACACATTGACACATGCAGTGAAAAATATGAACACTGTATGGCAGACACACATATAGTAAAATAATCTCATTGCATATGCTAGACACATAGACACACTGTATGACAGACACATGCAGCACACTCACGATACAATTTTCCATATCCATTGTACATATTGTGAAATATAAGCGAATCGTAAAATATCTTGCCAGGCGTAACGGCGTATGTTTGTGTGCCTCTGTGCAAAGATTGATTTTCATGCTGTCTACAGCGTTTCAGAAGACGCTCTCAGATGCTGGAACAGATACGCGTTCAACACCACGGCGCTCTGTGCCAGACACTGCAATACGTGCTGACAGCCTGTCTCATTTGTGCTCACTCCCGCCAGAGCTGTGAATTACCAGGGATATGAATTCTCTTTCGCTTAACTGAAAAATCACAGACTAATCAGAGCAAGGTAGCTGGGGCAAAAAGCCTTGTTGTCCTCACCATGCTCAAATAATAATAAAGAATAATAATAATGGATTGAATTTATGTGGTACCTTTCATCTCATCATTTAAAAGAAGTTTGTAGTGAAGGGGGAAACTCACCTCAAATCTCCACCCATGTATAGCACCTACCTAGGTGATGCATGGTGGCCATTTCGTGGCATTCCTAACAACACATACGCTAAGGTGGAGAGGGAGGCCTGCTTTAAGGTGAGCCTCCTGCTGTGTACACATGTGGAAGTCATTAGTGTGTGGAGATTATTTTTTATGAGGCTTAGTTAATCAAAGGTGCGCACATGTGACTGTTCACTAACTGCCTGGGACTCCAATATGTCTGGAGTAATAGTGCCACTGACCAATCAGAGCCAAGGACAGGAGTGGACTCCTGGACAGCTTGTGGCTTGTGGTTTGACAGAGAGCTGCATCCCATGCAGTGACCCGTGCATACACACATAATCTCATCACACTCTCTGTCTCTCTCCATCTCTCAGACACATTCTCTAGCCTTACTCATGTAAAAAAAATAAGTAAGAACATGTAGTTGAAGTTTAGTCTTATTAACAACAAATGACTGGTTTCCCCAATAGCAAATTTACATTCTCTCTTTCATTTCCTCTTTTTCTCATTCTCCCTTTAGTGAAATTCCAATTCAGACATGCTTTTGATTAGCATGAATTTCAAAGGTAAAACAATGTTGACAAATTAAAACATATACAATTGGACTGTAGTTTTAGTGAAAATAATTCATGAAAAAAAAATAATTTGTTTTTTTTTAGTCCTCTTTTTCTCTGTCTTCTTTGTGGAACCTGCACTAGGAAATCAAACAGGATGGATTGCATTAGAATTCTTCTCACTCCTGCTCTGTTCCTGTACTTTAGTGGGCCAGCAGGTAACCCATTGTTCTTCCTGGCCTCCTGTCGGAGGAGGAAATGAGTACGAGCTGTCCAACACCATCCTGTAATTCACCGCTGTGTTTGAAGTCTGGCCCAAGGTGTAAAAACCAGTCCTCCAGTTTTAATGTTTTTGCTGTTTTTTATGGTATTGGTCAGCGCGTCATGTTTTTACTGTTACATCCTTCCATTGCCAAAAGGAGGTCTAGTTACAGTTCAGCAAAGCATTAAAAATGGTAATAAATATCACTGGGCCGAATTTACATCGTGAAAGCTGGTAAAAGGAAACATTTTTATTATCTGGTATAAAATAATGGACTTGCTCTCTTAAACTGTTCCACAGACTGTCTAATGAGATTAAACCTTTTCTTCCCTCAGAGAAGACCTGTCAAACACATATATCATGTTTTGCTAGGGTTTGGATTGGCCTAATGATGGCTACATGATTGCAGCTACTGAATGCAGTTCAGGATTTATTTATAAGGCCTGGCATTATATTTGAGTGACAAGTCAAAGCTGAAGTCACACCCCATGGATGGTGCAGAAAATGGTAAATGAACACATTGCGGTAGCACAGTGTACCTGCAGTCAGTATTGCTTTGGATCCCTCTATTTCTGACAGAGTGTTTGGATAAGCGTCATTAATATTTCTTGGCCCAGGTGTCCAGCAATCTGATTGATGCCAGTAGATTTCTGTTGGTGGATTTGGTGGATGCCGGAGTAGTTTCTAATTTCATGCACCTGCTCCCAGACTTGTGATCTGTCAGAAGTATTAACTGGTTTATTAGCATAGGACAACCCCCAGAAGGTAAGCTACTGTCCAGAATAAAGAGAAGATAAACACTAATTCTGATATATTAGAAAATGCTGAAGGACTGCCGAGTATGCACTGAAGGCACTGTTCCAGTGTTTGGATGGTGCCACAGTCCAGTATCAACTCTGGACCATGCCAGTGGCTAATGTGGTTGGCAGGCCTGAAGGGTGATGCATGATTAGCCATAGCATCGCTCGGTGAGGGGAGGAATTCACACGGACTCATTAGGTGGGAATTGGACACACCAGCTGCTCAGCTGGGTGCCCACAGTTAAAGCTGGCATAGAGCTGCTCATGTCTGTGCAAGCTCAGCTCGTGCACTACGGTGCGACAATAAGCGGCAGCTGACATCAGGAGTTTTGGAAGAGAACACACGCTTGTCTGTGCTCTCTCATGTTGACAACAGCTCTCTCAGGCTGCAGTAAAAACACAAGGGGGAAAAATATGAGGATGAAATTGAATGCGAGAAAGAAACAGTGATATATTTCACTGATTGTCATATCCGCTTTGTTTATATTTTCTTCTGCTGTTCCATTTCAGTTTACATGCAAAAACTGGATCTTCAATTAAAAGCTAATATAAAACCTCTTCAGTTTTCCGGCAGTTAGTTAGCTGTTCAGTGTTATGCAGAACAGAGCCTGTCTGAAAAGCCTAAGTTGCCAAGCATGTGGGTTTTGCTTTGCTCATGTTCCGGGAATTACAGCAAAGGATGGGAGCCTAAAATACTCCAGTATCTGTGCATGTCCACTCCTACTCACAGACTCATCCAAAAAGCAATCGCAGCTCGTTGACTCATTCACAAAACCTTGATAAAAGACTTGAAAAAAAACCAACCATTTCATGCTGACTCATTCATAAAACGCTGATCTGCAGATACATGGCCGACTCAGCGTCAGATAATTTATAAAGCCCTGGAATCCATGTATCTGCACAGGAAATACAGGGCCGCATCGAAAATTCAAAAATCACAAAGCAGCTGCTATGTTAAATCAAAACTGTTTGAACAGTTCTGAAGCAATCCTCAAGATATTTTTGCTCCTGTGTTGTGTGGCATGCCAGGGGTGCAAGGGTGTAACCATAAGTGTTGAAATGGAAAGTGATGTATTCAAGAATCACTGTCACACCTTACATAATCACCCTAGATTTCACCATAGTGTCTTAGCTGCTATAGTTATGAATCCTCTGCAACTGGATTTGTAATACAGCAGTGTCCGTTTATAAAACAGTTTGTGAAAATGTTCTTATCTTGAACACACTCATGGTCGTCACAAACACACACAGACACAGACTTGCGCGCACACACACACACAAGCCTTGTCCTCATATAATGAGTTCAAATGGATTTCCTGCAGACTGCCCATGGGAGATTACTGAATTGAGAGTTGTGCAGGAGAGAGGGCATATCCTCTGTGGGTGTCCATCACCCCTCTCAAAATTGCAAAGCCACACTGCTCTACTCTTTTCTTTCCTTCTCTTTGACCCTTCAAACTACAGCCTCCAATAGAAAGTAGAGGAATAAACTGAACCCTTACTGGTGATGTTAATATTATGTCTAGTCGTGTTTCAGACCCCTATTTTGAACAATTTACACAAAATATATGTTTTTAAACACAACCCATTTTCTAATCAAAGCTTTTCGAGTGTACAGCAATGCCCTATCTGGGAATCAAACCGGCAACCTCTCTGCAGCAAGCCCTGTTCACCAACTGTTTTATTATGCTATACCACAGCACTACTGGTTGGCTTTTGTCAGCCATTGCTAGAAGCAGTATTGTTGTGGCCACTTGATAAACACAGGGATTTTTCAGCTAGCTCCTACACTGAGCGTTCGGCACAAGGTGCACATTAGCGCTGATGCATCCTGTCAGGGTTGACATTTACCCTTTCTTATCTCTGCCGCAAACTTCACAGACAAGTCAGAGGGAGTCTGGAGAGACTGAGCTGAGCGTCTTTATGGTGTTAGCGCACAGATGCGGAGACACTGCCGCATGGAGGGAAGCGGCTTACCTCTAAATCAGGCCTGTTCCGTATTCTCCCACTGTGACGATCCTCAGGGGGAAAACGTTTGATTTATGTTAAACCGTCTGAAACCTCAGTTTAGACAGCAGGCTTTTCCACCCGATATGCTGGGAACAATTCCGTGCAAATGAATTTGTGGAGCAGGTCGACAACCCTTCCAAAGCTGATTTATGAAGTTGTGGCATTGCGCTGTGTGTCCAACAAAACACTTTCCCTCGGTTGTGTTCGTCCACTTTTTGTAGTATTCATGCTAGGAGGCTGCACAGATATTCCAGGCAAGGTACTGAACCCAGTGTGCATTCCTGCATTTGCAGTATCTGCTGCTAAAAATATTAGTCTTCTCAGGATTTGTGCAGAGATTATTTTGCAGGAACAATCGGAGAATACAGAAACTGAAATTGCTTTGCTTCAGAACCATGAAGACAGAGTGCAAGAAAGGTTCGGGCTGTAGTGACTGCAGGGCTACTTGACTCTGGTCCTGGAGGACAGCAGTGCTTGAAGGGCTACTTAAATATAGTCCTGGAAAGGCTACAGTTTGCAGGTACTAAATCCAAGGACACATGAAATATTGATTTCTGAAATCATGAAGCTGCTTTATTTATCAGATCGAATCACCCCCTATGGCTTACATCATTCTGATGGGGCAAGGCTAACCTGCTGAACAGCTCTGTAGGGGGCTGGAGGGGTGTCTGGAATTCTGAGGGAAAAACTACTTAAAATGCTTACATACAGAAGAGATCCAGAGATCCTAGCCTCTGGGTCTTTAGATGCACACTATCCATATTGAGGCACCTGCTGAAAGTGGCTATAAATGGCATTACCTGCTGTTGGCAGCAGGGGGAGCAGTGATGCAATGGGCTATTGATCCTAAACAACACAACTGAAGGATGAGGACTGTTCAAGTACAGGCGGATAGATCTGGGCCCAATCCATCACATCTGTGATGCTAAACAGAGACAGTAAAGGGTGAGCTGGGTCAATCCTCGTGCACTGCAGCCACGAGCTGAACATCAGCATCTAAAACCCCTTATTCTACCCTATATCAAAGACAGACTGTTAAAAGCTCACAGGGGACATTCAGAAGGGATGTTATCTAAAAATGGTCAGAAAATTTGCTTACTTTCAGCATATATTATACTGTAGGGATGAAAGAGAATGAGAATTTCCCCCTTATTTTCTCCCATTTTGAAATACTCACTCCGATTCAACGTGTAATCTCCACTGTGAGTGTTTTCACTGCCATATGTGATATGTGTTCTCACTGCAGGCCACGGGCTGAGCTTGCATAGATATGGAGACATAGCTTCATGTTAGTTGTGTGCCACCCCATGGGGCCGCGGGTCACAGTCAGTCTGCTTTTGATATTAGACCATATTGCCCCTTCACACACTGTAACAGTGCCTTAACAGGATGAGCAACAGCAGCATTCCCATAAATATCCCATTATTAACATGACGCACTTGCTGTGATGTTACATTCATTTAGCAGACGTTTTCGCCCTCAGTGAATTACAAAGGCAAGTACATAAGTGTATTAAATGACTTTACAAGAGCGGCAGTAAGTGCAGAGACGGATAATTAGCAGTCTCAAAGCCAATAACAGTAAAAAGAAGTGCTGGAATCAACAATACTCCTAACATAATCAGCCATCCTGACAAACATCTTCAGCTATCCTTTATTTAATGAAGTGCTAAGATTTGAACAATTAGAAATTACCCTTGGGAAAATGTTTAGTTGCCCCAATCAGATCAAAGGCCCACGCAATGATGCCTCCTTTGGCCAACCAAAAACCTTTCCTAGGTTTTGATACAGACCTTCCCTTGGTGCTTTTAATTTTGTAGTTGTCAGTAAAAAGCTATCATAGGATCCTCAGCTAAGGGTACTGGCATATTTTTTTTTCCAATATCTTCATATTGTTTTCTTGTTTTTAGAAAGTCCATTATGAAGCACTGTGTGACAACCTGTTTCTTGTCATCGGTAAAAGTGCTTTACAAAAATGACGATTGAGTGAATGCTTGATCGTCATATATGCTCAGGGTCTTATGTGAATAATGCCGTAGCCATAGTTTGGACTGAATAACAACAGGGATGAGTGTGTCTCAGAGGTTGACATTATGAGCCGTAATGTGTTTCACATAGGGCTGGACAATGCAGTCCAATGTGCCATCCAACACCTCATTTTCCTCATGCCAGCAAACTGATTGATTAGAGTTTGGATGCAGCCACGGATCTTCCCAGAGTTCTTTGCGTTGTGTTTTCACATTCTCTCCCACCACACAGTCCCCTCATTATTTTGGTTGCGGAATGAATGGAACCACATGGATCTAGTTGGTGGCCACAGAGAGGATGCAAACTGTAGATAAAACAGCACACCACTGGCTGTCAGCAATGTTTATGGCACCTTAGGAATTTGTTATAGCTAAAACTGGTCTTAGATTTGCAGCACAACTGAGGATAAAACCCCATTTATTGTTGATTCTATTGCCATGTGTTTGACAGTAATCTGTGACAAGAAAAGAGAAGATGTAAAATGTATGATATGCTTATAAGAGTTTCTGTATTTTTTAAAGTCCTCCAGCCACACACACTGGAACACTGCCTTAACTAGATGAGACACTCAGCAACCCCTACATATGAATTACTAACATGACAAGTTGTAACATGATGTTCATTAGGCAGACCCTTTATCCTAAGTGAATTACAGAGGTAAGAAAAAAGTCCATACAATTTTCTCAAGGAACCTCAATAACTGAAAACTGTGTTGGACAGCTTGAGATGGCCCTGTCACTGAAGACTGCATTACTAAGGCATGCCATTTAAGTGTGTTGGACCATGAGATGACCCAAGGTTTTTGTATTTTAGTATCTGTAAATATTTTCCTTGGGAGAGGCTGAATAGCACTTCAGCCTGTTTGCCTGTGGTTGTGATGAAGCGTGAAAGCTCTTGCGGCATGCTGATATGGTCAGACCATTAGTCTGGGGAATCCAAAATAAGAAAGGAGTACCGGCATGGTGATTAATCACTAGGGAGCACAACAGCAAAGTGCTGGCTCTCCTTTCTTATTTTGGATCATCCTTTTTTCCCCAAACACCTGCACAAAATTATGGATGTACACATGCCTATTTGAGGGCATTAGTCACCTCATACATACACTACAGAAAGGGTACCAGACCTTCTGCACTGGAGGGCTGCGGTGGCTGCAGCAGCTTTTCAGTGTGTTTTAGGACTTCGGTGACTGACTTAAGTGGTCAATTGGCTGAAGATTCCATATGTGTTATTTTCAAGATCCAAACTGACATTTGATTGAAAGGAACCAAAAAGCACATTCTCATTACGGCCCTCCAGGACATGAGCCTGACAACCCTGCGCTGCAGAGCTGCCGATGGCGAGTTATGCAAAGAGCAGATCTTATATGAATATTGTCTTTGATCTTCTTTTGATCTTGGCCTAAATAATAGCTCTTTTATATTGAAAATGTTCATTTATTCTTTGTATTTGTTTATGAGTTATAAAGTTACATAGGCACTGACTGGCATTTCCTCTCTAATTAACATGTACCCCTCTTGGGATGTATGAAAGCATAATACCAATAAGGTTATGGTATTGAGAGAGAGCAGTCCTATTCTGAGACGTGGCAGTGTAGTATAATGTCATGGCAACTAGGTTTGTGACTCTGATTCCAATCCATAATGAGGCAGTACTCTTGTACCTTTAAGAAGTGTACTTTAGTTGAACAGTATCCATCCAGCTATATAAAACGATATTGTCTAAAAAAATTTAAAGCTGTGAAATCTGGATAATGGCATCTGTAAAACAAAACAATGTTGGAGCTTTATGTACACAGCCCGTAGTGCTTTACTGGACTGTGGACCGTGATGCTATGGGTCTCACACAGAATGCTAGTGCATATCCCAGCTACTGCATAGCCTTTGAATAATTTCAGTAAATCTTTCATCAGCTTTGGGTAAATCATGTATCACAGTGGTGGTAATGGTAGACATTCTTTTGTCCTTCCTCATTTCTGAAAACATACCCATTTCCCATTAATGCAGTATTTAATTATGGGTGGACATTGCATCCACTTTTGCAATTTTCCAGGTGGACAAGTTCATTAAAGGCCCCCCCTCATACATGCAAACACACAAACAAATACAAACATGCACACACCAAACACACACTTTGTGTTCCCTCTCTCTGATCTTGTTTGATCGCAGATAGACATCAATCCCTTCCTCAGACTAATGAGGCAGCATTCTGAACTCCGCCCTGTTGCCATTGACATCACGTCTCATTAACATTCTCCTCCCGGCCCGCTTCAAATTAAGAGTCCCGGCGGCACTCAGCTATCAGCCCTGGTGTGGGCTGAGATCTGACAGCTGTGTAAATACATCCCTCCCTTCAGGGACATTAGCATAAACACAGTGTGGCCCTCTGGTGCAGGTGTGTCTCGACAGCTTCAATGGAGCTATAACTGTGCTTGTGTCAAATTTTGTAGGTGAGGGGGAGCAAACCTTTTGCTAGAGGGATGCAAATATCTCAGGTGGGGCCAGTGCTGTAAGGCTACTGGGTGAGTTAACCAATTATCTAATGTGTCTATTACACATTTACTAAATGTATATATGTTAACTAAGATTAGAGCAAAATCCTTAATAGATGGCTTATAAACAATAGATAACATAGTATCCTGCAGGCTAAATGGTGCTACGCAGAATGTATCCCAAGCAAAGCTTTATTTTAATTTTGTTTTTGGATTGGGGAGGTGGATTAGGCATTTTGGAATCACAGCTCTTGGCCTGTCCTGATATTTTAACAGTCTCTCAATTGGTGAGGAGTGCTTGAGACATTCATCTGCTGAAATACATGCAGCCAGATGCTGCCACAGTCCCCAATCTGTGCATTAGCAGGTACATATGTAGTATTGACACCAGATGCTCAGTGTCTGATAGAATGTGTGGATGGTTTCATTAACTGTGTTGACCTGGGCTTGCAGCAGTATAATTGTTGCCTGCAGGTCTCTCATAGTTGATATTTATGGTTGGGTCAGTTTATCATTCCCCTCCCAAGACAGTCTTCCCAACCCCCAGGAAACTGTGATTGATTCAGATGTAGTGGATGATCACTAGTTTATTATCAAAGCATATTCCCTACAGGACCTTATGTCGGGCAGATCTGTGACACATCATTCTGTAGCCGCATTCACTAACATCATTTAATAGACACAGAGCTTACTGCACTGGTGGAGTGCTAGCACAGGTAGTCTGATCAAACAGAGCTGAGAGCTTTGAGCATTCAGGTGGGAAACACAATGATGACTGAATCTCCCCATCCCTGGGTGAAGCTGTGGGCATTTTTAGTGGAAGTGTAATATAATACTTAGGGTGCTTGGCTTGCAACTTTGATGTGTCAGGTTCAGTGCCCAGTGAGGGCACTGCCATTGTACCCTTGAGCAAGGCAATTTATCTGAACTGCTTCTGTAAATATACAGCTGTATAAATGGACAGTATATAAAAGATGCTAGCAGTATACATCTCTAAGGATAGGATCCTCTACTAAAGGCCTGTAGCGTAATGTTATGGCTTCCTGCAGAGCTCCCAGCACTGGCATTGGTGTAATCTTGAGTCGATCCACATTGAGTCCAGATCATTTATTTGTTCAGTATAGTTCAGAAGTTTTTTTGTATGTCCTCAACGGGACACATCACTCAGTAGAACTAACTTTGTAATGCTGTGGAAACAGCCAAGCATCTGCGCAGTGCTCCAAACTTATTTCATGTTCAAGATTTTTTCTCCTTCAGAAATTCTCATAGATGTTTTGGCAGCACCTGCAAGGGCCCCCTGAGTCTCTGAACAGGACAGTTTTAGCTGGATTTCTATAAGTATATTAAAAAAGCACTGGAAAGTATGTTAGCTGCAGCTGTCCCAACCCCCGACAGATAATCAAATATACCAAACAGAAGTAAGAGCAGACATTACCTGGGAGATTAGAAACATGCAGGAAAGACAGGGACAGAAGTGGTGTTGGCAGAATGAGATATCATAATACCAAAAGTGGGTCAAGCCACCATTGGCTGTCCAGCATTGTCTTGCTTCAACCAATCAAAATGTATGGCTCACATTTTTGGTGTCATGATACTTCCATCTCCCATCATGGTCTGATGGGTCGGTACAGTGCTCTGCTTATATAAGAACCGTTAGCCCTGTGTACCAGGCTTATTCTTCTCCACTATGAGTCTGGAGAAAGCAGTGCAATTCAGAGCAATAAACCAACCTACTTGCAACCAATATTTTCTCGTCAATCACACATCTCTAAAGGTGGGTCTGAGGAGAAAACATCAGTGAAAACTGACAATTCACACGGGCTATACTGAGAGCGGTGCGAGTCTGATGTTTCACACTTCTGCAGAGCTCCTTCTGAGAATCTGACCAATATCCACACTGCCGCATCCCCAGAGTGACAACTGCTGTTACAATAGTGTTGTTAGGTGAGCATGTCATGGAACCCTGAGACCTCACTTCTATAATCAATCTCACACCTGTCCACCATTATCGCTACTTTGCTCTCATTGGGCCACAGAGGTGTTGGAGGAGGTAGGTCTGCTAGTTTGTGCAATAGTACCAGAGATGGGCGTGATGTACTTCTGCTCGGCAGCAGGGGTGGTTAAGTGTTACTCTCAGTCTTTGCTCTCTGACATGCCTCTTGGTACATTAAAGTAATGTTGTTATTTCAGCATCACAGCAACCTTTTGAACATGTCTCCTGTCGGTTTGACTCAAGTCTTTTTTGAAGACAGATTGCCATCACAAAAAACATCCTGCACAATTGAGGAAGATAACAAGTACAACAATTAACATATTTTTGGGATTACTGATTATTTGTCCTGTGGGTTTGGAGCAATAATCCTCACCAGCTGCTCCACAGAAGACCAGATAATAAATTCACAAGCCCCGTCCAAGGGAACTAATCACACTCTTTGTGGTGTTCCTAGGGGTGATGTGTTTATACACTAACTGATGAGTCTGAACTCAACGTCCTCAGTGAGGTGCTCTACTCTGTCCTCTGTAATGTTATGGAAGCAGCTAAATGGCTGCACGGTGTTCTAAACGCATGCAAGTGCTTTCATACTCAGACTTTTATTGCTTCTCCAAAGGGTGACCTCACAGTCTGTGGCAGACGCTCACGTGCTGGCATGTGCATTGGCTCCTGGTGGTAAAATAGGAGTTAGGATAAGTTTACTCATTCTGCTCTGGGACCCATGGGACCGGGCAATGCTGCACTGGGCAGCGTAGCATGGAGACTCACGTCTGTGTGTCCCAGATCAGTGCTGGTACTTTTCCAGGCTGCTCTTCGAGCTCTGTGACCCGCCATGAGACTGTGCTGAGCTCTCTCTCTTTCTCTATCCCTTTCTCTCTTGTTCTTTATCCCCCTCTCACTCACTCTCTCTCTTGTTTTTATCCCTCATTCTTTATCTCTCTCTCTCTCTTACTTGTTCTCCCCCACCCTCTCTCTTTCTCTCTCTGTCTCTCCCTTACCTGTTCTCTGCTCAGCTATTTTTGGTGTGGCTCAGTAGAGGTGGATGAAAGTGACCGCGGGACACCCACTCCCCCCCACAGCGAGGCTGTTCTGAGACAGACACCACCCTCCCCCTGGTGCTCCGGATCCAAGTGCTCTTCTCCTCATCCCCCTGGCCTGTGGTGCATTGTTGTACAGGAAATACTGCATTTCCTGACAACCCAGGTGTATTTCACCTATTTATATTTATTTATTTATTTTTAAAGTATTTTTAGATGTTACATGCAACCAGAACAGCATACAAAACAAAGGGGACAAAAGCACAAACAACAACAAAAAAAAAATCTTACAGAAATTGCTGGGTGGAAGGAAACAAGTCTAACACCAAAGTGTACAGCCTTGATCAACCATTCAAATTGTCAGAGCTTGTAAAAGCAGTAGGAACTTCACCTTTGACCTCTCCAAAAGTAATGTATGAAAGAAAGTTTATTACATATTAACAACACAACAGCATTACAAATAGGACAAATAATAATGGAAACGGTCAAATTCCTCCTGAACATCAGAGCTGCAAAGATTATTTTAGTGTCACTGTTTTTCATCGCTCACTACTACAGTTATAATTATACAGCTTGAGTCCTGTGATGGGTTTAGATTTGCTATTGATTTGTCTTACTCTGAGTTTGTTGCACATTGCTGTTGTTTTATATTGATGTACGTGTGTAGTAAACAGCGTGTACGGCCTCCAGCTGGCTTTTGCAGGTAACTGATTCTTCAGCACATTACGATCAATAGATTACTTCTCCACAGCTGCTTTCACCTCCAGCGAACCGCTCCAAACAAACAGATAATTCAATTCTGTGGGCAGGGACGAGCCTACAGCAGGAACACAGCTAGATATGTTTTGTTTTTTATTTATGACACATTATTCTTGCTTACTATCGCATGCCACTCACACACTGACTCATATGTATAAACACACAAAGAAGCTCTGGCACACACAAATACGGATGAACAAAGTGTGAGTTTATTTTTTGTTATTTGGAAAGGATTTCTGTTCCACCATCTGTTAAAGAGAAAATCAAGATATTAATGAGTGCAGAAAGACCACCTCTTTTCATTCATTCATTCATTCATTCATTCATTCATTCATTCATTCATTCATTCATTCATTCATTCATTCATTCTCAGAATTATTCAGCTCCCATCCCTACCTCCTAACTTCTGTCCATCTGTCTATCTCTCTCCCTCTTTCTTTCTCTCTCTCTTGGTGGGGTTTGTGTTGGGGTTACTGTAGACATGATTAGTACTGTGTAATCAATAAAAAACAGGGTTTTTAAAAGTCTCTCTCTACCTCATTCACTGATTCACTCTAATTCTTTCTCTGACTCATTCACAGTTTCTCTCTCTCTCTAGTGTACAGTACGCTGTAGATTATACTAGTGAAGTCTGACTCATCTCTAACTTGGATGGGGAGGGGTCTGTCATAAGAGATTTACTTTTCAAATATAGGGGAGGCTCATATGATAGTGGATAAGGATTTTTAAGAGAAGCAATTTCACTGTCAGGGACACAATGTTAATAAAGCAGTCTATCGACCAGTCATTATGACTTCCTTAGTGTCCCCCTGGAGGCCAGGCTTCCAACATAATCTTTCCCCATTGCACAGCGGGACATGAACACACAGAGATCATAGTGCTAAAACCACAGGAAGTCTGCCCACATATTGAAGGTTGACTCAATTGCCCTGAAGGCTCTTTGTTGATTGTGTTATTAAGAGTACAGTTTACACAAAAATCTTAGTATAGCTTTAAAATCTCAGTAGCATT
This sequence comes from Albula goreensis, assembly GCA_022829145.1. Taxonomy (NCBI): domain Eukaryota; kingdom Metazoa; phylum Chordata; class Actinopteri; order Albuliformes; family Albulidae; genus Albula; species Albula goreensis. The sequence goes on from CM040765.1 coordinate 13,725,113, forward strand.
TTCCAGCGCGGAGAATGCATTAGCAGTCAACAAAAAAAAATATTTCCTTCAGAAATGTTTACACACAGGACATCAGGTGGCCTGCGGTGTAAAAGAGTTGCCGTGCTTTTTGGTGTAGCTGGGTGGTTGAGTCCCGGCCACACCTTTACCAGCTGCATTAGAGGGGCTCAAACTGACTTAGCCCCACAGAGGAGGAAAAGGGATCAAACTGATAAAAAGCCTAAATATCATCACTCTCTAGTCCCCTCTCCTGGCTAGTCAGACACCAGCAAGATTATTGAACTGAAAATATTTTGACTTTGTGTTCCCTGCACTGTGTGATTGATATCATGTCTGCAGTGAGGACAGAATAGTAACTTTTAGTCTAGTCTGAATTTAAGGCCAAAATCTAACTGAAAAGGTCCATTTTTGTTTTAATGACCAACTTAGTTTCTGCCTCCTTCATGTCTGGGGAAGACAATTCCAAAACCAACTCAGTTTCGAAGAAAGTTAGTTAGCAATTAAGAAGAAACTGTAACGTCAGACGTACCCTGTATTTGCTCACCTCCAGGGGGCAGTAGGGGCAAGGGCTATGGCTTGCAGAAATGATTTGGAAAATTTAAATTAAGACGAGTCCATCGTTGAACAGCAGGGGGCACTACCCTCAGCAAACTCAGCTTGACCAGCACACCGTGTGCACTCATCACCTCCAGCCTCCATCCATTCCTTACAACCCAAATAAATTCCCTCTTTCAGAGCCATCAGCTGCTAAATCCCGTCTGCTCCACTGGGCATCGGCTGGCGGCTGTTGACGGACAGCCAGGCTGCATAATCAGCCAGGGCGAGACGGCTCAGGCGATTTTTAGGAGTGCTTCCCAAGGCAGCCCAAGCCAAAGTGAGGCCTCGCTGTCTGACACTCTCCCTCATTCATTGTTAAAAATGTCTTAGGTTATCTTATTATATACCTCTATATATAATATTATACCTCTACATGAAATATTCCATTCTTCTTCTTCTTGTTATTATTATTGTTGTTGTTGTCATTGTCATTGCTGTTGTTGCCTCTTGAGTTGTCATATGCATGTCAAATAAAACCTTTAGGAACAATATTTTCTGGGAAAAGAATAGTCTATGATCTTCCCTCTCACACTGAAACACCTTTGTCTGTTTCATCTTCAGATGGACCTATGCAATTCTACATGTCTGGGAAGGGGGTGAGGGAGAGGGAGAGTGAGAGAGAGAGAGAGAGAGAGAAAGGAGAGTAAGAGAGAGAGAGAGAGAGAGAGAGAGGGATGGGACCCAGAAGGGCTGATTTGTGTGTGTGTGAGGGGGCTCAGAAGGGCTGATTTGTGTGTGCGTGTGTATGTGTGGTGTGCGTTTGTGTGTGTGTGTGTGTGTGTGTGTGTGTGTATGTATATGTATGTGTGTATGTGTGTGCCTGTGTGTATGTGTGTGTGTATATGTATGTGTGTGTGTGTGTGTGTGTGTGTGTGTGTGTGTGTGTGTGTGTGTGTGTGTGTGTGTGTGTGTGTTGTGTGTGTGTGTGTGTGTGTGTGTGAGGGGGAGAGAGAGAGGACTCAGAAGGATGATCTGGGTGAGAGATGACGCTCTGCAGCAGGAAGCCCTGCTAGAGGAGGGTGGCTTTTGATCTGGATGCCTTAATGCTAAACTCTCCAGGGAAAAATAAGTATATAAAAGAATTCACAAGCTGACAGTGCTATCTCCTGCTCCTGTCAGAATATCAGCCTGGCAGAGATCTACGAATCTGAATTACGTGTGTGTGGAAAAACCCCATCTCTTTTTTCAATGATTGCATTTGCTTAACCAACACCCTTATCTACTGGCAATTTGCAGGGCTTTCATGTACACTTTCTATCTTTGTATACAGCTGGGTATCTTACCCCACTGGTATCCCCTTGGTTACTGTGATTAAAATTCTCCCTGTAGGTTTTTATTTCACTGGAGTCCTATGCTGAATATGCCCTCAGTAGGGTGTGGCTTCAGCAGGTTACTGTGATTAACATGCCCTCAGAGGGGTGTGACTTTCTCCATGTCCTGTGATTAATGGACAGCTGAACACACCTCTGCTGAACAGAAAGGCTAGAGTGCCTACACGATGCTACATCGACACAATTGAGTGAAGTGGCTCCCTTACATCCCCAACCCCCAACCCTCCCAATACACCGTGGGTAGAATTTATTAGTCAATTACAGGAGATAATGAGGCAGCATTCATTATGCCATTATGTCCGATTACTCTATTTTCTCATCTCTTTAGCAAGGTCCAAATGTTTCCTCCAAATGTTTGTTACGGAGCGATGCAGTTTGTGACTGTTTCTTTGGGAAAATGGCTCTGTAGAATTTAAAACAAAACAAACATAAAAACCCACATAAAACTAATGAAGAAAACTTAATGGAGCTGCTCCACTTGGCTAGTGATAAGAGCGAACCTGGGATTGGTAGGAATCATAAAACTCTTCTAACAGAAGCTGCACATGCAATTTGCCTATGTAATCAGTGACCCGATGAGCCCACATGTTGGACCACAGAATGAAAAGAAGCAGCGGCCTAGAGCAGCGTTTTTTTTGTTGGAGAACAAGTGCATTTCTGTCCTCTCCTGAACTGTGTCCTAAGTCCTCCTTTTACTTTTATATTTAATACCAGGAACCAATTTAGTCACTCCTTTCAGCGCTTGGTGCACACTATTCTAAATGTCACCTGACAAAGGAATTGTATGACATCAATGTGACCTCCTTTGTCCTCTCCTGAACTGGCAAGGAGTTTGCAGCTATGAGACTGGCTTACAAATATAATAGCACATGTCAGATTGATAGGAAAAGCAATAATTAGGGTCAAAAATTGTTTTGAAGTTTGCTAGAGATGGACTGTACTTTGTCCATGAAAGACTTCTGAGACAAGACCAGTGAACCTTCCATTCTTCTCTCTGAAATAAGGAGGCCTCCCATAGGATGTGTAACCTTGGAACACCAGAAGCAGCAGAATGGCTGTTATGTTTGTGGAAAACAGGAAGGAAAAGCTATTGATTTTTCGCCCTGCGATCCCACCATAGAACTGTGAGCAAGCCCTAATGACTGCGCCGCTGGGCAGGGGCTCTGCTCTCGGTCTGCACCCCCCTGTTCTGTTTGTCCTGCCTGAGGCCAGACATTGGATTACTGCAGGTCACATGACTCCTTTCCCTCCACGTCTCCAGCAACATGGGGTCATTGTTTTCACTCTTGCCCTAAAACTGGCACAGGGGGTTAAGTGTAGCCTGTCAATAAAATGAGGATGCCATTTGTGAGAGTGTGTTTTGAGCATATTTTGCATTATGTTTCCACCCTGATGTTTTGTGCATGTTTGGTGCATGCCCTTGGGGTTTGGCAGATGGTTAACATTGGCCCTGTTGCTTTAACAATATTTTACACTTGAGATGAGTTAAATATAGGAGAAAAGTTATCGTGTGGAGAGTCAATATGCTTCTATGCTTGTGAGTCTGCTGATGATCCGCGGTGGGAATGCAGTCATTAGTGCTTATTTCCAGCAGAGTAGCTGTTAATGCAAACCCACAGGCCCGTCCTCTGCCTCGCTCGCCCTATTGGGACAGAGATGTGACAGTGTGCAATGTGCAGCACGTCCACCTCCACAAGCAGAACCTTCCCTAATCCGGGGGAAATTCCCAGGGGTATTGCTGGGGGAATGGTGCATTCTGGGACCTCTCTAGTACACTGTGTTCTAGACGGGGAAAATGTGATATACCCTACTGGTCACAGCCAGAATCTCTCCCCATCCTCCAGACACACGCTGCCTTTGCATATATATATACCTTTGAATTGCTTAGACAGAAATATGAGAATACATAAAAACACCATTCAGCCTTTATAGGCTACTCATTTGCCTCCAGTCTATAGAGTGTCCAGCACTGTGTCAAGCCTGGAGCTGAACCTTCCAAATCTCTTCGGTTCTAAAGCATAGCACTGCACCTGACAGGGCTGTTGATAACTCATTATGTGAAATGAGTCTTTAACCTTCAGTAATTTCCACCTATACCCCTTTAGTTTTGCTGGCAAAACTGAACCTGCAAAATCTTTTGACATTGACTATATTAATCCCTTTTATCATTTTAAAAAACCAGAAGCAAATTCCAAAATCTCCCCTTGTACAATCTGAACTGATTACACGTCATATGTACCCCCACAACTTTTACATTTAATACAAAAAAAGTTTAGTTTCCCTTTTTCTTCCTCGTACACAAAATATCAATCTACCCTCCTTTTATTTGCATTCAATATACTATACATATACTGACCTATATATTCCAGTTTCATGTCACTTTTTTTACTGTTTCAGCAAAATGCCAAGGGTAGGTTCTAATATAGGTTTTACTTCAGCACATTTAAAATTAGCATCTCTCACTATTTTTTTTAATTAATTGTAAATGGGAAAATGGTAAATTGGAATCTGTTACTATCTATCAAGTATTTATGTGGCTTCTCTGTCATGAGACAGTGCCTTGTCCATATAGCTCTGACATAGCTCTGAGAATCTCCATGGAAACATTTTCTCTTATCTGGGCTACAGTGATTTATTCCTGTCAAATTGTCAAAATTAAATTCTTCTATTATAGCTCTTTATCCAGCAAAACTTACTAATTTAATATGTTCCTCTCATACACATGGATAGTTTCACATTATCCATGTATACATGGATAGTGGATTTTACTCACTGTTCGCTGAATATTTAGAAACTGTCAATTTATACAGCTAGGAATGCACACATTTCCATTATGCTGTTGGATATGTACACATAATCCATTCAGAATGTTGAATAATTACAAAATATCTATTCATACAGCCATGTATTTACATTTTCTTCATTTATGCAGCTGGATATTTACAAATATCTATTTATACAGATTTCATAATTAATTTATAGCGCGTGAATATTTCTATATTTTACATTTATACAGCCGGACACATAAAACATACATGCATTCACAGAGAAAGGTCACATCATTTATTTATATAACCAGGTATTTGTGCATTATCGATTTCTATAGCTGTACGTTTACATCTGAATCATTTATATATTGGGATTTTTGCCGGAATCGCTCCAGTTGATCTCACTCATGCATGATGTAGACACCTTTATTGCCCGCAGCACATCCCAAAAGGGGACATGCTCATGCTCAGCAGTGTGTTTAGCACAGTTCAGTGAACAGTGTGCACAGTGAATATGAGTGTGTCCTCTCAGTGCATGATGGGATGATAACCAAACGAATCCACTCATCATGACAAATTCATGATAAAAACCTACAAGTCTATGTAGTGATAGAATGTAAGTACATACAGTATATTTGAAACTTGGTCGGAGTCAGTATTGATTCAATTATTGTAAAGTTATTCAGAGTAACCTGTTATAGACATATACATCAGCTATATATTCATTCTGCTATATATAAATAATACTAATTTATTGAATAACTTAATTTAAGGTATTGTTTGGGTTGGATGTGGCTAGCAAATTGTTTTTTCCCTCCATAAACTTAGAGTAGCAACTCTGCACTGCCTTAGATCCAATGACATCATCAACAGAGCCTTAGATCCAGTGACATCATCAGCAAAACAACTATAGATCATCAGCAGTCAGAGGTGGTGTTGGCATTTGCGTGAACAAACAGATCACTTCTTTCCTTTTTTGTCTCACAAAGTGAGAACCATGTCGCTCTCAGTGGCGAGAAAAATAACTTTTGTCTTGTTCCTTTGCTGTAATTAATTTGCATAAACATAATTATATCGTTTTTTAGTGTGCACTTCTGTGAGACACATTAATTGTGCAGTTTAGCGGTGGATGGTAATTAGTATCTGTGGGCATGCCTGAGCTCTGTTCTGTTTAAGTATTCTCCTTCATCTCCCACACTGCAACACCGCCGCTCCTGCCATTTTGGCCCCGTGTGCCTCTATCACGGCTTTGCCATCAAGATCAAACACTGCCCTTCCTCTGAGAGCATATTCTTTATAAAATCTGTATGCAAATCCGAGAGCAGATTGTGGGGGGAAGAAGAACAGGCGCCAGCTCTTTCTCGGATGCTTTAAATTCATGACTCGCCGGCAATTTACATCCAAAGCTACAAACCGCAAACTCTCGGTGGACACGGTCTTTCATCTGTGGGGTACAGAAAACAGCGCGAGTGTGATTATTCCAGAGTCTGGCCGGGACTGACCAGTGGGGCGTCCCAGGGCAGGGTCTCATTTCATTACCGCCCGCCCCGCGCGTTACTCCGGCGGAGGTGTTACGATAAAAAACGCTGGATGAGTGTTAAATATTCAATACCCTAGTCATTTTCAGAGACGCTCAGCGGAGGGGCACAGGTGAGGGCAGGGTGTAGCAGCTCTCTCTGAGCGTGCAGAGGCCTCTTGGGTTTCAATGGAAGGAGCTGTCACTCACTCAGTGATCACCGGCTCTTCCATGGTGGCAGCCAGGAAGCTGACAGCAGGCCCTTAAACCCCCACTCAACCCACCCTGCTGTTTTTCAGTTATACATCACATCCTGTAGTGAACAGTGAGGGGCACAATGATCCAAAAATGTACATTTCAGGGAAAAGTATGAGTATTACGGCTGTAAAAGTCTTTGTTTTTTTTTTTTTTTTTTTTTACTTTCCCCCACAATGATTTCCCACATGCCCAGAGCAGCTATCCTGTTTGTAAAGCAGCAGATTTTACCTTTCCAGGTAATTCTATGAGCTTTTATATCACCACTCTCAGCTTCCGTTTTATGAGTATTTCTCAATGGACAAATAGAGATTCAAACAGTAGACATAGTATCATAAGCTGTGAGATACCCACGTTTGTGTTGAATGGCCCTGCAGTGCAACTGTCTCATAAATGATGGCCCTATATATATAAACTGTCCTTTTGAAAGAATTCCAGTCATTTTTCTCAGAAATATCTCTTAAGACTTAAAATGGTGAGCCTTATGAGTCAAGCCCTGGTAATATTGTACAGTATTATTAATGTTTGACCATAGGTCAATGTCTTTACACCTGGCCTCCATGTTTCTTGGCCTTATATGTGAGGTTCCCCATCACAGAGTTGTGACACTGTTGCTCTATTCTGTTTCTGAGGTAGTAAAATCCCTCTGATCTATCCAAACCATGAAAGATCCACCAAAGGATACAAATCATAAATAAATCATAAGTAAATATGATTCTGTAAGACTCATATGTTTATGAAGGCCTCCACTGACAGGGGTGCATTATTCCTTTTCTGCTAAATAATTGATTTTGTTCATTTACTTACCATTTATTTTTCCTTTCACTGTTTATTTTGGTCATGCTCCAAGAGTTAAACACATTAATAATGAAAAGAGAAGAAGTCTGTTGGAGTATTCTCAGAATGAGGTAAGTGCAGATGCTGTTTTATACAGTAAAGCCCACTGCAGTGTTGAATCTCTCTGGGTCTCAGTTCGCACAGGCCAGACCAGCTCCACAGTCTGCCAAGGAAACTTGGAACATATTCTAATTTTCACATTGGTGAGGGAAGAGTAATTCAGTAGTCCTGCTTGAAACAATGAAAAGCACTGGGGGCCCCCAACCCCCTGGTGTTCTCCACATACCCTCCTGTAAGAGCTTTCAAACAGTACTGAAACACACACCCTCCTGTAAGAGCTTTCAAACAGTACTGAAACACACACCCTCCTGTAAGAGCTTTCAAACAGTACTGAAACACACACCCTCCTGTAAGAGCTTTCAAACAGTGCTGAAACACACACCCTCCTGTAAGAGCTTTCAAACAGTGCTGAAACACACACCCTCCTGTAAGAGCTTTCAAACAGTACTGAAACACACACCCTCCTGTAAGAGCTTTCAAACAGTACTGAAACACACACCCTCCTGCAAGAGCTTTAAAATGGTATTGAAACACACACCCTCCTGGGAAAGCTTTAAAACGGTATCAAAACACACAGTCTTCTACAAGAGCTTTAATGCCGTCCTAAAACACACACCCACCTGTCTGACATTTTGAATGTCTTTCATGACCTGGACTTACAGCTGTACTTTTCAAAGCATCATGCTGTGACAGCGTGACCATGAAATAAGGTTGCTGATTGAGCGCGGTTCCTCTGCTGTCTCACAAATAAGGATGAGCATCATGGTCAGCAGGCACTTCGCTACCCTTAGCACCTTGATGGTAAGATCTCGAGAGGTCCCAAGGCACTTTTTGCTTTAGTGGCTTTGAGCAGCACTTACTGTAGCAGCAATCACTGCAGGAATGAGCCGGCTTAGACGTTGCTCATATTCTCAGTGGGACATATTTGACACAGTGCCTACAGTTAATGCTTTAATCACCAGAAGGAGTTATCCTTTTGTCTTTAAACTGCCTTTACTGGGTCTGTGCAATTGGTTGGAAGTGATTGGTTTAATGTTGATTGTTGTGACCTGCGCAGCTTTTATCCGGGTTTGTAGCAGAGGGATATGAGCTGAGTACATGGCTTTTGCAGTTCTCCAGTGCCACGGGAAAACAGGGAATGATGGTCACCCAGGTCCTGAGCGGCTCACAGTCCCCTGCTGCAGTGCAGAGGGGCCGGGCATTTAAGTTGGCATGTTCACCATTTTTCGTTTCCGGTAGCTGCTGAATAATTCACCTATGCTGCACATTCCGGGAGTTGTAGGCCCTGTAGAAATGCAGGGGAGTTAATGTTTTATGAAAAGCAATTTCCTCTCAACTTTTAAAACAGAACTTTTTTTTAAAAAGAGACTGAAAAAATTTGCAGTGAGTAAAAAAATGTCACTGGCTGACTGAACTGTGGTTGAATTATTCAGCCCTTTCAACGTTTTATGATTTTAAAGATTTTTATGTTATGTGAACAACTTTTTCTTGGCGTTCTTTCCCATTTCTGGTTTGCAGTCAAGTTGATATTAGTAATAAAATAAATAATATCCCTGAACTTAATTATTGATCCTTGGTGAATGCCCTGTGAGAAATTGTGTCCTGGAAACATGCTTTGATTCAGTGCAGTGTGTGGAATGTAATCTGCATTTCTCACTGACATTTCTTCCTCTTACCAATGATGCATCTGTCCTGGTTTCATCCTCTGAAGGTTAACACGATAAGTTCATGTAAGATTGTTTTCAGGAGTGAGCAAACCGGGAGCATTAGACAGCAGAATTGTCTGTCCTACGCGACCCTATTGACAGGCAAGAGCTTCTCTGTGTGCTTGACCTTTTCACATGCCTTCAGGGGAGAGGGAAGGGGCAAAAGACAGAGAGAGGGAGAGAAAGTGAGAGATGAGTGGGAGGGAGAGGTGAGTGAATTACTGTGTGCACCGTGAAGAGTGGTTCTCCAGTGAGTGAGCAGCAGTTTGCACCTTCCATGAATCATTTAAATTAAAAGAGAGAAAAATTAAACTGAAGTGAAGCGAAATTCAGTGCCTGACGTCACCTGGCATATGGATCACTGCTCTGAATGCCAGCGGCCGACCGAGTCAGAGCCTTTGTGGTTGCTCATGGGACATAACACATGGAGATATGAGACAGATAAATATTGATCAAAGGTCCGGAGCAGGACTCTCTGGGACCTTGAAACTAGATATACAGTGAGCAGCTCATGAACCATGCACAGAGGGAAGTAAAAAAAAGATTCTTGCTGCTGATCTCAGTACAGCTGGATGAGAGTATGGGTGCACCACTGATCTCAGCACAGCAGACTAAAGGTAAGTAAAGCTGTAGAAGCAGGTCACACATTAATGAGTGAAAGCCGGTTGCCTTGGAAACGGGGGATACCTCTCAAATGAGCAGAATTGTGATCTAATGGCTACACCGCTGAGCCAGCAGGTTGTGGGTTTAAATTGTGGGTGGAACTCTGGGCCTCAACAAATTGTGAGGCTATCCTTTCCACACTAATGGGATTTGGGCAACTTGAGGAATTCAATTAAAAGCTTAGCACCAATGATTATAATTGTATTCTAAACCAGACACTACATCAACACTTCTTATCTCGAAATTGCTCTTTTTTAAATTTTGGGATCTGGCCTACATGGGGCATTTGTGCCAAAACATAATCATAAATCACAATAAAATTAGATTATCCTAGATAAATTCTGGTGGGATGGGGGATGTAACATCCACCTCAACCAGATTCTGCCCTCCTTAAAGTCTGGCCTAAAAACCCATCACTGCTGAGTTGCGTTTCTATAGGCTCACCTCCTATAGGTCCATGTTTTATGTTCCTTTGCTCTATGTTTGTATAGATTTCTCCTTTGAGGTTTTTGACACTTTTAATGCATAGTCTTGTAAAACAATTTAAGTTATAAATGAGAAGTGTATTATTAAGTGTAAAGAAAGCATGCAGGCATTCAGAATGTGGCTCTCTGTCGCAGAGCAGAGCCGTGTCATGCGGCGCTAACAGCTCTCCCCAGCATGCACCTGTGTTTCTGCTAATTGGGGTCTGATGACAGCTGCTGACTCATTAGCTCTGCGAAGCTAGTGCTGATCACTTCCAATACAGTGTGCAGGCATACGGCTTGTCTGCCTCTGCCCAGAGAAGCTAGCTTTTACACACACAGCTGAACGTGACTGACACCCGCACACACTCAGTTTCCAGCTATAGGCTTTAGATCTTTCCTGTCTCGCAAGAATTGTTGGCTCTGACAATGGAAGCTAGAGATTTTTTTTTTGTATCGGCCAACTATATGCAAAATCTGGTGCAATGATATGAAAAATGATATAAGACTCCTTCAGTCCTGTGGGTTTGTTTTTCCCTTGGTGATTGCAGGTCATTTTTAATTAGCAGAAGATTAAAACTGGATTAAAACAGGTGATTAGTCTTCTGCGGATAATGACATTGTTCATGTAATGAAGGTTTGAAATGATTGGAGTCTCTGAGACCCTGAGGGCTGCTTCTCCACTGCCTGTGGAATAGCATACAGACCCGCTCTTGAGTCAGAGCAGCATTCCTTCACATAAAAATGCATTTCTCTTCCCAGCAATGCTCAGCAAATTAAAAATGAAACCTCAGCTGGTATGATCTATGTGCATGGCCTCAAGGAGGGGAAAGTGACCACTGTGCCAGGGGGTGAGTGGAGAGACGGCCACCTCGAAGAAAAGGCCCAATAAGTCAATAGCTGTTTTATTCACCTCTGGGGTTAATTGAACAGAAAACAACTGAAAAACATCCATCAATCAACACCAGACTGAACAGAGAATCCAAAACAGGAGGGCATAAGAAAACAAAAACTCAGAGCCACACCGCCAGCTTCTGCAGTTCTCTTTCTTCCTCCAGAATGGCAGACTGCTGTGCCTTTGTAAAGGCCATTAAAGCAGCAGTCCACACCAGACCTGACTGCTGATCAGCCTCAAGTGAGCATGTCTAGATGTGAGGCTGCGGCTGTCCAGAGAGGTGTCCAAAACAACTCTGTATTTGCTCTACAGTGCTGGGCCGCCCTAAGTCTGACTCCATATATATGGAGTTATTTCTGAAACAGCTCAGGTTCCTGCAGTCTTCACAGGCTGTGGCTATGGTAGAGAACGGGATCAACCAACAGCCGCAAAGCTAAAGGGACAACCCTCCCTCCATTGAGCCTGGCATCTCACCGTACGTGTATTGAATATTACCCAGAGTCCACAGCTGTGGGACTCATTTGGCTTCATCACACCAGGAGTTGGGTTGGGCTCAAGCCAACCACGGTTCCCTTGGTTACTGCTGCATGTGTTCCTTCCAGCAATATGCTAAACACACAGGCTAACAGCTGTCAACGGTAAGAGATAGGCTAGTGTCCTCCTGAAGTACTAAGTGGGGTGTAGTGAATAATGTGTAGATAGACACTGGCTTTTGGGTGAGCGCATTTGGAGGAGTGCATAAGCATTAATTGTAGTAACGTAGATACAGGTGACATAGTGGCCACTCAAGGGACGAAATCTCTTATTCCACATTGTGGAGAAAAAAGGGGTAAATATCTGAAATAATTAAGATAATTCCAGTATGTGGTAAAGTCTTTTGTCCTTAAAGCCATTTTTTTGATTTGGATTTCCCTTGTAATGAGAGATCCCTTAAGTGTTCGGTCTTGTACCTTTTCATTCTCTGCCATTATTGTGGTAGTTTGATGACAAAATGGAGGAAATTTCTGTGAAAAATAAACATCTCAGTTGATAGTGAAATGCTGCCCCATCCTTTCTCTCAGATGCTTCAGTCTCTGGATGACTGTTCACCCTGTGCTAAGTGTTAAAGTCTATAAGCAGTTGAACTTGATCACTTTAAACAGCACCCAGGGTGTTATTTGCTTACTCTGACATAAGGCAGGACTTGGTCTGCCAGCAGATAACACACCGTAGTATTGCTCTATCAAGGAGTTTACACTTGGATGCCTTATTTAATCCATAAAACTCACCATAAAACGTTTTTGGGCTGTGAAGCTAAAATGGGATTGTCATAAGTGAAAGGCATACTTCTTATTTTTGATCTTGTCATGCCCTTATTATAATTTGATATACAGAGAACAACAGATGAGTTTCCAGGAAATGGCATTTTCTAAACCTAACATCACTGTGTTCACGTGATGGTGTAAATATTAGGGTGAATGAGGGTTAACATCAGCGTGTGAATGTGAGGATTAGTGTATGTCTGAGGGCTAATGTGTATGTGAGTGTGTGTGGGGGTCTGTGTGTGGTTTAGGGAAGGGGTCGGTGATGCTCAACATTGAGGTATGCTGAGCTGGTAGGGTGCACAGTGTTCCTCTCACTCTCCGTTGAAGGGGAAAGAGACTCATTTCGTCAGTGCTGAGAGATCTGGGTCAGGTTTTAAAATACACACACAGGAGCACAGCCTTCATGAACACACTGCTCACACTCTATGCCTGATTCACCATTACTCTCAAGACACCTACACCTCCCCTCCCTCCACACACACACACACACACCATACACAGACACACCATACATATACATAATTACACACACCTGCAGACACATCATATGCATGCAGGCAATTCACACATTTACATTCAGACATTAATCTCATACCCGGGACATACAAACACACACACACACACACACACACACACACACACGCATACATGCACAAACATGCACACACATTTGATAATCACATCTGTTGTCTTTTCCTCTCTCACTCTGACATACTGGATTTGCCTAAACACTAAGGGCAGCACTTGGATCCCCATTGAAAAACTCCTTCCTTCATTTAATTAGTATTTCATTTCCGGTTGCTACAGTTATGCAAATGGCAGGAAGAAGAGGCAAGCAGCATCGGTGTCAATGCTGGATTCAGGCAAACAGTGAGCATCAGGTGTGAGATCCCAGCACTGTCCCTGGGTGCCATGGTGAACAAAGACACTCTCCCTCCATGAGAGCCAGTGGTTTTTGAGAGCACAGCCACAGAACCCTGCTGTCACACAATGCACTGGACGAGGATGGGAACCTGTAGCACTGCGTACACTGGAGTCAGAAACATGACGATGAAAGAGCATGAGAGCAACTCTGCGGATGATCAATAATCAACAACAAAATGACTGTCATCCGTCCCCCTGCAAAGCATGATGTAGTCTGATGAAAGTGTGGAAATATGGGTAAGAAGTTACCACAAATAAACAAGACTCCTTGTTTTCAGACTGAAGACAAGGACTGGCTCCAGCACCAGCCTGTCAGGGGTAAATCCTAGGTTGGTGCACTTCTAGCTCCCTCCACCCACCCTGGATGCTGGCCGTTACCAGCCTCGAGCTGTGATTGGAGGCACTTTGTGAGGTGTGTGTGGGTAACTGAGGGTTTGCTGCTGGTGAATGAAGCCCTCACAATAAAAAGGGAAAAAAGCAGAAAGCTGCCGGGATTGAGGGAGGAAGCCTCGGCGAATTAATCTGCCTCGTTTCCTGGCCGCTCTCCAGCGGGTGTCTCTCAGCACTGCCTCTGTTTTACATTCTGAGCGCGGAGAGGTGGAGAGGAGCACAGGGGGAGGGGTGCTGCAAAGAGGCCCAGAGCTGAACGCTGCCCGTAAATTTACCCCCAGAGAGACGCGCCCCCCCACCACGCACGCTCGCTCGCATGCATACATGTCAACTGTCAGCTGTACACTTACAGATAGCCCAGTGGGTGAAAATGGTCGATATCCAGGGTTATTTTGACTTAATGCGTTTTTGAGGTGCTGAAACAGAATACAGACCTTTTATGAATTGTATTTGTAGTTTTGTCAATAGGCACCATAACCTGACAAAAATTACATTAAACGATGAGGCATATATTATGCTTGGATTCCTCTGCTTGTCAATAATGGTCATTTCCTATGACCAGCTGACTCGTGACACGTGAAGTAGAAGATTGATTTTCACAGTTAAAACTTTAGGCATCCAACACGAAATTAATGATAGACATATTCAGAAAACTCAGAAAATCTCCTAGAATGTTGCATCTTATCGGCATCTACTGTCGGGCTGTTCTGTAAAATACAGCGTCAGCACTTTGCCCTACAGTTTTTTTTTCTTAATGTGCATATCTAATACATGATTCAAACTATTTCTGAACAATGCCTATAATATTTGAAAATGAGCCCCTGAGAAAGTATTTAATTGGACATGATAGTAGAACTGTATGAAAATGAACCCTACGGGAAAGCTTTTAATTGGGCAAAGTGAGTAAATGCAGCCGTGAATGTTTGATTACCTTGCGTCCAACTAGACACATTCCCTGGGTTTTACTTTTCAAATACATGATTTTTGGCCTCATTAATCAGGAAATGCGGATCTCCAGAACCCAGCTATCTCATGAGCCACTGCTGTTTGGCTTGATTACTGTTCATTCTCCTCTGCTGTTCATTCTGCTATCTGCTGTCAAAGTGTACAAAAAGCTCTGGATGTTTTATGAATGCTCATGAATTGCCAAGGTCCTCTGTCTCTTCATAGTTGCTTTTCCATCAGTCAGACCAGCCAGTTCAAGCCAAAGGCTTGATGACCACATTTTCACTGAAAGCCTCATACCAGGCACTGAGACAGCTCGCCATATGCTTGTCCACTGTTGGGCTTCAGAAGCGCCAGCACCCCCCTAAATCTGGGGTGGACAAACTTCGTCCTGGAGGGCTGGTGTGTACGCAGCTATTTTTTTGCTTAAAATTACCCTGGCTCAATTAGCTAATTAGCTGCATATTGACTGATTTACACATCGCCAAACAAGGTAAAATATTAGGTAAAACATTTCATATGTGGATATGAGAAGAGTCTTTGGCTGTCATTCATAGACTTATCCAGACATTTTTTGAAAATGGGATATCACATCAGTGGCTGGGCTCATTAAATAATTAACAGCAGAAGTTGGCATGAAATCCAGAAATGGATACTGCCCTCCTTTTCTATCCCTGCTCTAAATCCTGCCCAGAAATATCACCTTGCTGTTACTGCCATGCTTCCTGTAAGGCATTACCGCTAACACTCGTATTTTGATAGAAAGCTCCCTGTATTGATCCTGTGCTTGACCTTGACAATGCCCCTTTACCCCTGCTGGTCCAATCATGACCAAGGGGACCAAAACACACCAGCCTGAAGCACTGAAATCCCGAAAGTGGCTGGGGAAAAGTTTGCACTCATTTGCTCCTCTGCTTTTGAGTGAGCTGAATTTCTTGAATTGCTTCAGCAAATATCCAGCCGAATATATTGGACAATGTGTAAGTCTCTCAGGACAAGTATACACAAGTGTATTTGCGTAATGCCTGAAATGTGAATGTAAAAAAAATGTAAATGTAAAGAGTAAAAAAAACACACCCCTGTTGTTATGTAGAAGCCCTCCGGCTATGCCGTGTAAGGTCCCTTTACACCCCCACTCTCACTCCCACTCCTGCCAGGGCTGGACATGTCTCTGTCACCCCCCCAATGCATGCTCAACAGAGCCCTCTGAGCAGACAGCTTGAGTTCAATGAGAGAACCACTGTAGCCCCAGCTACCGAGCTGCTGTAAAAAGCATTCCAGTAATTGGCAATCACTCTTATGGTGGACAGGGAGAAAGCCCTGGAATGAGTTTTAACCCTGAGACAGCCCTTTATCCTCATCAAAATGCCACCAGAGATAAGAGCGTGTTTATCTAATGCTGTAAAACGCTGTCAACCAAAAGACCCTACTTGCTGTTTGATGGGGGGAGGGGAGGGTATGTCGTTAAGCACTGTCTGGCAGGGATCAATTTTCCCTAAAAACACCCATGACTGTTATTCGGTGAATGGCACTATAGTGTTAGTATATAAAATAAGAACATAAACATTCCTTGACTGAAGCAGGACCAAATGTGAGTTGAATTCATAATTCCTTTATCTCCTGTAGGTTCTTGTAGAGCTCTAATCAGATGAATTCCAATAGAATTCCACAGAAAACATGTGCTTTAAGGGAGATTCACTCAGAGGCACTACACATTTGTCTGTGTAACCTTTGATGCATTTGAAGCTAGGCTTGGAGCACTGGACAGTGTCAGGGTGCAGTATGAACTCAAACTAAGACAGGAGTAAAATAAAGTTTATCAGAACAAAAGCCAAATCCCAAAACGGTCAGGGGCAGGCACAAGGTCAAGACTGAGAGATCACAGCAACAGGGCAAAAACAGAATCCAAAGAAAAAGTCAAGAAAAACAGGCAAAAGTCAAAACCAGGCAGACACAGCAATCAGAACAAGAACACAATCAAAAATCAGTAAATGGGTAAACAGGCACAGATCCGAACTGGTATGCGGAACAGGAACCAAAAGGCTCATAGCGCAACTGAACACAAGGAAACAGAGACAAGAGACAAGACAGAGAGTAAATACACAGGTAACTAGCATGAACGAGGCACAGGTGAACAACAGGGCAGGTGAAACAAATGAACAATGGCTTTTCATGGGGAAATGGAAAAACCAAACCACACGAAAACAACCGAACTGACAGACAGGGATCTTATCTGGTCACTCCCCCCCACCCCCAAAGTTTGACAAAACTGACAACAGGGAAACAAGATGGAATGGAAAGGCCAGAGATGGAGGGAGGATGGGGAGGGATGCTGGGAACAGCTGACACAGGGGGGTACAGATACATGAGGATTTTATTATTCATGAGGTGCTCAAGGATGAAATCAACATGACACACACATCAAGTTTTGCTCTGGCGTTTTTTCATAGAGCCCTCCCTTTCCTGCGTCCCTCCCACTGCCTGTTTCCGGACGGAAAGGCTGCTGCTGCAGTCTTCCTGCCCTACTGCCCTCTATACTCCACTGTGGCTCCAGCAGGTGTAGAAAAACCCGAGGTTATTTCCATTATGATAAGCACCTATAGACTGCAGAGCGTGTTGGCCTGGCCCTCAGAAACCGGGTTTTCCATTACTGTCAGTGCAGGCATGGGGACCTGCCAAAGTAATGCACTGTAAAGAGCTCTTTGGAATTGATGTGATATAAAGACTCAGAGCTCTGTCAGAGTGATGTAATATAAAGACTCCAAGCTCAATTAGAGAAGTGTGGAATAGCCCTAAAGCTTACACCCATTCAATATAAACAATCAAAGCTTGGTAGCCATGTAATATAAAGACTTTAAGTGCTGGGATGATGTAATAAAAAGACTTTTAATCTCTGTTCTAATTATAAACACTGGAATATAGACTCTAAATTGTGTTAGATTTATATGATATAAAGACTCCGGTCTATGTTGACTTGCGTAATATGACTTTCCATTTCTCACTCTTGTTAAGATCGGAATATTCCTGTTTTTGGTTGTTCTCTGGGGTTTCTCTCTCCTAATCTTTCTGCCCACATTCACCTGTCAATGACACACTAGATGTTGGACCACCTTGTATTTAATCATTTAATCAAGAAAAGGTTTAAGATTCAGCAGTGATTATGAAACAACGAGGGAGGGGGAAAAAAAGGAAAAGAAAAGGCATACCAATTTCCATAATAATGCAGAGTCATATTTGATTTCCTCTGTTTGTTTCCCATTCATTTTGATGCATCCAGCATTTAGAGCCAGACACTGCTGGGCACCGTATTAGAGATACAGTGACTTAACTGTGATGTGACCGCGTCTTTATGGAGGTGCAGTGAATTACTATTATGGTACATTGTTGTGGACATGCAGAATTTCACTTCATTGTCAGAAATGGGCAATGAATGTCTGTTTTCATTGGTAGTCATTTTTGTTCCTATTGTGTCTGTGTGTGTGTGCATGCGCGTGTGTGTGTATGCATGTGTTTGGTTTGTTTATCTGTGTGTGTGCATATGTAAGTGGTGTTTGTTTATTGTTTACATTAATGTGTGTGTGTGTGTGTGTGTGTGTGTGTGTGTGTGTGTGTGTGTGTGTGTGTGTGTGTGTGTGTGTGTGTGTGTGTGTGTGTGTGTGTGTGTGTGTGTGTGTGTGTGTGTGTGTGTGTGTATGTGAATGCAAACAGAGAGGACCTGCCTGTGGCTTTTGTTGTCAGTCTTGACCAGAACCTTGCAGGTCCCCACAGTCCCATCTGGTCTGGGCAGATAGGAGAAGGAACAGATCTGATAGGGTTGTGCTCTGAGAGGATAAACATTTTACTGGCCCTCTTTCAACAGTCAGACATGGCAAGAAGAAAATTTTCATGGCTTTGTATAAGCCTTCATAAATCATACAATACATAAATCATCACAGAAAAGTATTACGACTATGTCAGTTAACATTTTCCTATTACTACTCTATAATATAGTAATACCATGTTCTAGAACGGTTAACATATGCCCCATGAAGATCCTCAAAGAAATAACAAGGAGCGAGACACAGATGTTCTATGATTATATAACACAATATGACCCCTTGCCTATTGTGCATTTTTAAATATTTACATCTCCTTGACTGTGTACAGTACCCTCTGTGTGTTTGACTAACATTTCACACATTAATAATTCATAAAGGACATTATGAATGAGAATACATGTCTCTCCAGGGTTTTGACCAAAGATGACTTATAGCTGCAAGACGTGTAAGTCCACACTGCACATTATGTTTAGTCCTTGTCACCGTACCGTATCATGCATCCCATACAACGTCTTAACACAAGGACACCTGAACTTTTCAGCAAATTCAGTACCTGGCGATTCTCTTCCTGTGGAGACTTCTGAAGGAAAGACAAAGCTACAAGTGAAGATACAGTGTAATTCTATTATTCTGAGGAAATATTTTGACCCAGAACATGGGACATGGGGTGATTGGTTGGAATATAGATTAGGGCATACACATGCACCTATAAGCTTGTGGTTTGAGTCCCCTGCTTTGGTGGCACAAGGATGGGACGAAGAGTGTTCATAGATATCCCTTTTGATCAACAGCTCAAGTTTGAAGGTCTGTGGTCACCATGGTGATCCCATCTAGTGAGAATGAGGTCTCCTTTGGAGACCAGAGGAGCGCACTGCTAAAACCAGTCCTTCTGCTGACACTGCTGATATATTTCATTTCTGGTTGTACAGAATCATTAAGTGTGACAGACACTATGGTGGCTGCTGGAGGGATGTGTGACAGGAAGCTCAAAGGAACAGTTTCAGGTCTGCTGGTCCTTTTTCATCTGGCCATTTATTTGCTATCCAAGTGGCTGATGCTTCCTGTGTATAAACACCTTTTCTATTCAGTCAGCCAAAACCAAACAGCTCCTTTGAAATTGACTCTCTCGGACTTCCTATTCCTGTTCGTACTAGAATCTGTCAGGAGGGATACTGTGTGTGTGGAATTGCATTACTTTGACATTACCTTGCTCTGCTGCATTTTCTTTAGCATAACAACTCCAGGTTCTGTGGGCTACAGTGTCTGCAGGTGTTTACTCCAACAGCACACAACAGCAGCCTGGCTGCAGCACATACCTGAAGACTCTGAAGCCCTCAGGACCTGGAGCTGTACAGCTCTGGCTTAGCCCTTTCCTGCCTGATCATCATCAAAACTAGGACCAGCCTAGTGACTCTGCAGCCAGGAAGCTGTGCGTTAGTCACATTATGTTCACTAACATTTTATTCACTTAATTTCTGTCCACTCTTTCTCTTCCATTCACTTGCACTCACTCGAGGTGTGTGTGTTGGGGGATAGTGGTTGTCAGAGCCGTAATCTCTGCAGTTGCTGTGACACCCAGCCCACAGCAGACTTTTCAAAAGCTTTTCAACTGTGCCCGTGCTGAATGTGGCAGCCAGTCCTGTGGGGTGAAACATAATTGGACTTAGCGTCACCCAGGGAGGTGGGGATCAAGTTGGCAGTTATGTCCATGTATGATTGCTCACCAGCAACCCCTACTGACCTGGCCAATATGGTGCCTACAGCCCACCCACACAAAGCAGCATGTGAGGTGTCTCCCTCATGACTTATGCCTGAGTAAACCTAGCATGTAGACTGTGGTGAATGAGGAAACAGCGTGCTGTACCTTTTTTAGAGGATATCGCATGTGTGTCTGTGCTCTCCTTAATTAACAGTGTAGGGTTTAGCAGTGAACATTACTTTAGCAGTGTACATTTTTAGGCATTTTAATTGGAAGAAAAAGCTGAAAAAGGGTTAAAAAATGCATTATTCATTATGTTGAAAGATGATTGCCATAAGCAGGATGTTTATTCCCACTCACTGGGTGCAGACATTCAGATCCCTGAATCATCTTGACATATAAACACACTCAGTTCTGTTTAAGCCTGCCAACAGAAATGATAAAAACCCTGGGAGGAATCAATGAGTTTAGATCTGTCCAGCATCGTAGTGTTTTAGATATTAATATTGATCTTAATAAAATGGAATTGTTATCAAATTGGAAATGTAATAAAAAATACAATATGAAAGCAATATTGAGCCTTAGCCTTCCATAAAATGAACATTTTTGTTATTAACATTATTCATTGTGAATGTGTGTGCTGATATTGTGCCTTGAAGTGATCTATGTTTCAGATTGGTTTTCCCCCTGATCGAAAAATGTTACAGCCATGTGACTGCAGACAAGTTAGTGTTTCACTTAAGTGACTGAAGTCATGTAAGTTACAGTCATGTGACTACAGACTAGTCAGAATTTCAGTCATATGACTAAAGTATTTGTTACAGTCATGTTACTACAGACAGGTCAGAGTTTCAGTCATATGACTAAAGTCATGTGACTGCAGGCATGTTAGCTCTTCAGTTATGTGACTACAGACAGGTCAGTATTTCAGTCATGTGACCACAGACAGGTCAGAATTTCAGGAACAATCCCATGATGGTGGAAAGCTTACCTATCCTGCATGCCAGGGCCATTTATTGCTGTTTTTCCATTCACCCTGAACGCGCACTTGAGTCTGACAGGATGTCAATAAATGCAGATGAAACCGCACTCTCTGGAGGCCTGTAAGATGCTGGCCTGGCATTCTGGGTCAGACAGCCAAAAATAGACCTGTCCAGAAAGAGCATCCCTGTGTTCCAGTCTAATCCCTGCAACCTCTCTGTCCTCCACTTGAAAGGAGTAAAGCCTTTTCTAAGTGCTTCTCTTTGGAAGTGTCCCTCTTATAGGGCGAGTGCAGGGCTTGGGGTTAGGTGTTGGTCACGGGTGAGCTTCAGGTTAGGTTTGCTGGTTTGCTCTGCAAAAAATTTCAGTAAACATCTGTAAGAGGTTTGTTAATCATACTTACCAACCTCTATATTTTTTATTTTTATGCTTTTAAGCAGCAACCCAGAACATAAGCAGCTAATGGTATTTTTACTTTGTAATTTGTCAGATCTTATATTGTTTAAAGACACAACTGCAAACAGAGAAAAACAAAAATAAGCTCAGATAAAATATGAACATATTCTTTTCAGCTTTAAATAAGATTAAATATCCCTCTGAAGTTTTAGAGCTTTTCTGAAGACAACTCATGTCCAGAGCAGCTGATGGCTGTCTGTCTTCTATCTTTACACACCCCCTCTGCTGGGAGGTATGACCAGTCCTGGCATGCCCCTGCAATGTCAAAGACCTCCACCTACAGAATAGACAGATGGGTGAGACTTCTGCTCATTCTAACACAGTGATGAGCTCTCTGTAAGTTGACAAAAAAGCACCTTAGCTGCATACCTTCCCCGATGGTTCCCCCCAACTCTGGGACTTTGCCGGCTTTTATCAGCAGACCCTTAGATACAGGAATGCCCCTGGCCAGCCCATTCCCACCACCCTGTTGTGGAGCACCCTGCATCAGTGTGCAGTGATAGGGATCAGATTAGAGGCTAATGTAATTGATTCTCCACACATCCCCACCCTCCCGAAGTACACTCTAGCCTGGGGATTCTTATGGCCTTGTCGCACACACCCTTCAATCCTTGGCTTCCTTATCTACTGTACTGCTTCATTACCTTCAGATCTGTTGCAGGCTCCCATATCAACACATCTTTGAGTGACTGAGCTTGCGATAGCAGTGCAGGACTGTTTTTTCCCAGGGACTGAATTTCTGGAGTCCCCGCATGGTGCAGTCTTTCATCTGGGCCTAGCCTCACTTGTCGGGCTCATAACTTTGTAATTAGGGATGAGTGCATAAAACGATAACCGTTCCAGCTAATGTAATCCACCATCAAATAATGTAAGGGCACCAATTATCTGCCTTTGCCCAAAAGATACATGTTTTCCATTTCTTATATCACACACAGATATCTTCCATCTTATAATACATTTTCTGTTGGCATTCAAATTAGTGAAATTAAACAGTGCGTCTGATACCTAAACTGTGCTAGCTTCAATGCATCTTACATATTTTGAATTATCCTTTTAATGCCTTATTTGAACATATGTCTTTCTAAGTTTTTGTAAGTGGCAGGTCACAAGAAATTTAGTGATTAGATTTCATAGGTTTAGGGCTCAGAAACTTCCAGCAAAGTTTACTACAATTTACTAAGTCATCACATACTGTGACCAGAGATATCGCAAGCATGCAAAGAATGGATTCCCCATCCCAACATGTAGCTGCTGTTACACATAGACATTTAGCTGAAACCCTAATCCACTCCTTACATTTTTACACACTATCTATTTGTGGAGGATATTGACTGAGGTAGTTTAAGTACATTGCTCAAAGATGCAATGGTTGTACCCTACCTGGGAATTGAACCTGCAACCTCAAGTCCACTTCACTGATCATTGTACCACATGTAACCTTCCTACAGGGTAGGCTGAGAGATCGAAGAATCACAGCGTTCCCTGCCTTTCATCAGGTAGGTCAATTGAGAACTCAATTTTCATTTGGGGTTGTGATGTTGGCAATCAATACAGATGTGTCGAGGGATTGTGTTGCCAAGCAGATTTGGGGGATAATTAGGTGGGAAGATATAGAGAGCCAGTTTGACAAGAACACTGAGGTCAACAATCCTACTCTTCTGCTCTTGGGATCTGTAATGGCCACAGTGAGTGAGGACCTCACTTTAAACACATGCTGTGAAGGACACCATCTTCTACAGCACAGTGCCCCCAACACTGTGCTGAGCCATTGGATTTTCATCTGGCCCAGAGGGAAGACTGTCTCCTACTGACCCACCATCACAGAGCAAGTGCTCCCGTGATAAATAGAACAAACAATGTTAAAACCACAATGCCTATCATTTAAATAAATGTCCAAGGAGAAATTTAATTAGACCAGATGGTCTCTCATCCAAGTTTTAAGTAAATCCACAGCTGCTGAGCTTCAGTAGTTTGATGTGAGAAGGGTACGACGAAGGTTTGAATGGGCATGTGGGTCTTCCTGCCTGTTGCTTTTGCCTGATTTTGGTGTAATTCAGTTTAAAGCAGTTTCTTTCATGGACCCTTATTTTGGTTTCATTCATATTTATGGGCTGAGAAAACTGAGATTCCTCTGCTACCAAGATGACAAGTGATGTGCATCATTTATAATAGATGTCACATCGTCTGCAATAAAACATGTATTAAGCAGTTTAATTTTCCCAGCCAAGTTGGCACAGTGCAGAAATGTTGCTGTGATTTTTAAAGGTTAAACATTGCATTTTAAATGTTAAAAGTTCAATGCTGAATGTTTAATGATGAATGTTGTCCGTTAAATGTTAAATGTGTTGTAATTAAACAAATGATTGAAAGCTTCACTCTCACAGTAAACAAAGGTTGAAGAACAGTATGTCTGTTTGAGCTTGCACGTATATGTGTACGTTTCTGTGTACGTGTGCATGCATGTACATATGTGCGTGTCTGTGCACATGTCTGTGCATGTGAGTATGGGTTTATATATAACGATGTGTGTTTGTGCATAAGTATGTGTGTTTGTATGTTTGTATGTGAATGGGTGCATGTCTGCATGTGTGTTAATGCAAATGTGAGTGTGTGTGTGTGTGAGTGTGTGTGTGAGTGTGTGTGTGTGTGTGTACACCCATCATGTCTATCATGCAGGCTCCATGAGCTACAGCTCAAGCCAGAAACTGGCAACAGCAAACAGAACGTAGTTCTCTCAGTAGAGAGAGCTGCATGGTCTGAAATACCCAGAGGGGTCTTGTGGTTTTGGATTCTGTTGCCAAAACCAATGCCAGCGCACAATCTTACACAAAACACTGATGGCCCACCAACCTGCTTACAGAATGTGGGAGGCAAGTCTTAAGCAGACTTGGGTCACAAATTATTAGTTTAAATGCTTTAACCCTTTAGACACTTGTAAACATTTACAATTGAGCCCCCAGCAAATTGTACATGAAAAATTGTTTTTGTTGTAGACATGACTCCATACCTTACACTAGTGTGTTAAATAGCTAATGAATTGCTGCCTTTTGAGAGTATTGAATGTAGATATTGACTGTAATTCAGTGGTTTTCAAACCTGATCTTAGAGAGCTGCTGTAAGCTCTGCTGTTTTTTGTTTCTACCTTACATTTCTCTACCAGTTTAGATTCTCGAGACCAGGTGAAGCAAGTTAACTATGTTATCGGATGCTTTAATCAATCATTTAAGTGGTAAGTAACAACAAAAACCCACAGACCCTGTGGCCCTCCTGGACCAGCTTTGAGGTCTGTAGAGTTAGCTGTTTTACTGAGGTGGAGGTCCTCAGGCTAAAAAGCTCATGCTGTTTCAGGGGGACTTTAAAAAAGTTTTGGAACCTCTGATCTGTTCTTTTGTGGCTTTTGGGCCCTGGAGGATGAATGAGGCACAGCAGTTCAAAAAGAGGATTCAAACTTGCAACCCCCACACAATTATCAGAGTAAGATGTGTGAAAGTAAGTCCATAAGCATTTGCGTTGTTACTGCCATCTGCTTAACATCCTTTAATCCACTTCTAGTCAGAGATTATGTGCTCATTAGCAGCGGGGCACTGGAACCTCGTCTTTGTGTGGGGCTCACTGATACTTTCAGCAAAGAGGTGGTCGATAGTCCAGCCGCTAATGTAAGAGGAACTTGCCTAAGTGAATGAGTGCAAAATTACTGAAAGATTTGGTCACGCTGACAGAAGCTGCAGGACGGCGGCTCTAAATTCGGAGACGATAGGGAGCGTGTCGTGCGGCCGCTGCTACTGATCAGACTCGGCTTTATCTGCAGGGAACGCGTGGACGTCTCGACGGAAGATCCACACAGTTTATTCTCGGATCAATACTGAGCGCCTGCCCTCCACAATTAATCACCTTCTTCATTACCCCAACGCCATGCCTTTTCAGCCTGGGCGCGCTCAATGCATGCCTGCCTATTTTTAGGAAACGGATGGTGGAGATCAATAAAGATTAAGTGCCCGCAAATGTAACTCTGCATTAGCCCTGAATTAAAATGCCTCTGCCCTCAAGGAAATTAGACACATTGAAATATATTGAAATTTAATGTATTATCAAGAATAGCATAGATATTGTGGTTTTGCATTATGTGGGCAAATATAACAGAAGTGGTTCAACTGTTCACATTTTTCTGCTGCAATTATTATTACTATTATAATTTTTAGTGCTTTGTCTTCTAGTAGTAGTAGTGGTATTGCATACATGGAGCATGTTTCATATACTTACAGCATATTGCAGTATATTCTATTTTTATGGGTGGGTAGCTTTATGAAGAGCTTAAACCCATGGATTGTGTTTGGTTTGGCACACAGTGCCAAGTATTTCTACATCTTGTTTGGTTTGGTAATTGATGCTGACTGAAATTTTCAAGACCTCTGTGTCTGAGCTGTTCTTCATCTTTTCCCATCAGTCCTAAAGGAACTGTGAGCCTTCAGCTTCTCTTTTTTAACATACTTCAGACCCCTCAATTACAGCTCCATACTCTTTGTAGAGTTATCTCACAGTTCAGTCACTTTAGATTTCCTCTTTCTCTCTGGTTTCTATTAACACGTCATCATAAGACACTCTCATGTCTATCAACTACAAAGCAGACCACTTTTCGTCTCACTGTTTCAATGGCCAGTTCTTTGAAATCTCATAAAAACCTGCTCTGGGTGAAAATGGTTTGGAGATGGTTTGGACGATAGCCCAGTCGGTAATAAGGGCTTGAATCATTCCATCAGACATATTTAGTGGGAGGAAAAGTGGTCCAGTGAGATCCTGAGAAGACATGAGCATAAAACAGATGCATTTTTAATAAACTCTGTATTTTATTTTTATGGAGATTTCAGCATTGTTGGGTGGGCTTATTGCTTTTAGACACAGGCATTCCAGACACAAACTTGAGAACTGGTGTACAGATTGTGTGCACACAATGCAAACCATCGACTGTAACAGTGTGGGCAGCATGCACTCTGCACACCAGTCCCTCCACAATACATACACTGGGATGCCTCGGAAGGCATTTAATGTTGTCCCCTTTTTTCCCACCTGGACGCAACTGAACTGCCCATGCTTCTTTCCACACTGCTGACACACCACCAATTACATGCTTCCTATGTTGTCGGAGGATGATGAAGTCAGTGATGTTTGTAAGTTCATGCATCAACAGGTACTTGGCCAGAGGGGAGGGGCTTTGAGAGAATGTTAACACTGACAAATTTAACAGGCTGACCCCTATCTTTCCCTCACTGAGGCTTACACCATTGTTGCTTCATCTTTGCAGACCTCTGGCCATAGCTGCTAATGGCTTGGCTTGGACTTGAACCCCCAGCTCACAGGGCAAATGTCTATTAGAGAATATCAATTAACATATAAATCTATGTAATTAAGAGCTATATGGACAGAACCCTGTGACCCAGCAGGCCCCAGCCTGGGAAATGCTGCCCTAAATAAAATATGAGAAGAATCACTGTGGACTGGTATTTGCTCAGGGGAATTGCTCTCTTTTCTTTTAAGGGAACTTCTCCTTGGGTAGGGAATGGTTAGAGAGTAATACCATCACTTGCAGAGGACAGGATACCAGCTGTATGACAGCTTTGCTTTTGCTGAAGACAGGTGGGGGGTTTGAAGATATAGTTTTTTTCTTTTTTTTGCTTGTTTGCTCTTTTTCCCATCCAAATTGAATAATATCTTCTCAGACCCACAAATTGATTGTCTCCCATAGACTTGGGGGAGGAAACCATTCGCATAATAATCAGTTATGGTCCATGCCATCAGGGGAACACTCCTTGTGCCACCTGGATGCCCAACAATATTGTGGATGGGTGGGTGGGGAGAAAAATATCGACAAAGAGTACCATAGAGGACACAGAGTACACCATACAGGACAAACCGTTTTGGGCTGCAATATGGGCCGTCCCGGCAAATACAGGACTGTTGGCAACCCCATTCAGAAGATAGGGTACTGAATGCTGGCACTGAGGCCATTGGAAGTGAAGGAATATGTGAGATACTGGAACAAACAGGGCTCTGGATTCTCTCAGGAGAGCGATGGGCTTTTAAATTCATCCAGACAGAATCTTTTCTCTGAAATTTCAGTTTAAAAAAAAGGAATGATGGGACCCAGGGAATTAATGGAGAAATTTTAAGTGGTTTACAGTAACCATGGAGGAAGAGAGATGAAAGACTCTCTCACAAGAAGATGGATCAAGATGTACCTGAAAGGCTAAATATTCTCCAGCTTAATGAAGTGTGAAAACAAATATGCTTTGGGAGAAATGCAGAAATTAATACAACCTGATCCGGCTAAGGACTGAATCAAAATAGCCCCTTACTTTAAGCATCTGTTCCCCTCCATCTCTGAAACACAGGAAGTTTTCCAATGGAAGCGACTCATATACATGTTTCTGAACCTTGCTTCATGAAATTTTCACAATTCTAATTTATTCATTCTTTTTATGGGCAGCACAAGAATATTCTGCTTGTGTAGATGAAACTATAGAATGCAGCTTGAACACAACATTCTACAGTGTTCCAGCAGATATCTGATGGTGGATTTAGCTTATATTGTATACTGTATATACTGTGCAATTTATCCCCCTCTGTTGCAGATTTTCATCAAAAGTAGTGACAGACCATTGGTTTAGTATGAATGCCTGTCCCCTGTGGCTGGAAAGACTTAGACTGAATTGGAGTGAGACACTTGTCATGGTTTTGAGGCTGACATGGTGAGAGCTCACCTGTCAGAATGTTCCCACCAATGACAGCCACCTGTCAGGAAATCTCACAACCTGGCACACATGACAGTGGTGTTTACAGACACTTATTTTACAATTTTCTTTATTTTATTTTCCCTCTTTTTTCTGCACAAATTGGACACTGGGATCAGCCTTGGCCAGGGACCCCCCTTGTCTGAGCTAGGAGATGTAGCTGCATCTGTAGTCCTCCATTTCACATGGAAAACACCCTCCTCTGTTTTTCACATTGCAGATATGACACCCATGACACACATTGCCTATGTTGTCAAGAACATGAAATCATCATATTGTTGATTTCATCTTGAATCTAGAGATACCTGGCTTGCCAGCAATGGCCTCTAGAGTGATGAGACTGATGGGGTGAAGGTTAAAGTTCCCCAGCATGCTTCATCCATTTGTTGCACACAAAGATGGACCCCTGGCCATCAGTGGTAATGGAGAGTCACCCAGCACACGCAGATTACAAACATGTGCCTTTACTCTGCGTATGACCCGGAATGCCCCCCACATGTGTCAGAGCATGAACATGACACCGTGTGACTACAGAGCACACAATTAAGGCTGCTTCATGGGCCCTGATGCTGGTGTTCTTCTCTTTAGTCCTGAGAGTTTGCTCCCCCTTCATCCTTGTTCATCTCCAATGAGGCTTGTGTCTGAGCGCTGAAATCTCTCAGATGAGTTTAGCTGTGGGGTGCTGCTGGATTTCAGCAGATTGGCTCATTCCAGGCTTCTGTAACTTTGTGTTTTTCACTGTTAATGAAAAAAAATGAGAAGACAGAGAGTGGAAAAGACAAGAGGGATGGAGGGAGATAGAAAGAGGGAAAGAGGGAGGAGGAGGAGATTTAGGAGTCGGTCTTTACATTTCTATAAAAGACTTTTCAGTGGTTAGAGAAGCAAAATGAGAAGAGAGTGAATAGGGAAAAAGGGGAGGATGTAGGAAGAGAGAGCATTGGAAAGATGGGAAGGAGATATAAGAGCTAGTCTTTACATCTCTATAAAAGTGTCTTCAGTGGGAAATGTAAAGTTAAATTAATGCCCCAATCATTTATTCAGCTGTATAAAACACCCCAAGCAGGGAAACATGAGAGAGAGTGAGAAAAAGGGAAAACGTGAGGGAGAGGGGTAGAGACAGAAACATAAAGAGAGACATGGATCCGGGGTGGGTGGGTGGGGGGTGTTCTGAGGGTGCCTCCAGGGAGCGATAAAGACCAGCATCTAATTTTGCTGAATCCTGAAAATCTGTAGATGTAAGATGTAAGTGTTTATTTTGCACTATCCTTTTCTCTCCCTAGTTCAGGGATACACAGTACTTTATAGTGTGACTTGTGGCAAGTCTTTATTTATTCCTGTCACAGCAGCTTATCAAGAGTTAAAAGTCAGAACTTGACTCCAATGGTCTGCACTGGAAGATTCAATTATTGAAAAGCGTTTGGTTGTTTCGAAGGGATCTTTAATGTTTTATTGCTGATATCACATAAATTATAAACTCTTTCCCATTCCTTATAACTAAAGCAATTTAAAGCAATGGCTGTAAATGCACAGAAAATACTTCTACCTATTCACCACATACCTAACATTTAGAGGACTGAAGGCAGTTTTATCAAGACTTGAGCACACTGTATTTCCTGTGGTATGAGGAGGGTGGGTGTGAGTGGACATGAGTGGAATAAAGTCAATGCCAGCTGCAAGGGTCACAGAGAATAGGACGCAATGTCGCTTGAACACACAGGAAAGTGAAGACAATGAATGAACTGCAAGGCTTTATCTGTCTGTGGGAGTGATCAAACAACACAACACAGGGACAGGAGAGAACCAGGGACACAGGGATGCGAGAACACAAAAACAAGAATGAAAAATAAACAGCAATGTAAGAGAACCGAGGAACATGTAGGACAGCAAGAATGTTAGAACACAACAGCATGAGGACAAAAGAGAGGAATTAAACATGCGGAACAAAGATTTTCAGAGCACAGTGGCATGAGAACATGAGAGAGGAACATGTAGAGTACAGAGAGGGTGAGGGGACACCAGTATGAGAATGACCTGTAAGTGGACAGGAAACACATAGCTGTGAAGTTTTAAAGAATGGAATTTTGCATGGGTGTAATACTCACACTGCTCCATGCCATGAGGGTTTGGTTTTGTTGCAACTCAGCGGTGTGGGACAGAAACCTCTATGTGTCAGTCTCACATCTGATTGTAACTTCATGTGTGAGACTGGAGAACTGTGGGAATGCTCAGAGCACAAAGAGGACAGGAACATGCAGGACACCAGAGGAGGGCCGAAGAGGAGAATCTGAAGTGCAGGCACGCGCTCTCAGCTACTGAGGCAATTAAACTTCACAGGGCCAGCGAATCATGCTGGAATACTAAATCAGTTAAGCTGGGAGCAAGAGAATCACAACTTTTCCTCCTTCATTTCATCTGCCCTACATGGTTTTTTTTTATCATGTTGTATCTCATCGTGCCAGATTGGTAGGTGTGGCTACTTTGGAGCTGTTTAGTCATGCAAGCTCTTGCCACAGCATCGGAGTGTGTAAATAACCCCCGTTAATGCTTTACGGCCCTGTTAAAAGACTGCAAGAACACCGCTTCTTCATTCAGTGAAGGTGCGTCAAAGTGTATAGAAATCATCATTGCTGTGGCCTCCTGTGCTGCTTAGCTATATAACAGGGTGGACTCACATGGTTGTGACTGCTGTCCACTGCGAGCAGCTTCCACAATTACTCCTGCATTCAGCAGCTTCCATAGTTATTACTATGACCACAACATACAGTTCTGTCAACAGCTTCCAATTATCAGGGCATCATTAATTAAAAACATGGGAAAGGATCAGCAGTCAACATAGGTGTCACATACGCTGGGGGTGCTGGGGACATGTCCCCACCACTTTTCGAAACCCTTTACACATCGATCCCATCGTTGTCGCCAGCACTTTTCAAAACAAACTGACACCCTTGGCAGTCAATATGTTTATTCTGGAGAGCTTGGATATGTAATGTAGTAAAACAACGGAAGTTAGTGGCTGCTACTTTTTGCACCACAGGTGCTCTGTCCAGATTGTATACCAGACTATGGGGCCCTTTCACACTCTGCTTCAACAGCATGGACCGTGGGGCCTGCTGCTTCACCACATACTGGTGTACCTTCCATGGATGAGGTCATAGTCATAGCTGTTTGCCATGTGTGTCGCTGCTGTGGGCGTACATAACCGAACCCTGTGGTGCAAATGGAACAGGCATGAATGAGCTGCACCACTGACTCCCCCTCCATGCCTCCATGGGTTGACAGTAAAAGCTTGACTGAAGCCCAGTGCAGTTTTTAGAGGCTTGACAAGCCTGACAGGATCTGTCTAGCTAATCTGAGAGCAGGGGCTGTACGGTGTAACCGGCTGAAAAACTGCTCCGAGAATACCAGCCATATCTGTGGGCCTTTTCTGTAACACGATTCATAGACAGCAAGAATATACCGTCAGGCATTGGTCAATCCGGAAAAGCCTCTCTTTATTTGGAAGAAATCTCATTTTCACCCCGGTGGTGAGTCTTAGTCTTCTCTTAAAGATGACATACCCTGCTCTCCAGCGCCCTCCCCCCCACTCACAGCATCTCCAGGCTCTTGGATTTTGCCCTCCAGTCCCACTAGTTGTGCCCCCCTGCCCTCACATACCACACCTATTTTGATGTGGCTTCCCAGCTGACTCTGTCTGGTTATTCCTGTGTTTAAAGAGGGGATAAGGGTGGGTATGTGTTGCAGTGGAATGGACAGTCTGCAGCACATTGAGCTGTAGCCTGCTAATTCCCGGTTGAAGGATTGTTCTGTCAGCAAAACACAAAAAAACTGTTGTGCCCAGCAGGGTGTGATTGTTTGCTTGCATTTCTCAGGGTCCCAGCATATGTCTGTGTGTGAGCGCATGTGTGTGTGTATGTGTGTGTGTACACATGTACATGAGCATGCACACTTGTGTGCATGTGCATGTGTGTGTCTGTGTGTTTGTGTGTATGTGTTTGAAGGTTTATATGTGTTGTTGTCTGTGTGATTGTGTGTGTTCATTTGTGAGTGTTTGTGTGTATGCATGCCTGTTTGCTGGTGTGTGTTGAAGCATGTGTGTGTGTGCATGTGAGTGTGTGAGCAGAGCCTATCAGATTTGGATTAATTATCACTTGGACACATGTGCATGTGTGTGTGTAAAGATGTGGGGCTATGACTGGACCCCAGCTAAGGGTGCTGCTCAGGCATAGAGCTGCTGAGCCACTGAGCAGAAATAATTGCCCAAGACACCCCCCACCCCCAAACACAGCCCCCTGCGTCTGCTCCCATCCCTGTCTTTCGATCGCCTGCCAGCCGTCGCTGTCGGGAGAAGTTTTTGTGCCAGTCGATAGCGCAGCACTGGAGCGGATGCAGAGGGACACGTTGACTGCGCTCAGTCTGTTTGGACAGCTCAGTGTGCCACTGTTCAGTCCACCAGCTGAGCCGCGTGCTCTCTGCGCCAACAGCTCCGACTCCAGGCGCTCAGTCTCTGACTGAGCATCTGCGATACGTGCGCTGAGTTTTTGGCATGGGCCGCCTGCAAGCTTGCTGCTGCTGTCGGATTTGTTAGGGTGGATTTGGTTGGTTCTGAAAAGTATGCCTATAGAAGAGCCACCAGAGAATTTTACAGCTCTGAATAGCCACTTAAAATTGAGTCCCACCGATGTGACACTGTGATTACTCAGTAATAGAAACTTACCATTGGTTTTATTGACAAACTGCATGCTCCAAAGTTATGTGGTGGCTCTGAGGAAGCAGTATGGAAATGAGTTCCAGGATAGCTGGTGTGTATGCAGATTTTGTTTACACCACTTACCCTGACTCAATTAGCTAATTTAGCTGTTCACATATACACTAGACCACAGCAAATTGTTTCATACAAAAAACAGTCTCAGCTGTCATTCACAAGCTTATCAAGAAGCACAGCTGTCAGGTCACATAAATAAATGGTTTCAATAGATTATTCCGAGCTGCTTTTGACATGACCTCCATAGGCAGATATGGTTCTCATGGCTTGCCCCTGGTTAAGAGGCTTTCCATTAGCATTTAGGTGAGGTATATGCTGAAAAGCTGGGTTTTAGTCATAGGCATAGAAGCTGAAAAGAAACTGACAGCTTTTCAGGTTTCCTCCTCAGTATCAACTTGTGGCAGCCATTGAATCTTAAATAGTTATTTATGGTAATATTTTTAATATTTCGTTAATATTAAACGTCATATTTAAGTTATTGAACGAATGAAAAGTTGTTCTTTGATGGAATATCCCCTGGGTCCGCTAGTTCCTTCCTGTTTGGGGATGTCAGAGATTCACAGTGTCTCCTGGTTTTCCACATATTTCAGCAATGAAGTACATAATTTATGTCACTGATTGGCCAAAGACTCTACACATCTTGCTCCCTGACCAGAATTAGCTGCTGAATGAAAGGATAAGCGCAAAAAACTGCAGTCAGTATGGCTCGCTCAGACTTGAATTTTGGCACTCTAACATTGAAGATAGAAGCAGATATAGCAAGCTGCCTGCACTCATAGTCTGGTGTAAAGCATGTCCCAGCATACCTTGCATTATCAACATTCCCAGAATGCATTGCACTGCAGACAGGCCTCACTCCACAGATGAGTGTGACTGTCAGCATTCCGGAGCCGACTCGCTTTGCAGCGGCTCAGGGTGTCACGCGGAGTGCCGTTGCATTATTTATTGCGATATTTAGTAGCTTGGCGGGTGCACCACGCAGATCGCAATTTACACGGTGTCTGCTTAAACTGCTGGATTTCAACTGAAGCAGGTTTAGGTTGGATGGCTGTGAACTTTTTATGTAACATGTCTACAAACTTCAGCATTTGATTGATGTTTGCTTCAAAGGACTTTTGTAACTTCATTTGAATATAAAATATACCCACATCTTGCTTTTTTGACCTTGTATTCATTTTATTTCATTGCCTTTAATCAGTACAGGCACAAAAAAAAACATCATCAAAATTTAAGGTCACACATATTTTTATCTCTTGTCCTGAGGCAAGGTAGTGTTATGTGTTTTGGTGATGTTCATATTGTACATCTTCAAAAAAATTTCTAGTAGATTTTGATCTCACAATTTCACAACATTGATTATCTGTCATCAACCTTAGAATAAAACTGATTTGTATCTTTTTCTTTCTTCTACCTCAAGGATACAGGGGCAGGTCACCACTTGGAATTTGAACCCATCTCCATCTGGTCATGTGTCCAGTTTCTGTCCTGTGCAGGTCCCCACAGGAGAGTGTAGGTGTTGGTTCTTTTAGCATGTTTTCTAAGGGAGGCCAGGCATTCAGGGGTACAAACTTTACAGATGATGCAACCATTTCATTGCAGGTAGAATGGAATTGGAAGGGTGCATAAGAATTTGGAAAAAAGAACAACTCTGTCGATATGTCAAAAATATGGGAAGAAGGTGATTATGAATATGAAATAAACCAAAAATTACTTTCATCACAATGCAGAGCACACCGCACTGTTAGAGTTCTTCCCCCTCCATCAGCAATTTTTTTACTTTCAGCTTCATAGTTTCAGTTTGTTTTTTCATTGTAATTTACCTCTGGCACCATACCAATTACAGTCCCAGAATGTGGTATATAATTATGAATTATCGAATGAGGAATGTGTGATTATAATGACTCAGTGAAAAAACTGGGCTAAAATAAAGATTCATCAGCAAGCTGGGTAAAAGTCCTCTGTGATTTCTGTTTTACCCTGACCTGCCCTTTGCTCATTCATACAGGCACACAATACAAATGCACTTTTTAATTTTCACTGTCCAGCCAACTGTTTTTGATGCACAGAGTATTCTCGGAATGTTTGAAAAGGAGTGGAGGATAGATCTTTCTGGTTTCTTTGAGGATGTTATCTTAATGTCATGAAGAGTATTTTAGGAATAGCTTTAGAATGTTATTCAATTTTGTGATTGCACTTAAAAAGAAAGTTTTGGGATTAAATGGGTTGGGTCTCCCCACAGACAGAATGTTATCGCTAGGTTTTTAATTAGTAGGCAGGTCTGCTTTCAACCTATTCTGCTCCTGGGTTCTGTGTAAGAAATTGAATGAATTATTTATAATATTTATTTATTCCCATATCAAACAGCCATATCCAGAGCTACGTGCAGGGCTTACAGCGGCACTGCAGAGAATAGAATGTTAACATTTGGATGATCTGATTTTAAAGCTCTCATGCAAAAGGGACAATAGCATTGTCTTGTGGAGGTTGTGAACCCATAGTAGCCTGATGTTTATGACTGCTGTGTCAGAATGCGATGCTGCACTGCGCCATACTTTTCTTAGCAATACCTGGTCCTGTACTCGGAATGAGTACAATTCCCTCCACTCACTCGAGTTACAAAGAAGGAAGAGAGAGAGGACAGATCTGTAGCCTTGCAAGCATACCAATGAGTGCAATACTATAATCCCAACCACATGAAAAACATGCATGAAACAGATCGAAAAAATATATATGATAGTTACCTGTAAGATGTAAAACACACATTGGGAGACCTGAAGGGCAGAAGTCTTCATACCAGTGAGAACATTTTCATAGTGTGCTCAGAGGATGCTCAAACAGTAAGGCACAGCATAGTCAAATTCAGCACACCCATTTGCAAAGCATGATTAAGGATACTGAAAGTTTTCTGTCTTTAATCCGACTATTTTCACTCACAAAAGTGACCTTGGGTTCCTCTGCAAGAAATGAAAACCCAGGAAAAGTGTCTTGGTTGGACGTGCCAAGCATTCACAAGTTTGGGCTGTGCAGCACCATTGATCTGGTCTTTTCATTGGCACTCACAACCAAACATTTACCCCTGAGGGGGTTTCTTTCAAACACATATTGATTTTCTCAAGGAACCACAGAATTCAGCATCAAGCTCCATTTAGATATACATGGTAAATGACGACTTTGATGTGAAATGTTGTTCTTGTTTCTGAGGATAGCTCATGCTACATTTTAGCTAGTGTGGTGTTGAGTAATAGCATGAGCACAGCTAGCACATGTTATTACTCACTGACTTGATCCAGTCTTTGCATTCATTTTTTGTGAAAAGCAAAAAAATTAAGTCCATGATTAACTTTGTATTGTAACTCCATTGATGATGGTGTAACGCCTCATGCTCCCATTGCAGGAAATAAAAATAATTTAAGTATTTAAACAGAGGTGTTCAGCAACCTGAATATTCAGGATTAGTTGAAACAAATGGCAAACCTATGGGCCACTCAAGACAACGGTTGAATAACACAACTTTGGCAGGACGCATGAGCCGAGAGCCTTCAATGATGTACAGTTGTTACAGGCAGACTCCGGTCCAACTTACTTCCTGTTTTTAGTTTTTAAAAAATACTCATAAAATGAAAGCAGAGGTTGGTGGCACAGGAGTTTGCAACATGTGGGCAATTGTTTTTGGAGCAAGTCAGGAAGGTGACTCTGCTAAAAATATTCATACTTTCACTGGTGTGTCAGTCCAGTCTTCAGACTTGGATCATTTTGAACACCATTTTCAAAACACAGGATGTGATTTACAGCTGAAAATGTCAGGATGAGTCTGGTGGGACTCAGACCAGAAACCTTTGTTAAAGTCTTCCATTCCCAGACCAATGCTTACCACCACTGCCACAACATGCCATTTTATAAGGTGTGGAAAGTTAGAAGAGGAAAATACAGCAAAAAAAGAGAAGCTAAAACAGGTTTTGGTAATGAGTATCCCAAAGCAGGGTGTTTAACTGAGTATTCTGAAGCAGCAGTTGAATAGAGCTTTCTGAGGCAATGCTTTTCATTGAGCATTCTGAAGCAGGGCGCTTTATAGATCGGTCAGAAGTTGGGCTCCTGAAAGAGCATTTTCAATTTACCGTTTAACAGATCCCTGTGTTTTTGTGAGCCTGAAGTCTTGGTCTGTTTGTTTGTGCAGATGAGTTCAGTGGAAACTGCTTTCTTGCGGTGCTCTTTGTAACAGTACCCCCAGCAGAGAGGACACAGAGGAGTTTGTAGTGTGGCCACCAGAGAGTCAGTGGCTGCTTATGGGACATGCCTCCGACAGAGAGAGGGACCCCGGGGCCCTCTCAGCAGACTCCAGAGACAGGAGCTCACACAGCGGCCTGAACAGGCAACCATTCATTACATGCCCACATTCAGAGTCTGCCCTGACAAGATAAAATAAATCATCTTTTGGTTATTGTGGTGCTATTATTATATAATGAAAATGCTGTACTGGCTGATATTAACCAGTTAGAATCTTGTGAGATGTTGCTATGACTGTTTCTCTCTCTCTCTCTCTCTCTCTCTCTCTCTCTCTCTCTCTCTCTCTCTCTCGCTCTCTCTCACTCTCTCACTCTCTTTCTCTCTCTCTTGCTCTGCATATGTGTGCAGTGTGTACATATGCAATTCATAGTATTCATGTATTTGAATGTATATGTATGTCCATGCGCTGTATGGGTTTTTTTGCATGGGTTTGTGTGACAAATTGTCCTGCTGTTTTAGGACTGGCATTGGGGGCATTCTTTGGGCAGGGCAAGGCTCCCTTCTAATCACATTTGACAGACGAGGCTTTGAATGATCTGTACCTGTCTGACACCTGTGTCATGTGATGATGTAGAGCCATTTACTGATGTGGAAGTGGGCCAGATCACCTTCCTCCGTTTTCTTCGCTGTCACAGCCAATTGTTCAGACTCCTGAAATACAGCTTCTCTGTTTATTTACTCAGAACTCTGGCATTTGAGCGTGACCACTAAGTCATTAGCTCATGTCTAGCCTCACAATATGCTCAGTGAAAAATTCAGCTTAGGCAAAATAACAGGTGCTGTGATGACACCAATCACCAGAGACCAGAGATTAAGAAAAATATGCTGGAAAGCTGTGATTGTCTCCTGATGAAGGATGTTTGCAAACCTGCTCTGTGATCTTAGCAAACATATGGTAGGAGGGGGGACATCTAAAAGACTTTCATTACAAAAATGTTCTCCCAACTTGGAGTTCCCTATTGTGTTTGTAGGTCATCCTTAAATATGCAATGCTGTGTGTCAATTTGGGAGGATTTTTGTGCATCTGTGTACAATGACAGAAGGAAGCACCTTACATTATCTTACAAGACACATTGTGCGCTATGGGTAATTACAATTATTGTCCAAACACTGAAACGTCCTTAGTCTTTTCTGGATGGCGTCTTGTAAAAAATGCTCCAGCTGCTGTTTCACTCTGATGTCCATCAGCTGAGCTGCAAAGCCAGAGCTTTGGAGGAACAGAAACTATGCTGTTCTGTTGTGGCAGGATGTAGGTGCCCTGGTTGGCCAGAGGGAGCAATATTACCTCTCTCAACGAGGCGAGGAGAACCCTTCCAACAGAAACCCTTGTTCCCTGGGCAATTCTGCATCCAATTACAGGCTCCCCTGCCAAGCTGCTGGCCAGAGTGGGCAGTGGTGCAGTCAGATTAACAAAGCGTTTACAACCAGGATGCATTTGTCTTGGCAGAGTACCACACCTCATTGTTGGAGGCATCACAGTGATTGTATTTAATGTACATTTTTTATGTCGCTTGGCTGAGGGCTCTGTGTTAGTTTGTTGACAAAATAGTGTGTAATAAAGCATTTTGGGATCCTGCTCAAATCACACCTGTTTCTCTCAAATGTAATGAGAATGTGAATTTCATTTACATCACATTATCAGAGCCAGGGGAGCGGAATAACCTTGTAACTGCACACGCTGATTTTAATCAGGTCATCAGCACATTTCTGCTGGATTCCTCAACGTTTAGCATGGAGCCAAATGCTTTGTGAGTTTGTTTAATGTGTAAGCAACCTGAAACCCAGCAGTTTGCTGGGACTAAGAGTGTTTAGTGGGCACGCAGCGAGTGCTGTAAATCTGTGGCTATTAATAAGATCATGCCGCGTGTAGTGATTGTGCGAGTATGTTTCAGTTTTACAGTTTAATTTGATTATGATTAATCAGGTTTATTTGAGTGTTTATCGTAAATTATGGTGTGCCAGTGGCAATCAGACATTTATATCTGATCACAGTCGGATCTTCAAAGTCACTCTGGAGTTGAGCAAAGCTACATTACGGGCATGTGTTAGTTAAGTGTAAATAAGCAGAGCCATTGAATCCGATCGTAATGCCCATGTCATTGCAACGGTCAGCTTTCTTTCCCTGAAAAGGAAAAAGCGGAAAGGAATTTCCAGAAAGAAACCCTCTGAACAGTAATGGCAACCATAATCTCTAAGTCTCCTGTTTTAACAATATGGCATAATGCTCTGTTTCAGTGAGCATTTTGCTGCATTTTTAGTAGATTGCAACAGTT
Organism: Albula goreensis; assembly: GCA_022829145.1. Taxonomy (NCBI): domain Eukaryota; kingdom Metazoa; phylum Chordata; class Actinopteri; order Albuliformes; family Albulidae; genus Albula; species Albula goreensis. The sequence goes on from CM040765.1 coordinate 13,764,826, forward strand.
GCATTGCTGCCATGGTTACATTCAAACTGCTATAAAATGCACTTTATCCTGACACAGATGGAACACACATCTGCTTTCTCAAATGATGCACCAGTCATTCAATATAAAAGTAATTGTGCCATAGGTTTGGGTTGTCAAAACCCAGTTATTTAAATATTACGGTACATTCCTGGCCTTGACTAATACTCACTACCTACTGGGAATTTTAACACTCCTTATTGAATCCAATTTAAATCAGGTACAGCACTGCCAGGAGTGCAGTACAATGGGCAAAAACATGCTGTCAGCAACCCCATCTTCATTTCCTTTGGCTAATTTAGCAATTGATGCTGCTGTCATCTTCTTGGCATAAAGTTTCCTCACTGAAGCAAAGGCTGTGTCCTTTATAGTTGGCAAAATTGGGAAATTCCGATCAGATTCCAAGCTTTACTCTTAACCCAACATGGAGTGATGCTTGTCAGAATTAAGCATTTTGTAGCCATGGCGTTATAAAATCAGCCCACTGCAGCATCCTCTCCTCTGGAATCCAAGATGAGGAACTGTTGCTGTGGCAGCAGGTCGGCCAACAAGGCCAAAGTCTTTTTATAGGAAGTGCACAAGCACTATGCATGTGAAAAGACCCTGGGGAAACACTTCAGCTTCAAGCCTGCAGTGTTGCTGGTTTTCCTGAAGGTGCTGTTCAAGTGCCTAGCCGACCCCTAGCTCCTTGATCACGTGTGGTGACATCACTTTAAAATGCCATTAAAATGGAATTTGTGTGAGCGTACATATTGAAATGAAGACGAGTGAAGTCTCTAGTAGCAACTGAGGAGACTGCTAGAGAGTCACAGGGGATTTTAACTGACATAACCCCTATCCTATATATATGAGGCTCAGCCAACTGTTGCCTTGTCAATGTGGAGTGGATTTGTTTTTTTAACGCAAGGTATAAAAAGGGGCTATAGACAGACATTTCAAGAGGTAAGGATAGATTGAACATAGATGGTATTTTTGAATTCTGCATGGTATTTTATCATCCTCTGCAGGTTTGCATGAATAAGAGCACCTGCCTGATAAATATATTATAATGATGAAATAAAGATAATTACATGCCAAAAAAAGGACTGTGAAGCCATCCACAGTGAGCTTCTGCCATGATTTCAGACATCTAGTTGCCTGAGGCTTATTACGTTCTCTTGGTATTTTTGTGGAAAGGGGATAGGTGCATGAGGTTGAGGGGCAATAGTCTGACTTTTGGGTCGAATTTCATTTCCTCTTTTTTCTGTATATGTGTGGTTTCTTTGAGGTACTCCTGTGTGTGTGTGTGTGTGTGTGTGTGTGTGTAGGGTGGGGGAAGGGGGGCTAATGACTGAGGTCTTAATTAATTGAGTTTGATTGGACCTTTAATTGGATTCTGGTATGCATTTGACATCTCTTGAGAGTTAATAGCTCCCAGTCCAGGGAAACAGAAATGTGTCTTTGAAGGTGCATAGAGCTGTTGAGAAATTAGGTAAAAAGGCAAGGGTCCTCTAACATATTTGCTCTGTATTTTACCATGAATCGGTTGCTTGGTTAATTAATTGTACTTTCAGGGACGCCTCTCAGAAGGTGTCAAAAGCAGCATTCAATTAAAAGTTCAGCTGAAGTACTGCAGACCTTGCAAACATGGCAGCTAATCACTCTGTTGCTAGACACATGAATGCATGTGTGCATGTAAAACAACACACACATACACATACACATACACACATATGCACTGACAGACACACATGCACATATTCTGCCACACACACATACACACACTCTGGAGTGGGGGTATGCAGAGGGTCACATGGGTCAGCTCTGACACAATCCATTAAGTTTTTTCATTTATTTAATCTGCCTTTGCTGCTACATTTCAGTCAATGTCCTCTAAGTTTACTCACTGAAAGTTTTGGTTTTGGAAATGGAAATGTCCATCAAAAAGATGGTATTGCCAGATTTATAGGTGCTTGGAGGATTCAAACTAAAACTAAAACCATCTTCTTTGTTTTATTTTCTCATAGAACACCCTAAACTCAAGGAGGTCATGGATGATGGATTTCTTGATGCACTTGAATGAAAGATTAAACTGACTTTGAACACTAATCAAGAGTCTGAGTAAAATTGTATTGCAGGTATGTTTCCTAAAGGTGCACTTCAGTAATCAGAGTAAGTACAAATGTGCTCTAACTGGGGTGAGAGAAGACAGTGTGTCTCAATGTGTTTCTAGTATTTCAGTGCACATTTGTGTTTTTGTATGTGTGTGTATTTGCATTTTTTCAGAGTGTGTGTGTGTGTGTGCCTGTCTGTGTGTATTTGTATGCCTGTTTCAGTCTGGATTTGTCCCCTAGCAGCAGGACTTTGCCGCTAGTTCTATTTTAAGCAGCACATCGGTGGGTAACTCTGATGATGACATCACAGAGAGGTTGCTACAAATTCCACATTCCCAGAAGGGGAGGGGCAGGGTGGACTGGGGCCTCATTAATATTCCTGACATGGCAGGTTCTCTGCATCTACAAAAAACACAGAACGAGCACATTTATACATTCAGGGAATCCAAGAAATGCCGATCAGTCTGGACTGAATGAAGTGATGACTAGTAATGAGCTTATAATGAACAAATAAGGAGCTGGTGATGAGAAAATGATGAGCCAGTGATGAGCCAGGGATGAACCAATAAAGAGCCAATGATCATCCAATGATGAATGTTCTTCAAACTGTTTTCCTTCTATAATGGGCCAACTGTGACAGCTTCAGACCTGACTGTTAACAGTATAAATCAATGTGACTGATATCTCTCTGTCTCTCTCTCTGTCTATCACTCACACACACACACACACACACACACACACACACACAAATGAATGTCTACATGCACAGATGTGTACACATTACTCTTGTCACATGCTGCAGATTTCAATCTAAATGACTATTGACAGGAATGCAGAAGGGGATTTTAAACAACTGTGTCCTTAATGTAATTCCAATCGATTGAAATAGCATGGAAGCTTGAGAGCTTGTAACTAATAATGGTGGAATAAGGTCTTATGAATCACACCATGGGTGGAGTTACAGTGAGCTGTGAGTCACTGAGTCCTCCAAACCTATCGAGAAGTTTTGTTCTCCTCTTTTATTTTGTTCAAAGCTCAAATGATTGATTCAACTCAGGTACTGGTAGCTCCACCCAGCTGTGATGTAATGAGTCCTCATTCTCCAATCACAGCTTGTGACCCACGTTTCAAGAGGAAGCAAAGGGTGAACTTTCCTACAAAACAGGCAGAGGAAAACACAGTGAAGGGTCATCGACAAAAACACAGGTGGCTGCAGGAGAGCATTGGGGGTAAATCTGTGGCTCTGCCTGACTCTGTAACAACCTTCAGTCAATCTTCACACCCCCTCTCCAAACAGGTAATGACAGGTGTATTTGTAATGCACACATTATGCAGCAAGCGGCAGCATTGAGGCCGACAGCCTGGGGCGTGGCTTTGAAGTACACATACAAGAATATTTCAAAATTCTGTCCTGAATAAATCTGATGGAAGGGTGGATTAATAATTAATGGAATACAAATTTGCATGCTGGTAATCCACTCCAATTATGATGGAAGATTAATATTTAATTTTTAATGTCTCACGGTATTAAAGCATATAAAACAACAGGAACGTAAATTAGATCCTCAATCTACAAGACTGGAACCAATCAACCTTCTGTCACTGTTCCTCATCTGATGTCTTTGTCAGAATATATTACTCTTGTTAAGTTTTACTGTGGAAACGAATGTGGAGGATATATTTAGGGTTAATTTGCAATCATAACCATAAATACCTGTGTCTGATCTTCCGTCAGCCAGTCTGTATCCACTTGGCTGACTAATGACTGACAAAAAAATGCAAGCCTAATAATACAAACACATAAGGTGATTTATTGAGACATTTAAACAGTGGCTAATAATTACACTGACACAGCACACTGTAAGAAACAAAAGAGAAGGCATTATTGATGAGGGGACAGATCTGTCCTGAAACATTTAATTCCACTAACCAAGGCCTTTATCGGAAGGCCATGATTAGCTGATTAATTGAAACAGGAGTGCTCCCAGGATGAGAGAAATGTTGAAAGCTGTGTTGTGTCAGTAGCAGTGTGCTGTAACGGCAGCAGCTGATTGGGTGGCTGTGTGTGGTGTGCCGCTGAGTCTTAAACACCTCAATCTCTGCTTCTGGTTACACTATAGCACCCCAGGCAGGCCTGCCAAATGAGAGGAAAATATCTCAAGGGATCATTGCTTTTCATTTCAACCTGACTTTATTTATTAACAGTACCTAATAACAATAGGTTTCAATTATGTTCTTATTTTTTGTTTGCGTTCTGTCTCTACAATATATTTGTTAAAATTACCAAGCACTTATTTATGGCTGTTTGCAATTTGTAGTTACTGCAATATTTATCAATGGCGTCCTCTCTTCATTTCTTTCTTACTTACACTTTGCACCACCATTCTTTTGATTACTTGTATGAAGCAAAGCCTTATGGGCCTTGAAGTCTTTTGTAGCCCAAATTGCTTATGCAAAGGATGCAGCCCTGTATCCTTTGCCCAAGGAGGCGAGCAAAGAAGGATTATGTTTTGTTCCTTCGCTTATTAATCAGTTTAAACATTCTCTGTCATGGCAACCAGTTTGCCACTTTGGAGTGATAAGCAGAGGAGGGGACAAGGAAGGAAGGCGGGTGTAATTTCGAAGTATATTTTTGTATTTCATATTTCCTGTAAAAATAAAGTCTCCGACTGCTGTCCCCAAGTCACACATTTAACATTTACTGCAGAATTCCTCTATCCTGGCTCCGGGATGTATGTAATGGTTTTTCTTAATTCCACGAACCAATTCATCCATCCCCATGTTATATCTATTTGCAGGTGTATTTAAAGGTTTTGTATTGAAACAATAATTAGTGACAGATTTATTTGTGTTACAAAAACACTCAATAACGAGTTCCTATACCATACTGTACCTTAATGCATTTATTACTTCAAAAATACTCCAGATTTGGAGGTACAAATTCCCCAAACTTAATTGCTGTTAACTAATCATATACGGGCTAATTTAGACTGTCTAATTTTTTTTAAATAAAACAAATTTTGCGGTTAGCTTGAGATAAATCTTCTTAGAGAACTTTTTGAGCTCAGAGCGAAAAATAGCTTTCAGTATGGATCACTGCTTCAGGACGGAGCTAACGAACAGTTTTAGGGAGATCCGCAAGCACGCTCCCGCCCCCCAGAGGTTCGCTTCGCTCTGCTCGCTCTCAGACCCAGTTGACAGAGTCAGTGTACGCGCTATTTGAGCGGAGGCGCGCACTCAAATCTCGGGTAGATTGCCAGACATGGCGGCGGATCTAAACCCCGACTGGCTATCTTGCCTCCCGTCTTTCTGGAGTTATGGGGTAACACAGGACGGACGCGTCTTCTTCATCGAGTAAATATCAACTGGATACAGTCACTGGATATATTTGTCTTGTTTGGTCACGAATATTAAACTAGCGCTGTCTTACACGTTATTCACCTTTTCTATTTCTTGCCAACAGTGAAGAAGCGAAGAGCACAACCTGGTTGCATCCAGTCACTGGTGAGGCCGTTATAACTGGCCATAGAAAAACTCCAGGTAAATGTTTTCACCCCCTACAAGTTCGTCTGTTGCGTGATGAAGTGCACTTGACTTTTCTTATCAACTGTCAACAACACTGCGTCGCACCCAGTTGAATAATATAGTTCTATCGTGCTTTATTTGCGGGGCTGTGAGACGCAAGAAATTTGTATCGGTGAAATGCAATGACAGTCCCTGACGTTTTTGCGCAATTTTTGCACCAGTCGCGCAGGGTAAATAGGGACTCTGGAAACAGTAAAATGTTGGGTCTTGAAGACGAAGTCGTTAAAAGTTCCTCTTTGTAGCTGTCACATGATTGTAAGTTATTTTATGTCAAACTAGATGCATAACTGTTTAACAACAGAATTGTCAAGCGATACATCTGACTAGCATGCCATGTATCACCGAGGTTAAAAACAGGTAACAGTGGCGAATTAGTCTGCTGTCTTTATATTAACTGACGAACGTGTGGACCGACACAACCTTATGGTTGCTATTTTGGTTCCCTACACGTACAGCCATTTACGATAGTTTTAAGTCAAAACTGCGTCAAGATGGAGTGATTCGAGATGCCCATTAAAACAAGTGTGTATCGTGGCGATTCAAAGAAAACCGCTTGTTTGGCGCAGAACTCACAAATTAGGGCAATTAAAATAGCCTGCACCACGCTCAACTGAGTAGAAGATGAGGCTCGCTGGCTGACCGTGAGATGCTGAGAAATGAAATGACTGTGTTGAGACATCAGGGCAGTGGATACAGATGAACACGGTGCTAGAAGGTGTTGGTGGTCTGCACCGTCGCAGATACGCTGTAGTGGGAAAGGGTTTTCGAGGCTGGCGTGGAAACAGCGCGGTCGGTGTCCAGTTAAATATTCTACTGCAGATCACAGAGATACGGGAGCAAGAAACGGCAGCATTTCTGCAGAGCTGCACTCGTTTTCTTAGTGTACATCGTTGAAGCTCAGTACTGCGTCCCGCGGCTTTGTTCAGTGCTGTTCATATACTTATGTATCAACTTATTGATGTATTCATTTATTTTGTTTGCCTTCCCCCAATGTAGATTTACCAACTGGATGGGAGGAGGGCTTCACGTTCGAAGGAGCGCGATGCTTCATAAAGTGAGTTGGAATCACAAAGCCGCTGCGCTTTCAAGCCGTTTCAGCTCAGCCTATTCTGTATTTGTCTTCCAGTCATCAGTTTGTATACAATATAAGACATTTTCACATTAACGCCCCCTAATTTATCCCTTGGAATATTTACATAATTCTCTTGAGAAATACTTTTAAAAAACTTTGCAGAGAATCATTGTTGTGAAAGAAACATGGACTGAGTAAGTCCCTGCACTTGTCTCGTGGGAACAAAATGTCTTTAGAGCATAATGTCTCGTCAGCCCAGGTTCTGGAGGGTGTGCCTGTTTTCTCAAGTACCCAACACTGAATTGATCAAGTTAACTCATTGATTATACAGTTAACTCAGCTCATCCCGTTTCTCAGGTCTGTGCTAGACCCTGTGGCTATCACAGACCACCTCTGAGTGTTCGATTGCACACTTGTATGCAGGTTTTTCTTCCACCAAAAACCTTGACTCATTAGCTAATTAGCTGTATATACCAACACTGGTTGTACTGGTTTATAAATGGACACAAAAAGGTACCAGAAGTTAATGAGATTATCAAGAAATTTTGCTGAAAAGTCAGATCACAAAAATGATTTGGGTAATTAAATTATTAAGAGCAAGAAGCTGACATGAAATCCGGAAATAGATATGGCCCTCCTTGCCCCCCTTGCTCTATGTATACTTTATATTTTCCCTTGAGACATTATTCAGAAGCATCCATTACTGTCACATGGGATAATGGCTGTTTTGACCTCAAGGCTAAGAGCAGTGCAGCAATGCTAGTTTACCTCACAGAACTATACTCTCATTACCTCCTGTGGTTTAGCTTCATTATAAATTATGCAACTCATAGATTCATTAGTCCAAGGTAATTTCCAAAACGATACCAGGACACATTTTTTTCTCGGCATAATGTTTTTGACTTGTCAATTTGTGGAACAGCTTGCCAGGTCTTGTAGTAGAGGCAGACCCTTCGGGTGTTCAAGTTCAGGCTTAACGCACTACCTGGATATTCTACTGACTGTGAGTGCTTGAGGACCTGAGTCTGGCTGAATAAACCATTCTCCTTATGCAGTCTTCTGTTTATTATGTTTCATTATTAAACATGATAAATCTGAAGAATCTGCTCATCCTCATCCATATAAATTTCAGGAAATTTTTATTTACTCAAGAAGCTCTTAAATGGGGAAGTTTTAATCCCAGTGCTACTTACAATTGCATAGTTTGTGTGTGTTGAAATGGACTGGCCACTGAAAGCAAAGCACCTCTTTACATAGCTGTGTGTGGGTGAGACAGGACCATACCCTGCCCTGTGAATGGAGGACCACTCAGTATATCTCTGCATGTTGGTGAGACTACTGTATATGGCTGTATGTATGTGTGACAGCACTGTATGCTATGTAAATCATCATACTTCTATATGTAATATAGGTCTGTACATGGCTATGTGTGGTACAAGTCTGTATTCAGCTGTATGTGTTCTGAATAGTGGTGTGGTACAGAGGGGTGGGTCAGTGCTAATTTTCTGTGTTGCTCTTGAACGTTATATAACTTCCCTTTGGAATGAAGTGCTGTCAGGTACAATAAGGATTTTCTTCTCTTTGATTTTGACTTTGAGGCAACATGTTGCACATTGAGTCTAATCTAGTCATTGAGTACACTGTGTAATGCAGTAATAGAATCCTAAATGCTCATTTAAATTTAGCAGACACCCTTACTCAGAACGACTTACGCATCTTTCATTTTAAATACACTATTCTTTCACACAGGTGTATGTTTATTCAAGCATGCCAGGCAAAGTACGTTGGCTAGTGGTACAATGGCAGTGCACTAATTAGGCACAGAACTTGCAACCTCTGAGGTGCAGCCCCAGTTCTAGCCATTATTCTGCCCTACAGTGTAGCAGCACTCTGTAAAATGCATTTATGGAGTAAACAGTACAGTGTGTGCAATGTAGGGGAGTTAGCACATTTTTCCTCAAGACTTTGTGGTCTGAGCTTATCTTGCATATAGCAGGAGCAATTTACTGCTCAAGTTTCGTTTTAGATTAGATGTGGTCTGAGTGCCACAGTCTCTTCTGCAGGACAGTGGAAGCATTCATCAGCTGAAGTGTTGAGAACTTTGATAGAAACACTCTTGACACTTCCCTCCATACATGAGTTGTGTTGTATTGTGAGCAGCATTTCTAGCCACAGAAACCAGAGTATATAAAACCATGTGGCATTATTCTTTGGTCCTGTAGTGTCACACAGTGCTTTAAATAACACCTGGTGAATCTCTGACTCCTGAATATGCCTGGCTCCAGACATGCAGTGTTTTATCAGCACCTGTTACAGTAAAGAAACAGCCCTTTCTCTCCTGTCTCTCTCTCTGTTTTGTGTGTGCATGTGTTTTGTGATAATGGGGACAGTTAGTCTCAGATCAGGTTGGTTGAGGGCAGTCTCTCCTGGGCTCTTTTCATCTCTTCATTATGAGTGCTTTTGGTGCAGGGAGGCAGGCTCCTTGTTTTTTATAAGGTAAACCTTGACTTTTGAAAAAATGTTATGCTTTCTGAAATTTTTTTCTCCCAATTTTTCACATAATTTCATTCCGGGTTTCTGATGAGGGTTTGTCCAGTTCTTGTGAGAAGATAGAACTCTTCACTGCAACATAAAACAATGACTCCAATGCTTTAATCAGGGTTTTGATTAGGATTTTATCTGAAGTAATTTGTTTTCTTCAAAAAAATAGTTTTTTGGAATATGGTCAGTGCCAAGCTCTTACAGCGTTCTCCCGTTTTCACAGCCAGGCTGTGCCGAAGTCCGTTTTCTGTGGGTGAAATAGGACCAGGTGACGTGCATGCAGAATAATTTTATTTCTTCATTACTGTGTGAAAGTCCAGGTCCCGCTGTCTGCGCTGTGGTCAGCTCATTGATGGCATAGATGTTGATCAGAGCCAGACTCAAGCTGCCGCGCTGTTTCACTCCTCTTACTCCTGAGAGAAATCAGCCGCTCCCATGTTTCCATGTGTAATTCTTCATTTACCTCCTCACTGCCCTGAGCTTCACTGTAACAGTGCACAGGATTGATCACCAGAGGGTATTTCCCGTTATCCTCGGGTGTGAAAAGACGCTTGTGTCTGAAGAGCGCAGTCTTCGCCATCTTAAGTCCACTTTGTGTGGGCGCACAGAGGAAATATGTTAAATAAACGGTCTGTGAATCATTACGACAGCGCCCACCCCCAGCCTTAACCTCAACCCCAACATCACAAACCTTCGGCCCTTATTGCATTTCAGCTGATAAATGAGTCTCATTCCCTCCTACTGTGGCTCTGAACTGATTGGTTGTTGAGGGTGGGGGATTGAATCTTGCCCACTAATGAATTCATTAACTGCTATACTTAAGGAGCTGTGTCATAGCTAACCATTGAAATGAACTACATAACATTTAATGAGTTGAAGCATTAAAGTGCCACATATTTGCATTCTAAGGCAAATGGGTAGCGGCTGCATCCAATGAATGCGGTCAATTGAGTTGTCTGTTGAAAAAAAAACAGGCAGGTGTTCATGTTTATGAGGTGTGATTAGGTAGAAGTCTTCACCTGCATACATGAATAACAAGTAGATTGTACAGTAAGGCTGTCTTGGAAACATTTAATTGATTTTGGGAATCAACAGCAGTGGTAAATCTGTGTGTTTGTGTGCTTATGGTTGTGAGCAAGTAAGGGTGTATTAGTATTCATTTAATGTAGTGTTTATGTGCATGGGTGGGTAGACAGGTGTGTGTGTGTATGTGTGTGTGTGAGAGTGAATGTGTGAGTACATGTGTTTCTGAGTGAGTGTGTGTGTGTTAGTATTTATGTAACACAATGTTTGTGTGCATGGGTAGGAAGACAGGTGTGTGTATGTGCACCTGTGTTTATACATAATTTTATGCAAACAAATAAATAGGATCAAGAGAAATATACAGAAAACTGCAGTTAAAGTCCCAGATTTATCTGAAACCTGAGAAGGAAAGTAATCAAACAAACAGAGCGTGTTCTTCAATCCTGTGCAGGTGTTCTTTCTGAGGACAGGAACAGGGAAAGAGAGGACGAGGGAAAGAGAGGACGAGAGAGATGCTCGCTGGTTTTAGTGTATGTGCATTAGCGGATATATGTGTGTGTGTGTGTGTTTGCCTTTTGTGAGTTATGAGTTGTGAGTTATGTGTCTGATTACATGTGGGAAGTATCTTTAGTTAAATCAGGTTTCTCTGTGGGGCCATGATAGGGTGAAAAGATTGTTTTGGCTGTCAGAATCTTGCTTTGGATGGTGAATAAGAGAGCGTTTATTTGTGAGATGCCACTCTCTGTTGTGTGAGAAGGAGAAGGATAGTCAGAAGGGTGGAAACTGAGCCGGTTGGCCTGTCAGAGGGTTTGACACGCAAGGCGGTAGTGACAGCCTGCCGTCAGAGTGATCATGTGACTCCACAGAGATTTTTCAGATGTCACTCGATGGCTGGGCTGCTATAGAGCAGTGGATAATTCACACGCATGGCTGGGCAATATGATACGAATCTACATCATGATAATTACCTGGGCTATTCTCAATGTGGATTATGAGTGAGACCCATGTGCCACTCTCTGACCACTGCTTTATCTGTCCTTTTCGCTGAACAGAAGAGAGAGAAATTCAGAGTGAGGGAGAAAGGAAAGGAAAGGGCACTGGCTGAGGGAAAGAGAGTGAAACAAAAATGAAGGTTATTTTCTCTCTGTGTCCCTTTCCTTGTATATATTGCATAGGATTAGGCTGCTATGTTTGTATTGCTTAGGATGGTGTTCTGGTTCTGTTTGTTATTACTTCTGAAATATATCAGGAGGTGAATGCTTTGGCAGTGTATGCATTGTTTGGTTATGCCAATAATGTCAGCTGAAAAATTGGGAAATATATATGTTTTATAAATAGAGAGAGAGAGAGAACTGAAGAAGGGGGAGGCCAGTAGCACCACTGCCGCGTTCAGACGTCTGTTTTGCTGAACTCTGCAGTATTGACAGTGACTGTGCCTTTAGTATAGAAGCAGCATCCAGGTGAATATGCTGCTGACACTGTTTGGACCCTGGACTGGAAAAGACAGGAGTCCAGGAGTGAACAGGTGTGAAGTGACCCCTCGGGCACCTGCCCTGTCCGCAGTCCGTAATGTGACTGGCATTCGAGCAGTGCGAGGAAATTGATGTTTTTGCCCCCTGAGGTGCGGACAGCTTGCATGGGGCCAAAGGTCATATTTTGGTTCTGGAATTATTAGCCATTTCCAGCATGTGCTTCCTGGATTGTCCGCTGTCACGGAAACAGAGCCATGAGCCAGTGGAACAGTGCAAACCTCGCTTCCTGTTGCAGGGTGAGCGCTGTCATGGCAACCACTCATGTTCCATGGCTAGCTGTCTTGTTTTTAGTTATGTTGCTTCAGCTGACAGTTTTACTTGTTCGTGTGAAACTAACAACCATTTCTTAGCAGACTTAAAAATACAGTCTGAGCAATAATTGCTCCTCTTAATTGACTTAACTATGTTACAGTAGCAATTGTGGATCATTACATTTAGTCTTGCGTAACTGATGCACACTGTTCAGTAGGAAAAGCAAGGCTGGATGGGTGATTTGATTATTTTGCCAGTGATCATTATTTTGCAATTATGACCTCACCATAATGAGTACAAAACTTGTTTACTGTCTTGGATGTCTGAGTGCTTTATCAGCCTTTGTGTACTTAATTTATTGTAGTGTGCCCAGCCTGTGTGGCACCATTTCCTTTGTCAGTAAATACAGATTTTTTAATTCCTTAAGGATATTAAACACTACATATGCGAGTACAGATTTTTTTCCTTTCTCTGATTGGATGTTTTTCCCACTTCACTTATTTTCTACTTTTATTTATTAATCTACAGGCTTTGTTTTAATGGACCAAACACATGGTGCAATGGTCAAAACAGCCTGAATTATCTGGAGTAATTGTTGCAGTGTTATTTCAAAATGCAGTGTCCATTGCGACAGTTACTTGCCTACTCTTACGTTCCAGACTGCTGTAAAATGAACTTTGCCCTGACATACATATCTCTCAAATCTGGGTGTTAAATGATTAATGTACACTGATCTTTTTTATCACCGTGCAAGTCTGGACTGTCAAAATAGAGCCCTGTGCCTTTGGACCAATTTTAAGTAGCACAATGTCTTACATATTTGAAGGATTCTTTGTTAATCTTCAGTAATATTCATCAGATTAGAACACATTAGTGTTATTATGATAATGATAATCTTAGTATTAAAATTAAGATCACTCACCTTTCTAGGAAGCTGTCTGCCCTTCTTTGCAAAAGAAGGCTCTTAAAAATTCTCTTTGGAAAATGGAATGTTATCCAATGGCGTGAATAGTGCTGGAGACAAATCCATTTTGCCCTCACAGATATTAAAAGTCTGAATTAATGCAGATTAGATCATTTGGAAGAAAATTGCCTCTGATCTTTGGGTATGTGGTAAAACAGAGATATCCAGATTTGCTGGGGTCGTGGTTTTTGTGGCCTACGTTGAGGGAATGATGAAACTCCTGTTCCTGACCTTGAGGTCAGAAACACTATTTTCAGATTTAAAATTTTTTCTGAAAGTTCGGTCAAGTCCAGTGGATCTCAGCCCAGCCCTGGAAAGCCCCAGTATGCTGTGACGATCATGTGTTACTCTGCACTTAATTGATCAGTTTAAAGAAGTAATTGCACAGTTGATAATTATTTTATTATTTACACAGCAAAATTAGTTGATTAAACGACAAGAGGTGAATTGATGTCAGCATGTTTTGCCTTCAGGTCTTATTTATTTGAGTTCATCATGTTATTATCTTGTGTTCATTGCATTTGCCTGCTGTTATATTATATGGTTATTTACTTGTGCTGGTGTACCCCTCTGCTTATTTTATGGATGCATTCAATTTTCATCACACTCTCACTGTAAAGATTCATTTGTGAAGCCCTCTGTAAGTCATGCATCACGAATCTGGCTGATGATTGTGTGACAGCAGACCTCCTGATTGCTGATTGGTTGTCCTTTTCCTGCCACTTGTTGAAACAACCTGGTGCAAGGATGTCAGTTGAGTAAATACTGCAAAAATACTTATACTCAATCTCTTATTTAACTTTAAAATTCTATGGAAATGGCTTCCAAAAAAAGTCATTTTTCAACTACTGGTTGTGCATATACATAGTCTGAAGTTTGTGTCAGTGGTGTGCACTTTTCCACTCAGTTAAAAAGGGATAAATCACAAAGCTGATGTGGAATTGCTTCACAAATAGGCATGTGTGCATTGTTGATAGGTAAGGCCCCTGCTCTCTCAGAGCTGAATTGGTATGTACGAGGAATGTCAATGTCTGCAGCATTAGACACTATCCATTGAAAGTGCAGTCTGAGTGAAGGTAATGATTATAATAATGTATTAAGACATCTTGTGAATGGTTGTTTTGGTTGTAAATTAGATACCATGGCTTGTGATTTAGTTAGTGTGCTATGCATCTGTAACATAGAACAAGGAAATGGCTGATCGCTGCAATCCATTACATTAAAAAGCTAACTGAATGGATCAAGAATGGCATGCCAATGCTTTTTCATGAACGCAAATATGCAGCATTCAGTACACAGCATTCAGATATAATTCACCTTGCACTGAGCTGCCAGGTTGTTCCAACATGCTATAAATACATATGGCTCCAAACCTAGTGAACCAAATGACCTAAATAATCACATTTAATGAATTAAGCTTTCCTTGTTTTTCTTTACAACGTGAGTGGGCATTTCTGACTAGTTATTGAGTGAAAATCAAACAAATATAAAACATTTCCTTTTCCGATATAAAGATTTCCTCTTCTGGTTCCTTTTCCAATTCAGCTTTCCTTTCCCAAACCTTATTCTTGGCACATTATTGGGAAAACCTCTGAACAAAATATTGTTTATTAATAGTCATTGCTCCACAGCCTTCTGGTAACATGTTCATTGAGCGTCCGTATGTCCAGTGACAGGCCGTTTGAATCCCAGCCGTGCCATCTCTGGTTTAAATAGTGGCAGAAACGAGCTCAGCCTCACCAGGGTAAAATAGTCAGGCACACTGTGTGGGAGAAAAAATATATGAATAACAGCAAAATGTCCATTGCTCCAACATGCATTTGAAAGTAATTAGTAATCATAAACTGGCTAATTGAGATGAGTCAGGTAGCGCGATGGAAACACAGAAAATGATGGCTCATCAGGGGGCTCAATGAGGAGGCTGTATTGGCTTCCTGCCGCTGAAGCATTGGATTATGGGATATAAACCCCAGTAGCTGAAAACGTGGGGCCAAAACAGCTGTCTAAATATTGTTGATAATAGCAATTATAGCATACGCTTGTTTCACGGGTGTATTCAATTCATGCTTATCTGCAGAATAGAGTTGGGCAATTTCAGTGTGCTAAAGGCAGTGTAGTCACTCTGGATGTGGCTGCTGCTCATTCAGGTGTTGGAAGGAAGGTTTACAGAGGGCTGCAGAACCTCTAGAGTCGCAGTCTGCTGAATAATAATAATAATAATAATAATAATAATAATAATAATAATGATGATAAAAGCAAAAGAACCTTTTGAGAACATTGTCCAGCAATGAGTGATCTTCAGATCACATCTGCCTGAACTGATCTTTAGAGGCACAGCTGTATAAGCTGATCCACAAAGCTATAGCTGTCTGAACTGATCTTTAGAGGCACAGCTGTATAAGCTGATCCACAAAGCTATAGCTGTCTGAACTGATCTTTAGAGGCACAGCTGTATAAGCTGATCCTCTTTAGAGGCACAGCTATAGCTGTCTGAACTGAACTCTTTTTAGAGCTGCACAGCTGTATAAGATCTTTGATCAGCAGCTGAAAGCTATAGCTGTCTGAACTGATCTTTAGAGGCACAGCTGTATAAGCTGATCCACAAAGCTATAGCTGTCTGAACTGATCTTTAGAGGCACAGCTGTATAAGCTGATCCTCATAGCTATAGCTGAGCTGTCTGAACTGATCTTTAGAGGCACAGCTGTATAAGCTGATCCTCATAGCTATAGCTGACTGAACTGATCTTTAGAGGCACAGCTGCATAAGCTGATCCTCATAGCTATAGCTGTCTGAACTGATCTTTAGAGGCACAGCTGTATAAGCTGATCCTCATAGCTATAGCTGACTGAACTGATCTTTAGAGGCACAGCTATATAAGCTGATCCACAAAGCTGCAGCTGACTGGACTGATCTTCAGTGCCAAAGCTGTATAAAGTGATTCTCAAAGCTACATCTTTCTGAGCTGATCTTCAAAGTCACATCTTTGAACTGTAAAATGATCCTTAAAGCTACAGTAGTCTGATCGTATCCTCAAAGCCACAGAAATTAACTGATCCTCAAAGCCACATCGGTCTGAGCTGATTCTCCATGCCACATCTTATTGTGCTGATCTTCAGAGCTGCAGATGTCTGAGCCTATTGTGAGAGTAAAGGATGTTTGAGAGACAGGTCCGCAGAGTCTTAGCAGGGACTGTGGACTGGACATAATAACTGGGAGGTTACTGGTTAACATCTCAAATGGGGCACTGCTAAAGCAAAGCACTTGCACTTGAATTGCTGCACTTAATATCCTTCTGCATACATTCATAATGTGTAAAATGTAAGCTAGGAATCTCAAGGGAATTGACTGAGAAAATAAATAATGTGAAATAAATAATGCAATTTCCCTCCCCTGCTCTCTCCTGACAGCTCTTAAAATCAGAACAGAGTAGATCAGTCCCAGCACAGCTGAGGGGAGAACAGATTAAGAACAGCAAGTGAGTGAGAGCGAGGGAGGGAGGGAGGGAGGGGTGTGTCTGACAAACCTGCTCCAGGTGTGGTATCATGCTAACAGATCCATGCACTCCTGACATTCTAGACCTCTTACACCAATTGAATACACTGTGATTTATTGTATACATATTATTTTGGAAAATACACTGGTAAATATGTTTCACAGCAAAGTTAATTAAAAATATATTTGATATGTTAAAACTGCAACTTATCTATTTTCCCTTTTATTGTGAAATGTTGTCACATCAGTTCTGGTCCATAAAGCATGCTTTTATTTAAATATGTGTAATTGTCATGTGAGGGATAGTGAGGCCTGGGTCTGGAGGCGGGAGAGTCTGGCAGAGGTATGGTGTGTGAGGCGCACATGCCTCCAGGCTCATTAAACTGGATGGTATCTGTGTGGAGTGATTAGTTTCACGCTGTGGGAAATGCACCATAATTACCGTCTCCAAGCCTGTATTTATGAGCCATTAGGCGAGTGTTAATGTACGTGCTCTCCGTTCCGAGTAAAACAAGATTCTTTTTTGTTTTGTAAAAAAAAAAAAAAAAATAAAATGGTGACGATACAAAAAAAAATCATTATTTGAGTTTGTTGTCTTTGTGCTGTGAGATTAAGAAACAATTAAACAATTAAATCAATTTTGGACCTTTTCTGTGTTGGTGGTGTAATTGAACCTGTGTTTTGATACTGCTATTGTATTAATGTTAGTATGTAATATTAGACATATAAAACATATCTAATGCAACAAAATTTAATAATGCAAGCTTTTTTAACATTTTCTTTAAAGTTATCTTTGGAGATTCAAGGTTTTTTTTTTTTTTTAAGAATTTTTTGAGCTAGAAGAATCATGCACACTGAATGAAGAGAACGGAGTATTATACTTCCCTGAGACCTCTTGCATGGAGTATTTGAGACTTCTCGGCATCACACAGTTCTATCCAATTGCATCTCTCTGCATGTTGTGGGATTGTGCTGGCACCTTCACGGCTCTGGTCTTATTCACGCACCACTTACCCTGCAACAGGATTACAGTGTGTTGTTTTCTGAAGGTCAGAACTGTTCAACCCCTGTGATCTAGCACTTTCGGTGCCTTGACGAAAAAATAATAATAATATTCACAAGGTAGTGTCTGTGCGAAAAATAAATGTTCAGGAGTTTCTTACACTCGGGTCATTTTCTTGGCATGGTGAGAAAATGGAACAAACGTGTCTAGCGTGCCTGTGCTTCTCTGCAGGGCCCTGTATGGGCTTGGGGGTCACAGAGCAGGCTGTCTGTGTGTCAGGCTTCTGATGACAGCGCTAGGCTAGGCCACAGGTGTCCAGTGCAGTTTCGCTGTAACCCTCGCCCACACGTTTGTTTCACAGTCATCTGTCAATTTACGGGAAGTCTGTTTCCATCGTCCCCCAAGAGGGTTCCTCCTGTTTTCACTGAGTATTGTTTTTAGCGCAGTGGCGTGAATGTTCTGTGCTCTATGATCTGGTGTGATCTGGTGTTTAAACATGCACATGTGCACAATGGATCAGTCGTCATCCTCTGCAACATTGCAGGAGGTGGGCATGCCCCTCGCTCGCGCCCCTCTTCCACGAGCCTCATCCATGCCCCTCGCTCGCGCCCCTCTTCCACAAGCCTCATCCATGCCCCTCGCCCGCTTCACAAACCTTTCTTGCTGTTGACACGTTAGCGATTGAAATGACCACCTCTGAGTTTGCACTTTCCTCAGATATCGACGTGTTCCTTTTTGAATGTCAGTCGCGTGCAGGTCGTGAAGTTTACTATGTGTCGATGCATGGAATGTGGCCTGTTGGGCTGTGTGGTGAACATTAGGCATGGTGTTGGGTCAGTGCTGGGTTAGTTCAGAGACAGACATGTGCAAAAAGGGGAGAGGTTCTCTGTTATAAATAGAGCAGGATCGATGTGTGGGGCCACAGCTGTCCACTGGTGAGCTGTTGACAGACAGGGGGATAGAGGGATTTACTCTGCTCCCCATAGGTGTTTCCCCTGTGAACGGACCGTCCGCTAGCCCTGTATAAGCCCTGTAAGTGTGCACATTTATGAGCTGTTTGATTTATGATCTGATCCTTACTCATATTAGACAAAATGTTGATTCTCCCAAACCATATCCAATAAAATGACAGGATTGCCTTTTTGCATCAGAGCTAGATACCAGTAAAGTGTATTTGCATACGCTGCTTCCGGTTTCATGCCATTTTCAGTTAGCTTCTCAGTCCATAATTCTGAAGTGCTTATACTCTGTGCTGCGCCATACAGTCTCAACTTTAGAGCACAAAGCTCTGTGACAATGCAAAAATGGTTGAACTGCTTTTTAAGAGGGCTTGTAGCTTTACAATGAGGGATCGTGGTCAGGTTTAAAGCAATATTGTTTTAAGGGGTCTGGTCTAACGTGCTGTCATCTGAAATCAAAGGACAGAAATGAGAATGAAGCCAGTTCCTGGTTCGCCTTACTTACTTTCCCAGATTTGCTTCTCCAAACAGGTTTTCTACACAGGTTTTCAGGTTTTTTAGCTACTCATCTGAAGTCAGCCCAGCGGCAAAACTGGCTGGTTAGATTTCTATTTTGCAAAAATATTAGATGTAATTTGTAACTTTAGAAATAGGCTTTAAACTGCCTAACTCAGATATAAAGTGCTGTTTAACCCTTTAGGTTTACATGTCTAAATGGATAGCGTGTACAGATACTAACTGTGTATGCCACTCTGGATCAAGGTGTCTTCTAAACGTCTAAAATGGAGATATAATGTAAATTGAATTGGATAAACTTCAGTAAATGGGGAAAAATACAAAAATATGTAACCTGCTTAGGCCGTCATATTTTCACATTTTGAGTTTGCTTTAACGTGTGGGGGTTGTTGTCAAACAGGATTCAGAGTGTTCTACAACAGTACCACCTCGGGAAAAATTGAGCAGGTTTTTTTTTTTTTTTGCATGATTTTGTTGCAATATGACATTCTTGGATTATGTGAATAACTTTTTTACAAAATAAAACTTTTTTTGTAGGTCTCCTCCAGTGTATAACTGAGACGTTGCCCTGTGCAAGTATGCATGGGAAAGTCTGTGTGTAAACACTTACATAAGACACAGTCTCATATGTCTGTATGGCATACTTGTGTGTGTATGTATGTATTTTAAGATGTTGTCTAGGAAACAGTAAATATGTATTTTAAACTGCATCCTGGGGAAAATGTTGAGTTTGCTGGCCAGGCTGAGGATGTCTCATATCATGGGCCTCATGAAGCAAATAAATGATTACTTGGTGCATTCAACTGATCTCTCTTTCTTTTTTTTTTACTGTTACATACTGTAGAAATTTCTAAGGTGCCTTTTGAATGATAATAGTCCTTTTATTACCCTGAAAATTTGGAATGTAATTTTGAAACTTGGTCTCCATGGTGATGAGCTCAGTTACTAAGTGACAGCGGAGTATCATGCAGGTGCATTGAGCTGAGTGAGCATGTGTGGCTTTGGCCTGATCCTCGGTGTCACACCTCTATCCACGGTCAGTCACACAGCTTATGTCTTATGCAGTGTGCATTTATAGACCAGGATTTCCTCTGCAGCAGGTCAGGCTGATCACCGTTCTTAAGGGAGCAACAGCTGTGGCTTACCTGGGTTTAAGTTTTAGTGATCTGGTCATAAGTTATTCTCTCAGGGCCACATAACACTGAACTGTGAACGACTGGAGATTCACTGCTTCATTGACCCCTGGATGATTCTTTGCTCCACTGAACCCAGGAAGATTCACTGCTTCACACAACCCTGGGAGATTCAACGCCTCTACGTGCTTTGATTTCCCATGCTGCCGAGATGTCATTGCAGAGTAAATAAATAAATAAATGGAATTCCTTACTTGACATTCTCAGGTGAAATACTCAGTAAAATAAAAAAATAAATAAATAAAAAGGGGAAAATTGTCTCCTCCAGTTGCAGCCAGACAGAAAAGAGATAAATAAATTCATAGCTCCTGAAAGTGGTGATTTAATAGAGTATTTGTGGCTGTTCATTGTTGTGTGTGAGCAGTTATTTTATTGTGTGGGATAGCGAACAGGACTCAGGCTAAGTGTGTGTCAGTTCACAAGCTCTCATTTATACTCAGGGTGGGGGGGGAGGTGGGGGTTCCATTAAATTGATGAGTTTCTCCTCCTTATCGCAGCAACAGAGCTCTGGTAGCCCAGCGGCCAGGCTGCCTGCAGGTGGACAGTGCCTTTGGCTGCTACTTACTGTAATTGCTTTGACCTGCTCTGCTTGTGCTGCTTGTGCGAGCCGGGCCCTTAAAGTGGTAATTGCAGCGTGTATCCAGGGGCTTGTCTGGTATTTTACGTAGTGTCTCATGTGCATCATTCAGACTTTGGGTCCTGGCCAGCCATTCACCTGTCCTCCCCCCATCTGTGATCACATTATCAGGGTCTGGGAGCCCAGTCACCTGCCTGTCAGTGGAACGTACCATTCCCACATGGGGGAGTAGGTTGTTGTTGTTTTGGTGTCATCAGTTCAACACTGCACTCTCTCAACTATCCAGCACCATAGCTTTGCTCTCATAACCCTATGCTAAACCAAGTTCTCTGAAAAGCAGTAGCACATTGACTGAAAAAAACAGATATCATCATTATAATTTCATTTTCCCTCTCCTCCCTGGTCTTTCCATTGGCATTTTCCATCCACCTCACCTCCAGGATCCGTGGAACACCTTTCATTTTAAATCTCTTTACTTCCTGTTACACACCCATACAAGAGCAATATGAGATTGCCCTTTTTGTGTTTTCTATGGATTATGCCTCTCCCAGTTAGACTCAAATAAGTGGGAAAACAATGAAAAATAACTTTTGTGGTTCTGAAGATTAATTCTGGTTTTCATGTCAGATAAGAAAAAAAAGCATTATATTGGTATAGTAGCTTTTCAGACAGGTTTTCATGCTCTCACACACCCATATAAAGAACAATACAATAAGTATACTCAAAGCCTCTGTATTCAGCCTGTACAGTGTCTATGCTTTGTCTGAACAAATGCTATCCATTCACATGGCTAGAAAACAGCAGTTCCAGCATCTGTAAGTCAGCTATTTAAAGACCATTTACTTTGGTGTACCTGTACATAGATATACCTCTAGTAAGCTCATCTCTTGAGTTAATTTTTGTAATCATATTGACTTTTGCCTGAAACTTGAATGCCAAGTTTAAATTTGCATGGACTGCTATGATAAGAGCAAGGGTGTGGTATGATGATGTCAGTAAAACCTGGGTAGATGTATCTTACTGCACACAGTCAAAGGCACTGACTCCCTGAATGTGCCACTTGTGTGATCCAAGACTGAAGGAACTGTGTTTATCTCTAGGAATTTTTTACAAGTTTTATTTAACTAGAGAGGGAAAGTCTGCAAATTTGATTCCCAAATCATACAAAGTAATCATCTTACATTTTTGAGTAAAATTAGGAACTATAAAATAAAATAATAACAGTAATAACCATGATAGTAGCAGTAGCAGTATTATTACTACAGCTATTAAAGCTGGTGCTTGTACTACTACTACTGAATCTGCTACTACAACTGCTAATACTAATACTACTGCTATACTACTGCTACTACTACTATTGCAACTGTTACTGCAACTACTAATACTAAAACTACTGCTATACTACTGCAACTGCTACTACAACTACTAATACTAGTACTACTGCTATACTGTTGCTACTACTACTACTACTACTACTGCAACTGCTACTACAGTTGCTAATACTAATACTGCTGCTATACCACTGCTACTATGACTACTGCAACTGTTACTACAACTGCTAATACTAAAACTACTGCTACTACTACTACTACTACTGCAACTGCTGCTACAACTACTACTACTAATACTACTGCTACAACTGCTACTAGTACTACTACAACTGCTACGATAACTACTACTACTAATACTACTGCTTCAACTACTAATACTAATACTATTGCTGTACCACTGCCAATAATAAAACTCGTAATAATAATAACCATTAATCATCTGTCATCATCATCATCATATTGATAGTAATCCCAGCAGCAGAAGCCTTTTGACAGACGCTGATGTTCCTCTAGTGTGAACTGGCTGTGGAAGTTCAGGGCTCACTGCTCTCAGTTACCACGCTCCGCAGGTTTTAATTAGGAAACAGCAGAGTGATGTGGGAACAAGAGCTGGGACACACACCTTCTATCAGACAGAGACAGAGAGAGAGAAGGATAGAGAGAGTGAGCCAGAGAGATAGGGAGAGAATTAGAGACCACTTGCCATAAACTGTAATTGGAGGTAGTAATTGGGCATGAAATCACACCTATGTGAGAATGGAGAGGTTGTGAGAGAGACCCCCCCGCTCTCTCTCTCTCTCTCACACACACACACATACACACTCGTGTACACATAGACATGCAAACATACACACATGAATACACACAGACACGCACCCATACACAGGCATGCACACACACACTGACAGCAGACGATGAGTGGTCTCAAGCCCCCAGGTCACCTCCTCATCCCCAGGAGATTGCGCTTGTCTGTGCAGTGATCTCTTAATTAGAAACGGGGTCCTAAAGCAGGAGTGGGCAGCTCCACTCCTGGAGGGCTGGTGCAATGTGCAGGTGTTTTTTGTTTTTCAGTTATCCTGACTCACTTTTCTAATTGGCTTTATGAACCGATGCTGTTTCACAGCGTCAATGAGACTTCACGTTGGGACTAAAACATAACGTCATGTTGGTGATCGGTGTAATTAAATAATTAAGAGCAAAAATTTGCATGAAATTGAGAGACAGATACATCACTCCTTGCCCATCCCTGTCCTAAAGGGAGCTCCTGGTGCATTGTGGGAAGGTGGAAGTTTGTATTTCAATGTGTCACCCTGTGCTAAACCAAGTCCTGTGGAAAAAACAGTGTGATGACTGAAAGGACACAGTTGGTGTTAACACACCACAGGAAGTTAACTGTGTGGCTGTAAAGAGGCTTCTGATGGCAACTCTGCACTGGTTTCCTGTGGCTTTAATAATAGATTTTAAGCTTCTTTTATGAGGTTTTTAAACCTCATAGCAGTCCCACACCTCTTTATCTGTCAAACATGCTTTTGAGGTATGAGGCCAGCAGGATCCTGAGATCCTCCAGCACTGGCCTCTTAACTTTGCCAAGGGTTACGACCAAAGGAGGGGAGGTTATTGGGGCCCGGCCTTTGGAGCAGTCTGCTGGAGGGTCTACAGGATTCAGCATCTTCACAATTTTCAAAAGAAAACTTAAGACATGCCTTTTTAAGCATTGCTCTTAGTTAAGGTCCCTCTCTTATCTTTTAGGCCTTGTAAATTCTTTTTATCTTTTATGTGTGTGTTTTTTATCTATTCATTAGTGTTTTATCCTGCTTTATGCTGTGCAGAGCACATTATGTATGAAAGTCTGAATTTAATTAATGTTGGTGATATTTAGACAGAGAGACTGTGTGTGGTGATGGGGGTTAGCAGCTCTAATACAGTAAAATGCCATGATATAGTATGTATGATAGACCAAGCATGTGTGAAGGAGTCTTGTTTGTTCGGGGAACAGAGAGCAGGGCACATGCATCTACTGTTAGTTTTTCTCTAGCTCTGTTTTTTTCCGACGCCAGAACACATGGAGATTCTTCCTTTAGCTGCATAAGAAAATACACACGTTTCCAGAATGAGATGAAACCAGTCAGTCCATGTCATCCCGTGCAGTTGCCCTGAGTCTGAAGGTCGTCCAGTACTGTATCGGGCCTGACTCTGAATGTTCTGAGTGACCTGCCTTCTCTGTGCTCTTTACAGTTACATTTACATTACTTTACATTTGTCCATTTAGCGGATGCTCTTATTGTGAGTGACAGGCGAGGCACTGTTTTACATAGCAGCTGAAGGTGTCTCTGTGTTTGAAGCTCTGTTACGAGGGCGCACATCTCCGATGAGCCGGTAACCCCTGCAGCCCGACCCAGCGCTGCAGTACCTATGAGCCTGAAAAACTCCTACCTCTGCTGTGGCACAATGCCGCCCAGGTAAACGGATGTTCTGTGCTATTAAGCAAATGGTCAGTAACTATTTCTGACTGATCATGAGCTTGAAATGTGGGTTTCCAGTTTGAAATAGCTGTTCAGAACCGGGAAATTCTCTGGTGGCTCCACTGTAATAAATGTAGATCCAGGGAAACT
This sequence comes from Albula goreensis, assembly GCA_022829145.1. NCBI lineage: Eukaryota > Metazoa > Chordata > Actinopteri > Albuliformes > Albulidae > Albula > Albula goreensis. The sequence continues at coordinate 13,789,590 of CM040765.1, forward strand.
TTTTTGGGTCAACCAAATCCACCCAACCAAATTTAAACGACACCAATGAGCTTGCAGGCAGCCCGTGCCAAAATATAAGTGCGTGTTTTCCAGACATTATCAGAGATTGAGAATTTGGTGTCGAGACTAAGCTTGTTATAAGAGGGTGATCTCAAAAAACAGTCTGATGATGGATCATATTAAATCAGTGTGTGTGATCTTAGAGTCAGTGCTAGGTCAGATACCATATATATTTCTTCCTTATTTGTTTTTTAATCATGCTTGAAAAAAAAAAATAGAAAATTCCAACTGAATCAGTACCGTTAACGCGGCTAGTGCCCAGGGCTAGCCAATACCCCAGAGTTCTCCAGTCAACAGAAGAGAGGCACCAAGGCAACACAATTTAGCTAACACAGCTGCTTTAAGATTTGTAGGCAAGTGAACTTTACAACACTATGTGGTCAAACAAAACCATATTCACTAATTGCCAAATTGCTCCTATAAACAAGGCAAGGAAGATAATGGTCAAGTGAATTTAGAATGAAAAATTGTAAGAAATACTGTGATTTAACAGGCTTGCCTGCTTGAATAGCAAACACGGCACTTTTGGAATGGAACTTGTAATGCCGGAATATGAAAGAGAGCCAGCCTAATAACTGTCCAGAGTTTCCCATAAGGTGTTAAAGATCACACCGATCACACCTTCATGCCTGACATGAAATATGCTGGGAGGCAGCAGCAGGTCACAGGGGGTGTCAGTGAAGGGGTGTGAGGGGGGTGATGGGAAATTTCATTGCTTAATTCATAACACTAATGCATTTTCATGACTGGCGTGTAAATTCAGGGCATCCATTTTAAATGAAAATGGAAGAGACATTATTAGTTACGCTTGTGAGCCAATTCTGCCGTGTCAGAGGTAATTAGTGGAGGCATTTGCCGTGTCTTTGTGTGTGTGTGTGTGTGTGTGTGTGTGTGTGTGTTTGTGTGGGGGATGGGTGGATCCTTGAGCAGATATTTGCATGTTCGATGGAGTGAGTGTGTTTGTGTGGGTAGGTGAGAGATAGTCTGAAGGTATGCACGTGTGTCAGGTTGTGCTTGTGTGTGTATGTTTGTGTGTATGTATGCATGTGTGAGTTAATGCATATGTGTAGTGTGTGTGTGTGTGTACATTCATGTGCGTGTATGCCTGTGTGTTTGCAGTGTGTGAGAGAGAAATAAGTGTGACCAGTAGAGATACTTGTAGAACATTCACACATTTTCTGTGTGTTTATGATCTGGTCAGTTCTGTAAGAATACAACAGAAATAACATATATCTGGTGTGCCCAACCCTTAACTGGTATTCATTGTCAATACTCATGCTTTTTATAGAAAACATTACTTTAGGTCTGACTGAAAACAAATGCAAAGTTGCAATGATTCCCAAGATAAGCCAATAGTTCACAAACTGAGGTCTTGGGGGATCCCTTCATATTGCCAGTTTTTATTCCCACCACAGTGGCAACCCCTGAATTGTAACGAGCTGTTAAGTGTTCTTAATTAGACACTCTTAATGTCTGTTTAGGGATGATTTACCCTCTGAAGTCACATTATATCAAAAATAGTGACGCAAGCCGTGAAGAATTAATGTCCCGTATTCACATCCCAGTACTTTTAATCAGCCAGATCCACTAGTTCTCTCTGTAATGTGCTATTTGCCCAATGATTCAAGCAGACTGAGATAACATATTTAATGGATTACATTTTAGACTGGCAGGTGAAATAAGAGGGATGTAATTGCTTGAAACTGGTCACCTATGCTATTAAACTATACCATTCGTGGAAAATTCTGAGTTTAAAGTCAAAGGAAACAGCAGTACAGAAAACATGCTCTGTGTTCAAATAAGTTTAAGGCAAACATTTGTGGAACAACATGCTTGCAACAACATAAATTACGTTAATCAGAAAACACAGGGCCCCCCCAGGACTGACTTTGAGAACCCGTGAGATAAGCTAAGGGTTCTGCTTTATAGAATGGCTCTTCGTTCCCTTTAACATGAGTGTGACGCTTTCACAAGAAGCAGCTTGCAGTTTTGATGACTTTTTTGCTTTGTTTTCACTTCCCAGATTTCAAGCCAAAAGAACAAATTATATTTTTTGACAGAACAGCAATAAGACAACTCAAATTGTGGAAACCAATCAAGACATTCAATTTTAACATAATGATGAGTTTACAGTGTAGCAGCCATTGTTATGCATTGTTAAACAATAATTATATTATCATTAATGTGAGTAAAAGACTGTGCATTTGGTCTCTGTAATATTCATGACAAAACAGATGTGCGTTTGATTGTGTGCAAGTCTTTCTGCTACCCATCTCTGTTAGAAGTAGAACACATGATTGTTGCTACAATCCCACACTAAGTCCAGTATGATTAATTCATAAATTCATTAAATCATTCATTCCAGCCTTGAGCTGGTGTGGAAGAACACAGTGCTCCTTCTCATTTGCAGCTGAGAAAGTGTTTGATCGCTGCACCAGGTGCGATTTAACCCTGCATTAATCAGACTGTTTATCTGTGTAATTGCACTGTGTACCTGCCACCACTGGACCACATCTGTGTCGCTGAATAGTGTGAACAGCAAATATGGCTCCATAAATCATGTTTGGCTTGTTTGGGGCATGATGAGTATATGCTGGGCTGTAGCTTTTGTTCAGTGTTACAGTGAGGTTTGGGGTGTAGAGAGCTGAGGTTGCAGGCTGAATAAGCATCAGTATAAATGTGTGTCTCACATTGCATAATCATGACAAATTGTGGGTACATTGATGGAGAGATAACTTCTGCCGAAGGTGATATGTGATTACGTAACGTTATGTCATGTTACTGGCTCTTGGCACACACCCTTACCCAGACCGACTCACTAAATGTAAAATATTAGTGTAAACATCAGAAAAACAAATGCGCATTAGTTCCATGTAGAAGGTACAGGTAAGCATGTTCATAAATAGCACACTTTTGAGGTACCTGTATGATATAGTGTTAGCCAGGTGTGTGTTATCAGTTGAGCTTACAGCAGTCAGGATGTCTTAGGGCAGCATGATTCACAGATCTTTATGGTGTGTGGATGGGCTGATATACTGGGGTTCAGTGAATAGGATGAGCCCATCCAGGTGATTTAGGGATCAGTGAATCTAAAGCAGGACCTGTATGAGCAGGCAGTCTCTGAATTGTGTCTGGGCTCTGGCTGCCAGGAGTGTGATGGATGCCTCCCTGTGGACGCGGGCGCGAGACTGAAACGCTCTGTCTACCCAGAGTCCCGCGCGGCAGTCAGCGTGACTGTGCCACAGCTGCCGTCATGTTTTTAATTAGGAAACGCTTTGCGGGCTTCTGTCATATTTCAGAGGGCCTTCAAAATGGGGTTTTCTGGAAAGTTGAACATTTTTTTAAGTTTATGGACTGGCGCATTTGACAAAGAGTGATTTCTCTCCCACAATCCCCTGCTCTAGGTGAACGGCACAGAAATGACAGGGTTGTGTCCCCGTTTAATCATTCAAGTCAGGTGATCTATTGAGCATGGACAGGTATAAACAAACAGGCACAAACGTCTCCTAGTCATATTCAGATGACTGAAATGGCAAAGGAAAGGGAGGGACGACTGCAGATTATTTGGACAAGGGCCAGGAATCACAGTGGACCTCATAATATCCCTGTAACCTTCGACCTTTGACCTGTACCCCCTCCACCTTATGAAGATCAGGATCAGGCCGATGTCTGTGAGCCGCGCAGTGGTTGATTGCAGCATTTGGATTAAGTGAGCGTGTTCCCTCACCTTTGTCTCAGTGGGAGAGGAAAGTGGCAGAAGTATGGGACCCCTCACTAAATATAGACACAGTTGGGTAAAGAGAGGCCTCTTCAAATAAGTGTTAAGCCCTAGGCACGTACTACTCCTAGTAATCCAATACCAACTGGCTGTGAAGAGAACAGGGATTACGTGTCATCCATGAAGACAAGGAGGAAAAGTGCAGTTGAAATAGTTGGCAAAGTTTCATTTCACAGCTGATTGTGAGGTTTACAGTGGAAGAGAAGACAGTTATTCCACAGGTTCTGCCAAGCTGGATGTTTTATTTACTTGACACATTCGGGGTTGTGTGCTAAGTTCAACACTTGGGCATAATAAATCTTTCAGGACATTTGCTTCATGTATTTTTTATCTTGTATCTTGTAACCCTGAAACATATCTGGTCTTGATTATCAACTTAAATAACAAATATCACTTTGTTTTATCAAATAAATGTTGCCTCTATTTTGCACACTATCATTAAGACATTGAGGTTTTCTATAAAAAGTTCTACTCATGTGAGTGTAATAGAATACATGTTACTTTCACTCACCTTCTTCAACACGAGAATCTAATTGCTGCTGTGGAGAAAGCAATTACTGATAAATTACACAATCACTGATCAGGTGGTCACAAAGGAAAATAAAAAGGAAGCATTGCCTCAGCTACTCTCTCTATTTCCTCACAGTGCCCTCTGCTGGTTGAATAGAGAAGCTCACCGCAGTCCTAACACCCCTTAATCTGCAGGACATTTGGGACACTCATCTTTCATCTGCTCTCTTATAATTCTGAATGCATCTTCTGTACTGCAAACTGAGGTTTTTGTTCTGTTCTTCAACAGTGAAGACAAGAGTTATAGAGTGTGCTATATTCAGAAGCATGTCATATCTGTGAATTCAGATATTTTATAAGGCACTGATGCTTATTTTCATAAAAGAATTTGCCTATATCTCCAACATAGCTTATCTGCAGTTAAATTGTGTCAGTATGATTGCTGCTGGTCTGGTGGAAATGTGACATCAAACAAACTGTTGGAACAGGAGTAAGGCTTGGGTTGACGGTGGTTTGGGCTTTGATGACTGTTATGGTGTGTATGTGACCATAATGTTCATTCACTGTGTGTGAGTCAGTGTGGGAGATACAGACTCTGTGTGTCTGATTTGAGCTGTGTGATGTAGCTCAGTCGTGCGTGTGCGTGATGCAAAGCAGTACTAGTTGTGTAAGTTTGTGAATATGTAAACGAATGAGTGTGCGTTTTTGTGAGAGAAAAATGAAGTCCAGTAGTGTGTGTGTGTGTGTGTGTGTGTGTGTGTGTGTGTGTGTGTGTGTGTGTGTGTGTGTGTGTGTGTGTGTGTGTGATGCAGTGCAGTAATAAGTGTGTGTGTATGTGTGTTTGTGTGGCTGATGCAGTGCAGTAATAAGTATGTGTGTGTGCATGTGTGTCTGTCTGTCTGTATGTATGTGTATGTGTATGTGTGATGCACTGTATGGCTGCAGAGCACAGATGCCCCGTAGTGCACATGCTCAGTGCCAGGTCTCACACAGAGAGAGTCAGATTTGCAGTGTGCCTGGGACTGTTTGCATGTCCGTATGTGTGGATGTGTGTATGTGTGGATGTGGATATGGATGTCCTGATCACACACTCACAGGCACACTCAGCCAGGATATAATTATTTATCGCTGATGCACAGTGCAGGATTATGCAAAGGATTTGAGGAACAATCATGACTCCCAATGTCACTATTGGATATATTGTGTGAATGGAACCGGGAGGTTGTAGGTTTGAATCCAAGCTGGGGTATTACCACTTACCTCTATATTCACCGCAGCATTAGTGAGAGTGTCCCGACTGACAGGCTACCTCATCCCAGGAGGCCGTCATTCAGTCATATTATATTACACTATATACAGTCACTCAATACAGTCACGGTGTCTGACAGATTCCACAACAGAGTGGGTGCCTGAAATGATAAACGGCCCCAGCCAACCCAGTCCAGCATCTATGGCAACCAATCAGGCTGCAGCAAGCATAGGCCAGTGATGTTAACAGAGCGATCAAGGAAGTTACTTTCATGATTAATAGGAAGGTACTGATTTGTAGACCATAAATATCCTTGGGGTCATTAGTATTTGGCTTTATTTATGAGCATTCTCTCATGATATCAGGGATTTTTTTTAAACATACTGAACTCTTCGCATTTAGTGGAGACATTCAGGGTCTGACAACTAGAATGTCCTGATTACTCTCAGAGTTTTGTTTTGAACATTCTCTTCTGCAGTTGAAACATTTATGGCCCGACTTTCGCAGACTAAATTTATGGGAAAATAATGGATAAAAAACTTCCTGTATGAAAACCCATGTTTCTGTGATGTCTGTCTCAGGGCAAAGTTAGTTTGAAATGTGTCCATTGCAGCCACATAACTATCACATTCCTCTTATGCAGGTTTGATGCTAAATAATTTTGAAATATATTTCTAGTTTTGCAGCTCTAATTCTATGTTCATGGCCCAACGGTCAAGCTCAGTTTTGACCACTGGGCCATGAGCACTGACCATTAAAATAGAACCCTAAGGGTTCGAAAATCAGCCATTAGTGTAATTCAGAACAAGTTACATCCCTGATACTGAATCCATTGCATGGCTGTCTGTGTGTAGCTCATACCCCTGAACCCTCAGGCACATGTCTGCTCCTCCTGTGAGAATGAGGCACGAGTGAAGTGAAGGAGCTCTCTGTAAGATAAGGCTCATTATTTCAGTGTCCTTGCATCTCAGAAAGGATTAAACATGTCATACCCTTGAGCCTGAACATGAACAATCTGAATAAGGGAGATGTGGAGGAGCAGAGAATGCTCTTTCTTTGGGTTTCTGTGCTTCTTCAGTCCTTTCAGTTAGACGCATATTTGGGGTCAGTGGCTCAGAATTTTGAGGTGATTAGAACCTCAAATCCTCCCCCCAACACAGATGCGGTTGACACCTTCTGTTAATTAAGCAGCTGGAGGAAAATGCAGTATTACTGTACCTACACGTAGACCAGTTCAATTTATGCACTGTCCTCTGCAGGCATACTAATTATGTCTACAAAAGATAAAAGATCTTTTTATTTTAAATCTTCAAAACCTCTCAAAAAAGTTGTTTGCCCCAAAGCTGTCTGAGGGAGGCCACACTAAATTCCGAAATGTGTCAGATCTGCAGAGAACACAACACAATGGGGTACAATAGCCTCCCTGCCAATGAAAAGGTTTCGCTTGGGAGATATGGAAGGGAAAACTTACAATTTGGTGCTGTCATGTTTATTTATTTTACCTTTACTTAACTGGTTCAGTCCACTGACATTTTGCTTGGCCTAATGATCAAAGTGGGTGGAAGAAGGGATTGTTAAGCCAATTAGATGCTGAGGATACTTGGTGGCCAGATCTAGGGAACTAGTTTTTTGATTATCACTCCTGCTGGTTTGAAGACTACCATGGGATCGCTGTTATCTGAAATGACTCATGACATCATGACCCCAGATTTCTATCCCATCCAAAGGACAGGACTCCTGTTGAGTCTCACAGAGGGCCCCCATGTGGTATATCATGGTAAGCCACTGGCTCCCGGTGCAGTGAGGGGCAGTAAGACCTGCAGCTAATGCTAACTGTGCCTGTCAGCCCCTATGGGGGAGTACATAACTGGCAGTAGTGTCACCCTGAGGGAGGGAATCAGTGTAATCAGCTGCAGGTTCAATTCACTGGTAAGGCTGTGTCACTGTACCCTTAAGCAAAGTAATACATGTGAATATCTACATGGATAGTTTAAATGGATAGTGTATAAAATGTAAGATCTGTATGTCACTCTGAATTTGGGAGTCTGTTAAAAGAAGGCAGTGTTGTATAATTTCATCATAAACAGTAGTTGTCAGTAGTCCAGAAACAGATATGGCCCATGCTGAAGCAGGAGTGGAAATCAGAGCCAGGTGAGAAATAGGCCAGAGGCCAGGTTTATGCAGGATGGCTGCACCTGGCTGCTGTTTCGTCAACACAGGTGACTGGTCCAATGGCTTTAACAGCTTTCCTGTAAGTGGCCCTGAAGTAGCCCTGAATTGTCCTCAGATCCTTTTGTCAGGCCTGTTTAAACAGCTCTGCCTCAACCTTGTCAGCTGGTGTGTGTGTGTGTGTGTGTGTGTGTGTGTGTGTGTGTGAGTGGGGATTGGCAGTGTCATGGTCATGTGAGAAAACACTACACAGATGATTCAAAATCATAAAATGGGGGGAAATTTGCCCATCTGATTATTTACTAATCAGTCAGACTTTTTGCTTTGGAAAAGATCTGGATGGCATTTATGAGCCAGGCTAGTTTGGCTTGGACTCACTGCAGTTGCATATCCATCCAGCAGGTGGCAGTGTTGTGATAGTTTATTTCTAATTTTAAATAACCGTTTATTTAGTCCCACTAGCTGTGCAGAATGTGTTCCTTGGAGCCTCAGTGAGTGACCCCACTGTACTTCAGAACTGTCAGGAGGGCTGCTGTGGATTAAAGCAGCTCATACCACAATTAACCCCACACACTTGGGACAAACCTGCATGTCTGGGCACAGCTCATAGCTCAGGGCTGTTGGCTTTGTGTTTCTTCAGTATTTTGTTTAATATGAAACTTTTTTTCTTCATTCATACTTCACCTTCAACATGGCATTAGAATGTATTTATTATGGTCTATATTGTGTTTTCATTGTCATTTGTTGTCAAATACATTTCTGCTAGTGTTCATGAAACTACATTGTATAGCTTATGTTATATTTAATTCTGGATCAGAACATCTACTGAATAAATTCATATATTTTGTGTATCTTATATTTTTGAACTGTAATGCTTTTCTGTATGTTATTGGCAGCACAGTAAACACAAATGTAGCATCAGTTGTCCTAATGCCTTTTTCTTTTCTTTTTTGTATGTACCTTCTCCTGCCACCTTCCTCTCCTACAGGTAAGTTGATTTGATATAACAGGTGACACCTCATTTGTGTGCAGTCTGTGCATTGTGGGAGTTGTAGTGCCCAGGGTGTTATTCAGTGATTTGATGCTTACTTGCGGCAGTGCCTGCTGTACAGTGATATTCAATACACACAGATGGCCATTGCAATTCCTTTTTTAATTGGTGCATCTCTCCAAGCTCTCCAAACATTAGTATCATTTAACATTTAGTAAACCACAAGGCTGTGTTATGGGCATTTTTGCAGTGACTAAAAGTGAGAGTGTGGAGTAGGCCCTCATATTTTCATACTTGACTGCCTGCCTGGGGTTGATGAAGCTGTAAAGCATAACTATTAATATATAGAGGTACTTCAGTGTGTCATAGTCCAGATGACAGAACTGGAGGAAAACAGGTTCTTTCAGATATGGACTCATATATTGCAAAAAGAATACCTTGCCAGAAGGACTAAACATCTTTAAGCCTCAAACTAAATAATGAATAAAGTATGGTGGTTGACACTGAACACTACCCCTTGTGAAAATGATTGAATGTGATGTCATTGCCTGGGTACTTTTTGCCTGAACTCACTGCTGTGATGCATATTTTGACATGGTTTGGTTTGTTAGACCTGCTCCCCTGATTTTACAGCCTTAGTTCCCTGAAAAGCTTCTTCTGATTTGCATGGTGCTTATTCTCCTTTATCTACACTCTGACCCCTTTGTGACTGACAGCCTTGTCTGCCAATGGTGTAGCTTACACCCAGTGTTTATCCAATGAGATTTCCTGATTAGATCCTCCCACAGTCACCTTTTCAACTGCAGCATTTGCACATCCAAGGATCAAGTTCTATGAACCTGAAGCCATAATACTTGGTCATAGAAGCCAGCATTTGCTGTATATCCCCGTTAGCATGTAGCCATAAGTGTCTGGTGGAGTAATCTCTGTTCATATGTGTGTGAAAGAGAGAGAAAAACACCCAAAAATGAAGAAAGTAGTTTAAATGCTGTGTGGGAAATGGTCTTGCATTTAGCTTACTGTGGAGGGTATTTACACTGAAAATCAGGGATCTGAAACTCTAGATATTCAATTCCTGCAGAGCTACAACGTCTGCAGGTTTTCTCTCTGAACATCCCGAGGTCCTGTGTGTGTGTGTGTGTGTGTGTCTCGACCCTAGAGGAGTGAAAGAATAAGGAGGAGTGAAAGAATAAGGTCTGTCATTCCCTCTCTCACCCCCACACAATGCTGAGGAAGGATCAGATTCTCTATTACTGCAGATTTGTATGGCTTAGTGCATGGCGGAGTCAGATGTGCTGCTGATATCCTGCTTTCCTTTATGATCTGGACCTTGGCGTGCATGGGCAGCAGAGCCCAGCTGGGGCTCACGGTCACGTGACCCAGCCAGGCCTTTACAAGACGCTGCTGTAATTTTTGTAATGGTATGTCATAAACACGCACATCTAGAGCTTCTGTGCTATTTTACAGCTGATAGCAGGAGGGAATGTTCAGCAATAATACCAAACTACAAGTGGCCCTTTGAGATATTTAGAAAATAAATATTCACCAACTAATCAGGAAAAAAAAATAACATCTCCATTTTGCCAGATGTCAATGTGTTGTAAGCAATTGGCAAACACAAACACTTAACAGTTAAACAACTATTAGCTGCTGGTTCTCCTGGTTGTGCTAAGCAGACGGCTAATGCTGTGTAAAAGGGGTGTCAGAGCAGGCGCGCTAATCCTCCTAATACCATGGCTTCCCCCTGCTTAGATTTAGACTTGTTAGCGCTGGAACACTGAGGCAGCAGCCATGTCAGTGGGTCTAGGCGTTGTTATAGGGCAGTGTTTATGTTTGCTGGTTTCTTTAGGGGCGTGGCTGCCAGATAGAGCAAAGGTATTGGTGGTATGGAGTTTAGTCTCAGAGGCAATTTACCAGCTTGACTGACTCTGTGTTCTCCACACTGGTGGAAAAAAAAAAAACTTTCACATTGAATTGATAAATGCGAAACCTGTCATTGGCTAAACTTGAAAAATGCTCCCAAACTGTGTCACTCTGTCCAGCGGTGTGGAATTGACTGCCAAGGTAGCCTGGAAATGGGTAAAAAGTGAAATGCTGCCCCGTTTTCCCCACTCTGCCCATGTGTGCCGGATCATTTGTGGCCAATCATTTAGCGTCTATATGCTTTCCAAGTCTGCGTTCAGAAAGAGCAGCTCATTCCTCTGATGAGCTGCTGTCAGTGCTCAGGCAGCTCATTAGCTTGCAGAATTGGAAGAGGTTTTTCCATCAATGTGTTGCCGGGATGGTGGAGCTGGTTCTGAATATCGAAAAGGTTTGGGCCGGTATTATATATATATATTATTAACAAATCTTCACCATACAATTATTATTTGTGTATTCCCAAGTGCTATATCAGGCTGACCTTTTGCTGCTGTCTTGCACAGATATTGACTAGCTTTATCTAAAGGTGCTTCTGTTTGTTTATTTTGGTAATATTTTTATTGCAGTCTGCTCTTCCTTCCATTTTTGTTGTGTATGTAACATACCATGTCATTTTTTGGCTGTTCAGTCCCATCACAGACAATAAAGAAGTGATTATTGTAGTTGACTGAACTAAAACATCAGTAGGCACTGCATTATTTGAGCCACATCTATTACCTTTCTCATAGAGAAGTAAGCCATTGGAAGGGGCAAGTGTTTATGTGGTCAATATGAAAGGGGTTGATTGACATGCAGTAGCAGTTGTGAATCAGACAGGCTGTCCTCATGTAGGAGCAGCGCACATGCTCAGTGGAACGTGACTTTTAAAACTTAAAGAGGATCATGGTTCATGCTTGAAGGCCCACTGTGCATCTTTGTGGACAGAACACAAGTTTGCTGTAGTCTTCCTACCGTGCTGTGTGCTGTTGGAAGGCGGAGCAGAGGAATGCAAATGTGTCTCTGCCTGTCTGTCGGTCTGTCTGTCTGTCTGTCTATGCGCAGTACTGGACAGATTAGAAGGATGGTCACAGAGCGGAGGGAGGGATGACTTCTTATGCTTTATCTCTCGTGTTGTGGCTGTATTTGCTGTAGAGGATTACTTCATAAGCACAAGAAGTGTGTGTGTGTGTGTGTGTGTGTGTGTGTGTGTGTGTGTGTGTGTGTGTATTCTGCATAATTAAAGCAACATATCTACTCAGTATGCTTTTTACACAACTGTGATTCATTTTCACACGAAAAAGTATATTGATGGGAGATTAATTAGTTTTGAATCCATATTTACAGTTAATTTGTGTTTTTACTGTATAGCCATAAAACCGCAGGAACACTGTGACATGCAGAACTGCCTCCAGGGCAGTGATGAAGCTCTCTTTATCACACACAGAACAGAAGCACACGAGGGCTTTGTAATGAGAACGCCCCCACCCCGACACCCCCTCCTCCTCCAGGCAACTCATTTCACCTGCCCCTCAAACTGTTACATATCCTTTATTTGTGTGGTGCTTTTCCTGCATTACAACCAATTACAGCCAAACAGCAGTAAAACTAAATTGTGCTAGCCTGTGTTGCTGGGTTCTGCCACTGGTTTTCTACTATTGACATGCCTGGGAAGAGGCGGGGCAGATGTAGTCAGGTGTAATAACAGTCCTGAAGTTGTACACTGTCTGCTGGTTGTTGTGGTTTGTTGTCAATCAGCAGATATTTAAGCCCTTACAAACATGGTTTATGGATTCTTTCACAAGCCTGTGACTTACACGTGTACTTGAGGGATGACTGTGCTGTTTGAGCAAATTTCGCTTGTTTGACTGTAGTGTTCTTAATTATAGTCTGATTAGTGAAGCAAGTAACATTTAGTCGTAAGAGTGCATATTTAGTCACAGCAGAGGTTTTGGAAACATTAAAAGCCATGGGGAGGCATGGGGTGTTTGTGTTTGTTTGATGTCAGTCTCCAGTCCTGGAATGCTTAAGTAGATCTTGATTTTCATGTTATTTCAGCACTTCTGTACTTACATTAAGTCAATAAATGCCTCAACAGTCCACACACCTTGTGTGTAAGGCTTAAACTGGTGCCACATTGATTGATAACCACAAAAATGTGCAGGCACTGCAGTCCTCCAGACTAGGATTTGACACTGCCATGTTAGAGTTTGCGCTTGCCTCAACTGAGCCTCAATACACTGTCAGGGTAAAGGCACAAACTACAGACTAAAACCATATGTTTGTGGTGCAGCTGTACATCCTATAGCCAGAGGTCCACACTGGTGAGGCAACGATGGAGTCTGCCTCACCGGGGGAAAACCAAACTCCTCATTCTCATCACTTTCTTGCCGCCTCCCTCGTTGGCTGGCTGAGGGTCTGCAGATACATGGACAGAGCATATGCCGTATCAGTGTTGCATCTGCACATGTGTGTTGCCAGGTGTGCTGCTTCCTCCAGGAGCCTAAAGGGCTTTCAGTGTGCTGGGCTGATAACATTGTCTGGTTGGCATGAAAGAAGGCCTTCAGACACCAAACCTTTCTGCTTGATTTTGCTCCAAGCTTACAGACAAATACAAAGTCTCTCTCACTGAATCTCTTTTTGACTTCCACAATTAAGTTACATATGCTTGTATATGAAAAATGACAATTTTTTAGGAAATGAGAAATGTTTTTTTTATTACTTAAATTTTAGTGACACAGAGTGTTTATTTTTTAGCCCCAAAACCAATGAATTGACAGTCCGTAGCTGACAAGCCAAGCTTTAATTTATGAACTGAACCCAAACACTGCAATATTGAAGTGTTTTTATGATGCTGAATATGTGTGGTTGTTGAATGTAGCTGTTTGTTTATATTGTCCTATTGAATATTACTGTTGGGGTCAAACATGTATTCCGTGTCATAATCTGTACTGTTTGACTGTCCCAGCTGTGGGAAACATACCAGTGGGCACTAAAGTAATCTGATCTAATCTATAATCTAATCTAATCTATAATCTGCCCTCATGTGAGGACTTCAGACTAATCCAATCTCATGTAATACAGTCCATATCTTGTGGCATGAAATATAGCATGGCATGCATGCTTCGCCGTCTCCGTGGAGTTGAGACCTGTAGAGCTGTTTGGTACGTTGTCATGGTGATGACAGCTGAGACGGGGAGTGTTAATTGAACTGCTGAGATCACATGCCAAATTCTTGTCTTTTAGCATCTGAGGAAAGGAGCTTTATTCCTGTCTTCTGGTCCATGGCGGTTCCATTTACATAATTCAATGCTGTGTCAACATTCAGTAACAGAAAAACATTGCTGCTGAATATTTATTGTTTGCATTTACATTTGTAATTCAGGTGTGGATAATCTTTTTTCTTTTGGAGTTTTTCTCAAATTGTCAGCCGTTGCTGCATTTCTTTAGGGTTTCATTTCAGGCAATGAGGTTATTTTGTGTGCAGGGGCTGTGAAGATATTTGTATAAGATGCTTGGGGTATTTAGTGTTGAAGATGAGTATTTTGTGCACAAGGGGTGGTGAGTATTTTGTATACAATTGGCACACTGAATTTTGCTCTTAATTGCTGTTTGCTGTGCCAGATCAAGAAATCTATTTGGCACTAATGGCGTGGAATCCAAATTTGAATCCCTCTGTAATTGCTTTATTAGTCTAATGCATGCAGAATGGCTGCAGTCCATATTTGTGAGCTGGGGGCGGGGGGGGGGGGGGGGGTGAAGGCTAGTCACATCCGCTGAAGAGGAATCAGAAGGATTATGCAGCAGTGCTGTGCCATTGATATATTGTGTTTTGTCTGGCAAATGCTGGATTATTTTATGATGAGAATTCTATTACTGTTAGACAGGGGGAGAAGCAGTCAGTGTCTTTACACAGCCTTCATAACTTTGCTCCAATGCTTCTCTAGTCCTGTCATTCACCCAAATCCCTGCCTGTGCCAGTGGAAAGGCCTAAGACTGGAGCGCAGATCACTGATCCAGGGTCAGTTCTTTTATGGTGTTAGCCACTGCTATTGCTCCTGTGGTGATGGCGAGCTGGTGAGTGTTAGCCTATTAGCTACCCCTAATCCAGCATGGGTTAAATAAGCCCACTCCCAGCCCTGAATCAACAATCCCTCTATCCCACTGTGCAGGAGCACGTTGCAGGCGTAGACTATTGATTTACGATGTCTAATTATCACAGTCAGTAGTAATCAGACCTAGCCTGTAGTTATGATCAGCAGTGCTGTGTGATCTTTGTCTGCGTTTGACTGAATTTCCTGACAGACTGGAGCCAAAGGCATCGCTCATTGATTCCGTGGGACAGACAGAGCAGAATTACACGCCTTTCGCCCGATGATGCTTTAGGGTGTTTTTCTGGATCATTCTGGCTGGACCTGGAATTGAACAAGAGGATGTAAATTACAGAGATCTTGTGCTCTGAATTCAAACTCCCATTGTGAGAAATTCATCTGAAATTTGCTTGGAACCCAACCTGTAATACTTTGGAAATCTTCTTGGAATTCTTCTTGCTTTCTCAAGTCGGAGTCCTCTGCATGCACTCAGAAGCCCCACACATAATGCCGGTGGGATAATGTTGCAGCTTATCAGGAAGGCAGTGGATTAGATCACCCTCTGAACCGTCTGTGTGCAGTTCTGCAACTCTGTGTGGCAGGCTTGTAGTGTTTACCCTGACCTTGTGTTCAGAGCTGGGTGAGTACACTATAAACGGGTGTGTCTGTCTCATTCAAACTCAGCATGGAGAGGAGTCCGGATACATTTTAAGGTTATGAACTTAAAAATTTTAATTCCGGGCTATTTTTCCAGATGCGCTTAGCTCTTGGCCCTTTTTTAAAATAAAAGATGTTTGTTTATTTTGGATTGGTATTTCACAGGCCAGATGGTGACTGTGTGCAATCAGTGCAGGTTCTTAGCCGGTGCTTTTGTAAAACCCAGTGATGAAATTTTTAAACAGAAGGCAGTCGGGGGTCGGCATTATTATTTTCCGTAAAAGATACTGGAGCGTGCTCATCTCTCGCTTGTCATGTACGCTTTCTGCATGTTTCAGTGAGATTTCCCAACTGCAAGCATGTTGTGTGTGATCTGAAGAAAGCCTTTATCACTTACAACAGTTTGAAAGTTTGCTGAATCTTTCTTATTATTTTTGTATGCATGTATATGGGATTATTAGGTCGTTTTTATGCGTTTTAGTGTAACGTGACCTGTGGCACTCCCATAACATTGAGGAATGGCACAGGGTGGGGGAGGTTGGTGGTGTGGAATGAGAACCATCTTTGTCCCATGTGACTGAATGTCAGCTCCTGTCACAGTTCAAGCCCATGGAAGCAGCCTTTATAACAGACACCAAACT
This sequence comes from Albula goreensis, assembly GCA_022829145.1. NCBI lineage: Eukaryota > Metazoa > Chordata > Actinopteri > Albuliformes > Albulidae > Albula > Albula goreensis. The sequence continues at coordinate 13,805,632 of CM040765.1, forward strand.
CTTCCCACACCACAGCCCTTCACTGGTGGGGCACGCACAGTGGATTTATGGGTAATCTGCTTTGGGTGACATGCCTCTAAGTCAGAAGACAAAATCCTACAAGATTTATGAAAAACAATAAAGACAACTTTAAAACATTGAAATTTTATGAAAGGATAAGAGCTGGATATGTGTATTATTCTGTACTGTGTCTGTTCACTATTACCTGCATTAGAGCAGCACTCTAATAACGAAAAACTGATTCCCCTCATGACTCCGAATTTTTCAGCGTTAGATGAAATAACGCCAGAGGCCTCTGTGATATCAGATGACTCATCTACAGTGTCGTTGTCAGCATTATTAACATTGGTCTATTTTTTTCTTCCTGTAGGTCAGCCGATTAATCATGGTTGTAATTAGCTACTTAGCTTCCCTCCCAACCCCTGCACTGGGGCATTCATGCAGAACTGAACACTTTGCGAGGCCTGTGAGCACATGCCTACCTGTGCCCCTTACTGCTGAACCGATTATGAGAGGGCAGTCCATACCAGCGATACCACTCTAATTATCACATTCATGTCACATCCTCCTGAAGGGGTTTGTTTCCAGAAAGTCTCGATTCCAGCCACTCAGTGTTTTGTAAATATGCAATTATTTTGCATAAGATCCTGGAGGCCCATTGGTGCCCTCTGATTTTTGAGGGTGGATTTGGCTGATGTGAAAACGTTTGCCTACGTCTACATTTATTAAGGACCAACCATCAGAGAATGTTCTGTATCTGAATAGCCACTTCCCCAAAGTTTGGCATGGTTATGCCATAACAGAGACAGCGACCATAAACCTGACAACTGATGCCAACTGTCCGCATGTCTTGGAAACTTGTTTACAGTTTTTCAGCACTTTATACTACCACTAGACTGTGGGATGTGTCCCAGCCCTGAAAACCAGTGCTTTAACAGGCTGTGCCACACGACCGCCCCACTGGAGTGAATAATTAATTATCGGTGAAACGCCTGATCCTGGATCTGCCCTGAGTTCAGGCTGCTGCAGGGAGTGTGGAGACAGACACTACTCCTCGTGGGGGTTGGGGGGTGTGAAAGTCTGCAGAAACAGCAGAGGCTGCTTCACACCAGGCAGATCTCACTCTCTAACACTCCAAAGTGTTACCTGAGCTGTGGAGGGGCTGATAATCTAGCCTTCATTTCCTCATTGTCATGCAGGTATTTTGTGTGCCTTTAGTTTTTTGTGTTTTTTTTTATGTTGTTTGCACACATCGAAATGCCTGAAAATTGTTATTTTATGTAAATGTATGCACTGCAAATACCTTACAGAAACTCAATAATTAACAGTTTGTTTTGTTTGCAGCTAAACCATTGTACTGTGCTGCACATGACACCTGTTGGACACTTGACAAATGAGAGCTTTAGTGACCTACCAGGAAGACTTCTTAGGTCAACCTGCAGCCAATCAAACCATTGTCTCCAGCATAAACGCTCCCGCTTCTGAGCTCAACTGCTGTTCCATCAGTCTGTGACCCACCACCTCCCCACCACACCAGTTCTGATCCCACTTTCAGGGGGCGTCTACCCAATACAGATCAGAAAAGGATCAGAGAGAGTGAGAAAGAGGTGTAACATTTCCTGTATTTCCCATCATACAGGAAACACAAAGGGTGGATCCTGTGTACAGATGGAAATCCACCCAACAATTAAGATAACCTTAATATGTATTATTAGATTTTGGAAAGTTGTGAAACCATTGTTTTCCTGCGATTTTGCCAGGTAGCAAATACATTTTGAAAACATGTTTTCCTGTGGAAAACAGTAATATTGTGATCGGAATATGGAGTGGTTATATTGTTGTTGGAAACTTGTGGTTTTGGGGATGGTACAAAAAACGTTGAAAAGCATTGCAGCAAAGTTTCCATCCACCACAATCTTATAAAGCCAAACAGCAAAAAATGTACATAACAGTTTTTCATAGTTCATAGCTGGTTAGAGGAGTCGCAGAATTAATGAGAACCTCATGGTTACTGTGGTTCACATGGTATATGTATTCTGCTCATGTTGATAGAATGCCAGGCCATCACATGATCTTCACTGTCAATCTGCCCGTTTCTAACTGGCACTGTGCCGTGCATTGGCTGTGGGTGCAAGCTGAAGATGATAGGTCCACATCTCATGTTGAACATTGTAATTATCCATATTCTCCTAACATTACTTCACCTCAGTTTCTCCTAGAAAAAAAAAAAATATTGAAATTGATAATTTGAGAGCTTTCACGTGATATGCTCAGTCAGGCTTTGTTTTCTTCCCTGTGGTCTGGTTGGTACCAGTATATTTCTGACCATGGAGTTGGCTGGCCAGGGGCAGTTTATCATTCTATATGCAAATCCCTAAGACTCTTGATTCATTATAAGTTACAGATGATTTGTTTATTAGCATCATGTGAATACAAGGTAGTTGGGCAGACTGCTAGAGAAATTAAATATGAGCTTGGTAAGTTAGGATATGAAATTGTTCTGTAGGTGTGTGAGCATAGTGACTGATCTTGGATCAAGATGAACAGTCATGTAAGTTGTCTGTCTCTTCGAGGAAAGCTACCTGTGTGCCTCTGAGTTGGTCCTGTATAACTTTTGCTGTGTTGGTAGCGTTGTTGCTTTAAGAGTCCCATCTTGCTATTGCTATGGCATCTCGGGGAGGTGAAATCCACGCTGCTCAACAAACTGATCAGATGGCAGGCTCCAGTGGTCCAGAACGCCTGGACTGAGCCGTCCCTTGTGTCTTCCTCTCAGTTAAAGGACAGCAAGCCCTGGTGAGGTCCATTCACCTGTTGCCCTGGCAACACAGGCCCCTTGACAGACGTCTTGGTTTGGAAGCTTATGTTGGATGGGTTCAGAACTGCCTGGCTCTGTGGAGCCTCTTGGGTAACAGTCCTGGTCCTGGAGGGCAGCCAGACGTTTAACTACCTGATTGGCCACAACCCCCCACACCTCATCCCCGTTTCCACGGATTCTTTATCATTTCACAGTTAATGTCCATAGGTATCATGTTTATCTCCTCAGTTTTATGACTTTTTTTAAATTGCCATAAATCTGCTAACGCAGAGTATGTTGGTGATTATTTTCTCCTGTGGGTCCAAGATTGCACTGTAAAATGTGATGCAAACAAGCTCACATACAGGTTTTGTTGATTTAGCTTTTTCCATAATTTAAGCCTCAAGCTTGACTGGTTTCGAGCAATATAATCTCATATTTTTATGGATTTTAATACTAATGTGCATTCATTTTTTTTCTATTATTGTTGGCAGCAACACTTCAGAACTGTTATATCTACATTTAAAACTCTGTTTATTAAAACTAATTTGACATCCAGAACTATAAATGTATGATCCATTTGGTTGAGGCATCTTTTAACAAACAAAAAACTGAGATGAAAGACTTCATGCATTTAATGATCTAAACAGAACAAAATAAAGCCATTGCAAATAAATCACATCATGACACACTGGTGCTCCCCCCCCCCCAAAAAAACACACAAAATTACACACTGTCTATCAATATACACAAAGCAGCAATATACATAATGATACACTGTTGAAACTGATTTTCCAGTGCTGTCATTGAAACCAAATTGGAATTATTTCATTGTACAGTACATTATAGAAAAAATAAACAACCGGGGAACAACCCCTGTAATTCAAGCAGGTCTTTCCCCAATTTACTTGGGGGGAAAAACAGGGTATTTTCCAAAGCCATTATGGACATTGCGGTTGATTTGTTATCAGCACAGTATGTCCTGACAGACTGATGCATTGTGGGTTTTCTGCATACAGTGGAGGGCACACACTTTCCATCCTAATGCCAAGAAAAACTCTGGGGTTTTGGAAAAGGGAGGTTGATGGTAAAAAGTATCTTGGTCCAAGCCAATATTATTGCATAGCCTTTACCCCCTCCTAGATTTGAGCTTTGCCTGTAACATCTACTGTAATACAAGCTTTTCTATGGCCATTCCAAATTAGACCACTACTGTAACCTTCCCCACACCACAATAACAACCCTGTCCCATGGGCTGCTTTCAAGTAAACTCAGCCTTTTGAACAATGGCAACATGATTATCAGTGAAGCGTTGCGTGATTTTCACATAAAGCGATTATCAGAAATGAAATGGGGTGTTTCCTAAAAAAAAGAGTAAAAATGAAATTAGGACTGTTTTAAGTGACATTTTGTTTAAACTGTTAGCATTGAAAAAGAAATGTTCAAATTTTTACCGCACATCAGAAGGTGGATAACCTCACGAGTGTCTGTACGGTCTGAATGATTGACCTGATTGCTTGGCTGTTACCTTCATGGTGAAGCAAACCCCTTACGTCACTCTTTTCACAGTGAAAGTGCAGCATGGTGAGTGAAAGTGTACCAAACCTGCTAAACATAGTTAATTGGGTTCTAAACACATAAACTGTGTTAAGAAACAGTGATCTAAGCTTCTGTAAATTGGAGTTTGTTTGCTCAGCACAGATGTGGTTTGTCTTTGGACTTTAGAGCTTGGACCCAGGGGCTCCGTTATGCCATAACACTGAGCAAATACTGATAATCCCATGAAAATGTGTTTCGTCACTAGAGCTAAAGGATATGTTCTGTGGGATTAGTTCGCAGCATAAACCGATTTTTGTATTATTATTATTACTACATGTTGTGCTTCCCATTATTAGGTTTTTAAACTAACCACGATGTTGAATTTGTGCTGTCTTGCAATCATTCACTTGGCCAAAAAAAGATGGAAACAAGGAGAGAGATAATTATTGCTAAAGTGTTCATAAAAATAACAGTTCTGTTGAACTGCGCTCTTTGGCTATCGCTGTTTTCCGTAGGTAAATGCTCCCTCCATGCCTTTGAGGTGGATGTATTAGGGTGAAGGTCACGTCGGAGCTGCCTCAACCGTTCACCACCGTTTCGGTTGGTCGCCTTTCTGACCGCCAAGTACTGCAGTTTGACAGGCGAGCGCGCTCGCATTCGAGTTTTCTTCTCAGAGACTTCTGTAGAAAAGGGGAGTGGATTTTTCTCCCTAATGGTTATTTCCCCCGTATTTGCATATGCAGGCTTTTTTTTCCAGTAGTCTCTTCGCGCAAGCAAACAGACCCAGTCCACTTCAGACAGAACCGGAGCGTGCCATCACGCGGGTGTCACGTTTCAGGTTTTGTTTTCCACCAGGTTTTTTCACGCGCACAGAGGGAGACTGACAGCTGGAATTCTCTATATCCTGTCTCCAGTTCGTTCATAGGAGCGCGGTCTGTAGCGGAACGGCTTCAAAGGAGCGGGCACCCATCCGTGAACTCAGCAGAGCGCTTTTCCCTACTGATGTTTTGCATCTGGATTGCGAGTTAAATTCCTCCAGGTTAGATAATTAATTTCTCATCGGCACTGTACTCCTCGCGTTTATGGAAGGTTTCCAGCGTAAGTAAACATGCCCGTATTTTTTTTTTCTAAAATATGATATAGCTTACACTGTATTTCATGGGCGGTTACTTGAAAACGCACTCGTTAAATGCTTTGATATGTTTTCAGATCTCAAACATTTACAACGTAACATTATGATATTTATTTTACAAACATCTTTTGCTCTTATTTATGGTGACATTTTAACGTTTTACTTTCTGCGTGTGCATCATGACTGATTATTCTTTGAAAAGCTAGTTTTATTCGTAGGTTTGTTTTCCCCTTCTCAGACATGCATCTATTGATATTCCATACTACGCTGTCCCGCGGGTGGGCTTAATTTAAAATAACAGGCTTATTATTGCTTTTCCATTGTCATTTCTCATAGGGAAATGCTTCCAGTTTTAAAATGAATTGCTGTACCTATTACGTTTTGGAGCGAACGTGACGTGACATAATTTGTCTGACCAAGCTGAGATATCAATTCTAAAATAAAGCTGGAGATAAAACTCCCGTGTTTCAAATATGTTATTTGAAGGGCAGAGTAAATCGCTGTTTATTGTACATTTTAAATAGACCCGTGAGCTTACGGCTGCTTGGCCATTCAACTGTCCACAGAGAGCGGATGATTTATTATTGCACATTAAGTTGTGTTGCTGCCATATCTCTCCTGTCCAGTTAACCTGCCGTGACCTTCTGTCTTCTTTAAAAAAAAAATAACGCGCTGCAGTTGGAGCCGTTTTTCACCGGAGTCCTGTTGCTCTCTCCTGCTTGGCAGATTTCTTTAGAGGTTTTAGATGGAATGAAAGCCGAGCTGCCTCATTGGGTCCTGCGGTGATATTAACTCTCCTCTGTTTCCTGGAGCTAGTACATTCAGACTCTTGCAATGCGTGGCTTGTTTTTTGGTTCCTCCTAAGGATGATGGAATCCACTGTCCAGCTGTACAAATAGATACTTTGTAAAATATATGAGATAAATAAAATACACTCCAAAAGAAATAAATAATGCAATGTTAATGTCAACATTCACATTTTTCATCATATTTTTGGATATTAAGACCTGTAGCTGTTGGGTTCAGGTCAAACCGTGGAAGTGTTTGTTCTACCTGGCTCAGGCATAACCTGAAGATTTAAGGCTTTAGTGTATCTCTGTGTCCTCATGCAGAGTATATTGGTGAGAGGGCAAAGGAATTCCAAAAGCTTGTGCAATGCACTATTTTATGAATTACAAACAAAAATCTCACATCTTCAGTGTCAGAAATGTTGTCACACCAGCAAAACATGTGTCTTTCTGAAGTTCACACTGTTCACACTGCGCTGTGGGTTGTTCCAACAGATTTTTTAGATAACTGACGTTTATGTGCTCAGTGTCTCAAATCTGGCTTAATCTTAGTATACACATTTATAATAGTTTGGTGTAGTTGAATGTCTTATATATATATCCCACCATTTGCAACTAACAAATACTTATAACGTAGAATAACAAGAAAGGAAAAAATAATGACAGAAGCAACTTTGCACTCATTTAAAGGAAGGAAAAATTATGCAGAACTAAGGTAATAAAATAATAAGATTTTGTTTATAAGTTTATTTGTGGAAGGGATACATCTGACAGGGTTTAGAGCTAGAAACTGTGCTTGGTATATAACGAAAGGGCTTTTTCTGATTGGTTTTGATGGCTTACAGAAGGCAATAGTTTTGCGACTGTCACCACTGCTTAATTAATATAAGGCAATGACTGTAGTGTAGTGATTAGAATTTTATAGCCCTTGCTTTTGTTAAAAGTGCTTGCTTGGCGAAATGCATGTGATTTACTTTTTATTTTCGAATCTCTGCGCATGAATAGTTCCACACTGCTCCCGCTAATCTCCTTTTTACCCCACTGTCGTTAGCGAAAGCAAATCTCCTATGGCTGTGAATTGAAAATGTGCTTTTAATCGGCATTAAACCCGGTTTTACCTTTTAAAATCTTGTTAGGCAAGCTCTGCACTTGTTTGTTGAGGGCGTGCAGCAGGGTGCTGTCTCTGCTATGGAAAGGCTAATCAGGAGACGCTTTATGGAAGCTGGCATTTTCAGCTGTGTTGATGCAGTAAAGGGTGAGGGGAGATAGAGGGCGATATGGAGTGCTATCCTCCATGGTCCTCTTAGTCTCTGTTGTAGCATTAGGTTTCATAGCCCACTTATCCATAACTGCAGTGGTGCCTGTTACAATGTCTGCATTTCAGAGCAGTGATTCCAGTGCTGTAAAGTAGTACGAGATATAGCTGTAGCTTTGATGTTTGACGCTATATAGGGAATGTATATGATGTGACAGTCAAAGGTATCAGGTCTTTAACAGGTGTAATAGTGAAAAGTGTCAGGTATGTGATGCAAGTGTTGCTGTGGAAGGTAGCAGGCTTGCTATCCGTTCAGTGCCACTTATCTTAATCTTGCTCTCTGGACTCTGAGATTACATGCTTGAATTGGTCTGTGCTTACCTCAGACTTTGTGGGTTTCCATTTTGATCCATTCATATACCACTGGGTTGCCAATTTCCACAGAGGATCTCTTGATGCATTAATGCGATTCTTCAAGGTTTGAGTGTGTGGCCATTTTCTGTTAGGTTCAGTAGTTGTAATCTTTACGTGGCTTTCTTGTGTTACAGGGAATGTCTCAAATGTGTCAATGCTGTTTCCTTTTTTTACAGATGTTTCAATTTGGCAGGTTTTAAAATATATCCATATGTAATACAAGGTCAAAGCTGTCCTTTCATGTGATTTTGAAATCAGGTGGTTCAGATTGAGGAAGTAGATTATTATAGCCTAGTTTTTTACCAGATCAGCACTGGGCAACCCTTGTCTATCTATTTCTTTCCCCCTCTAGCTCTCATTCGCTCCTTTCCTCTCTTCTCATTCCTTGGCTGCATCCCTCTGTCTCCCAACATCAAATAATTGAACCCTGGTTGTATTTTTCCCCAAGCACATATTGAAACTCCAGCTCTGTAAATAATGAGTCAGTACAGAGATATGAATTCACTCACACTTTCAGGAAGGCCCATCTCTTCTGGGAATGATAACGATTAAAGAAAGAATTGAAGAAATCCTTCCAGTTCAAATGAATATGTCTTCTTTACAAAGATAACTGTAAAAATGAGCTTCAGTGATAACAGTAGGTGTGATTTGGATCTCTCCCAGAAAGAAGATCTGAGTTCTGAGAATGAATTTTAAGCACACCTATAGTGATGAAACATGTCTAACCAAGTGTGCACTGTCTACCTGTGGGAAATGGGTATGTGTTGATTGACAGGTGTTTACAGTGTAATAATGAACTGCATTCTGATGCTGGTGCCAGCAGATGAGTAATATCCTAGCATTATATTATTATATAATATAATAATTATTGTCATAGCTTTTATTTCCAGTAGAATGGGTTTGAAAAGTATCAATGAATTATCTGTCATTTTACAGAATATTAAACTCCTTCCTTCATGATTCTTTGGAAGAAAGAGTAGTGTCAACAATTTTTATTATCTTCTTTTTTTTGTTCATACTTCTGGCAATCTTATCCAGAGTGATTTGCACAACATACATATTTAACAGATATTTAACTAAAGAAATTTAGGCTCTGTACCTTGCTCAAAGGTAGAGCAACAGTGTAGTACCTAGGTAAAAGGTTATACTACAGTAACTGATCCACCTGGACCATCAGTTTCACAGCTGTATGTGTTTGTATGTTGGATGTATCATGGAAGATGAGGTGTGTCTAATGCAGCCATGGACAGACAATACTGTAATGTAATGACCCGTTAAATTGTGTGTGGGGCTATATCCACTAGGCGGTTTCATCATAAAGCCAGCAATAGGTATAAACTCAAGAAACAAGATGAGGTACATGTGTTATCAGCAGTCTCAACTGATGAAGTGAGACAAAAGTAAACTGGCAGAACCTGAGGTTCTGTATGACCAGGGTTTATCAACACTGCTCTACTCTGCTCTGATTCCTGTGATTCTCTTTGTTTCTTGGACCTGGGTCAATGCATGTACATGTAAATAGAGCACAGGCTATTCTGCTGCACTCAGATCTGATTGTGCTGTGAAGGAGAATGTGGGATGGAGTCCTGTAGATGAGAGGGGCAGGGAACGAATCAGTTTTGCACCCATGGGGCCCATGATGACCCGTTCCTGGCCTCTCTCTGACTCAAAGGTGGGATTATTTGCGCTGTTGTCAGGGGAGAGGATCGGAGCAGCTGTGCAGCTGAGCTGAGCGCTACAAGGCCCTGCCTCTTATCCAGAGAACAGACAGCTGCGCCACCTCGTCGCCAGGGGAGACGCAGCTCAGCGGCAGGCTGTCGGTGCCCGGCCACTTTGGTCTACCTTTTCAGTGAAGAAAGACGAAAATGTCTTTGCAGGAAGCTCAGGTTTAATGAAGCCTTAATGTTTGCATGGCTAATAGCATCAGCAATGAATTGGGAAGTCAGTGAAATGAGCAGTTAGCACATACATAAAAATGGAGTCAAAGTAGGTTTCTTTTTGAATATGTTAACATTTCACATAGTGTCAGCAAAGCCCAATTTAGTTGCGTAACATTTCCTACCATTAAATGAAATGCTAATTAGACAAAACACTTTTTGGCTGTTTTTGCATATGCTCTCCGCATATTTTGTGGAGCTTTATCAGACTGCGAGGCCCTGGAGCTGCATGTGGCGGGGCTGTTTCAGAGTTTTTTATTTCCCCTCTTTGGATTTGCAGACAAAAGGAATGCAGCACATGCGCCCTAATCGTTCCCCCGGGCAGGTGAATGAGCAGAGATTCAGTGTGCTCAGAGAGATGGGCTAGTGCTGGACAGGGAAATGTTTTCAGGTCTGTGTCCATGGAGTGACATAACCCAGGTAGCAGTGGGATCTTCTCTCTTCCACAAGGTATTTAAAACAGGAGTGAATTTGGTTGCTTGGCAGGCAACGTAAAAACTGCCAAAAGATGCAAAGCACTCAAGGTTAACTAGCATTAATTAGCCAACTAGAATCTATGACCGGTAGCAATTGGAGGTCCTAAATAATACAAAGAGCAGCACAGCCTGGCTACACCTTGGCAGATGATAGGAACCTTACGCTCTTATGGTAGTGAGTCTGCCTGTTATTCAGCTGGCTTACAACACAAGTTGAACTGCAAAAGATTTCTCAGGTTTAGCTCTGTAAACAGAACAAAGGGATATAGATTTAAACTGGTTCCTTCAATAATGATTTATTAGAGTATTTAGTCATTTTTTTTTAAACAGACAGCTATCAATGCTTGACAGATCATGTAAGGGAGGCAGGCACACTTGGAGTGTTCAAGTCCTGGCTTGACACAGTGCTGATTACTCTCTAGACTTTAGGTTATGTAAGTTATGAGCCTAAATGATAATGGCCCGGTGTTGTAGAAAATTAAGTTCTTTTGTTTTACCCACTATCCATTTATATCATGCTGAAAAACTCCCCATTTTAGACAATCTAACAGTGCCGATGTTATATGGTGTGGAGAGACAGGGCAAGGTCTTATCTGTTGGAAGTTGCATACAGTGCATTTCAAAAGCCTCATTAAGTCTGAGTCGTTGAGCAGTATCTGCTCTTCTTCCCCTGTTGTTTTTGCCAAACTTGCTAAACAAGCTCTCAACACATCCACTGGTTATAAACAACGGCATCAATTTAGATTTTAAAAGGCACCCCAGATGGCTCCTATTCTGCAGAAATGACAGGCGGCTCATTGGTTTGAGTGACGGTAATGGTGAGCATTGTGGCTGTTTATTGGGACATTTTTAATGTTTCAGAGCCTTCAACTACTCAGTGAGCATACAGTGTATTAGTATGGGCTGATGTAAGGGTGTTTTTGTATGCATATGGGTATGTGGGAGAGTGTGAGTGATTGGATTTCTGTATGTGGGCACTTGTGTGTTATAATTGTGTATATTTGTATGTATGATCTGTATGTGTACATTAATGTTAGAGTGGAGTATGTATGCATGTGTATGCAAAAGGATGTAAGTGACTTAAAGAGAAAGTGTGTGTGTGTGTGTGTGTGTGTGTGTGTGTGTGTGTGTGTGTGTGTGTGTGTGTGTGTGTGTGTGTGTGTGTGTGTGTGTGTGTGTGTGTGTGTGTGTGTGTGTGTGTGTTCATGTAAGCTTATGCATGTTTCTTAAGCATGTTTTTACTGTCATTGTGATGCTTTTAAGAGCAGGCTGCTGGACATGGTTTGTCTGCTTTAGTCTTGGTGAGTGTTTCATTATCTCCTATTGGGGACATGGTTTATGCTGGGTGGCATATGCTTAGGAATGTGTTTCATCTTTTCTTAAGTGCACTAGTCCAAATAATTGGCCAACAGTTGTTTTAACCATGAGGTCATAATGGTGTCAGCACACAGTCAAAATACCACAACCAGGAGTGGAACTTGTATAAGCATTCCAGAATATGCTATAATATTCAGGAGCATTCTGGGACTTACAGGAGCATTCCAGAGCCTTCTCTAATGGTCAGGAGAATTCTGGTGCCTTCAGGAATATTCCGGCATGTTCAGGAGTGGCCTGTCACAGGCTATACTGGAATGTATTACCTTTCTGCAAATGCATGGTGAGGTCTACTCAGCTGTGTTCCATCTCTACTCAAGGCTCAGACAGAGAACTCGGAGGCTGTGCTAAAGTTGGGTTTCAGTGTTCAGGCAAACGGCAAGATATTGTACTGAAAGTAGGAATGTGGTGTTTGGTGAGTAGGCATTTTTTCTTAATGTTTATATGAGTGGAGTGCTGGGTGAATGTAGATGTTCTGCTGTCTATAGGAATGGAGGTTGTTTGGTTAGCATAGCTTTTGCAGTGATGATTGGAATGCAGAGTGATTGGGGAGTGCTGTGTGTTGGAATGGAGGTTTTCCAGTGGGTAGAGAGATGCTGCATTGTCTGCTGGAATGAGGGAACTTGGCTGAATAGAGTCATTATCAGAAATACGGACAAATGGCACTGTTCCTCAGGAGCTGTAGAAAACACTTTTCTATGACAGGAAATCTCAGGAAATTGCACCATTTTTTTCTTGGTCATAATTGAAATTGTTATTGTGTATTTTTAAATCTTTTTTAAAGATGAGAATGAAATGTCTTTTTTCAGAAGGATCGGTAATGAAGGTTTACAGGAACCTGCAGAGTGTCTCAGAATTTCCAGTGGCAAACCACGAGTATGACCACAAAAAAGCAAAATGTCTGGTTTGGGGATTTTGTTGTGCTATGTGGTTCCTTTGCTTGTTTCTCCTGTTTAAACAGCCTCAGATACTGTTTATTTTCACACTTTCTCGGTTTGACCTAAAAGTAGGAGAGAAGCGGGGAGGTCAAGCTCAGCGAGGAGCCTTAGTCAGCTGACCGGCTGTCAGAGCGCTGCATTCTGCCGCAGCTCCTCTTACTGTGAGGGTGAGGGTGCACACACGCACAGTGCTGGTCTCAGCTGTCATGACTGTGTCTTCCTCTGCGAACAGCTGGGGGCCCCTAGCCTCGCGTGCCTGGCTATAAGCCCTGCTGGTGAAAGCAGTGCATTTCAGAGCAATGAAACTGCCAGCGTTTGGGACATAACCAATAAATCCTAACCAATCACATCAGTTTGGTGAAGGTGGGTCCAAGGTGAAGGTAACATCGCAGACGTAAGCTATACTGAGAGCAGGTGTGTGTGTCATACATCACATGTCTGAGCCAGCCTCTGAGAATATGACGGATGTCTAATGTCCAAGCTGCCTTGTCCCTGGCTTTCCTTTGCCAGCTCCAGTAAGTGCTGTGCTGTTCCCAGACTGTAAGGCGGGAGTGTCTCAACAACTCGGGAGATCTTACCGTCTGGCTTCCGAGACGACAAACCAAATCGCAGTGCTGAGCCTCTTCTCTCTGGAGTTTCTGTGAATCCTGGTGGGTCACGTGGTACAAAAGCACAAGGCTGGAAGCGTCTGGCTGGAAAGGGCAGTGAGCGCCATAAGGTAGAAGAATGACGTGGAGCAGCTCTCTCCTCTCTGACCACAGTGCCCCACAGGCCTGCACTCCCATTGGCCAAACATTCTGCTCCAAACCATCCACTGGCGAGCGTGTGACCTTCATGCATTCACAAACACACCCTCACTCACTCAGCTCATTCCCTCAATCAAACTTATACACTCTCAGTCTCACTTACCCATTGATTTCTCTCTCTCTCCCTTTCTTTCTCACAAACACACACACATACCATGCCTGCATTCAGTCATGTTCTTTCTCTGCATACACCTACGTGCTTTACATTGTTAGAGATGGGAACCTTCACACTCTGCATTAGTGGTATATCTTGGCTCTGTATCTGCAATGAATTATCTCACTAATTCCTTTGTGGATTTGGTCCCATTTGGTGTGAGTGTGTGTGGGTGTGTGTGAGTGTGAGTGTGTGTGTGTGTGCGTGCATGTGCGCGCGCATGCATACGTGTATATGTGGATGTGTAAGCATATGTGTAGTTTGTATGTGCAAGTATGCATGTGTATGTGCATGCATATGCATGCATGCATTTGTATATGTGTGTATAAGCAAATGTGGAGTTTGTGTTTGTGCATATGTGTGTATGCTTGCATGTGTGTGAGATTGTGAAAGCATCACTGCATGTGTGTTTGAGAAAGGGCATACGCACCCAGCTATGTGGCAGTTGATTCTCTTGTGGGTCTGCAGTTTGAATGTAAAAGAGGATTGATTCATTCATCAGATCATCTCCCACAGGCAGAGACCACATGTGAGTCATGCTGCAGACTCAGCCACAGGGATTATTAGAAATTACAGCCTCCTGCAAGCTGGTGAATGAAAAATAATGGAGCATAGATGCAAGTGACAAGGAAGGCAGTTATTTATAGATATGCTATAGGGAGAACATGCTGGCTCTTCCAGACTGAAAGCTCCTCACAGCGGCGTCCACATCCTGACCCCTACCCCTCTCCTGACTCCTTCTCCATTTACTGCCCCCTTTCCTCATCTTCCTCCTGATCTCCCTCCTCCTCATAGGTCACTCCTTCCTCTCTCCCACCTGACCTGCAATGGCCCCTGGGTAGTGGTCAGATGAGTGGGGCCATCGTTAAGAGACAGTCAGTTCACTCAGAGAAGTTGTGAGATTGTGTTCAAGAATTTTAATTTTTTTTTTTACATAAACAGGGTCATGATCAGTTGTTGTCCACCCTCACCACCTGTCCTACAGTTTCTTTTCTGTTGTCCTCCATTAAAGTCATTTAGCAGATTCCCATATCCCGGACAATTTATAACTTATATGAAAGAACGCGGGAGCATCCATTTAAGATCTGAGTTAAGAGCAACAGCAGCACCAGACCTGAGAGAGCAGCTCCCACAATGCTACATTAAAAAGATTAAAAAGGTCTTACCAAGAAATGGCGAGTGGTTCAGGATCATGTTTTGTATGTGTGAGTGACCCAGTTATTTACGTAATGATAATTTGATCTCAATCCTTTGTGTATGCATAATCTTGCATTTTGGCTGCAGCCATAAACTCAACAAACCTTCTTACTCTCCAGAAAAAAAAATAGAGCAGTGCCAATGTTGAGAAAACCAGAATGCTTTTTGGGTTGACCAGGAGTCTCTGGGAATTTTCCTCTTTCTTCTGACAACAAAAACATCATCATCATTCCAGGAAGTGTTTCAACATCAAAATATATACAATTATTTAATGGCCAAATTTGGCTTTCAGAATGAATAGAGTGTAGACTCACCATCACTAGTTAAAGTACAAGAGGATGGGGCAGAGTCAGGACAGGCTGGGGATTATAAGGTAAAAACAAATGTATATCAGTATGTATTGATTATGCAGGGCTATGTCTGGTGCAAATGGGTGTCTGGGTAGTTAACTACTATAGCTAGCATGTTTTTCCACTGTAGCATATTGGTGCGAGACTATAGGTCACAGTTCATTAATGATAGCCATCGAGCTATGGTTCAATAAGGGTAACCACAGCCTGTCAGCAAACACTGCAACAAAAACAGTCACACACAGAACTAGCTAATTAAGCACAATCTCTGGTGCTGAAATTTAAAGCTGACATAATACATTTAATTAAAATAGCATGCTAATTTTAGAATGTACAGGAAAGCTTCACTTGTTTTATTAGCTGAGGTTTTGAAGTTATTGTTTTTGTTTGGGCCAGAAATGTTCCAAAATGAATTTGACCTGAGTTGGGAACCCTATTTTGGGATCATTACGTCCTCCCAGTGTGAGCCGTGCAAAGAATTTCCTAAACCGAGGGCGACCATGCAGGACATGCAGTGAAGAGGGAAATTATGATGAAGTGCGGAGGGGCTGAAAGTCCATGCACTCAGAGTCCTGCAGTCATCACAGCAGGGCTCTTTCTTAGAAAAATAACTCCTCCCACCAAGCACAGACACCTCCCAGGGGCAAGTTACATTCTGGTTCACATCTGCTCAGCTGTTGTGGGTCAAAAAGATGGATCTGTCAGATGGTGTTTTTTTAGATATTTTTTCTCTATGAAGTGGTGAGAGAGCATTAGGGAGTGGGCAGTGAAACACTCATTGATTGCAGCCCGCTACGCTTCCCCCTCCTCCCGCCACCCCTCCACCCATTTCCAGTGGCTTACAGAGCATCCATGGTGGCTAAATCTCTGTGGTTGTTTGGTCCATGGTTGAGTGTTGCTTTCCTATGTATTCAAATAAAGCAGTAGATGTCAGCGTTAGTCAGATAATTTATTTGAAATACTTTAACCTGTGATTAGTGACCATTGTCCAAGAATATATTGTATAAGCTATATATTTCATCAATATTCAGTGCTACATTTTTCATTCTTGTTCTTGGATGTTTTCACTAGTACAACCCGCATTTAAAATATTCCAATAGATATTTGATGTTCTTGTTAGCTATAATTGCAAGATAATGTCAACTGACTGACTGTGGGTAATTGCAGATTACCTCTTCACTGAGCAGTCACAGAAGTGTGCGCATTTGTCTCTTCCCCCGGTCTGAAAATGATGAAACCTGATTTATGTGGTGCTTTTCATTGTCAGATCTAACAGTGCTTCACAGTGGGATCGGGAAAGCCCACCTGACCCTACACCACACGCCGTACCGGTTTTGAAAAGGTGAAAGTACTGCACATCCACAAGTGTTTGGAAGCCCTGCAGCTGTGGTGATGAGAGGAACAAGTGCAACCAGAATGGTCACATGGGCATGTGATCCATATTTCTCTCCTGGCAACCAGCCCCTCCTCCTTTTGAGAGGCTCATTGAAAGTGCATCTGTGTGTATGTCTGTCTGTCCAGACTTCTGTTGACAGGCACACTGAGGTTTACATGCCCATGCGCCATATCACGAGGACCTGAAGCATGAGTGCCTGCTACCGCAAACTGCACCAAGCTGCATGTCCGTGCAGTGCGTAAAACTCCTGTCAAAGCGAAGTGCATTCAAATCTCTCCCCTTTTTAAAGATTTACGGCTTTTCTCGGGCGTCTTGTGTCCGGCGGGATTACAGGCCACAGATGGGCCAGAGGCCGGTCAGAGCTGCCTGCAGACGGCTTGTTTGTTTTTGACAGCTTTATTTTGGGATCCTGCGGAAATGGATTTCTGTATCAGAGCCGTTGATGTTCAGGCTCTCATAGTGGCACATGGCATTTATGAGCTGATTCATATTGCGGCTTGCCAATCAAAGAGATGAGATAAAGCCTTCAGCTCAGAGGCGTGTCTGCTGTTTTATTCTTATGTATTTGTGTATTTATTTATGAATTCTCCAGATGTGCAGGAATGCATTTCGCCACTCCTTAATGTGAGTGTTATTTTGAGGCTCATCTGCTGAGGCTCTGGGGACCAACAGAGCGGGTGATGACGTACAGCACGTGCTAAGGTCACATGCCTGCTTTCCAAAGGAGAAAGTGTGCTGTTTCCACAGCATTCTCATTGGTGTGAGAATGAAATTCCTGAACACTTCAATGCTCTGCTCGCCCTGGGACACCTGCTGGTTGCACCCTGACACTGCAGCCTGCCATTACAGCGATCTTCTCTGAACATCAATGTTTTAATCTGCAGCCATGGTCTGGAATTGTCTGGTAGTGTGTTTGTGTGTGTGTGTGTTTCTCTTTCTGTTTACTTGTCTATGTGTGTATGTGTATGTGTATGTGTGTGTGTGTGTGTGTGTGTGTGTGTGTGTGTGTGCATATTATCCCAACTTTATACATTGAAATGTAAAGCTGAATAGCTGATATAAGGTGTCATGCAGCACTTGGCTGGGGGGGGGGGTTGTGAACTTGCCGATACTGCGTGCTAATGTGTGCGTGTGCACCACCAGATGGGCACTGTTGTCAAGGTTACAGTCACAAGGTTTGTGACGTCATACTCTTCTCCAGGGGTCTGTGCTAGGAAGGAGCAAGACCCTGCCAGTGGCTGTGTGAAATGACATGGGCTGGGCTGGGCCCAGGCTGAAACTGGAGCCCTGCTTCACAAACACCCTGCCCCTCACATGTATGAGGCAGCAGGGTGACCCTCACACGTACATGTCATGTGATAAGGGCTTGGTTTTACAGGGCAATGCTGAAAAGGGACTGGGGGGGCAGGGGGTGGGGTCAGTGGTGAGGAGATGTGTGGTTCTGTGCACTCTGAATTGGCTTGATGCTTTTGGGGTCGATTTACGGTACTTTAAGGGTGTCCTAGTAACTCTCTCATTTTGTCTTTATTCACTTACTGTCAAGGGAACCACAGTTTGGCAATTTAACACACACCTGCAGATGATCGATCTCAACACCTTTAATGACAATCTCTCAGAAGGCTCCACAAACAGAACCTAAAGGATTACACAGGCTTACAGGGTGCCGAAACTCAGTGCTGTTTATCGGCTAAAATCCATGATGCAAGGTCTGTTTTCTAACTTGCTCAGTCAGTTTTCACCAGTTTGGTCTGTCCAGGTGTTTCTACTGGACTCATAGTCTTCCATGTCCACACTGTGCTCCCTTTAATTTGGTAATATCCTTCCCCTTTGAGAGTTGGTATCACCATTTACAGTTTAGTCATACCTTTCCAGTGTGCTAGAAATGGCCTTACTTGTTATGAGCTGGTAATAGCATTTCCCTTTTAATAGATGGCAGTGGACTTTCCTCAGTATAAGTACTGGTAATAGCCTCTCCCTTAAAGAGCTGATAATATTCCTCCCCTTTAAGAGCTGTGGTCGTTCTTTTTTCCCTGTAAGAGCTGGTAATGGGTTTTCCCTTGCGTCTGGCTTGCTGGGTCCCTCTGAAGGGTGTCTTTCCACAGCTTCTGCAGGATGGTGTTTGCGTGCTGCTGCACTAATTGTATTTATAGATAGATGAGTGGCGTGAAAGAGGCCCTAATTGGGGCGGTCGGGGGAAGGGGAGGGGGCGGGGTGGCTGACGGAGGAGGCTGTGCTTCTGGGTGTGACTGCAGAGCTGAACAGACAGGACTGAGCCTCCCGTGCCAGAGAAGCAGGTTGTTAAATGGGGCCAGGCAGGACCACTGAACTGGGATTGCCATGCTGAAGTTTAGCACCACCCACTCCTCAAGGTTGGCAGGTGTGAGTTTAGCGAGTGTCTCCTTTCACAGAGCAGTTAGTATGTGCACCTCTCTCTGCAGATTGTTTTTGTGACAGCAGTAGTTTCTCTCCTTTTCCTCCCTCTCTCGCTTTACACTCATACCACATACTGCCGGAAGGTCAGTCTGTCCGTGTGTGTCCATAAGACTGTAATTCTTCTGCTTATCAGGAATGTGTCTGGCCCCGTTAATCACGTCTCTGTCTCAGTTGGTGTTCTCTTTGCAGTTTAGCTGTAAACAAGAGGAGGCGCTTGCTTGGCTGCACCGTGTCTCATTCACTTTTCCCTAGACTGAACTTCCAGAAGGTTCATTTGTCAGAAGACAGATGTTATGGTTCTTTCCACTTGGTTTTGAGCGCACTGATTGGCCATTTAATAAAACAGTGACTAGATACTGGGGCAGCATTGTGGGACAGTGGTTAGTGGAGTGCACTGGCAAGAGGCAGATTGTGGATTTGAGTCTCAGATGTGCCACTGGTGCGGGGAGGAACTTAATCCAGATAAAGTGTGTATCTGATAATGTAAACTTTGGTCAGATAAAGCTGTCCTTTATAATGGCATCTGCTAAGCCTGTAAACAATGGAGTTAGATGGCACTAGTCTAAGAACTGTAAGCTGTGTATTGTCTAATCTCTCTCTCTCTCTCTCTCTCTCTCTTTTCTTCATTCCAGTCACAATGAACGGAAGGTGACCTGTAAGCACCCTATCTCAGGTTTACCCTCGCAAGACACCTGCATCTTCATCCTCAGTGAACAGTGAGTTATCCTCAAATTCAGATAATCTTTACTGACCAAACATCAGCATGTAATGCCAAAGCATAATGTTTAGAACACTGTCTGACTGGAGACAGACAATAATACTAATAATCAACAATAATACCACGCACAAAATGTTTTTTTAAATGTGTTTGAAGTGTCCTCTTGACATATTTCTTTGCGGAGCTGGCAGACAATTCCAGTAGTGTTTAGCTGTAAAATTAAAGGGCTTTAATAAGGCCAGTAGCACTGAATATCTTTGAGTAATGCTCAATGTAAAGTGTTATTTTGTGACGACTGAGGCACCGTGATGCTTAAAGGTAATTACTGTGATCCCTGCTGTTTTGTATAGGCGAGTGAGTAAGATGGTTTTTATCATAAAATGTTCTGAGTACTGTTATCTTTACATCTGGATAATGGACTAGGCTCCCATCCGGGGGGCATGATGTCTTATATCAGCCTCTTTAGAGAGTATGAAAAGACTACTGCATTTTTTCAGGATTACTTACACTGAGTCTTTACCATCCCCTCTTACAACTATGAAGGCAAGGCATTCTTCATGTAGTGCTATATACAATTAGAGTTGATATATATAGAGTTGTGATATATAGATTGAATGAAAAACTTAATCCTGTTTTCATTAAAACACTTTTCCCCCATTTGCTGTCTGTTCTGGAATACCAAGGAAGAACACACGTGCTGTTGCCCTGGCAACCAAACAGGCCCTCTGGGTAGCATGCTACTGTCAGTTAAAATATTGTAGCACATTTTTGTATTTTACAATGCACATACAGAGCACAAGACACAGTCCGAAAGAATGTAAGACATCATTCGAATGGATCAGGTTTCTTTACTTTTCCTGCTTTAGTTTTGTGATCTTACCAAGATGTTGAGAAATTTGTATTTGCGCAGGAAGTAACCTCACCTGATATTGAAACCTCACCTCATATGGCAAGTACCTGATCAAAAAAGAAAGACATGTGCAGGATTCAGCACTGCAACAGCTCGCCTTTGTGGTATAACATAAAATTCCCTGAAGGAAAAAATCTGTTAGTTCTTTTGAATTGCATCCTTAGACCTACCTCCTGTGAATTGATCTGATTAGTGAAATAAAGTTGTGAATGTCTTCAAAGCAGGCACTTTTTGAACTACTTTTGCCAAGCTTGTAGTGGATTGGTATAAGTCTGGCAGCAAACAAGCCTTACACAGTTACATATATAATCATATTCACAAAATGGGGGAAAAGTATGATATATTTTTTTAATGAAATGTTTATGTAGAGCCGTCATTCCCCAGGGAACGCAAAGGGGTATTATGTAAAACAGTGACGCTCTCCTGGGGACTGTGAGAGCAGCTGCAGAAGGAGCCATATAGCGCTGTGAAGTACAGTATGTGATCCTCCTTCAGAAGACAGATGAGCTCAAGTGCTAATCCTTGCTTTTTAAAATAAATCTGTCAGGAAGGCCGCAAGGCCAGTCATGTGGGGGTAAGGGGACGGGGACGGGGGGTGGCATATGTAGGTACTTATGAAAAAATATTGTGGATGTAATTTAGAAATGTTGTCAGTAATCTGTTAGCCTGACTTTTCGGGCTTATACCTATAGGCTTGACAAGATACAGCCTCAGCTTTTGGCGTAACGTGAGCTCAACCTCAAGGATATGTAATAACCCAGTGCACAGCTACTGCTCCAGAATAATCACATCTTGTGTACACAGGACTCCGATTTGCACCTCCTCAGAGCCCGAAAATTGTCTGATGGTTCATCTGGCACCAATGAAATTGCAGGCAGACTGTGCCAAAGGATAAGTGCATGTTTTCCAGACTCTTCATCAGAGATTATCTGGAGTTGGGAATATTTAATCTGTTGTAAAGTTATTGTTGTCTAAAGGGTTAAAGTATTGTATTCTTTATCTCATTACGTTCTGTCTCCCTTTTGTCACTGTTCCTCCCACTCTCCTCTCAGTCAAGAGCTTCCTGTCTGCAGGACAGTTGAGTGTGCCACAGTGAAAGGAAAATCGATTCAGTAGTTGACGTGGGTGAGCTTTGGGATACCTCAGAAGTGTGCAAGAATGCAATCATGGACGAGAGCTTAGCACAGCTGAGAAGATACTTATCCACTAGTATTGTACCCAGGATCTAAACAATAATGTCCAATTCTGTATCCAGTATGTATTCAATAGTGCTGGTTCTGATTTCAGGATGTAACAAATAGGTTCCATGTTATAAATAGCTTTTATTCAGTTGTTTCCTCTAGTGCCCATTGTCACTGCACAGTGACTCCCATGCTGTGTTCAGTATCTATCCAGCAATGCCTGCATGCCTCCAGCTCACATCTGTGAAAGTCAGCTTTTGGGCTGATGTGCTGGGTGACATCACACATTTCAGTGGTCAGTGTGTGCTCTAGTCTGCGTCTCCCAAGCGAATGTCTGAGGCTGAAGCAATCTGCAGTGTGATACAATGCATTCAGGTTCGGGGGAAAAACAGGGACAGACACCTTTTGTATTTTTTGGGTTTGTTTGGGGCCAGATATTTAGTACACAGAGCAGGATTATATGAAAACTGAGGGGAAAAACTAAGCCATGCGGCTCTGAAATTGGCTCTTGAAATTGTCACATTGGGCTCTATTTTAATGGTACAAACACATGGCACTACAATGAGAATAAGAATATTACCTAAAGTAATTGCTGCCTTGCTCCTCAATTTTGGTCCTCAAAACTAGTATGTGGTGTCAGTTTGGCAGTGGTAGAATGTGACTGTATCATAGCCACAGCTGTTACACACCAAACAAAACAATAATTATGTATAATATAACATTTTTATGTTATTGAGGCACAAGTTTCAACTGTAAAAATAGATCTCATTATGTTTTATGTGTCTTTAATTTTCATTTGTGTGCATATCTGCCCCTCAGATAATACTGTTTAAGAAATAAATGTTTTGAAGGCATTCACCACAGTCCAGTCAAACATTTACCATAAAGCAGTTCCTCTGGTTTCCACCGGAAAGATCCACACACAAATTTTCTATGCTTTCACTAGCAGCATCTGCAATAATGCGCACCCATTTACAGCAGAACAGATATGGGGATAGAGACATTTTTATCCATTATGAGTTTCTTGGTAGACAACAAAGGCAATTTCATCTTCAATTACTGCCCATGAAGAAAAAATTCCCTCCCCCAGACTCACTCATTTCCTGATGATAGACTCATCTTTTCTCTCACTTCTTCTCTCACAGTTTGAGTTTCGGCCCTGCCACTCACAATTGTCGAAATGTTGTTGATTGTCGATGCATTACAGAATTATGTTACCATATTCTGCAGCGGTGTTCTTCTTTTTTTTTTTTTTTTTTTTTTTTTTGTAGTTCCTTTTTTCTGGAGTGCACAGATAAATTGGTGGTGGGGGGAATTAGCTCAGGGCGGAAATGAAAGAGAATGTTGGAGTGCTGGGACTGCAGGGGGTAAATGTGGATTTATGGGGCGATGGATGGCGGGGCCTCTCATGGTAACGAGGTTACCCACCCTGCAGTGCCAGCTCATTTCCTGCCTGTGGCCCTCGCTGCAGGATTAATGCCCTCCCTCTCCCTGCACCCTCTGCCCCTCAGCCCTCCTCCAGAATTACACCCCCAAACCTTCACCTCATCCCTCCTCCAGAATTACACCCCCAAACCTTCACCTCATCCCTCCCTCCTCCAGTCAGGCGAATGTCACTTACT
The DNA here is from genome assembly GCA_022829145.1 of Albula goreensis. Lineage (NCBI taxonomy): Eukaryota > Metazoa > Chordata > Actinopteri > Albuliformes > Albulidae > Albula > Albula goreensis. Next base: position 13,829,046 of record CM040765.1, read on the forward strand.
GTACAGAGAGAAGAAAGTGCCTTTCAGGCTGAACTTCTGCCGTTCGCCTGCAGTCAGGGATGGGTATGTTTAGAAACATTTTATTATCTGAACTGACTAATAGATTTCCATAAAAACCTCCTGCTGGACTAACAATAAACTTCAACAAATTTCCCTGTGTTAGAGTGTAAGTTTAATTGTTTGAAGAATAAACACAGCTATGGTTGGAAATTATTATTTCAGTCTGAATCGAAGGATAGCAATCCTCTTGTGGGCCTCACAGGCACTGAATGAAACTAAGATTTTCAACAGAAAGCTCATGCTCCCTTTGGCCCCGCCCAGTATAGGCTATTCTCAAAGAAAGTTTAATTTACTCTGGTTATTTATCAAGCAGTTCCTTCACACATCCAAAAAGAAAATAGTTTTTCATGACCCCCCATCTTTTCTCCGAAAATCCAATTCCCAATTCCCAATGTTCTCAGGTTGAATTCTTTGCAACAAAATCTGCAGTCAATTAAGAAAAGTACAGACAATATCATGTTATGAGAACAGGCACTACACAAGTTGAGCTTGTCCCAGCATGAGACCCAACAAGGTATCTCATATGCAGCAGTCACTGAAAGAATTGTCATAAATTCTCAGTCATTGTTAGCGCTGTTATGGTTTATATTGGGTACCAGATGGGTGTTGGGCCCATCCGCACTCTGGAACAGTGCCCTACCACATGAGCCACCCAGCAGCCCCCAGAAAAACTGTCTTTGAATTGAGTTCCCAAGGTTGATGTTTTTCGGTTTTTGGAGTGGGTTAATTGCAGAGAGAATCATTTTTTCAGTGGGGAAAGAAAGCTTGAGTCACTCTATCCGTGGTGACGTGCGGCGTCACCTCTGAGGGCTCGGTTTCCCTGCTGCGATGATGATGAAATTAGTCAGAAAATTAGAGTAATTTCAGGAAGTCCTCCTCTATAGCACATCTGTGCGCTCTCAAAGCCTCGCTGCCAGGTGGAGGGCTGGAGGCTCTCCAGGCGCAGATGAATTCGGTCTGATTATTGGTCTCTTACACCCTCTCAAACGCTCAATATATTCTATGGTGGAGGGTTCGGAAGTTGGAGGATGTTGTATGTGGATGTCAGTGGCTGACTAAGGTGTAACAATGCTCTTTTTTTCTCACATGCGTTTTCGAAGGGGATATACTGCATGTAAATATGTAAATATAAGGCAGGCGTCCAAATGATATCCTATGCCAGGGGTTGCCACGGGATGCTGTGTCTGCAGGTATTTGTTCCATCCAAGTCCTGCTCCAGCAGATTGTACTGATTCATGAATCTCCTCAGTTTGGAAGGAGAGCTGATTCATGAAATAAAGTGGTGCAGTTAATAGTTGGTTGGACTGAATACCTGCAGATTCTATGATACTTGGAATGAGGAGTTTAGTATATTGATTCTACGCTATACTGCTTTTCCTCTACATTTCCTTTACATTTAATTATGTTACATTACAGTGTTCTAGCAGATCCTTTTATGCAGAGTGATTTTCACTGTAGTACATTCACCTGATTGATATGAGCGGTAGTGAAGAACATAGCTAACAACATTCCCAGAACAGTGAGTATAGGCAGCAGCGTAAACGCAGGCTAACTATTCTCATATGCGTTGCGTGCATGGCAACTGAACCCATTGTTGTCATGGCAACCTGTGACCCTGAATCCAGTGGAAAAGCTTTATGTCCATTGACTGATTCGCAGTCCACCTGTATCACAGCCCAACACAGTATGCCTCTGGGCAGCAGTGTGGTATAATGGCTGGAGAGCTGGGCCTGTCACTCGGAGGCCACAAGTTCAATTTCCTAGCACGCCACTTTGTTGTACTCCAGAAATTCACCTGAATTGCATCGGCAAATGTCCAGATGTATAAATGGATGGTGTGTAAAAACGTAAGCTGTGTGAGCTGCCCTGGATAATAGCATCTGCTGAATGTCTGTAACGTAATGCTATGGCCCAGCTGAGTGCACTGTGATGCAGTGCACTGTAGCGTAATTGGGTACCCTGGAAGGGGTGCTATTGGCCTAACAAGCTGCACTGTGGCTGGATGCTGTAAATAAGCTTTGGCCTAATCAGGTATTCTCTGACCAGGAAGACTTGAGTCCAGTGCAGTATACTGTGTACTGTTAATACAATATACTGTCACTCAATATAGTATACAGTGGTCTAGCACATCAGCTAGAGCTTGGTAAGGATTGGGTTCATTAACCTGAGCTTGAGCTGGAAAATAATCAAGTCGAGCTTTTTCTTGTTGTTTCTGTTGCAGTTAAAAGGGAAAACACTCTATAAGGGATGACTTTGTTTTCTTTTTAAGAGCCTTTGGCTTTTTTTCCATACCGCTGTTTGACTTTGTGCATAAACTTGAACGCGGCTCAATTTGTCAGCCAAATTAAATGCTTGGCAGACGACTGAAAGCAGTTAGATGTAGGAAAATCTATCAGCAAGGGTACGGTGTGAGTAATTGCTTAGATTCTTGGGGCCATTTTATTATTTTTTTTTTTTTTCCCCATGCATTGGTTAGTGTGTGATGCTGAGATACGAGTCTCATTAAGACTGAAATTAAAGATGTGGCAGGCCGGAGGACGGTAGGCATTGTCATCCAGTCCTGAGAGGTCAGCGTCTCTGTGTCTGTCCCCTTTCTGGCATCAGAAACCAGCATTTTAGTTGATGTGCTGAACTGAAAAAAATGACAGTTTCAAACTTTGGAATGTAAATCAATCCAGTCCCCTTCCAATACCAGAATCTGGTGTCACTGCTGACTGGTCAGAAATCCCACTTTAAGTGCAGGTCTCTCACAGTTAGGAGCAGCACCACTGGCTGGTGGCCACACTTGGAGGAAACATGAGCCTGTGTGCATTGAATAGGCTTGTAATTTGCTCCATATTGGGCAAGAAGATGTCAGAGACGGTGTTTCATATGAAGGATTTTGGTAACAGGAGCTGTTTGCTGAAGTGTTGAGAGGTGTTCAAATGGGACCTCTTTAAACACATATACACTCAGTTTTTGTTTGGTCCTTCTCCTCCCAGACCGGTTCCCAAAACACCAGCGAACGAAAAGAAGGACCGCCCCCTGAGCACGATGACCGACGCCTCCATCTGCACCAGTGGGTCTGACTACGCCACCCATCCGGGCAGCCCCCCGGGCAGAGTGAGTACCCCCACCTGCCCCTCTCTCCTCACCGCTATATGGTGGACATTAATGATGACACAGTGAGGCGTCATGAAACCGAAAACGGACAGGGCTAGCGAGCTACCATATGCTATTAGCTACATACTGGCTTTAAATAGTCACAGTGTTTTGCTGTGGAGGGTCGGCCTTTGGGTTTGCTCAAACAAAGATGATTAGCAGCTTATTTTTTGCTCCATCCATTATGTATTTTACCTTCAAGCTTCCAATAAGCAGAGTTCTCAGCCGTTTGGTCAGGTCAGGTTGCATGCTTTGTTTTTGAAAAATTGTATAACTTGTCAGACTATATGTGCTGGTTATTTATTGGACATATTTATTGGAGTTTTTTGTGGTTCATGTATGTTATCCATAGTGTGGAAGAATTGGAGTCAATGCTTATTTAATGCTTATTAAAGGTGTTATTGTTTGATTGAAGTGATAGATGTAATGTAATATGCTACATAGCAGAAAATTGGTCATTAGGACCCAGCCATTGCCTGATGTATGGCCATCTGTATGGGTATGTTCCCCCAGTGGGATGGAAAGACTAACTGAATTGTGAGCATCAATTTGTGCATTTTCAATTCTCAGCCATCAAGACCCTCAAAGAAAGTCCACAATTTCGGGAAGAGGTCCAACTCCATAAAGAGGAATCCCAATGCCCCTGTTGTGAGGAGTGGCTGGCTGTTCAAGCAGGTGAATAAGCACACTGTCCAGAGATACACAACTCCACAGAGATGGAGATACAGCCTCCACATTCAGAGAAATGAACAACACAGTAAGAGAGAGAGAGAGAGAGAGAGAGATCGAGAGAGATACATAGATCATTTAAATGCTGCCCAGAGAGAGAAATATGCTAATACCATTACTCATTTATATAAAATTGATCCATTCAATTTTGAAAACACATAAAAACAGTGATCAGCACTCATATCATTAAAAGGTTCTGAAATGCCAAGAAGAGAGCCCAGAAAAGAGCCCCTTAAAAAACAGATGGCTCTGAGGCGAAGGTCACTAACCTCCACTGACACCAAAAGCGATGATTTTTGTATTAAATTATACATAACGCATCATGTATGCAGCTGCGGCAAATGTCTTGAATAACAGTCACAAGGGGTCAGCAGAAATAGGCTTTAAATACTCTAATAAGTGCAAGTCTGTTTAAATTTGCTCTCTTTTTATTACCATAACCCCACAGGCCCCTGTTCTCAGAGCTTTAACAGAAACCTGACTGCTCAGCCTGGATAGCTTGTTCATATGCAAACTTAATCATGGAACAAGAAAAGGAAAACATGTGACTTTTAAAAGAAATACATGCATAGTTTCTGCATGGCTGATATTTTGTAGACTGATTTGGTATCACAAGTTGTACATGCCCGAGTATGATGTCTTCAATAGAACGCCTGCTTTCCGTCACAATAATTCAGCGGTGAGGCACGGAGCTCAAGGCATCAATACTTCTGACAGGGGCAACGAGCGATTAAGTTTTCAGGTGAAGAATATTTTGTAAAACACAAACTCTGAAAAATAACAAGCCGTTGCTGATGTGAAAGTGCCAGTTGTAGGGATCATGTTTTAGCAGAGATACATCTCATTGTTTCATTGTTAATTGCTTTGGCAGTGTTATGTATGCAGTCTTGCCAATAAAGCAGTATTGAGCTGATTTCTATTGATACAGAATCCGCAGAGGGAGTGGATACAAACACTACTCAGAGAGTGAGCTACAGACCATGCAGCTGTATTTAAGAGGGTTTTATTTTTAATTGACTGCAAGAGAGCGAGTAAGGCTCTTAGAATATTTCTTATTAATTTCCTTTGGTTTCAGTTCAGAGCGAGTAGATGACAGAAACAGTGTCAATTTAACTGAAATATCAAAGAACCCTCACAGGATTTGTGAATGAGTTCTGCATAGAGGAATTAAATATGTGCATGCACAGATGTTCACAAACACACATGCATCTACACATAAAAACACACACACAAAGATGCACACAAATACACATTTATTAAGATGAAACTAATGCCGCATCTCTGTTGTGAACTTTCTATTTGCTTCCTTCCACTAGCTTTGCTTACTGCAGCCAAATGGACATGGATACTTCCTCCTAAAATGATTTCACGCATGCCATGGTGTTTGTTCTTGCATAATTTACAGATTTGATGCAGCTGCAGTTACAGAGAAAATGAGGGGGTATAACCTATGAAAAAAGGTCCATGAAGTGCTATGTTGCTTACTTCTACTTCTTTTTTGGAGTATTTTTTTCAGGAAAACTAGAAAGGGAAATTGGTGGTGGGTACCTTTAAACAAAACCAGTCTCACTTTATCTCCATTCCTGCATGCTCCTTCCCCAGGGTTTAGTTTTTCACTGCAGCCTTGGGTTCATTGGAAAGGGCACTGGTGGATAATGGATGGCACATACAGACAGATTCATTTTCAGCACAGTAAGACACATCATCTAATGCTCCCTGCAGAGCGTGTCACGCACATACGGTTATATTACACGCATGGTAATGGTCTTCTTCTATACCGTAGGTCATTGTCAAGACTGAAGGCCTTGTTTACGCTGAGCATAGGCAACTTTTATTGCTTGCAACCAAATCACCCTGAGATTGCTCCATGTAATGCAATGGGACTTGGTGCAGTTTGTTATGATATTGTATGTAGCTCTTTGGAGTATAGCTCTTTGGTCCTGTATTTGCACTAAACCATTTCTGACATTCAGTTATATTTTTAGTCTGATGCTTAGTTACATGCTATTCTGGCTGCCCCTGTGATATGCATTTTGGATCACTTCCCATAGTTGAATTATGTTGTTAGCCAGCAAAACAAGTAAATACTACAAATGGACATAAATGAAAAATTGCATAATCTCCAGGAATAGTCTCACAGCTGTGATGGTAATTAGAACAGTGAGGTCAAAGGTCATGTACCTGATCTAGAAATGGGCATCAACTGCTGGTGCCAAGCATACCAGTTTGATAGATTTTCTTTCAGCAGTAATACAAAATTATTCTGAGGAAGTAACACTCTGCTTTGAATGCCAAGCAGTATGTTTTTATCTAACCTTTTGACAAGCGAGCTGTTTTTCCCACAACATAAACAAGTCATATTTTAAATAATTTATCAGCAATGTCTAAAATACAGATGCTACAATTTTTCAGTTTGTGGAAAATAATTTTATATGACATTACCACATTCTACATGGTGTCTCATGAATATTAGTCAAGCAAGTTTCACGCTGCTTTGGGATGTTGTATTGCTGACTTGAATAACTTAATAAATGCACTTAGTAAATGCATTTGTGCAAGTCTCTGTTTCCTCATGTAATCAACTGGCTGAATATCTGACTTTCAAGCAAGCTCCCATGATCAATATTTTGCTTAACAGTAATGTGCAGCTTGGTTTTTATTCTACGTATTCTTGTGTTAAGATTGTGAAGGGTCAAAGCATGTCCAACAATCTTAGACTATGACTTGCGGAGACCCTTTTCTATTGACATGCATTATAAGTTAGTTATCTTGTTAGATCCTTCATGGTGTTTGGCAGTGCGTAGCGCGGTGTGCTATTGATTCATGTGTACGGCCTTCAGTATCCTGCAGCACCAAATCCCAGTGCTGTGTGCCTTGTCCTTGATTGCAGCTTGAATCGTCCTTTCAGGCCAGTCTTCCGTCAAACAGCAAAGGACTCTTCCTGGATAACAGGAAGTCTCCTCACAACCAAAGCGAGAGATAAGAAATCACACTCTCTTTTCCTTAAGATGTACTGAGCGCCAACAACATCAGCGACCTTTTGATAAACTCCATGTTTAATTAACGCTGTGCTGAAAGCACCATCGTTTGACACAACCGAGGATAGCTTTTTTTTCCATCCTGACACGTTTTCCTTTAGGGACACAGTTATTTAGGGTATACAGGTATTTTGGGTATATGAACAAACTGGAAAACAAGTATAAAAATATAAGGTTTATGCTGAGTATTACTACAGCAGAGTTACAAAACAGTATTACCCTGTGTTTTAGGTGTATGGCAACAGCAACAGATTCAAAAACAAGGCAGGACCGTATTATCTAGAAAAAAAGACACCAGGAATTTTGTCTCTGCTGTTAAGAGATAAAGAGGAGTAATTTGTCAGTCAGAGGAGAGAGAGTGAGATGGGTTTTTGCAGTAGATTTTAAGGGAATTGGGAGACATTGCACTTAGCTGGCTGGGCTCTGTGAGTGATGCTGTCTAGGGGTGGGGAAAAGATCAATATAGCTGAGTATCTGGTATTATTTTTCACCATATACCATAATACTTTATTGTAGGAACACAGTGACATTTTTGTCTTTGTGAAACAGTTTACCTTTATGAAGCTTAAGTTCACATTACCCCAAGATTAAAAATAGGTTTATGTAAGTTTGATGGCCACATCCTTTTTAATGGATTTTGACAGGATTTTGGTTGTAAGGCATATCAGATCTCAATATTCATATATTTGCCGTATTGTCATACTGTGGGAGTAGCATATTGTGAGGTCCTTGGCAATTTCACCCCTAACGTTACCCCTGCTGTCTCCCTATCCCAGGACAGCGCAGGAATGAAACTCTGGAAGAAGAGGTGGTTTGTGCTGTCTGATATGTGCCTGTTCTACTACAGAGGTGAGTCTCTCCCTCTCCCCTTACCAGCAAACACTGGGCCTCTACGCTCAATGACAGGCTAAATATTTAACCCAGGGACAGTCTTAGGAGAATAATGGGGAATAAAGAGCAAATGTTACTCATGGTAAACAGACACAATGCTAATGTAGCATGGATTGGAAGGATTGCAGTAGAGAAGGTAGTTTTATGTACGGATTGTCTCTTCTTGTCACTGAGTGGCTGTTGTGAATTTTGAGTAGTAGTTTTCGGGTGCTGATTGACTGCTTTACTGTCCTCCCTGTCTGTGTGTTGAATGGTTATTTCTTTCTTCTACAGATGAGAAAGAAGAAGGAATCCTTGGAAGTATTCTTCTGCCTAGCTTTCATATTTCAATGCTTTCTGTGGATGACCATATCAATAAGAAGTATTCCTTCAAGGTCAGTACTTCATCATTATAGTAATAGTAATGCAATGTAATGCTTTGTAAAAGGGAATGGAGATGGTATTCAGCGTTGGATAGAAACAGATGCGCAGTTCAGTGTTATCTGTTCCTGTCCCTTTACAAATGAACCTATAAATAAATAAAGTAATATTTGTTTTCAGACTTGGGATAATTGGATGTTGTCAAAGCTCAGTGTTTTTCTTCATCTCTCTCTGTCTCTCTCTGGCCATGGTTTGCTTCATGTCTCTCGGGGCTGAGTGAGGTGGAGTGTATTGGCATGCTTACAGAGAAGAATACTGCTTCCACATGGTAAGTTGGGTTACAATGCAGGACAAGGTCTGAGCTCACACATACACACACACACACACACATTGGCAGATACGCCAAGCTCACAACCACAGGCATACACAGAAACATGCACAGATGCACGCTCAACTACGTACACACATATACACACACATCCTCTCTCTAAGAGATTAGTATTTTATTCCTTTCCCCAAATGACTTTAATTAGGCTTTAAACATGAACAGCTGCATCCTTTTATTTTGGATCTGTTTATGCTTTCTTCTCTCTTTTTCTTTTCTTTCCTTCTGTCACACATAGCTCTCAGCGGCAGCTGATTTTGCCTGCATTAACCACACTTCTCTGTTAAACTCAGTAGATGTGTGTGAAGTCATTTTCATTACCCAGTTTGCTGGGCCAGAGGGCTCTTTCACACATGTAAAGCAAATTTTCACAGTATTCACTCATTCATTTCACATATCACACGTTCATCAAGAATGGACTTCATATATGTGTGCGAACCATTTGGCTTTAGCTATGCCCATCCACACCCTACACAGTCATGGGACATGATTTTTCTTTAAGTACATTTCCACCATATTTCTTGGTTGAGCTCACATTTATCTCATATTGACCAGATGTGTGTGAAATTCCTTTCGCCACCCTAGTACACAAACCACACCTGTTATGGCTGCCAGTGACAGCGCTCACACTTTTCCCTGCCGTTTTGCTCATGCATCAGGCATGCATTGCACATGTGCATGAGCGTCTGCCCGTGGCTCATAATTTAAAGGTGCACCCGCGGTGTGAATCCTAGCCTCACTTTTCAGACTAATACTGTGAGCCAGACAAAATACCCACTTAATGCCTTAATGCCCGCATAATGCCTTCAAACTTTGGGGATGTTCTTTGCCAGTAAACTCTATTAGTGACTATTTGTAGCTAATCACAATCTCTGTGAAGGGGGTAATTGAGGTTGAAGCCGGGAGATTCTCTGGAGGTTGTTCAGTAATTAATACAGACGTATGTAAACCTTTCTTGGCCAACCACATCTAGCCTTACAAATTGGAGGGCACCAATAAGCTTGGGGACAGCCTATGCCAAATCAGAGAATGTTTCACAGGTGGTCTGTCAGAGATTCAGTATGCGGGCCGTCTTGGCATACTGCACCCAATCAGGAGTCCATGTGTCACTCTGATTACCAGAAACCAATCTGAAAACATGGAAAACCACTGCATAAGAGGACAGTGCATTAATCCAATCTCACCCAGCCCTCTTCCCTCCCTCTCTCTTCCCTTTCTGTCTCTCTTTTTCAGGTGGCAGGGCTTCCATAAACCCTCACCCTGTGCTTTCTCGACCAGGCCACGCACCCCAACATGCGGACCTACTACTTCTGCACGGACACGGCCAAAGACATGGAGTCCTGGATGAGGGTGATGACTGATGCAGCCCTGGTGCACACAGAGCCAATCAAGAGGTAGAAACAGTGATGACATCAATCAGAGGGGGCAGTTTAAAAAACACAGCCATTACAGTTTATGTCATGTAAATTATCTTCTGTCTTTGAGAAACCCATTGCAAGTGATCAGAATGCATAATTCAGCTAAATGGAACTTTCTGCCCACAACTTGAATGGAACCTGTGTGTGAAATAGATCTGCTTCTTTCTTTCCTTCTCTCCCTCTTTATCCTTCTCTCCCTGTCTCTGCCTCTTTCACCTTCTCTCCTTTATCTCACTCCATCTTTTGTATCTTCATTTCTCACAATATTTTTGTTTTTTGCTCCCCTCTTTTCCTCCATTTCTCTCTGCTCTATCTTGCTCCCTCTGTAGGCAGAAGATGGAGCGCTGTATCGTGCAGGAGATGAACAGTACTCTGTGCCGGCGGGTTGTGACCCGGCATGAGGCCCATCAGCAGGTCCTGGTCCAGTCAGAGATGCAGAGTAAAGACATACCATGGGAGGCAGCGGTCCAGTGTGTCCAGGAGAGGGAGAGGAGGTCAACGGATAGTGGGAGGGCTGGAGAGAGCTACGATGTGCAAAAGGATGGAGCAGAAAGGCCGCGGCCCAAGAGCAGCAGCTCCAGACTGCAGCCCAGCCAGGCGGCAGCCATCGTAGCAGCTGTGATTTCTTGCGCACACCAGAGCAACAGTGCTGCTCCCCAGCAGGTCAGCCAGTACAAGGTCGCCCAGGTGAATGGGGCAGGGGACGTCAGCCAGGTGGAGGATGTGAATGCTCCACCCACCAGGGCCTCCACTCACGCCCTCCCCCAGAGAGACTCCACCCAGCCTCAGGCTCTTCCCCAGAAAGACCTCACGCAATCCCAGCCGCAGACTCAGAAAGACTCCGCCCATTCTCAAGCCCCTGCCCAGGTGGACTCAATCTACTTTCAGACCATTCCCCAGAGAGACTCCGCTCCTCCGCAAAGAGACCCCGTTCAAAGAGAATCTACCCATCCCCAGCCCCAGAGAGACTCCACCAATTCACAGGCCCTTCTCCAAAAAGACTCCACCCATTCACAGGCCCCTCCCCAAAGAGACTACACTCAGTCACAGGCCCCTCCCCAAAGAGACTCCACCCATTCACAGGCCCCTCCCCAAAAAGACTACGCTCAGTCACAGGCCCCTCCCCAGAGAGACTCCATCCAATCACAGGCCCCTTCCCAACAAGACTCGACCCATTCACAGGCTCCTCCCCAAAGAGACTGCACCCATTTACAGCCCCCTCCCCATAGAGACGCCACCCATTCACAGACCCTTCCCCAAAGTGACTCCACCCATTCGCAAGTACCTCCTCAAAGAGACTCCAGCCATTTACAGGTTCCTCCCTATAGAGACTCCACCCATTCACAGGCCCCTCCCCTAGTAGACACCACCCATTTACAGGTTCCTCCCTATAGAGACTCCTCCCATTCACAAGCCCCTCCTCTAGTAGACTCCATTCATTTACAGGTTCCTCCCTATAGAGACTCCACCCATTCACAAGCCCCTCCCCTAGTGGACTCCACCCATTCACAGGTTCCTCTCCAAAGAGAATCCAGCCATTCCAAGACCCAGAGAGATCCAGCCCATTTACAGACATCTCACCTAAGAGATCCTGCAAATACCCAGCTCCATAGAGACTCTTCCCATTTCCAGGCTTCTTCCCAGAGAGACCCCGCCCAGTTTCAGACTCTCCCCAAGAGAGACTGTTCCCGTTCTCAGGCGCCTCCTCAAGAGCCTGAGAAGACCTTACAGAGAACTAACTCCATGCAGCAGCTGGAGCAGTGGGTGAGGATTCAGAGAGGGCGGGTCCAAGAGGATGACACCAGGAGGTGAGGAGATGGTGGGCTGGCGATTATGGGAATTGTGGTCCGTGTCATATTGAGCCTTCATCATCCAAACAATACATGCAAATTGTTTTGCAGTTTCAGCATCATTGCCAACCCCTGACATAAAAGCCTTATTGTTTAGATTAACTTGTGAGAGTTTTGATGTTACTTTGAGTGTTTATAATATTCTCTGTACCTCCTCCACTTCTGTAAACAGTTTACTGAGCGCTCACACTGACAACAGCAAAATGTGTAAATGTACAGAAAACTGCACACCAGCAGAATTGCTTCTCTATGATTTTCTTCCACTTTGTATTGATTTTAATTCACACTAACAATGCAGGAGATAATGGCATTTCATATTTTCATATATTTACAGTAGCCTTTATTTTTGAGGAAAAGATATTTGAAAATACAAGGCGGCTCATTCATTTTCACCCCAAGTTAAAGTGGGAAGTTATTTCCATTGATCAGCTCTGGACGTGAATAGATCAGTTTCCTTGGGCTTTTTTAAGTTAGAAGAAAATGTAAGCACAATTCTGCCCATTAGCTGTGTGATATTAGAGGGAAATATATACACAGTTTCATTGGCTCTCTAGCATTCCAGGGAAGAGTAAATGCTTTTACAATTGGCTCCTCTTTGTTGGAGGGAAATATAAGTGATTTTCCCATTGGCTCTTGAATGTCATGTGGAAATGTAGCATAGTTCTCATTCGCTTTTCCATCCGTTTACTTTCCAGCATCTCCTCCTACCTGACTCTGCCAAGAAAAATGCCCAGCCAGCGGGCGCAGGTGGTATCCCGCTACCCAGAGGGTTACCGCACTCTCCCCCGAAACAGCATGATGCGCCCCGACAGCATCTGCAGTCTGACCCCCTCCCTGTATGACCGGGCCTTGGGCGGGCCCTCGTTGTCCTCGGCGGAGAAGCGGCGCTCCATGCGGGACGACACCATGTGGCAGCTGTACGAGTGGCGCCAGCGACAGACCTGCGTCAAGCACGTCCCCCAGTCCAGGGGCTCCTACAGCACCCTGCCCAACCCCCGGACCCTCATCCACCCCTCTGACCACATGGCGCCCTCCATCCCCACCTCACCCTCCCACGGATCGCTGGCTCGCTGCCAGGCCTACCCGTCGTTCAGCTCATATGGCGCAGACGGCATGAGCTCGCACCTGTACCAGGGAGACGCCACCATTGACCGCCGCCACAGGAAACATGTGACCCAGGTAAGCTGGCAGGGCCGGTCAGTGGAGCCCAGGTGGATTTTCTTGCCTTTGGCCTTGGTCTGATACTCAGAGGGTGGATCTCAGAGCTGTGATGTAATGTTTCAAACTCCACCTGTATTGGCAGTTTATGCTTGAATTGTTGTCTTCACCTGAGACACACCTAAACTCGGTTACTGTGATTTGAAAATATTGGTCATGTTCTGAAGGGCTGGTTTATAGCTCTCACTGCTTTGCTTTCACCAGACTTTTAGCAGTGAGGTTTTAAAGCCTGGCGGGTGAGACTGGCCGCTACCCCACCCCTATGCTCAGACCTCCTGGGGAATGTGGACTCCCCAGTGAGGTCTTTCACCCAGGGGAACACAGGGCTTTTGTCTGTCGGTCAGAGAAGCTCAAGTGTGACATCTTATGCAACATCTGTGAAATATGTTAGCGTGCGTGTACAGTTGCATGTTTCTCCTCGTGTCAGTGTGGGTTTTCTCTCTGCACTGTGGATTCCTACCAAGTCTTGAATTCATGCTGTCCGAGCTTGGTATGTCACAACTGTGTGTGTGTGTGTGTGTGTGTGTGTGTGTGCACTCCATGGAGCACATGTCAGCTAACACCTTGTTCCTGTCATGCTCAACTCCAGCTCACCACCACCCCCTACAGGCTATTGTGTTTACTGCGGTCAGACAAATGACATGACTGGCTATGGGGGTTCATTTTTCATCTCTCAGCATGTGTTCAGTGGCCTGATTCCATCCTTTGTGAATATCTCAGAGCTCAGGAAGTCCTACTGGAGCATGATTTCTTTACTTTCAGGGCCTACTTAGTGTGTGTCTTTGAAAAAAAAATGGTCCAGAGGAGTTATGGGATTTTTCCCTCTAAGAATTGCTCAAACATGTTTTTTTACTTTTTTCTGTTTGACTTTGCTAATTGTGTAGTGCGGAACATTTTCATTTTGAAGTGTTTATTGGTTGCATCTCTGCACGAGACACCTAATCTGATAGAGGGTCTGGATAACTTAATTAACTTTTGTGGAATGGGCTTCCTGCAGTCTGATTGGTGCGAGCACATATCTGAGAGTAGCTTTGATTGGCTGTGCTGGTTTATCATTTCACACCCCTATCCCAGACACTCTGTGTCCACTCTCACAAGTTTTTGATTTGTCAAGTAGTAACTGGCCACTGGCTGACTATGAAAGTGCATCCTTATAAACTGAGCAGACCTCGACTGCATTGAGTGAGAAACTAATCAGGCTTTTATGAGAGAAGCTAGTCGGGCCTGTCTTTATGAGCTTTAGAAAGAGAGGCTACACTCCCTCCATAACGTCTGACATCTGTATGTTTATTTACTGCCCTTGTGAGATTCATTGATGCATTTGGCTTCAAACCACTGCTGATGGGGGCTGCAAGCTCACCAGTTTTCCAAGCAGGAAGTGACACGCTGAACTGAGACAGGGCGCAGAAGGCTACTGTGAAAGAGTGTTTTCTCTGGCAGCGGCAGGCGGGGGTGCTTTTGGAAGCGGTCCTGGAGCTGAAGGGCTCACGGCTGCTGTACAGCATGAGGCCGGTGTGTTTAATTAGCCGGGCTCCTCCAGTGTGAATGACATACTAAATAAGCAATCAGTTCAGCCTGGACGAGGTAAAACTGGTTTGCATCGCGGCCACATGCCACGCTCACGCCCCAGTGCCGTCACGGCCAGCCTCTTGTGAATGTGGCACTATGCCATGTTTGGGGAATCTGCAGAATATCTTATGTGCCTAAAGTAAGTGCACATACTGTTTGGGAGGTACCCGGTTGTGATTGTCATATCAGATGGTTTGAAGGAAGTGCACCATTTAGAATAAGGATATGAAGATGACAACACAGTAAAATACCACAGAAGACATAATGTTGCAAACATTTCTGTCGAATAACCTCCTTCAGTGCATAACACAAGACCAAATCTTTATACATAGAAGTCACGTGATAAGAGTCACATGATTGAGCCAAATGGTAGTTCAAGAGAAAAACTTTTTATCAAGAAATATTAATGGGCTAGACACAATCAAGCACTCTCTTTGAGAGCAGATGCAGTTAAATCAAAACACTTTACTTCAAGACATAATTTCTTTGAGTATGTGTTTTTTTTTACTGGAGACAGTAAAAAAACAAGTTAGTATCATTTTTGTACTGTCTGAAACAGAATAGTGCAAGCCGTTCAAGGACTTAAGGCCATTTAAATTGAATTGCAAATGAAGAAACCATGTGTATTTGATTGAATATAGTCAGATGTTGCAGGATTAGAAATAAGAAGGAAACACATATGAAACTTTGGCTGTGACTGTGACCATATTTTCTGTCACATTCTGTCTGGCAGTATGTCTACCCACCTGACCGGAGGCTCCTGACCGCTACTATCCCTGTCCAAACTGTCACCGCACAGAGCCTGCAGAGCAAGACGGTAAGAGAGCAGAAAAAGGAGCTCTGTTCTCAATTCTCTTTTTTCTGTAACATTATTTTGAATTTTGCATGCGTCCTGCATTTTTATTCTTTGCACATGGACTAATTTATTAATTTATACATAGTCTAACTATTAAGCTTTTTCCTGCCCTTGTAATGCCATTGAATATTTGCAAAGTGTAAGTATGGTATGGCTGGCAAATGTGTGCAGATTTTCAATGCTGTAGACAAAACATCCTGTGAAGACTATGAAGATCTGCTGAACTGAAAGGGACTGTCCAAATAAAGCCCTGGGGTTCAGAATTTACATTTAATTTAAAAGACAAATATATGCATGCATACATACACACACATACACACACACACACACACACACACACACACACACACACACAAAATCCTCTCGTCTCACTGCACTAAGGTAAGTGTGCTGAGATATGGCATTTGTGGCTCTTACATATGCAGTGGGCTTCCTCCTGATTCGCACTGTTAAATTCAGTACGTCCGGTTTCTATGCTACAGGATAATCGCTTAATAATATTAATTATCAAGTTAATAAATGCCTAATAGATCCCTCCCTACGGATTTGAACCTGTAGCCCTATGAAAGCTGCTATGGTACTCTGCCAATTTAGCCTAAGCTAAGCTAAGACATGGGTCAAATCCTTGTTTGAAACACCCAAACCATTATTATACCTGAAATGTCCTTCAGATTGTTGGCAATTTTAAAAGAAAAGGTCTCAGAATACTAACAAGATTCCTCACTCAAGTGATTATTTATGAAATGTTATTTTGAAAGTTTAGCATGATCTTAAGAGTTAAACACGTATTTGACCCGACTTGCTACAGCACAGCCTGTCCTTTATAGACCAGTTTAGACCATTGCAGTCATGTTTTGGTTCATAACTACTGGCTTGGTTCAGTACAGCTCACCCCTCCACACCCTCGAAGCAGAATGACTGGTGTTACTCCAATGTGATTTGTAGTAGCTGCTGCTTTTTTCATAACTATGTGGCTTCATGTCCACACAAGCAGTGATGTTTATGTTTATGCAATGCTTACTTTAAAACTGCGATCAAGTCAACTTTGTACTGACGCAGCTATTACAAAAATCTGGGCTTTCACACCCATGATACTTCATCCGACGCACCATGTGCTAGAAATGTCAAAATAGTTCTGAAAGTCAGTGTTTCCTGATTATTCAGGGAAAAAAATCACATTCTGGAGTCGAGAATAGAGTGGGTGGAGTTTCCATGGTTGGAGAGGCGTGACCCTGTTGGTCTAACTCTATCGTCCTGCATCCCTCCATCCCCTCCCCACCCTCCCCGCCCCACCCGCCCCCGCCCCCCCCCCCAGCCTGAGGAGCTGACCCTGCTGCTGATCAAGCTGCGGAGGCAGCAGGCCGAGCTGAGCACCGCTCGCCAGCACACTTTAGCCCAGCTCCTGCAGCTCAATCTCGATGGCGCCAACCCAAAGGTCAGAGGTCATCCGCTGTGCTGTGTGCCATTTCCATATCCACCAGCTTCTGCTGACGAGGGAGAGGTTAATCAGTGTGCCATCTGCCATCTCCACATTCATCAGGCTGCTTAGACACATGTGGTTAAACCAAACGACTGATTCCACAGTTTTGACACCAATACATTTTTTTGACTCAACAGCAGTGCTGTCGATCAATAGATACTATTTATAGATATGTTTGTTCTGTCCATATGGAACACCTTCTCTGGTTAGCTTGTCTGCCTTGAGGCCTGTTCAGTCTCTTCCCGACAGATTGACTGCTCAGTGAGTACATAAGAAATTACAAGTCTAGAAAGTAAAGGACTGAAGATTCAGTTGACTTCAAAATCATGGTATAAAAACACAAAGGAGCTTCGAAGCTTCAATGTGCTTTCATGACTGTATTTTTTGCTTTGAACATCCAGAGGAGTATATTTATAGTGCTTTAAGGACAGATTGAATTGGTAAGTAGAAAACATATAGAGGTGTCAACCAACCCTGTAATCTATGCGCCATTTCCATATTCACCAGTCGCACTGTAGACAGGGAGGTTATTGCATGTGCTCTGTATTACTCACCAAACAGACACTGGTAGGAAGAGAATGAACAGTCCTGGAGGAAGAAGGGTTCACAAACACTGGCTCAGGACAAATTTCTGAATTTCCCTCTGAAAAAATGAGCCTTGGTTACCCAGGTCTACGCCTCATTTCCCAAACTTTTCTCTTTTGAATTTTACTTTTATGCAAGGGGTGAAGAGAGAGAAAAATCTGGCTTTACATAATGGCTACCAACTTGAAAAGCATAGCATCCTGCTTTGACTGTAATCATGAAGTCTCCTGCTGGAAACTACTTACTTGAAAATTTATAATTGCAAAAAGAGGCTATCTGTGTCCTGCATCTCCAAAATGGCCACAGAAGTCAGGATCAGTTCTGATTTTTCTTCTCATAAGATGTATTATAGTAGGGAGGAAAACAGTGTGAGGAAGGTGCCCTGTGCAGCCTAAAGAAAATGCTTTCATCAATGCTTTCATCTCCAGCAGCTCTGCTACAGCAAAATGTTGCCTATATAGTGAAGAAGCTGCAAAATGTAGCAGTAATCTCAAAAGCAGATAAACGGAGTAGAAGATCCAGATAATTCCAGCAGTTACTGAGGTCCAGCTGCCCTGTGGATGAAATGCTAAACTGAGGTCCTGACTCAAGGTGTCATTAATGATCCCATGGCTCTTCCGGCAAGGTTGGGGCATTAACCCAAGTGGTAAAATTTAGAACCTGGCCCTCTCCATCTGGCCACTGAGACTGTGTGATTATTGTCACCTAGTTAAACCCTTGCATTTCCTGCCTACTTTGTTTTCCACAGTGGAAAAAAAAATTCAATTTGTCTTTCATACTGTCGGCTGGGTAAATAAATAAAGCAAAAGGGAGCTTGTGTTAATCTCGATGTAAAGGCAGTTATTCTGCCTCTGGCTCAGTGCTGTGTCCGGTGCCGAAAGGGTTAATGGTGACACCTCTGAGTATGTGAGTGAAATCGTCAAGGGCGACAGCAGCTCAGCTTCCTGGCTGGTAAACAGCGGCCTTTTTCAAGGGCATCGCGGTCTGTCAAGTTCATTCATAAAAGCATAGAACACCCATGTATTTTCATTTCCACTGATCACAAAACAGCTATTACTTTATTGTTTGGAGTTTTTGCTGCTTTGTCATGGTAAATACCGCAACAGCTGGCAGTAATGAACATTGTGGTGCAGATTCTTTTCATGGTGGTTATGTGAGTGTCCCTCTGGTGATGGAAGCAGTCTTGCATGGTAGAACTGTCAGCTTCTAATTCACTGTGTCATAACGAGCTGCATAGTGTTGGGTTTAGCATAGTGTTTTGCACAGTGTGGTGTTCTGCATGCTGGGTACATCACAGGGTACTCCTTGAAGAATGTTAGTGTCTTGATGTTCCCTTTCTCGCATCACAGTGTTGAAAATACCCTGTCAATTGAAGTGGCTTCAAAAGATTTTTTTAAAAAAAGTGAAATGATGTTTTTTATTTATTTGCAACGGTCAGATATTTAATGTACTATTTGCACAATGCAACAGACTTTTGCAGGTACTGTATTCATTTTAATTCAATTTCTTTGTTTTTAAGACATGCTGCACCACCCTGTAAAAGAATTCAGGGGAGGCCATATTTTAATATTTTAATATTTGCAAAGTGCTGCCATCTATCCACATCAAACTGTCATCTGCCATTCAGTGCAGAGCTCTGCATTGTATTTATCGCTCCAAGCTGTGGACAGTGGGTTGCATTTGTGTTTTTCTTTTTTATTTAAGGAAATCTTTTGTATCTAGCTCGACGCACCTTATTCTCTCTGACTGCATTATCTCCTTGTTCAACTGTCAGTAGTTACAGAATGAATGCGTTTAATTTTTTTATAATCGGAAAGGCAATCTGCTGCTGAATTACTTTCTGTCCTATCTTCTACCTGTCTGTCTCTGCTCTTTCACCCCCCCTTCCCTTCTTCTTTTTGTCTCTCTCTGTCTCTCTCTCTCTCTCTCTCGCTCTGCCTGATTATGTTCTCCTCCTTGTCTCTGCTGCTGCTGATGCTAGAATGAGATCCTCTCTCATCACCTGCAAAGGAACCTCCTGTTTCTGGATAGCCAGGTGGGAGTTGGCGCGTTTTCTGTGACTGTGCTATGTGTGCTTGTGTCAGACACCCGAGAGGAAGTTCTGTCTGTCTCTGCAGAGGGCGTGTGTGCTCATTTATAATCATTGCTTTTATAACATTGTGTGACAGTATTATATATTGTTATTATCAATAATAATAATAATAATCAATAATAGTAATTAATATAAGCAGAATGGATTGCAGCTATGTATCCCTTAACCCAAAATGCTGTATGGTAAGCGAGGAGCTCACCTCAGTCACCATGCATCTGTCGCATTCACCTGGGGTGATGCATAGCAGCCATTTTGAGCCAGAAGGCCCACCATGCATGAGCTGAGGTGGAGAAAAACATTGCTCATGAAGTATCAATTTCCTCATGAATTGTGACTTGTGAGCCCAAAACGGCAAGGAAATTTTGTGTGAAAGACATTGAAATTACAAAGAAGAAAAAATCAATCACTCAAACCTCTCAGGTGTAAGCCTCAATAAAGCTATTAAATGAAAAGTGACTAACTGTCCATTTTAAGGGACATAACTCATGTTTTTCTAATGATTCTTATATCTCAATAAATGTAGGCCTAGAGGGTCATGCATGCCTCAATCTCACTCTCAGCTGTCCTGAAATGACTCATCAAACAGCAGGCAAAGCACCATCAGAATCGACCCTTTGTGTGTGAAGTGAATGCGGGGAGAATTATTCATCATACAGAGAGAAAAATGACCTGCAGCGTAAAAATATCACTGTAAAACCAGCATTTTAAAAGGCATCGCGTGATCTAACAGGACCTGTATCAGTAGGCCATGGCCTGGAAAGAGCTGGCAGCCTTCTTCTGATAGACATCTTTCAAAGGCTGCTACTGGTGTGATTCAGAATTAAGTTTTTTTAAGCATAGCCTAGCCACCAAATGCATGGAATAGCAAAGTGGTTAAATAGCAAATAAAAGCATGTGTCCGACCTCTGATACACACACACACACACACACACTCACACACAGATGGAGAGATACGACAGGCAAAATGCCATCAAAATATCACTTGGAGAGAGAGAGAGAGATATAAAGCAAAACACTATCAAAAGCAGAACTCTGAGATTGAGAAATATGACATGAAAGAAGGGCAGTTAAGAAAGAGAGACTAAGGGTGTGGTGAGAGGGTGGACTGTGGACACCATTCTGGCGTCAGACACAGTCTCCACGTTTTCCTCCTTTCTGGCCCCTTTTGTATTGATGTGTCCTCTTTCTCCGGGGCTCTGTGGGTGAGGATTCACTGCTCCATCACAGTATGCGGTAACACTGCCTGCCTGCTCCACTGTTATGAATCATTAAGAAAAAAACTGCTCTCTCTGCCCCCAGACTCTTTACAAAGCACTGTCAGCAGCATTAAAACAGATTTACAGTGTCCTCCAGCGTGGCTGCACTCCAGTGTGAGATACAAATGGGTTTTTATTGTAGAACATTTTGCCTTTATTGAAACGTCTCTTAATAAAAAGCTGTTAATAGCAAGCTATTGTATGTTAAAAGACTATTTATTTGACTTTTTCTCTTTCATTACAGTACCCCATAATGTAAATGCTGAGTTTTTTTTAAAGATAAAACTGAATAAACACCAACATATGGGTGTCTTCAGAGTGTCAGGCAGTGGCTACTGTAGAATATAATGCACTACATTTGATGGCCTAAGATTACCCTAACAAATTGTACAGCTTATTTGAGTTAGCAGGGAGGTAGAGACAGCATGACCTCATCTATTAAACTCTCTCATTCCAGAGTGTACTCTCACCTGTTCCTCTTTTTAAACGCTCATCTGGAATTTTGTCTCTGGATTTGTTCTATTATGCGGTCACACGTAATATTCTCTCACATATGCGCACATACACATAGATTCACAAAAGTATTAAAATGTAATTTCCAGTATATGAGCAGCCAAGTCCTAAGATTGTCTACATGATTTTAATGATAAAGAAGTTAGAAAGGTTCTGGTCATGAGTTTTTCTCATTTTATAAGCCTTTTGTAAAGTGTACCAAAGTCAATTCAGAGATCGCAGATTTATATGTAAAATATTCCAGACATGCTTTCTTTTTGTGGACAGAACTTTGATTATGTGGGTAAGCTTGCAAGTCACATCTAAGTTTCTGGTCTGCTGGTCTGAATGCTCAGCCTTGCCAGTCTAATCATATCAGACATTTAAATGTGCATGCTTTCTATTTTTGAAATAGATGTTATATTTAGTGAGGCAGTCTGAGTTTTTGAGTCTCTTATATATACGGCCCATCACTTTTTAAGCATAAAGTTTAACTTATCGTAATACAGCAATATACCTCAGATACACATATCACAGTTCCAAGGTGAGCTGTCAACCAAACAATATAAAAAGTATGTATAAGCCAAAGTTTGCAGCCATACATGATTAGCCTGTTAAGGAATGAAGGCACTGATATGTGAGTAAGGAATCCAGTCAATAACACATTCAGATTCTCTAAATCAGGTTAATTAATCACTTTGAGAGCTATGCACATTTTAGGATCTGCAACGGCCTCCGTTTGTGCAAATGTGTGGATTTCCCTGCCGTCCTGTGCATTCTCATGTGCGCATTTTGGTCGTTAATGACCATTTCTGTAAACAAAAGTTAACAAACTGTTACAATGACTTGAAGAAGAAAGCTTTGTTTGACATCTCTTCGGTTTTGATAAAACGGTGGATGGACATATGTACTTTACCCTTATTGTTGAACGAGGTGTGTTGAAAAGTAGTCTCTATGGAGACTCCGGTGTGGGTGAGTCAGTAAAATGCTGTCTTGTCCACAGAAAGAGACAGAAAGTTGTTCTTGTTGTAGTTGTCACTGGTATTTTTTCTAACGTTATTACTACTGATTTCATTTAAATGGATTATTCACTTTTCTCTGCTGTTGATTGTGTTCAATGATTTGTTTTATTTGTTGATACAAATAATCTCTTGGCAGCAATTGCGGCATTCCATGTGACAGTAAATATAATTTAATTTGAGATTTGAATTTCAGTAGGAGGGAAAGAAGGAGAGCGACTGACAGTTCAAAGGGCTTGTGTTGTCTGCTGTAATCTGATTGTTGTGTGTGTGTGTGTGTGTGTGTATTCGTGAATGTTGTTTGTGGATGTTCTGTCTTCATGCGTGGATGCTGCGTGTGTGTTTGCATGTATGTGTCCTCATGCCTGCATGTTGCGTGTATGTGTGTGTGTGTGTGTTTGCCCTCTCCTCTTTCCAATTTAAAATAGATGAAAGAGAATGACCCACTTATCTTCATGAGTCACACAATGATTGAGAACTCGGCTCCAAGGCCCCAGCTGTACCAGCAAGTAAGGTCCTGGCCAATCAACGGCTTCTTTGCTCTCTGTGTGTCATCAAGCGAAAGACCACCCCTCCCCTCCTGTTTTTAAATCAGCAACTCTTTGGGTTCACTCCAAGTGTCCGCACAACTTCTTATTCAGTCTTATGATTTTGTATCTTCATCCATAGCTTATATATTTTTGTGTCATTGCTGAGATTGGCCTGGTGTTGGCATGGCTTAATGTGTACACTCTGCTCTGTTAAGCTACCCCTCCATCTCTTCCTTTGGGTGAGAAATGGGCAGTTCCACTACCCTGTCTTCTTTCAGGTTGTTAGAGGTTCTACAGAGGTTAAATGGATTGGCATTATTTTTGAATGCAACTGCCAGCATCACTTTCCTGCCACTTTTTTTTCACTGTTGTGTAAAAGTGTTGCCAGCAGTGCCACACCCCTTCATCAGCCCCACACCTTATGACATCATCACAACACCAGCCGCATCACTGTCTGCACTCGTGGAGCCCAGAGGGGCTTGCTGTATAGTTAGCCATCTTTCTCCCTGTCTTCAGTACACCCGGAAACTGCATGTGTAGTGTGGAATGTCTCAAAATGTGCTTGTTCAGAAGATAGACATGGCTGTGCTGTGAAAACAGCACTGCACGTGTGTGTGTTTGTTCGGATTTGCTGATATGCATTTAATCTTAATTAAAATGCATTTTGACATTATTTACTCTTTGCTCGAAAAGTTTTTTTTGTAAGTATTCCAGACTAAGATATTACAGTGATGTAACCTGCTGAAAAAAATTAAATGCATATCTCAGGTTTTGTATTGTTAAGTGATCGTTAAATGGTGTTTATGAACCTCTAAAAGGTTCATTTTCAGCACTGAGGAGTAATTAAGAAATGGTAAGGTAATGGGTGAGAGCTGTTTGAATGCCTTTTAACTTTAATGCACAGCAGTAGACTGGACTGATTTGATAAAGTACAGCATTTGTGCCAGGATGGTAAGTAAAACGTTTTTGGAACCAGGATGCCGCTGGTTTTAATTCCTCACTGCTCTGTCCTTTGAGCCCTGAACCTGAACTGAAATATCCAGCTTTATTAATGGGTAGCAGAAGTGCCATGCCTTCGATAAGGGCAGCCGCCGACCTAATGCCATGCAAAGCAGAATCTCTGCCATGTGCTTTCCGAGGGAGGTGAGCTGGGTTTAGCATTAAGCTCCTGGCTACGCTTTGCATTCGGTTTAAAACAGCATCCAGAATTTCCTCACCTCTGTCGCCACATTTGTCCCCTAAGTGTGCCCTTGCCCAATTTCTGTTGCCTTTAGGGCATGTGTCATGATAAAGCCCTGGAGGGCAGATCTGTCTGCTGGTTTTGGGTGTGTGTCAGCATTTAGGGTCCTGTCTAAGCCAGTGGTATGCACCTTGTTTCTAAGGCATTAATTACCTGCTGATTGAAAGGAAACCACAGACACCTACAGGCACTGCAGCCCTCCAGGATTCAACATTGACACGGCTTGTGTATGGTTATCAAGAGAAAAGGTCCTCAACAGAGTGGTTTGACATACATTCTCTCTCTACATCCAAGAAGGTCACATACTCATCTTTACTAACATCCAGTTTTTTCAGGATGTATTGATACTTTTCCCATATAGTGTATTAGATCAACACCCCTAGAGGGAACAGATTTGGGCACAATATCCCCTATGACCTAATGCTCCCAGTGTAAATGGCTGAATGGCCGGCCTACAGCCCTGTATCTGGGCAGTTTTTGCTCTGATCATTGCTCTTTCTTGTAGGCTCTCCCAGAGGACTACAGGGACAGCTCTTTTGCCTATAGGCAGGATGAGCTCGACATCGATGTAAGTATGCTTACACATGGGCCAACGCCCATGATCAATTTCACAGGCATTTCTGAATTTTGTCTCATTTTGTCATTCTGTGCATACTGCATATTATTTTGATAATGCACGCAGAACTGATGTTCAGTACCATGTATTATGTATTCAGAGACTAGTTTTGAGAAGTTCACTGTCAGCATGAACAGTTCATTTATGTTTAGCTTCATTAACGTCTCTCTGTCCAAAAAAATAATGGGAGTCTGTTTGCCTGTAGCATGCTTGAAATTGCATGCCAAATTTACCTCTTAGTAATGTCTCACAAAGTCACTCAGTCATGTGGCTCAGTGTGGAAATGGAATACATATTGTTCGTCTTAGCTGTCTGGAATTGTTTTTGCAGATTGAAGGACATGGTTTTAAAAAGTTCTCAGTAATAGAATAATGCTAGCGTGACCTAATTTGAAAGTATCTTGATTTCAGCATACATTTCCAATAGAAATACCATGCAATATTAGATAGATGTTAACCTCCCATTGTTCTGAGATATTAATGCTAGCCGTTAGTTGATTCATTGCTCACACAGACAAGAAATTCACTGAAAGCTCCTATGGGCAGCACATCATCCTGAAGGGTTCAAAACTGACAGTTAACATCTATATTAAGTGAACAGTCAACTAAGCACCAATGTTCCTTAATGTCATTTCATCCCCTATTTGATTTAATCATGTATCTGATAAAGGCCCATTCCCACCTGATCCAATAAACGTTACAATGCATGCATCTTTGCTGATTACACATCTTACACATAAAACGTAGGCCACAAATTACCAGTGCTGGTTTTTCCCAAAGCAGCAAAATGCAGGTCCCCTGCGGCAGTGTATCAATCCGGAGGAATCTTCCCCCTCTGCTCAGCTCCAGACTTTGACAGAGATGTAATTTAGAGGCTGGTATTGACCTTGACAGTCTCGGTAGAGAGCTCTGTCAGCTTGTTGATAAACAATTTCAGGAAAACGTAGTGGAACAAAATAGATAAATCCCTGCTGGAGTGTCCTGGAATTAAAGTGGCTCCTGTAATTGCTTGCTGCCAAATTGCTTATAAATTGAGCAGCGGTGGTACCATTTAGAATAATTGGAGGAGTTAAAAGAAAGAGAAAAAAATAACTTTTGAACAGAATATTGTCTCCATCGGAAGTTTTAAATCCTTCTCAAAGAGGGACAGAAAAATAGATTTTCACCTGAGTTAGAACAGAAGTCATCTTGAGTTTTTTTTTTTTTGTCTTCAACACCCCAGAAAACCCTTAGCCAATTTCAGTCTGTAGTCAGCTGCAAACATTAAATACTAATTGTGCACTGAGGGTCTGACTGGTTCAGAGAATACCTGCCCTCAAAAGGTTATTGAACATTCTTTCTCTGTTTTTCTGTCTAATTTGGAATTGTCAGTTTAGCCTCTCAAGTTACCAGAATGCGACGCACACCTGGAATCCAGGCTCAGTGCAGTTCCTCCTTTTGTGCTGGAGGTCTTCATCATCTGCAGGCTTTTGTGGTGTCCCAGAAACTCAGACGTCCTCCAGGATTTGACTTTGCTTCCTGCATCACAAAGGCAAAAACTAGAAATGAGTCAGCCACTGGCAATCACAGTTATTTTAACCAATCAAAAGATCGTCACAATCAAGTGCAACAGTTCGTAGCAACATGGTTTTTGAGCTTGGTCTTTGAAAACTTGTTTTTAATAATAAATAAAACATACATTCTCCTATAAGCAAGCATCACACGTTTTCCTCTAACTATATAGCTTGGCTATTCAACTAAACATGTTGTACTCCACCTGATTTTAACTGATTAACTTTGCCACATGGACCAAGGAGACAGATTAATTTCTGAAATCCAGTAGGGTGCTGTGTGCGTAGAGCAAATACCTGCAGACCTAGGATCCCTTAGGACCTGGAGTTTAACCACCCTGCTACACAGGACAGTTCTGCAATGATGCCAACAGGTGGAACCATAACTTCAGGAGTTAGTTTATACTGTCGTTTTTCCAGTAAAAACGATGAGCTTTAACCACCTGCTGCAAAATGGGTGAAATTAAACTTCATGAGCACGCACACACACACACACACACTCACACACACTCACACACACACAGAAGAATGTCAACAGAGGATATTAGTTTATCTCTGAGGTTTGAAAGAATGAATGAAAACACAGTGAATCGTCCTGCAGCATTTTGTTCATACTCCCAAACAAAATGCTAATTCTGGGAACTGTGACATCATTGAAAGTGTGATTCTGAGCACTGTGACATCATTTGACCTCTGACCTCCTTGTTTGCAGGTGAAGCTGAGCAGGTTGTGTGAGCAGGATAAAGTGGTGCGCACGCAGGAGCACAAGCTGCAGCAGCTCTACAGAGAGAAGGTGTTTAGAGTCCCACCTCAGTCTGTACACATCTGACAGGTCTTGGTGTTTACCCAATAGGCTGTTTGACATTACAGGCCAAGTGGGGTAGGGGTAAGCAAGAGGCCTTCCAAAAAGAGTCAAAAATACTCTTACACAATGCATACTGGTGGAGTTAGTCTTGCCATAAAAAAGGCAGGGAGAGCAGAACGGTTTTTTCCACTTCAACATTATTTCCAAAGAAACTGTAGAGCCGTTAGGTCACAATTTGCCGGTCTAATTAGCGTTTGGAACTGAGCTAATTAAGGTGGGAACTGAGTGAAGACTTCCCACTGTTTGGGATTTATAACGAGTCTCTTGTCCATTCTGCAGACGGTTTTTTCTGGCCTCAGTAGAGGCATTTAGTGCAGGCTGTGAAACATGGTAGCGATTATATTATGGGTTTTTGGTGTTAGCCAAAGAGTTACTGGGCCCAGGAGCTGTGATGCTGGGAGGTCTGGGAGGCAGTGTGCTTTAATGGAAGTTTGAAGTGGTTGAAGGGGAAATATCCTTGTGTATGGTAAGTAGGTGTGAATACGTTAGGGCGTGTGCGACAGTGTTGGGTGGGTATGACAGTATTGGGTGTGTATGATAGTGTTTGAGAGTGTGACAGTGTTGTGGTCCTCCACAGCACACTCTGGAGACAGCACTGCTCTCTGCCAGTCAGGAGATTGAGATGAGTGCGGGGGACCAGTTGGTCCTGCAGAGCGTGGTGCAGCAGAGGGACCTGCTGCAGAGCGGCCTGCTCAGCACCTGCAGAGAGCTGTCCCGCACCAACGCTGTGAGTGTCCCTCCCACATGGCGCTTACGCACACACTCACACATACAAACATTCACACATACATACATATTCACACATGCAAGCATACATACACACACTCACATATGCATGCATATGTGTACGCAGTCACTCACACACATAAACATACACAAACGGTCACTCACGCAAGCAAAAAAACACAGACATAACATACTTTCTTACATACACAAACACACACACAGCCTTTCACAGACACACAGTTCAGACTTTTCACATACATGCATAAACACGTTCACATACACACACCCTCATGACCGTGTCTCTTTCATACACACACTCACTGTTGTCTGTCTTAAATAGATACATGCACATTCATACACACATGGCTTGTGCTACCAATACAGACACAAACATTCACAGCTCTTAAAGTAACACCGTCACACCCAAACCAACACCTCTGTCTCTCTGTCTGTCTCTCTCCACAGAGTCTGGAGAGGTCTTGGAGGGAGTATGACCGGCTGGAGGCCGACGTCACACTGATCAGGAACAATCTGTTGGAGCAGCTAGAGGCACTGGGAACCCCACAGGTACATACACCTTATAAAGACACTGACTCCTCAGTTACACACACCTGTTAGAGACCCTGTTAGAGAGTTTTCAGGTACACACACATATTACTTGCAGTCCTGACTCTCAGACACTTAGCCTTAAATTCTGGGGATCACAGTGTTTAGTGGATTTCAGTTCAAGCATGGTTGGAACTTTTAAATTGTAACAAGCTGTTAATTGTTCCTAACAACTCAATGTGTTTGTTTGTGTTGTGTGTGTGTGTGTGTGTGTGTGTGTGTATATATATAGTTACATATTCATATTTGTGTGTGTGTGTATGTAGTTATATATTCATGTGTGTGTGTGTGTGTTGATGTGTGTGTGTGTATAATTATATATTCATGTGTGTGTGTGTGTGTATAGTAAAATATTTGTGTGTGTGTGTATAGTTATATATTCATGTGTGTGTGTGTGTGTGTGTATGATTATATATTCATGTGTGTGTGTGTATTGATGTGTGTGTGTGTGTATAATTATATATTCATGTGTGTGTGTGTTTGTTGATGTGTGTGTGTTGATGTGTGTGTGTGTGTATAATTATATATTCATGTGTGTGTGTGTATTGATGTGTGCACAGACGGAGCCCCCCAGTCAGCAGCATGTACAGATTCAGAAGGAGCTGTGGAGGATTCAGGACGTGACTGAGGCCCTGAATAAGAACAGAACTCAGAGAAGCACTGAGCCTCTGGGTGAGTCTGTTACAGTCTTAATACTGTCTACAGGCAGTCCCTCCCACACACACACACACACACACACACACACACAGTCTCACACTCTCAGCACATTAACATTCACAAACACACATGCTTTTAGAGGAATGAGCACACACTCTGATACATGCTTTCACTTTGATACACACACATATCGTAACAGACATACATAAGTACCTGCATTCACACACACACACACACACACACACACACACACACACACACACACACACACACACACACACACACACACACACACACACACACACACACACACACACACTATTGTGAAAAAGGGTTGTCTGTTAAAGCTGCTGGCTGTTTGCAAATCCAGTGAACATCTGGCTTTATCTAAGCTGTATTAATGTGTCTAATGTACTTAGAATGTGGGTGAAAATAAAGTAATATCCTGTATTGATTTTGATGCTCTTTTTTGCATTTTCCATACAAAGAGTTATACTCCCATTATTCAGGTCTGAAAGAGTTTATTACTGCCATACCTCACTCAGCCACATACTTACAGTGCTGAAGAGAGAGTAATGTGTTGAAGGTCACAATCCATGTTTATATGGGCTCATTCAGCACTGCTGAAAGCCTCTTTTCATACACCACTCGCTCATTCTGTAATGCTCTCATATGTATTCTTGTGGTTAAAGTGATAAGAAGGTGTAATGGGATGAAGTGAAGGCAACCAAAGTGAATGCTGAATATTTCCCAAGTTTTCCCCTGCCGATCCTGGTCTGTGATGGAAGATTTGAGACCCCGCACTGTTTTGTATTCATTATTTTTATTGTCATTTTTCATACCCAGGTACTGTAAGCTCCAAAGCTGCCTCCAATCAACAGAAGAGTGAGGTAAGTGCAGTCCGCAGGTACCAGGGTGAACTGAACAGGTCAATTCCATTTTAGTTCAGTTGGTTCAGGAAATGAAATTCAGAGTATTAATTGAAAATTTCTCACAGAAAATGATGGGCATTTTTCAGTTCATGAATTGAATTGAAATTTATTGAAGTCATTGGCTGATTTGAAAGGGAATTGATCCCCACCCTAACAGACACACAAACATGTATGCACACACACACACACACACACACACACACACACACACACACACACACACACACACACACACACACACACACTTTCCAGATGGTAATGTATGAGTGTCTTGAGATCTTTTGAGATCTGACCGTCTGGGTTTTGAGACTTGTCTGCCCCAGATGTGGGCTGCCATCGCAGACCGTGGACAACACTGCCCCCTGCAGGCTATCACCTTGCCCTGTCTGTGATCTGTAGGAGGAGCGCTCAGTCCCCCAGGCCCCCCCTTCCCCAGTATTATGACATCATCGAGCTCCCTCCCGCTGTGCCCCCGCTGCCTGGCAGCGTCCAACAGGCCGTAGGCCACACCCTCCCCTCTCGGCCGGAGGACCGGAAGCACGGCCAGAGGAATGGCTCGCACAGCGTAAGCCACATTTGACCTCCCTCTTCATGACATCCCTCTGACCCCTTCTGTATGCGCAGTTCATTCTGGTTTTCATGGCACAGATCATTGAGCCCCTCTATGATTCATGATGCCTTCCACCAGCCCCACCCTCGCCCCCATCCTTGCTGTGAGGGTTGCGTTGGAATGTGCAACATGTCTTTGACTGATCGTTCTGTTGCTGGACCAGATTTCCCCACCATGTCCGGAGTCCACTCTGCCATTGAGTTCCATCTATTATGATTCATAGTGAGTCATTGTCATGCACTGCTGTTCATTATTATTCATTCATCGTCATTCACTACTCTAAACTTTTGCCATTATACAGACTGAAGTATGGATGTATTTGTGTTTGGTCTGTGTTTTTACAGATGTGTGTGTACATTTGTATAGTCTCTGAGTGTGTGAGGATATTTTGCACTGAGCCCTGCTCTGTCTCCAGGGTCCAGACTATAGGCTGTATAAGAGTGAGCCGGAGCTGACCACAGTGGCTGAGGTGGAGGAGAGTAACGGGGATGACAAGACGGAGACGGCAGCGGAGAAAGAGCCAGCCAGCACCAAAGGTGTGCCGAGGTTACTGACCCTTCACTCTGAGCTCACACCAGCACCCCTGTCTGTCAGAGTTATCCTGCACAAATAAAACTATCCTTTTTTTGACATATGTTTTCACTGTATCCCATAGTAATCTTATCTGAGAAAGACCAGTGTAGGTGCATGTTTGTTCTAGCCTGATTCAGTTAATCATGCACTTGACCATGATTAGTTGTTTAGTTGAATGCAGATGGGTTAGAGCTGAGGTTGGACAAAAGCCTGAACCCCCCACTGGCCCTTTCTGGGTGCTGGGGACATAAACCAGTGTTCAGTAACTGGATGAATGGCATTGTTGTTGTACCATATGGAGAGGAGGGTTTAGCTCCTGATTATTCATATCAAAAACTTTCATGTAACCTCACTGTTGACCTTACAAAAACCAAAATATGAGGAAAACAAGAGAGCCAAACTCAAGTTAATTTAATTTTGGCCTCCGCCCAGCCCTTCAGGATTAATTTTTTGTAAGAGCTCAGCCCTGGCAATAAGAGATTATGCCCAAAAAGGACAAATCCAGCCATGTGAGTGTAGCCGCACACATTGTGCTCTCAGTGTTATAAAACAAGACATTTAAATTGAAAGTGGAAATTAAAATGAAGTGCTAGATACTCTCTTGACTGGTGGTCTTGAATTCCAGTCATGGATGGTTGCCGTGTATGCTTTGTATTTTCACCTGAGATTCCGAAAGAAGTTTGACTCAAGAAACTAAGTTCAGTGAGTTAACTGATTTAATTGGTCACAGCCCTGAAGGACCACAGCTGAAGATGACTGCTTTAGGTAATGGCCAGTTTAAGGGCAGAATGACCTGGTCATGTCATTATTTATTCAGTTATATTGCCTCAACTAAAGTGTCATTTACAGTGCGGTTAGTTCTGCAACCACCAGGTTTTATGCTTACGTCCTTTTACCCCTGACCACTGCTGCCACCTCGCTGTTTGTTTGTGCTCAGGACTTTCCTACCCTGTTGGAGTTGTGTCCCCCAGGACCAAGTCACCCATTCCGGAGTCATCAACCATCGCTTCCTACGTCACCATGAGGAAGGGCCGGAAACCTGACCCAAAAACGGTGAGCTTCCTTTCCTTGTGATTGTCACCGCAGCATTTAAAGCCCACCTCCACTGGTTACTGTAATATTATACAGTTATAAAGGCAGGATGAAATGAATACGCCAAATTCAAAAGAATAATAGTTCCTTCACAGCACATAATAACTGTTAAAACAAGCCACAGCAGTAACAATAGGTGTTATTTCGATCATTCTCAGGCTCAAGGTGATTGTTAGAGCGCAGCTCAAAACTATAAAATGTGCCTATTCACTGCTCTGCACCATGTGAACCCATGGGAAATGAGTGCCTCTTGACTGACAGGTGTGTAGGCTGCAACTACAAAACACTGAAGGTGTGTGTGCTAGTGAACAGTTTATTGTCATATTCATCGGTATAGTTCCTGGTGGAAATTCGCTTTAACTGTGTCTGAAGACTTCTCAATCATACAACATGGCATTCTGAGAGGGAGCGTAAAATGGGCCCACATGCTGGCTGTCATTCATCATGTTTCACTGCGCTCGGATCTGTGCTAAACTGCTTTCTTCATCTCCTCTTGATATCTCAAATTCAGCGATTATATCCATATAAGATTGTTGTGAAAGCACTAGTGAGAAGATTCAAACAAAAATAAGCTGCAGGGTCTGCTGATTTTGCTTGTTGCTCAGAGCTTAATTGATCAATTAAAACATAATCAACAATCTTCTGGTTTCTTGCATCTGAATCATTGGCTAACAAAATCAAGCAGACCCTGCAACTCTCTAGGCCTGGAAATGGGGGACCTCTGACTGAGCCATCAATGAACCCAGAGAGTGTTCTAGCGAGCTGAAGGGCCAAGAATGTTTGCAGCATAATGGACAAAATTAATTGTGTATTAAGTAATGTCAGCAGCCTGTTACTATAATGTTATCAGTCCATGTTCTGTGTCCATTATACCAGAAAGAGATGGTTAAAGCACAGAAATAAAAAGTTGTGGTGTCTGTACATTCATCTGTGCCCCTTACAGGAGCGGCCCCACAGTGCGGTGGAGCAGGCGCACCCGGCCGAGATGGGGCGGCCCAGGATGAGCGTGGAGGAGCAGCTGGAGCGGATCAGGAGGCACCGGCAGGGCTCGCTCCGGGGCAGGAAGAAGGGCTCCAGCTTCACCGTGGTGGGAAGGACACCTGACAACTTCCACACCATGCAGGTACACCACCAGGGGGAGCCACCTGTTCCTCTGTGCCTGTCAGAAAGAAAAGGGTGGCCTCTTCAAGCTAGTGTTTACTTCTAGAAAAAAATGAGACGTTATTACAAAACAAAATATAAACAGATAAATTATAGCCGGATATTTTGAGCCGTGTGAATGGTTCCACTTTGGAAACTGGTGAGATGAAGCTCTTCCAGGGCTCATTTCCTCTGTGTCATATTTTGTTTTATGTATAATGACAAAAGGTGTTTAAAAGTGTACCCACTGTTGTAAAGTTCAGGGAGGTATATAAAAACCCATAGGGAGTGTTTGATTAGACATTGCCAGAGACAGTTAGAAATTCATGGAGCAGCCAACCAAATGCTTTCCCTGGTGCTATTTCTTTGCTGGGAGTCCTTTAATGAACTGTGTTTGTTGTAGACCCGTAAAAGAAGTGGAGTCTCCCCGGAAATTCAGGAGCTGTTAGCCTCACTGCGGGAACAGGATTTACTGAAGGAGAAACAACTGGCCAAAGAAAAGGAGCAGGAGTCAGCCAATGAACAGAAGGAAGAGCTGATGAAAGAGGGAGAGAAAGGAGCATCTGAACAGGTAAACCAGAAGGGAGAAGACATGCTAAAGGAACAAGATCCGGTGAAAGAGGAGGAGAAAGAGCTATCAAAGGAACACAAAGAGAAACAGGCAAATCAACCGGGTGAAGAGCTGATGCTTAAGCAGGACCCAGTGAAAGGAGAGGAACCTGAGCATGTGGAGGAACAGAGACAGAACGCTCAGCAGGTGGAGGAACAGAAACAGAACGCTCAGCAGGTGGAGGAACAGAAACAGAACCCTCAGAAGGTGGAGGTACAGAAACCAGAGCATGGACCGGTGAAGGAGCTGAAACAGGAGCTTTTGCAGGTTGATGAACAAAAACTGGAGCCTGTGCAGGTGGAGGAACAGAAACTAGGGCCTGAACAGGTGGAGGAACAGAAACTGGACCCTGAGCAGGTGGAGGAACAGAAACATGAGCCTGAGCAGGAGGAGGAACAGAAATGTGAGCCTGAGCAGGTGGAGGAACAGAAACGTGAGCCTGAGCAGGTGGAGGGAGAGAAACAGGAAGTTTTGCAGGTGGAGGAACAGAACCAGGAGGTTTTGCAGATGGATGAACAGAAACAGGAGTCTGTAAGAGAAGAGGATCCTGAGCTGGTGCAGGAAGAGGAGAAGGTGCCATCAAAAGAACATGAGGAAGATCAAGTAACTAAACAGGAAGAAGATCTTGTGAAGGCCCTGGGGCCAGTGAAGGATCAAGACCAGGTGGTTGAAAAACTGGAGAGTGAGCCATTAAAGGAACAGGAAAATGAACAAGGACAAGAACTGGTGAACAAAGTCAAAGAACAAGTCCCAGTCAAGGAGCAAGAGGAGGAGCAGATAAATGAACATGGAGAAGATGGGGTGAATAAGCAGGTTCTTCTGAGAGAAGAGCAGCCAGAGCTGGTGAATGAACTGGAGCTGATGCCTGTAAAAGAAGAGCAAACAGTGAAGGAGCAGGTAGAAGAGCAGGTGAAGGAACATGATCAAAAACCTGTGATGGAACCTAAGGAGCTGCCAATGCAGAAACTAATGCAGACAAATGAACAGGAGCAGATGAAGGAACAGGAACAGGAAAATGAACCAACAAAACAACAGGCGCCATCAAAGGAATGTGAAGATGATGTGAAGGAGGAACAGGTGGAGGAGGTAGAGCATATACCAGAGGCAGAACAGGAGCAGGAGCCAACAAAGGAACAGGAGAAGGTGAAGGAGATGGTGAAGCTGGAGCCAGAACCCCTGAGGGAGGTGCGTTTCCTCTCCTCAGAGCTCAAACAAACATACACACACACACACACACACAGAACTAAAGAGACACAGCCGTCATGTTAAAATATTCCTGGCTTATTCTTTGGTTACTCTTACTCAAACATTCATGCAGTACTGTATGTGAGAAACATGATACAAGTGATCATACTGCATAATTCTGCTGTATGTGACTTACTGCCCACAAACATTGTGGAGGAGCATGCATCATAATAACCTTTCTGTCTCTGTTTGTTCTTCCCTGTTCTCTTCCTCCTACACACTCTCTTCTCCACCCTCTTTCTGTCTTTCCCCACACCTCTCCCTCCTCTCCTCCCCTAGGAGGGGCACATGCAGTCAGAGCTACAGGAGGTTTTACTCCAGGAGGGGGATGAGATCAAAGCCCTCGTGGCCAGAAATAGGTGAACCACAGAGACATACAGCATTCACTCCTTCTTTAAATCCTCTCTCATCATTAGACAAATGCTCTGTTTTCTTATGTCTGAAAGGCATAGACTTTTACAATACACCTGAAAAGCAGATTAACTTTAAATGGGAGCATACGCATATGTTTACATGTATGTACATGTTTGTGCAAGGTTGTGTTGGCCTGTATGTGAGTTTGTGAGTGTGTGTGATGTGTGTGGGTGAGAGTGTGTTTAACTGTTCAAAGCCCTGTGCCCCAGTATGCAGAAGATGGTACCAGCTGTGAACTTTGACCCTGAGACCAAGATGGAGGTCCCAGAAGCCCCAGAGCAGGAGCAGCTGAACAACAACTCCTATGAGCTGAAGGGAGAAGAGGGTGAGGGAGACAGGGGGAGAGAGGTGGAATGAGGGAGCCATTTTGGAAATTTTGGAGAGTTTCATGTCCTAGTAGTATTTAAATATGTACCAGTATTTGAAAAAATACAACATATTGTAAAACATAGATCCACCATCATATGCACGCTACCGACTGAAATTCAGCTCTGACTGAAGCTGAAATTCATCTATCTGTATACACTTTTATATCCACCAACCAAATCTCCTTTGTGCTCTTGGGGCAATCCTTTAATCCATTTAGAAGCATATATAATCTTCATTTCAAACCCACAACTTCAGTGCTCACAAAAGGGCTCTTAACACAGAAAATGTTTGTCTGTCTACATTTATGGTAATGTAAAAATGGAAAAATTCCCTATCTGCAATGAGACTGGGTATTGCTAATACCAGGTGATAGTGAAGTGATGGTTCATGGACTTCATGATGGGTGGAGCTACAATCAGAGGCCATTTTCAAAAGGTGACTGGTTCAAATCAGAGTCATTGATATCAAGCCACTTAGGGCACATTAGGAATATGTTTTAATTAGAGCAGCAGTACATTTACTAGACATAATATTTAATGAACTTATTGTAGATAATGCTCCATTTCACTGGAGAATGTGGTTTAACATTGTTTTTAAATGGTGAAAAGGCAGTAGTGCTCTACCTCACTGTGGGTAATGCAGTGAAAATGCAGCAGGGCTGTGCTGATTTGTTTGCTTTCTTTCTTTCTTTGTTTTTTTTTTGCTTTGCAGTGAAAAGCCTGCCTGCCCTGCCTCGGCGCCCGACGCCCCCACCTAAGCCCTCACCCCCCCAGCTGGCCGACGGGTCCCACTTCATGTGTGTGTAGGGACACGACAGTAAGAGAGCCACCTCCCTTTCACAATAGTCACAGTACTACATGTCTGAAGGCTTATTTCACATGCACTGTCCTCAGATCAGTGGACTTGCCAAGTGTGGCATTCTGTTAAATATGCTTGTGCCACATGTCTACAGTAGGGGTGGCCACTGAAGACTGATCAGTTTTAGGATTTCATGCCAACATGTGCTCTGAATTATTTAACCAGTCCAATCATTTATTTACTGTTACACAAATTTGGTAAGTCAGAAGCAACAGCTACAGACTGCTCTTATATCCCTGTAGAATTTGTTGAACTGGTGCAGCATAAGAGTGAACCAGCACTGTTGTACACTGCTGTTTAGAGAATTAAGCCAGGGTAATTGGATGGAAGAAAACACTGGCGTACACGCTGGTCCTCCAGGACTGGAGGTGTGCACCCCTCAGTACACAACCTGTATTATTGATAGAGCTACATTTTATGTGAGGGAGACGTCCTTAGACTCAGCTGTCAATGCGGTTTGCAGACTGCAATAGCAGCTTTATGTACCTCATAATTCAAAACAGCATGGTGACAGTGGGGATGCAGTAGAAGTGGGCCTTTATTTATAAATCATTTCACAATAGGAGAGCTGATCTGGGATCAGGTTGCCCCCACACATATCCTCACTTTATCCCCTATGAGCTGAAAGGGACAGCTCCGAGCCTCCTCACGAATTGTCACATGCATTGACTGGATGGATATTTTTTAATACCCAGAAATCTTCCCTTGGTGTGGGGAGACGTGTGACACACTTCCATTGTGTACAGCCAATATCTTCACTGTCTGTAAGCACTGTTAACTTGCAGGGGAGTTAATGAAGACACTTTATGGCCCAGGAGACACTGATGCAATTATTCTCCCTGCGGCAGTTCACTGGAGATCCTCTGCTGTTGTGTGCTGTTCTGAGCTGTGATGCACAGGTCTTCAATCAAAACACAGAGAGAATGTTTCATTTGTAACATGCAGACACATAAACACATGCGAATGTGGATATACACACTGAGAGAAACACGGACTTGCATCCATATGCATAGACGAAGACAGACAGACACACACACACACACACAGAAACTTGCCAGTTTATTTTACTGTACACTGCCTTGGAATGGGGCCCAAAATGGTCTGATAAACATTGAGATAGTCTGGAGAGCCTCCTTTTTTATTCACAGTATTTATTTTAGATAAGGTTGTGGAGTATAAATGTTTTTGGGACTTACGATCTAAAGTAAATGTATTCCGGAACCATGTGTACCACACATGCCTGCTTTTATACTGTCAAACTGTCAAATATGTTTCGCTATCGAGAGTAAAACATTTTTATTGGTTAATTTTGTATGATGTGATGGACACTTCTTATTCTCTCCTGTCTCCCCTTCTCCTTCCACTGGCCTCTGTGAAGATCTGCCCTTGAGGAATTCTGGGATGGGAGCGTGACTCTGGCGACTGCATGACTGTAGTATATGCGTACAGAACAGTCACATGATCTACTCCAGTGTAAAATCTTCCTTGTGACATTAACTCTGACATCGCTAAGAGACTAGAGGACATTAGGAATCCAACTCACAAGTATTATTATTATTGGTATTATTATTAGTTACATTATAGGTTTTACCATGAGCCTTCATAGAAAGCATCAGGGAACTGTGAGCTGTGTAGAAAGACTGAATGGGTGCAAATGCAGTGAAGTGACACTTGACTGCTATCGAGAGCTTTACTTACATTAATTGAGTATGGCGCACACACACATACACATGCAGACAGAGGAGTAAAAGTGATGCCAATTTTATGTTAACCATTCAGGAATAGAGCCATTCTAGTGTTTTGAAAATTATACATAATAATTTTATTTCTGATATTGTAGCATTTTTTAACTTCAATTTGTTTTCTCCAGTTATCTTACAAAAAAAATAATATTTTAGTAGTTAATTGTACAAATAATTACTAAAAGAGTATTTATAGTGTGTTTATGTACATGTATACATTGTGTGTATGTATATGTGTGTGTGGGGGGTGGTGTATGTTATTGCTTTGTAATTCAAAAAGGTGCTGCTTTATTGGTGCAGATGGAAACCTTTTTAATATTTTGGGCTGTTGCCGACACACACGAATGTTCCTTGTTCCTTGGTTTTATATTTTTAAAATGAAGTAATAGAGAAGAGGTCTAAGAGTTTAGATTCAGTTTTCTGCTTGGTTTTGAGTCTTGGACTGGGAGAAGACAAAACAGCACATGTAAATTAAAAAAAGCAATAAGCAGGTTTCCTTAACCCAAGACTTTGGTTTTTGTGTAAAAACTGTAAAAGTGTACAAGATGTTTGTGTATATACTGTACAGCACACAATGAGCAGAGCTGATATAAGTATAAGATGCTATGTATTGCTAATACACAGATGCTCTTATCTCATCTGTTTTATATCATGTTAAATAAATGCTGATGTTTCTATTCTGGGTAGTTTTTGGCATTCTTTTTAAACATAAAGTGACCAGTGTCACACAGACAGGAAATAACACAGCACATTTTATTTTATTTTATTATTTTCTGACAGCTGTTTGCACAGGTCCACTATTCTATTGCCATTTCCCCTCTATTTTGCCTGAAAAAACATAACTTTATTTATTTGGTTCACTTTTAATTTTGTTGTCTTTCAATGGTTATCAAAGAAGAACCCAGAGCAGTCAATATGCTTCCACTAAAACAGGTTCTTATAATAGTCCTTCCTATAGGTGTGAGTCCACAAAACAGAAATGAGTGTGAAAAATGTGGACACACTACCAAAATCAGACAAATTCCAACTATTTTGACTGCAAAACAAATCAGTGCATAACTTGTGTACATGTTATGAAATCTACATGAAAACTGCCTCTCAGGACTGGTGAAAGTCAAGTGAAAAAGAAGGACTTTGTTTTTGGAATGAAGACATGTAAATGTTAAAGTGAGAGATTCTTTACTTGTTGCCCCTGAAGCTGAGAGCTCAATCTTCACTGCATATCAGCTATAATGTGCCTTTGCTGAAGACTCCAGGAGCCTGTGAAAGACTATACTTTCATTACCGTCTTCTGCAGAGAGAAATGCTGTTCCTTGGTTTGTCTGAGTGAATACCGTTGTCAGCTTTGATGTGGTAAACATAAGAATATGTAATTAGAATGCAGATTATAGGTCTGTGGTAAAAGCATGGGTGAAGTATGCCAGTGATTTAATGAGTGAAGCCAAATTGCTGGATCCCTGATTCGAGCGGCAATGACTGACTCACCAGACATCACGGTGTGAAGTCCCATCAGGACAGCAAAGACACCATCAAAACGTAAGTGCATTTTACTCCTCTTCTCTGCAGTCCCCAAGTGTTGTGGGAGTGTAGTTGCACAATTCCAAAAATGGGCAGGGCTACCATATGGTATCACTGACACTCATTTGAGCCAGTCCTTCTACTTTGATGGGTTCAGATAAATCACCGATTCACAACTGGCTGTAGTTCCACCCAGTGACATTTCTGGAAGCTCACTTTCCCACCTCTACTAATTAATTCTCTGTCTCGCTTCCTCTCTGGTGGGCAATTCTGGTCCTGGAGAGCTAAAGTAAATTATGTTCATTCTCTAAAATTACTCCGACTCAGTCAACTGATTGATTAGCCGGATGTTGATTATGGTTGAAACATAGGTCACAATAAAAATTTCTTTCAATAACAAAGGAAGAATCTTCCAGTCTTGCCAATCATAACCTAATCAAGAAGTACAGCTATGTCAGATCGCATAAATGATCGATCTGAGTATATAAGTAAGAGTTAAATTGCTATGAAATCCAAAAACAGACATTCCTTACCCACCCCCACACTATCTCTTCTTTCTCCGTTCACTGGAACTGATGAGCATTTCATCCACCCTGTCTAACGTGATACTTTCACTGCATACCAAAAACCAGGGCTGCTATGCATATCAGAATCTGAACAGATCATTAAAATCAAGTGCCACAGAAGAGCAGCGGGATAAGCCTGCCCTGGCGGCCTCACAGCCTGTGGTCTGCCCTCAGAGACTCCCATGGGTTAGGGCAGTGACCGCCGTGAATCAGATGCTTCCACCAGCTGATTAAGTGTTTTAAACCCCAGTGTGAACTGGCCTCATAAAGCGGGAGCAACGAACACCTTAATTACTCTCCCACACGGTTCAGTGGAAACTAAATAAGCCCAATTGCATTTCCAAGTCCACCCCGCATAACTACAACCCGCTCTGTCAGCTGGGGGAAGGAGTAGACTGGCATGCTGATGCGCACTAATGCTGTTTTAATTCGAGTTATTAAAATTCTGTATAAAAAAAAAAACTGTTTAAACTGTAACAGTGTTGTAATGACCGTCCGGTTACAGAACGCTGTTACTATGGTTGCACATAGGACTATGTCGCATGCTGTGGAACCAGTTCTTAAATAAGACTAAACTTGATGCTTCATTTCCCACCTCGACACGCCCACCAAACAGGAGCATACATACTTCACTTACTGCTGCACATTTTAATAGAACCTTTGCAAAATGTTTTGCATCTTGGATGCACTCCCAGCTACGCTGACGTTGCCATGACTCTGAGGGTTGAGGAATACTTTGTCGATTTGTTTTGCAAATTGCTCCAACTGTATCCGTATCCGTAAAATAAATACTTTTCCCCAGAAGTTCACAAAACGCCTTAACATCTCTTTGAAATGGGAATTATAGCACCCCCTTGTGGCAGAATCAGACTGTAACACAGAATACCCGTGGACTATTACACCTAATCAACCTACGTAAATACATTGTTAAAACAATAAGATACATACTCCAAAAATACAAAAAAAAAAAAACAAAAAAAAAAAACAAAGGAAAATTAATTTATTAATTAACGGTTTAATTAAATCATCTTCTGAACATGTGGTGTCTTGTTGGCAACAGAGTCTGCCCACGCAAGGTCTCCGGCTGTGACAAGCTGTTACGTTTTGGACAACCAGTGATCCACCACTGTTTTTGTGTCCTTTTGGTCTGGGTTAAGGCCATTCTAAGGGAGAACTGCATTTGTTAACATATACATTTTTATTCTCCAGAGATTACCAAAAAATATAAAATTATAAGAAAGATACTAGGCTGTGTATATTTAATTTTGGCTGGTTGTTTGTCAATAGCGAGAAGGTGGAAATGTATAGCTTTGACATCGTAAGTATTTTCGTGGGCATTCATTAATTTTACTTGTATAATATACTTACGCTATCTAATTCACAGTATATGTTTATTACTATATGTATATAGTTGCTCGAGAAATCGCTTTGACAATGCACTATAGCCCCCACGCGTGAACTGTGTCACACATGTAAGCTTTCACGACGAGGGAATACTACGTCATGCTTTCTCCTCCTCCCCACGCGTCCCTGTTCAACCTCGAGGACAGACTGGTCGTAGTTGTGTTTCGTTTGTCTCCGAACAGAACGTGAACTCCTCGATCATTGGTTCATAACTATCACATGGTTGTGTATAGGCCAACCACAGTGCGGTGCGTCTTGTGCGAAGAGAAAAGCAATACACTCCATGTGAAAGACTCGCTACCTCTACGGCACAACTTCGTGGGGGGACGAGACACACAAAAATGGCTGCCACTACAACCGACAGTGCCGAAAAAGATAACCCATTATCGAGTGTTCAAAGCGGAGAAATTTTATCGGGAGACACTAAGGATGAGGTGCTGGATTCGGGAGTCCCGAATCAGGAGCCGGGTGAAAGCACGGCGGTAAAAATGGAAGAAGTGAACGGCGAACAAGACGGAGAGGAAGGGGATTCGAAGCCTCCCGTTGTAGCTATAGTTCCCGAAGCGGTAGTAGCAACAGGGGACGATGATGATGAAGATGAAATGGGCTGTGGGATCGAGCAGAGTCTTGAGCAGCGGAGCCCTGCGAGCGGCAGCGACACTGGAGATTGTCCGGACAAAGAGCCCAAGCAAGAACAAATGGAGACCTCTTCCAGTGACTCCGTGAAGCAGAGCAAAGACAACGATGGCACAGAGAAAAACTGCGGCGGGGGTGGCGACACCATCATGGGACGAGCCGGTGTGGAGATGTCATCGCTGGACGGGGAGCCCCTCAGCCGTATGGATTCGGAAGACAGGTTAGAAAAGACTCGGAACTCCGAGGAAAACGCAAACATTGTAGTCACTTAGTCCCCAACACTACCAGATCATTGAACCTTGTTATTTATAAACCGAGCAGCATGTAGGTTTGTAGTTATAATTCCTTTCTACAAACTGTGGATCCCCCCCTCCCGACCCCCTGACCGCTCGAGCTCCAAAATCTCAGTTGGGGGTTCGGGCGCTTTGTTTTGTTTGAGTGTCAGCAGCAGCGCTTTAGCATAACAAATGGAGATACCCGCACCACCTGTCCCCGGGGAGGGAACAGAATAAGGGCACTGGTTCTCCTTTATGTATAAGTTTTGGATCGACAGATGAACCACTGTTTTCATTTTGTGCTCCACGTTATTCATTGATAAAACAAACGTCTGGCAACTGCAGAAGAGTTGAGAGAGTAATGCTAACTTTAATTAGCCGTTACATTACACTGGTCTGCGTGGCGGATAGCAAACATTATTTAAGC
Organism: Albula goreensis; assembly: GCA_022829145.1. NCBI lineage: Eukaryota > Metazoa > Chordata > Actinopteri > Albuliformes > Albulidae > Albula > Albula goreensis. The sequence continues at coordinate 13,872,685 of CM040765.1, forward strand.
AAAAGAGATGTGTGCATTTTATCTGCTACACGTGCAAAGCTTAATTTTTACTGAAGCTAACAAAATTCAACATCAGTCCCAATGACAGTGTCCCACTTGGGAAGTAAACTCCAACCCTTATGGGTTTAAACTCAGTATTACCCTCTAAATTCGATTGTTGGTTGTGGAAGGGAGAGAGGTAATGATTACGTGTAAATCTATACTGCATGATTGTAGACGGTGGCTAAATGGGAGTACAGTACTCAGAATATGTGCTCGCCTTTGTTTGCTGTATTTTGAAGCGTTTACAAGGAACTTAGAAACGCCATTAGAAACATTTCATTTTTTAAAGTCCACAGAGGACAGACTGCTTTGTTTTCTACACCAGTTAGCGGTTTGAGTGCACGCCCAGACGGAGGAGGGATTTATGGTGAGATGGGATTACCCTGACAGTTATCAAATTTTGACTGGCTGAAAAAGGAAACTAAGACCAAAGTTAACGCAGCCTTACACTGGATCAGGTGAGACGCGTCAACAGTGTTTGCACTGTTTTATCCTCCCAGACACAGTCATGGTTCAGAATAGCCTTATTCTTGTGAAAGGATGTGGTTCAGGGAAAGGAGACGATTGAAGATTCACTGTTAAACGTAGGTGTTTCTACTCCTTCGTAATAACACCTCACAATTCTTCCGTGCTTCTACATGTTATCATATCAAAGCATGCAAGTTGTTGGGCGGTATTTTCACAAGTCTGACTTATGTCTAACATAGCCCCATTTTCCTCAATGGCGAAGATCTGTTCTGCAGTTGCTGAACTGTACCATATGTTGTGAATTTAGACAGAGCATGGCAAGACCTAAAGTTTAATCAATCTGTCTCTCGTCCTTTTTTAAAGGACAGGCACTTTTTATTAACCAGTGTGAGTTCTGGTTGAAGTCAGGTATTGGAAGTCTTTTAGGTTGTTCCACAGCAGTGATCAACACATCTCAGCTAAACTGCCATTGGTCTTGTGTGAATTAGCAGTGGAATACAAATTCTTCACAGTTATGTAATTAGTATCTTGAACTGTAGGACATGGATTAGGTATACAGGTTTAGACCACTTTAAAACGTTTGTTATAGACAGCCAAAAACAATCACTTCCAACTAATCCTGATGTGACACTGTACTGGCTGCTCTGTTACTCCCTCTTGTAGAACTGTGATGTGACATTGTTGCTGAACTGTGAACCAGCAGCTAAACCCTCACTGTAGATCAGGATACAACCCCAGCTTACAAGTACACAGTCAGGCCAGCCATTGTGTGATTTGACAGCTGTGTCTCTTGATAAACTCATGAATGGCAGCTGAAGACTGTTCCTTTGTCCTTGTATGAAACGTTTCACTGTGATCTAATCTACATCATTGGTATATGGGTATTTAGTTAATCAGAGTGAGATTATTTGTAGAAACCAAAATCAACTCGCACAGTTTCCCCTCAGGCCCAAAATAGCTTCTTTTGCTTTCTGTCCTTCATTTGTATTTATATGCTCAACCACAGCACAGTCAATTTCGAAAGTTTTCGAAGCCTTATTAACAGCAAATTATCAAGGAGGAGTTAGTGGACAGTAGTAACCTCAGATACCCAAGTAGACCAAGCCTGAAACTTTGCAGACTAGGGAGTGAAATGATATCCTATGACTGCACTGTATGTATGTATGTATGTATGTATGTATGTATGTGTGTGTGTGTGTGTGTGTGTGTGTGTCGGGCACCTATTTGTTATCTGTGAAAGACAGTCAGTTGTATCTGTGTTCTCATCCTCATGCATGGCATCAAAGCGCTGAATTGAACAGAAAGTCTGTAGGAATGTAGAGAAAACTGTTTCTCTGGTCCTTTACTATTGCATGGGAAGCAAGAAACAGAGTGAGAGGAGGTGGGGGCAGGTCAACAGTAATTTTTATGATTATTATATGGAAAACAGCACACAATTCATAATATTTTATAAATGGTGCCACTGTGTAGCACTTTTGAGTGGCCCACCTTTTAAGCTCAGTAATATGCCATTACAAGCACGGCTCATTGTAGTGGCTAGGCTGTAGGGGGCGCTGTAGGGGCCAGTGTGGGTCTCATATCGCACTGCATTGACTCCTCTGTCACTCGTGCTCTCTCCTGCAGTATCAGCAGCACGCTGATGGACATGGAGAGCACGGCGTCCAGTGGCCGCTCCACGCCAGCCATGATGAACGGCCACGGCAACGCCACACCCTCCTCCACCAAGAGCGTGGCCTACACCTGCTGCTGGGACCAGTGCCACGTCTGCTTCGACTCCAGCCCCGACCTGGCCGAGCACATCCGCGGCCTGCATGTGGACGGCCAGCGCGGAGGGGTCAGTGTCCGGCAGGTTCCTGCTGTCCTCTGTCTTCCACCTCTGTCCTTCATATCTCTCTACCTCTCTCTGTATGCTGCCTTCACTCTCTTTCCCTCACCCCCTTCTTTTTCTAAGAATGAGTAATGTGACTGACTGTAGTCACAAGGGACTGTGGTGTGGGTACATGGCTTTGTTCTACACCAACACCACAAAATATCTGACTCTGCCAGTGTAGCATTTGACTGAAGCTGGTGATTAGTTGAATCAGGTGTTTCAGTGCTGGGTGAGAGCGGAAGCCTCCCACACTGGCCCTTTTGCTGATGAGCCTGCCCTCACACATTAACCACCGAGTTGCTTCTGCCAACATGAAAAATTGCCCCAACCTCCCACCTCCCACAATGTAGCCATTTAACATCCCAATGTTCATTTAACAGCCCACCACCACAAAAATGAGCCTATCACAGCTCATCTCACCCCTCCCATGTGATCACTCTGCCCCACTCATATCACTGGAGTAGATGGTCATTATGACAGGAGCTGTGAAAAATTGAGAAGCACTCCAGTATTTTGTCCGTTATGCCATGTGACCAATAGCTCGAAGCAAAGCAGCAGCTGCATTTTCCAATTCATCGCAATAGCTTTTTAAAATAAGTTGGGTAGCGACCAATGTTAATGTGTGATTAGAGATGGGAGACCCTTACAAAAGCCATTAGTCAAATTACTTATTACTCTTATGTAAATTAATTTATAATTGTGTGTGTGTGTGTGTGTGTGTGTGTGTGTGTGTACTAATGTATGCATATTCTGTCTTAAAAGACCGTGAACAGTAGCAATCAGATGTTATTTGTTAGTCGTCATACCGAATTACCATGTTGTACAAATGAGTCATTTGTAAGATTGTTCTCATAATGAAATCAGGGCAGCTCTCGTTTTCCTGCGTTTCTCACTGTGCCCTCTGACAGCATGTCTGGCTGCAGGCTGAGATGTGGAGGATAATCCAGACTTCCTGTTTTAAATTCACAACAGCTGCGAGTCAACTGCTGCATAATGCTGACCCCCAGAGAGGATTAAAAACAGGCTGCATGCATGTCATTATTTTATGAATTATGAAATTATTTTTCTCTAAACGTTTTTTATGTGAGTGTCTGTGTTTGGGTGCAGGTTTGGGTTAGCAGTTGCTTTCTTGGCGGGGGACTGTGACAGTACTCTAGCTTTGCTGAAAATAAATAAGGGCCAGTTGTGTTTTTTTTTTCATCTTTGAGTGTTAATGGAATGAAGTGAATCATTTTACTCATAAGAAGGTTGTTTTACCAAATTAAAAAGTTTGCTTGATGGGACTTTGAGGCTTATAGGCACCCAAAGATTTCATTTGTTGGTCTTTGAGTCTTGAAGGCACATGTTTGCACATGCATCTCACAGTGTCCCAGTCTTGCCATCACTGGCTTAGGCCGGAGGTCCATCCTGGAAAGGTAAAATTTAGCTCAGACTTGCTGGGGAAAAATAGGGGGTAGGCCAGCTGACCTCTGCAGTTTCGTTGCTTTCTTGTTGGAGTTGTGAGCTGATGAGCCATTTTAACCTTGTGCTCCTCTGAATGTGTTGAAACTGTAGTGATGAAAATAGCCTGTTGGCAAATTAACATTAGCATCACGTATAAGACTCTTTGAGTCTGCGAGAAAGGTTAGTGGGTGGGGCTGGTAACATTGCACAGTTGAAGTAGTTTGATCTTCCAGTGATGGTACATGGATATGTCCTAGCCATGTGTATGACACGTGTGTGTTTTTTTTGTACCCCTGCAGGTGTTTGTGTGTCTGTGGAAGGGCTGTAAGGTGTACAACACTCCATCCACCAGTCAGAGCTGGCTGCAGAGGCACATGCTGTCGCACAGTGGAGACAAGCCCTTCAAGGTAAGTTGGCGCACGATGCACTTTCACAAAGCTGACCGCTGTGAACCTAACTCTGCAAATGTGGGCCATGCCTGTGGTCTGACCGCTACGTGAGGTCATGCAGACCATGGTGTGCATGGTGAATAAGATCTAGCAAGGAGCAAAACAATAAAAGCTAAAAGCAGGCTGACTAAAAGCAGGCTGATTCATTGTACCCTTTTCCACTGCAGAGTAGGAACAAGGCTGGCTCATTTTACCTCTTTCCCACTGTAGAACTGTAGCTGGCCTTGCTCATTATTAGCCTTTTCCACCATTGAGCTGAAACTAGGCTGGGTCATTACAACCATTTCCCATGCCAAACAGTGGGTGTCAGTCAGACAGTTGTCTCTCCATTTTCCTGCCACAGCTCAACAGCAAGGCCCTAAGCTGTGCAAACATGATCGTTCATTGGCTCCGTTTAGGCTGATCTTTATGGCTTTACCATGAGATGGATTGGTCAGATACAGTAGATTACTTGTAATGAAGCAGTAACATGTTCCACTAAACATGTCTCATTTCTGTGTGTTATTCTGTCTATAGTGACATGCTGGTCTCTGCATAGAGGCGTTCATCACCTGTGTCTGTACTAGAAGTGAAGTATTCCTCTAGATAATTTTAATTCAGCAACAACTTTATATCTTACAATTTCCTGATCTCAGTTTGGAGTGCAAAACGTTGTTTAAGACCCACCTCACCGAGATATAATGAGCAAGAGTGCCTACTAACTTGGTATCATTTCTGTTTGCTGCCTAAATCTGTTGATGCACTTTGGTAAGTAGTTGTGGATATGAGTGTCTGATAAAGACCTAAAAGTAACATACAGAGTGTCTTCTGAAGCACGTTTTGCTGATCTATATTCAGTCAGCAGTGCGGCAGCTGATCTGCGCAGTCATTTCTCTGGAGGGCTGCACCATATGCGCAGACGGCACAGTCCAACAGCAGGTGCTTGGTGGTGATTGGTTAGTGAGGTCGAGGTGGGGGGGGGGAACCTTGCTGACTGAAACGTCTTCCCTGGGCTTAAATGTTCATTGCCCTCTGAACTCCTGGTGTAGTCGGGATTCTGTGCTAAAAGGGTGAGCATATCAATGTGCCAGGGATTGTTGGTCTGGCTCAGGGGTGTCCAGTCACAACCAAAAAAGGCCAGTGTGGGGCAAGTCTTGCCCAGCACTGAATCACCTGATTCAAGTTCAGCTCTTGACTGAAGATCCTGATTCATTGATTAGCTAACTTGGGTGTTTTAGTGTTGGGCTGGAGCAAAATCATGTCCACATCAGCCCCCTCAGATCAAATTGGGCCACCCCTGATCAAGCTGGACCTGCCCCACCCAGCAAGCCTGAACTGGTCTGCCCATGTGATCTCTGACCTTGCATGCATGCCCCATCTCTCTCCTGCAGTGTGTGGTGGGAGGCTGCAATGCCACATTTGCCTCCCAGGGGGGGCTAGCGCGCCATGTTCCCACCCACTTCAGCCAGCAGAACTCGTCCAAACCGTCCAGTCAGCCCAAGCTGAAGGAGGAGTCTCCCTCAAAGGCTGGTCTCAACAAGAGGAGGAAGCTCAAGAACAAGCGCCGGCGGTCCTTACGTAAGAATATCCACGTGTGAACTGCATGTCAGTCTCTGGAAGCCTGTTTTTCTTTGCGTCTGTATAATTTTACCAGAGATTTATTTGTTCTATTGAATTTCTTCTTGTACTTTCATGCCTTGATAATAAAAAAATAAATATTCTTGGAAAAGAGCTGGTTTCACAGCAGCCACAAACTAAAATTTCATCAACCAAACAGGTAGAGAGGCAGACAGCAGCAGCCTGGCAACTAATAGGAAAACACTGACAAAGTCATGCTCAATTGCAAGTACGCCCAGCCAGGCAAGTCACAAACTGGTTTTGCTTGCCCCGGGCAAGTGGGCAGCCATTGATGTAGGACCTTCAGACTGTGAAATTGCAAGCGTTAAATCACTTCCGCAGAACTGCTCAGGAAACGCCTTTTTTACATGGCGTGAATTTAAGAAAATTTACAGCAGACTTCCCCTGGGGGAACGTCCACTGTAACAGCTGCAAGAACGCTGTCCATTCATCACACGCAGCTCCTCTTCTGGGCCGGCTGCACAATGCAGAACGTGGATGGATGGAAGTTGTTTAAAAAAAAACCCCACTGCAGAGTGTTTTGAATGAGTCTTTTTAACTGGCAGTTTGCAGTTCGGCCGCCCCTACAGCATTCATTTTCACTCCTCCTCCCCTGCTTCCCCCCCACAACCTTCTCCTCCCAGAAAACTGCATCCAGGCTTTTAACGCACCGGGGGTCCCCTGCTTTCATACCCATTTCAAACTCGAATGGATGATGGCTCCGTCAGTGCGTGCATTCAATAATAGGCTTTTTAATATTCATAAATAAAGATGTAGGGGGGAGGGCATGCTAGGTCTTATTCCACCGTGCAGAAGTAGGTCAGTGAATAGATGCAATGCCACTCTAAGACAAGCCACCAGGTGGCAGTAGTTGTAATGGACGATGTCATTGGAGAAGGTTTTTGGCCTTACCTCAACCTCCCAGCATCCTGATTGGGGCAGGGCATGCTGGCAGATGAAAGTTTTTTTTTTTTTTTTTTTTTTGATGTGGGATGATTTGTTAGTCTCCAGCGTGCTGGTGTGGGATTGGCCCTCCCACTGGTTACCTGGGCTACTGGAGCAGGTGTCAGTCAGGAGCAGGACAGACTGGTGTTTTTGAGCTTATATTGAGCTGTAAGCAGTGTGACAGAATTGCAGTGCTAGTTGTGATGTCCAAATGTTACCAGTGAAGGGCTCTGTAACCGGATGTATTCAGGATAGGAGGATCATTTTCTGGGACCTGTTTGGTAGAAATTATGTGTTGTTGTTAAATGTATTGGAATTCTATTAAAATACCATGGCTTTGTTAATGAGCGTCGACACACACAAAAACCAAAAGCACGCCTCATCTCAGCCCTCACTCACCTCTCCCTCTCCAGCGCGGCCACACGACTTCTTCGACGCTCAGACGATGGACGCCATTCGCCACAGGGCCATCTGCCTGAACCTGGCCACGCACATCGACAGCCAGGGCAACGGTCACAGCGTGGTCTTCCACAGCACCGTGAGTCACATTACGGTCTTACACAGTAACATTCATCTTACCAGGGCAGGCACAGAGCAGTCTCCTATAGCAGGGTTAGTCATAGTGGTCACAATGTGCTGAATGAGTCTGACTGGGATGGGCAGGTTTTAGTCATCCACAGTGGGATTATGGTCACCATGTGGTCACACTGCAGTCTGTCACAGCACAGTGAACATTACGAGGGCGGGGTGGTCCACATATATGGTAATGATGTCTTGGTGATGCACCAAACAGGCTAACGTTGGACAGTGCTACTCTGGCCTTACTCTCTTCAGCCAGCAGGTGGTAATAGAGAGGTGAAAAAGGACAGCTGTGGGTTTTGTAAGCAGAGGGAATTACATACAGTAATGAATTTTGGTTTTGAAAGACTAATGCATTCAGCTGGGGATTTTGGTGACTGTGGACAAGGTAATATTCTGGAAAATGACTGCACTTGATTTGCATCACACAGGCTAATGTTAGTGCCCTTCTGCTTAAAGATGGGACGGGGATCCCAAACTTGGCTTTGGGGTACCCCTTTGCATTTTGATTTCATTCCAGTCATTACTGTAATTCTTGTAGTGTAACTGCAACTTTAATTGAGAAACTTGTAGTTTCCTTTTTTTAATAAAGTATGGTTTGCAGTTTTTCAAGCCTTGTTTGTCAAACAAATATTCATATCAAATACAATGTATATTTTGTATTTATTTAAAGGGTTTGCGATCATTTCAGAGACAAATAAAGCTCTCATTGCCTGTAATGTTTATATTGATAGACCTACAAATATCGTGTGAAGTTGTAAATGCTGAAAGAATGGACCAGAAAGAAACCATTTGTGTTAGAGAAGAGTTCCATAGGCAAAACAGAATATGAGGATCCAAATCTGCATTGTGTTGAAATATGCGTAGTACAACATGATGCAGCTGAAGAGAGATTAGTTGGAACGAGAAGCGAGGTTCCCAGGACCGAGTTTGAGAGCCCTTTAGATAGTCAGGGTTCTGGAATGTTCCCTTACCATACTCAAACATAGAACCATCAGCCTTGTTTGCCTTTGGACAATCATCTGCGGAATCTGCCATTTGAATGGCTTGAATTTGAATGAATTTGCTTAGCCTACATGAAGGCGTTAAGTGAATGGGTGTGTATGTGTTTGCGTGCACCTTTAGTGTGTTTCTTATGGTGGCTCCGTTTTTAACGAGACCCTGTTTCCTATTTAGGTAATTGCGAGGCGAAAGGAGGATTCTGGGAAGGTGAAGGTCCTCCTGCACTGGACTCCAGAGGACATGTGAGCACATCTTCTTTGTAGCACACAGCATTCACATCCCTTACAAAATGTTGGCAGAGGGGGTCAGTTGTTCACCCCTTGTCCCAAGTGATTAGGAGTTCAAGTCACAGGTCATTACCACACAGAAACCCAGCTTTTCAACAGGTTTGTGAATCCCTGCTATTTTCCACCTCTGCCCTGTTTACACCTGACTTTGAACCCAGCAATTTCCTGGGTTCCCCCAATGTACACAAGACCACCAGGATCCCAGGTCCGCGAGTCCTTAAATTGCTAACAAGACTTTATTGAGTCTAAATGAGTTTGTGTGACTTAATGGAAGTCTTGTTGTGAAAGGGAAGTGTCCTGCTGTTAATATCTGTGTTTGAGTTTTCGTAACTCCTTTTATGAGGTATATTCATCGCCTGCTTTACTACATCAGCATCCAGTATCCGTGCTGAGCTCACTACGTCATCTGATCATCGGTCGTTTACCATCTTTTCATCTGGCCCACGACGGAAATAAATGTCATGATTAGTCTCAGTGGTTTTTATGTGCGCCCATCTGGAGTTTTGTCTGCATTTTTAAAATCGTGAAATTAGCATATTCAGCAGAGCTCCCCTTGGGGTTTCAGCGCGCTGTAAACTCGTGGAATGTGCGTGCGTTCTCAGGGGTGTTTTCTCAGCGTGTACAGGTAAGTCCAGGTTTTGGGGGCAGGTTTTGTTTGTCAGTGTGACTGTATGGACAGGATTTGTGTCCTGACCATGTGGCTTGGTCTCTCGATGGGGCAGATTGCCGGACGTGTGGGTGAACGAGGCTGACCGGCCTCAGCTGAAGACCAAGGTGGTGCATCTATCCCAGCTTCCCCAGGACACCGCCGTGCTGCTGAACCCCAACATCTACCGGTGAGACGCCACGCCGCGCCCCGACAGCCTCTCCAAAGGGCTAGGCTCGACCCAAACAAAAGTCTGCACATGTTGGGGAAAAAACCCATGTATCTCTAAAAAGATGTGTTTTTGTGAAATTAAATGTATTATTTGGACTAGAAAATTCTGGGCACAGTTTTGAATAAATTTTGTTAGTCATAGAATATTGTCAATTGGCAACTGATGATGAAAACTTTCAGTTCATGTGTCAAACAAATGCAAGCAAAATGTTTTATGAAATGCTTCAAATTTCAACCAGTTATTTTATGGAGAGGAGATTTGATCTGTTCAAGTAAATCAGTGATTGACAGCTTGTTGTAGCTGTCAGCATCAAGGGGGTGGTGAAGCATCACTCTCCCCTCTCAGCCTCCTCTAGGGATCTCATTACTGGGACCTCTTTCGCCATCTAGTGACAAACATGGGTACTGTTAGTCAAGCAGGCTGGCTGTGAGAGTTTTACTGGCTGCTTTGTTTCAGCCAAAAACAGATCTGTAGAGCAGAATGTTTTATCTTCAAGACTTAAACAACAGCACTACAATTCATTCCAAATGGTCATGCTTTGAAATACATTGTTCGTTGTCCATAATACATATGTAAATATAAGATTATGGTATCATGTATATTTGAACATAAAAACCCATACAAAGTGTTTATTTACACATAAGCAAGCTAGATTTACTTCCCCTGGCCAAATAGCAAATTCTTGTTCAACCACATCATTTCCCAGAGTTGAATTTTTCTTAAAAAGGCTAAATTGCCGGAAAAAATGTCCATTAATCCTCAGCTATTTTAAATCACATGGTTAAAAATTATTATTATTGTTATTTAAATACCAGCTGTTTTATCCTTTTCCCCAACATGTGACAGCAGAAACCTCTAATTTATAGGAGTGGCAGCAGAAGACAGATCTGTATTACATAGCTCAGTACCATAGGTCTGATAGGGTCAAAATGTCACATGCATCCAAGTTTCATATATCTACGTCCTTTGTTTGTACATTTTTTTAATGGAAACTGAAGAAAGTATATCCTTAAGAAATACGTGCATTTAAACGTAGCAGAATGTGTTAACAGACTATTATCTTTAGTGAACATGTGGCTACCTCCGAAATTGTTGTTTGCTCCTTCATCTGATCTGTAGGGCATAGTAAATTTAGCAGAAACCTCATCAAGGCAAGTAGTTGTCACTTTACAACAGTAAGATTCCAAAGGCAGGAAGGGAGAATGTTGCTGTAGCCTGTGTGTGTATAATTAGCTAAGTTATTGTAGAAGAATGTGTGTTTGTGTGTGAGGTACTAAAGTGGAACTCCGGCTTTTAGGATGTTTTTTTAGGCCTCTGAGAAGCGCCTGTCACCGCCTGCTGCCCTGTCTGGAGTAGAGAGGAACAGACTGGAACTGTCCCAGCCGGAGAGGTCTTCTTCCTTTCCTAAATCTTAATTGCACCAAAGTATGCAGTCCAAATTTGACCCTTCTCCCCTCCCCAATGGCTCCTAAAAACTTTCATAAATGCGTACTATTAAGTGTTGAACTTGAGTGAGACGCATTTAGGATTGTTTTATCTTTTTTCCTTTCTTATTCTGTTTTTTACTTTACTACATTAATACTCCTAGATGGAATTGTTAATAGTTTTCCTTTTACACAAACGTGTAACACACTGATCTTTGTAGAAGCCTTGAACCATTTATAGAAATATAGTTGCTTGTAAATATTTCTGCAGATTTGTAATATATTTTTATATCCTGAAACTGTACTGTAGATTGTTTTTGGTTTCCTTTTTTATAGAGATATGTAATGTAATTGTACATAATAATGTAAGAGGGAAGTTTCCGGAGGTCCATTTTCATGTTTTTATCTCTGCAAAGAGTAGAAGTCAGTAGACTTTAGTCAATAGACGGAGTAGAAAGACAAAAGCCCTTTAATCTCTTGAACAGTTGTGTGTGTATTTTGACCATTGCTGGTGTGTGGCGCTGTAACGCTGCTGTTGGTGGTGATGATGATGACGATAATGATGACGATGAAGATGCTGCTCTGCAGTTTGTGTATCTTTGTGTGTCTCCGCTCTGAGAGACAGGACAGTATTAACTTTCCCTCTGGGTCTTCTAGCTGATGCTTACAGTGATAATGCATAGTAATACATAATAATAACATTATTAATAATATTAATAAACACTGTACTCAATTTGATCGTGTGTCATCTGACTGGATTTCTAATGTGCGCTTTTATTGTGAAAGGGCAGGTTTGTATGTGCGCATGTGCGTATGTGTAAGAATGATCTATTTAATTGCATAATTTTGAAAAAAATTGCTATTCAGTTTCCTTTTTAAAGAACAGGAAAAATGTCAAACCCAGTGAAGCCATGGGATTATAACCATGTTGGCTCAGACTGCAGGTTCCAACATGTTCCATACTCAATGTCCATTTTTCCAGAAGATCGGGGGTCCCAACTTTTTCCCACCCCAGTCACTGTGGAAATATGGAGGGATTTTGTATGTAACAACATTGTGTTTTAAAGTGAACAGAGTAAGTGGCACTGCACTGCCAGTCTAGGCTGTGTCTGACTCTGTTGGTCCAGATCCAGGCTTTGCTCTTTTAACTGCACTGCTTTCTGTGAAGGTGTTTGGCTCCCCAATCACAGTATTTCATTCTCCCCTGAAGCACAGCTGAGAGGTTTTGATCATTTTTAGATTAATTACAATGCTTTTTTGGCAGAACGTGTGCAGCCTGGCATTATACATCAAGTGTAATTTCTCTCTCTCTCTCCCCTTCCATCCCTCTCGCTCTCTGTCTCTGTCTCTGTCTCCACTTTTCCAAGTAATTCACCAGTCATCAAGTGTATATATTGACAAAGAAATACCTAACTAGAACTGCACGGAAAGCAATATATCACTTCAGTTTCAAATCTTGACTACTATATTATCAGCAGTAGTACTATTGGTGCAATTCAGGGTGGGTGTATTGAACAGGAGTGCTTCTCTCATTGTCCCATATCTGAACTCATGTCTGAATCCAGAGGTCACACAGAGCCCATGTTTCTGCAGGCATTACTGGAATCGCAGAGCACTAATTACAGCTGCGGACTGCATAGATTTATTTAATGTGTGTTTTCTTTGTAATTGTGCATCAGTGAATAATTGAGTCAGGAGAAAGGCTCATTGTTTCTGCGTTTCACAGCTTTTAAACATTTGAAACATGTTCTCTGGGTTTCATTGTTGGTGAGTCAGTGCACAGGTAAAGAGGCAGGTGTAGTCCACAGAGCCCTGGAGCCTTATACATTGGTGCCCAGCACAGTGGGCGAATGACTGTGCTTCCTGTGTCTTTGACAGCAGTTTTGGGGCCATATAATTGGGCGAATGGGATTTTAAAATATGCTTCAGATGTGTTCATGGAGTTGCCAGAAAGTTCACGAGCTGCTTTATTTTTTCATGAGTCCCACTTTGATGGCAGTGTTTTGCGCGTGTCGTACTAGCCTCCCCTTGTCTCACTGTTCTCACTGCTCTGTGAATGTGGAATGGAGCCCCAGGTCATCTCCGCCCACAAGATCCCGTTCTGAGTGTCTTCCCTCTGGGGTCCGCACTCCCACCCCACCCCCACGCGCCCCCACGCCCCCAACCCTCTGCGTCGTCGTGGCAGCTTTGAAGTGCTCGGAGATGCCCCTGCTCCCTTCATCAAGGCCTGCCCGATCACAACCCGAGCTGTGCGCTGATTAAAGATGGGTCTTTAAAGCACGTGAGCCAGGCTGCCGCCGTACTGAGCCGCTCTGCGCCCCACTGGCACCCCGAGATCAGAGGATTCCCCTCTAAAGGGTCAGCTTCTCCTCTACATCTGCCTCAGTTTGGGCTTTATTCCCCTTTGAAAATGTGTTTATGAAGTGTGTGATGAGCCATATGTAAATGGCTTAGTGCTCTTTTCTAAATGATGGATGGATGGAAAGGTGGATGAGGGAAAAATGAAACAGCAAGAGACCCTCTTCCTGGCAGGGTCACATCACAGAGACTGTCTTCATAGCACACTCATGAGGTTTGTAGAAATATTGACTGCCTTTATAAAGCAGCATTTATTCAGCATTTTTTCTTTAGTGAAATAAATGGAGAATAAAATGGACAGATTTTTCTTAAATACCTATTTATAATTATTGGTGTTTCTGAGATTATGATCTCCTGTAGTGTGATTTTCTATTTGAAATTTATGTTGGAAATGTTAGAAGAATGTTCTTATGAATGCTTTATGCAAGATTTTATAAATGCTTATGTAGCCTCTCTTTCCCCTACAAGCAACATTTTACTATTTCTGGACCGTGTTATTCCAAATCTCTGTCTGGCATTAGTAAACTGCTGCAAACCTGTTTTTATATTTTAGCTCACATTGCACACTTGCTCAGAGAGGGTCAGACCTGTCAATATGTGCACTACCACATTGTGGGGGGAAAAAAAACACCAATCCTCTTTGTTGACAACCAGTGAAATGACTTAATAGCCTGGAGGAATTTGGACTGGGTTCACTTCCTGTCTGCTTTGTGTTACTCTCTGTGTCTACCAAAATGGGCGTTGAGCCATTAGCATTTATGCTAACCGAATGCAAACCTTCCTTGCATTCCCTGTGACTTAAAGCTAACGGCCTAGAGTTCACTAGACAATGTTTGACATGTCAGAATAATTGATGAAAGTATTTTGCAAAAGCAGAGGGCTGGCTTTTCTGCAATAAGAGCTGGGTAATTTCAGGGTGAAGCACAGGTTGTAATGTCACATAGCTACATGGGGATTCAGAACAGGCCACGATGCTGACTGTGGAAGATCCAGCCAGCCCTTTTAAGCTGGAGAGTGCATTTCACAGCCTCGTAGAGTCGTGGATTTACAGTGATTTAGGAGAAGGACATTTGTTAAATAGGGCCTGGGTGTTCTGCTGGCAAACGTTTATCACTGCTAATTCAAACAAATATGAATTGGCAGTACACACTTTAAGCACTGTTTAAATGACCGCAAGTAGAATGTTCAAGAAAATGCATTTTTATGTCTAAATATGGAGGTGAACTTTAGTTAGTGTAAACTTTTAAGAGTTATTTGTAGCATATTCAATTTATTTCAATAGAGGTGGGGAAAAAAGAGTTTGGCTGATTTAAGTAAAGTCCAACTAACTAGAAAAAAATGTCAAGTTGTGAAAGCATATCAAATATCCTTGCCTGGAAAATGAGAAAAATAGATAGATATAAAAAATATATATATTATTATAATACAAAATGATCACAGACCTGTAAACAATTATCTTGCTTTGTAAAAACACAAAATAAAATGAAGAGGGAAAAATGAATAATGAATGTACTGAATTCATTTTCCCCTCTTCTCCATTTTATTTTATAAAATCTAAAATTTTATAAAGATATGACAGAGCAGTTGAAATTGAACTGAACAGTTTGTGCCATTTCATACAATGCATGTGAATGTGCAGCGAGTGTGTATTTTCATATTCAGTTGGTATAGTCTGTTTTTTGACTCTTTTTTTTTACTCCTTACCATATAAATAATATGTATAATCTTCATACATGTTTGAACTGTCACATATACTTTGCTCATTCTGACCCTTAGGGAAGGTACCCTCGCAATGCATATATAGTGCTTTACATTGCTTTGCTATGTATAGCTTTATTATGCTATACAATGCTTTCATCGTGGCTTGATTCACATTGAAATGGGGCCAAGTGAAGGGGTAGTGTAGCTGCAAACATTAGCAGAGCTGCCTTTTGTCTTCGAGATTAGCCTCCAAGGGCTAGGACTTCATGCACTCTTAGACCCCACTGCAGACAGGAAGGCCTTCGGTTGGCTTCAAGGACAATCAAGGCATGAAATGTCAAGGGCACAATGGAATCTCATTGCTCATATGAAATCCAAAAGGTGATTACAGGATAGCTTCAGCCATGCTTTTTAAACTAGTGTTTATAATTTTTCCAACTTTTACACTGAACAGTTATACTTTCTGTTCCATTTTGAATGAGCGCCAAATGCTCACTTCAAAATTCCACACAACAGAGACAAAAGTACAACAGAGTCTGATATCCTCTTAAACATAAGGAGCAATGTGCTGTAATTATTAATGAAGAGTGAGGAAAAAAAGATCCAAGGAGGATGTGTTTAAAGAAGAAATCTTTTCAAAAAGCCCCCACCTTCAAACATGCTGGTCCTTAGTTCCACTCTTTTTAATATACATTTGGCTTTCAGTGTTCCCTTGGGTGGTAGAGGTCACCTCAGGGGTTTATTGTCATTAATACCGCAGCCAATGGTGTGAGACCTGAAAGACTCCAGATATCTCTGTTGCTTTTCTTAGTCACTTGTTTTCTTGTTTTAAGAATGTATTAAGTAAGTTTGGAAAAGAACCCAGCTCTCTAGCACATTACCCAGCTCATCAGAAAAAACGTTTCCTACGGTGTGTGTTTCATGTTCCACAAGTCTTACTTCACTCATTTATTAATGTCTCCACAATACAACCATTTTTAATTAGTACACACACATTGTTATAGATTGTACTTTAGCTGTAGCATAGTGATTGTAACAGGAACATTCAAGAGAATTTACATACAGAACACTCCATTCACTTCCAAAGACCCTTGTTGAACTGGTTATCAATTATGCATTGAGCAATTAAAATCCTAGCAAGGGTTTTACATTTTTGATAAGCTGTCATCTACAAACAGCAGTGAGAGAATTTGCAACTGAGAAACCAAAGGTGAAGCATCTGTTTCCAAAAAAAAAAAAAAAAATAAAACAGCTCTTAACTTTGTCAGTTTCCTGTCGGTAATTTGCTTCAATCCTACATTTTAATTGTGAAAATTTCACTCTTTTGAAATGATCTGGTTCAGTGGCCTCATGATTGCCAGTCATTATCTAAAGAGGTGGATTATGGGTAATGTGCCTGTGACTGGCATTCTATTCAGGAAGTGGGCTTGTACATTAAAGTTCCTGTTCCAGAACTAAAGCTAGCTTGGCTTTAACATGTGTTTGTTAGTGATATAATTCAATGTGCAATAATGCTTTTGGGTAAGTGTGTGGTTTGTGTGCATCAATGTCAAAATTAATACTGTTTACATAATATTCAAAATATTCATAGCATATTTTAAAGCCACAAGCCACTTATTCTAGCATGCACCATTTATGCTAGAATATTCATATTTATAATGCTAATTTTTGGTGAATGCAAACAGAAACCTTTGGAGCATTGGTTTCAGTTGGTAGCAAACTGTAGTTCCTCATTTTACCACTAGATGGTGAAACATCCAGCCATGCAATCTTGGTGGCTACTGAACATTTCATGCTCAGTTCTTGCTTAACCCGAACATCAATAGTTTTAATGCTCTGAAAATGTTTGAACTCAGCAGCAGAGTGCGGTCTGGACAGGACTGACATGGCTCCATCAGTTTGACACCAGTGCAGGGCAGTGAGCCTCAGGCCAGTGAATTCAATAAATACTGTAAACCCATCTGTAGTCATGTATGACAGTGTACATCCTTGATGATGGCAAAAGCTGAATACTGTAGCTTCAGTTATATTAGAGGAATTTATTATTTGTTACAGTGGGCACACCCCATACACACACACACACACACACACACACGCGCATACACACACATACACACACATACACACACTTACTCTTGGGGGGAGCCTATTAGGCTCCTGTTCTCCTGCAGATGTGTGAGAGGCCAAGCCCTGAAGTAACCGCCAAGCCTGGAGCTTTCCTCCTCCTCCCTGATGCTTCCCAGATGTTAAGGGCCAATGCAGACTTCTCTTTTAATTTCTCCCCCTCTCCCTGCCTCTCACTCATTCACTTGGTCTGGAGCTCTCAAGCTAGCAGTCTTGAGTCTAGAGTAACTGTCCTTCACTCATTCTCTTCTCTCCCTGTTTTCCTCATCCTGGATCAGCTGCTCTGTTGAAAGCAACCTGACATCTTTCGTTCTCTGTGTCCTGTCTTTAGCGTTCTGCTGCTGCATGTGTTCTGTGTTTCATTTATGTGTTTATTGTTGTGCGGCTGTCTGTCTTACGTGTTCCAGCTTTATCATTCTGCAGCCGGGTGTCCTATGCTTGAGTGTTAGCATGCTCCACATCTCATTTTTACTGTTTGTGTTCTGCACCTCATTGTGTTCAGTGGTCTGGATTCAGTGTTCTGCAGTTTTCTGTGTTCTATTTTCCAGTTGTTGTGTTCCATGTTCTGCAGCTCATTGTGTTCAGTGTTCTGGATTCAGTGTTCTGCAGTTTTCTGTGTTCTATTTTCCAGTTGTTGTGTTCCATGTTCTGCAGCTCTCTTGCCCAACAGAGGCAGTGAGAACTCTCTCTGACCCCTCTTTGGCCCTCCTGAGAAAACACTGACTGGAGACGGTGAGTTAATGAGGGAGCCACGCGCTGTCCAGGCCATTCACACCAGAGCGGAGTGAATGCTGCTTGTTTAAGCTTCGGGGGAGGCAATTTTCCTCATGTTGTGAATAAAATTGCAGGG
The DNA here is from genome assembly GCA_022829145.1 of Albula goreensis. Taxonomy (NCBI): domain Eukaryota; kingdom Metazoa; phylum Chordata; class Actinopteri; order Albuliformes; family Albulidae; genus Albula; species Albula goreensis. The sequence goes on from CM040765.1 coordinate 13,890,701, forward strand.
TAGGAAGAAATTGAAATATCGACAGAGGGATATAAAGACAATGCAATTTTATCACTTAGCTGAAAACCTTTCTGCTCAGTGAAAAGGCGTGAAACCTAAAATCCTCCCTCCTGAGTCTATAGGTCTAGAATGGGGCAGGGTGCTTATCGACACACCCATGTTTTCCTCCATCTGTTCCTCCTCACCGTTTCCTTGTGCACTTCAAGACCTCGCGTCACTGGAGGGATGGAATTTCTCAATAAAAAAAAGGGTAAAAAGTTGAGATGTTGCCAACAAACCACTTTCCTCTCCAATTTTCATTTCATCTCACAGCTATTTTATGGTTTGTTTTTTGTCGTAAGGTGAGACAGTGCTGAAAAGAAGTTCAGCTTTGATGCCATGCTTCAGTCCAGGATCTTCATCTGGTGCACACTGTAGGCTGATGGTGTGGGCTTCAAACTCTTGGTGATTGTGTGTTACAGCTGGCGCATATATTACTGTAAATAATGTAAAAGGCAAACTGAAAGAACATTTTTTATGTACGTGAAAAATTTCCCATATATTGGAAAACGAAATATTGAAATTTATGCATATGTAATATATAGTTTATTATGTATTCATATTTAAATCACACAAATGACAACTGCAAATCCCACTATAAATCAATCCTCAAACATCAGTGAGTCTACATGGCACTAATGCAAAACCCCAAATGGCGTTATTATCACGAAGACCGACAGCATAGTCAACAACCCTGCCGAGCCACACCTCCCACTTTTGAGCCTCACATTTCCTTTTTTTCATTGAAATGGCACGTAAGAGCTCCCAGCTGCAAGACCACAAACCAAAACACTGCTCACAAAAAGCTGCCATTACAAATATTAGTGTTGTGTCTTTCACCTGTATTATGTGACTGACTGGTTCAAGCATGCAGCAACACGTGAGATGCTTTTCCTTCCTTTTTGGTTGCTGGACTGTAGAGGCATTTTATCCAAGTTTGCTTGCAGTGTATCACACTTTGTTCTTTCAAAATGTATTTTTAAAGACCACTTGTGTACAAAATTTATTTCTTGTGTTTGTTGTGTGTTTAAAAAAAAATAATAAAAAAACAGCAAAAGTAATTATTATTCCTGTGTCAGGAATGTGTGAGTCTACAAGAATTTTGTGAATTTTTCCATGGTGATGAAGACTGGAGGAAGTATGATATTAATCATATCTATTTAAAATAATACCTCTGTGCCACCCACCTTTATCCTATGTAGGAATTATCATTATATCCCCATAATGCATAGGAATCAGGGTCTAATGATGGTGTAATGAACATGCTGGGAATGAATGTGGAAACATTGCCAGCAGTGCTACCTCACTGGCTGTCCAAGTATGAAATTCCACCAAACAGTTATCAAAGTCTCCAATCGCTCTGCAGATAGTTAAGTGATTAACTTACCTCAGAAGTACTGGGTACGAGTTTGTGCTCCTGCAGCATTGCTGCGATGTAAGCAACTCCAGCTGAATGTCTGGCACATGTGTGTTAGTTAAGCTGTGTTAGCTGACAGGGGCTCCTCCTGCAGTGTTTGAGTACTGTTTTATTCAGGGTATGGCTGCAAAACCAGGGTAGCTATGGTAACTGTTTTACTCATGTTGTAAGTAATGATTCCAAAATGGAGATGGCTCCCATTCCCCATGTGTATCCCTGAGCTTCTGCTGTGCTTCCAGGCCGAGATAGACCTCTGGGAGTAACCAGAATTGCAGCTGGTGTTGTTGGGCCAGTAGGGGGCAGTGTTGTGTCTGGATGTTGCAGATTTGATTAATTCAGCAATTCTCTCCTTCTGCACTTCTGCTCAATGTGCGGTGAGCATTCTGGCACAAAATACTGACATGCATCAGCCAGGTCACCTGTGAAATAAAAATGACTGAGCTGGTGTGTGCTTGGCACAGTAAGTCCACTCTTACAATTTCACAGGTATAATCTTACAATAATTTTACCCTCTGCTCATGTGATGGCTGACCCTGCTCCTGTGGATCTGCAGGGTCTGGTGGTTTTTGTTGTCACTCAATGTTTAATTCATCAATTTCCACATTTAAGTACACAATTAACTCAACCCTTAGACCAGGGTTAACCAGCCTGGCCTTAAACTGTTATGGTACTTAGGATTTATGGAACATAAAAGCCTCCCTTGTTATTTACACTTTGTGTTTTTTGCTGTAATGGCCTTGGATTTAGCTTAGGAGAAAGGCATCTGCCAAATGAATAACTGGAAATTGTCAATTGCATTACTGCATTCACACTCAAAGTTTCAGCTGGATATGTTACGATCTGATAATTGACGAGTAAAGTACTGATGATGTTTTGGAGGATAATTGTAATTGAAGGCTGTTGTCATGCCAGTGCTCTTAATGCAGCATAGTAAAGAACCGGGTAAAAGGTAACATTTACTCATAAATTTGTACTGCTCGGAATGTTAATTGCTCTGAATTCACACTGTTGTCAAGGAGCTGTTTTCATGCAGCCCAATGTTTTTCCAACTGTAAAAAAAACGCCTCAACTGTAAAAATGTATCCTTTGCTGGCATCGAGTCTGCTGCTGTTCTGTATGAAACTGTAAAAATATCTTTTTCTTTTTTTTGCATAGAAGTGGCTGCTGGCTGCTGTTGCCGTGGCTGGCTTGCAGTGTGTCCTCCATTCTGCTTTAATGCAGGCTGGAAGCCTCCGCAGTTTCACTGCACAGTTCCGCAGAGATGAGATTACTGCCAAATTAAGGGCTAAGCTGGAGGGGGGCGTTTTAGTTCATTTCTCCTTATGAGAATCCCTGTGTCATGCAGAAAAGCCAGCCGCTTTGGAGAGGTGTCACTTCAGTGCTTTTCTGGGGGTTCCTCTGATTCTGTCACAGAGCTCTCACATGCATGTGCACACAATAGAATGGACACAAACGCTCACACACATGCATACTCTCACATGCTCAAAGACACACATGCAGAAACACTCACAACACAGGCAGGTACACACATGCAGACGTATTGACATGAATGCAAAGATCACATGCACAGTCACTCAAAGACATATACATAAAGACATTACACAGGCACACATGCATAGAAACACACATGCATGATCTCATACGAACATGCACAGACACACTGCAGTATGCAGATGGAGGTGTATTGTTCCACAGCAGTGTTCTCTAGCAGCCTCTCACTCTGTTCTGTGACTGGCATCAACACTGAACTCTGCTCAGGTACTGTCTTATGTGCCAAAGTCACATTTCCCATTAAGACCCAGTTTAACCAGGCTTTTGGCTATTAGTCACATACCTCAGCCCTCCTGAGTTTCATAAATCCTTTCGCAGTATAAATATGTCATATTATTTGATGTGTATATTATGCTTTTATTTCCTGGGGCTCAAAGCAACTCTTAGAAGGAGCCAAACAAGCATTTCATACCAAACCACACACCACAACGCATATTAAACATTTTCCAAGAAGGCCAGAGAAAAACCATTGCCCTCCTGACAAAGGTCTTTCTGTGTTGAGAGGCCTGATTTGATTTGTGTTTCACACACCTGTCCGTGCTCTGCCGGAGCTGGGGCTGCCGACTCTGCGGTGCTGGAACTCTGGGTTTTTTCAGGGCTGCTGTTCCCGCTCGCAAGCCTCCAGATGACCCGTCAAGTCCAGTCAGTTTCCATGTGTAAAGCGGGCAAATCTGGTCAGTTTTAGTGTCAAGTGGTTGAGATTGGTCAGTTTTGGCTTCCAGCTGGCCTCCTGTGCCAGGCTTGTATCTTTCCGTGGTTAGCATGGCAAAAGGAAAGATAAACCCCACTCTTGGGACATAACCAAAACTTTCCGGTTACGTTAATCCAGTAAGGTCAGGTCTAATGAGTAGATGGTGCTTCAGTTCGGAAATACAGACACAAACTTTACTGGAAAGAGGCATACGTCAAATGCATCAGACATCTGCACTGCACCCATAACCAATGTCTAATGTCTGAGCTGCCATGTTCCTGGCAGGGTGATCGCTGTTAAAGTGCATGCTGTCCCCAGGAGGGTAAAACGAGAGTGTCTTGAGATGTGACCGTATGGTTTCCGAGTCTCATTCCTAATGAGGCTGTGGATCTGGTAAATTTCAATGCGAGGTGGCTGAGTCCAGTCAGTTTCATAAGCTCTTTTCGTACACCCTGAATAAAACACTGCACCATCAACCACTGTCATATTTAAGCCCATTTACAATAAATTACACTCCCTTAACAGCAGGGAGACAAAGCAATGAAATAAAATGTAAAAAATATTCAGCCCTGAAGTAAATCATTATCCACTTAAAAATTTCAGCAGAAATGCTGCAGCTAGGCATTAACCCCTGCATTGCTAGGTGAAATGCAGTGCACACACGGTCCAGTGTGTACTAAGCAGCGTAACTCTGGCATTGATTCCCCAATATTCATACTCATCAGGACAGGTGACAGCAAACACCCATCACAGGAAACAAATGCTGGTTTATGCATAATCACAACACAGATCATTTTCATGCATGACCTGCTTTTCATCTATGATGCTGAGGATGCAAGTAGAGGCAAATGGTGGTAGTGACAGTGAATTATTACATTATGTACACTGTGAACTTGAAAAGGTAGTTCAGTTCATTCAGTGGCCAGTGGCTAACATTCTCTACATTTAGCTTTAATTACACAGGGAAAGTCAAAGTGCTGATCTTGGAGGTGTTATGTGTCTCAGCCAAACAGAACTAATTCAAATTCAGGTACCTTGCTTATTTGAAGTGTTATTCTGTGTCCATCTGCTTCTAAACAGTCAAATAATGTAACTAAGATTTTTATTTTTCTTCTTCTCTTTTTTTTCTTGTGAAAAACTGTTGCCATGAATCATGTCAGCATTGGTTGAAATGAGCTTTAGCATCATTATAGCGGAAGCTCTTTGGGATCATGGAAGGCATAATATGAATGCAATCCATCATCATTAATCCATTGTCATTCCTAAGTCTTATCTTCAGAGCAGCTTCTGTCTCTCCACCAGTCTTTCAGTGCCTGCGGGCTGTTGTGCTGTAATTATTTTAGTGGGCCGTCAAACCTCAGAGGATGATGGCTAAATCGACTGTACACATTCATGTTACTCCCAGCATGCACTGCGGCAGCTAATGTATATTTTAGGCTGTGGAGGTATTTCAGGAGGGGCTGCTGTGACTGTGTCCTAACTCTACCCTGCATTATTTACACCACAACACCACATCCCCCTGCTTGACTCCTGGTTCCTCATTGCTCTGTGGTGCTTGTCATTTCCTGTCTCTTCCTGTTCCTGTGGCCGGTTGGAACTGGGCTGCATAGGAGAGTGTTTTCTTCATGTGAGTCCGATTCCCCCCATACATTATGATTATAGATACCGTTCGCTTGCTTAGTTGTTTCCCAGGGAGGATGTACAGGACTATGTTCTTAGGGTTATGCTTACAGGTGTTACTCAATTTCAGATGTGATTGGTTTAGCCAAGTCAATGACTTCATCTTTGATCCCCTCATTACTTGGCACATGGAACCTTATTCTCCCACTCTAGGCTTTCTAATATCTCCCATAAATGTTTCATAATGGATAAAGAGTTAAAAGGAATAAATTTGCTATCGCGACACATGCGGTCTTCAACTGTGTGATGGATTAAATTAAAATCCACGGTTACTATTCCTCCATCTCTCTGTGAAACAATGGAGAATGCAAGAGAGAGCTGGCTGCCTGGTATCTGAAGCTCCATTAGACAACATTAGCCTATGCCAAAGTGACATGTGTGTCATTGTGCTCATATCCTTTTTACATGACAAACAACCAATACCAAATATAAATACATTAATGTGTTATGGATTGTGTATTAGCATGTAAGACATGAAATGAGATAATAGGATGTAACAATAACTGTGGTGACAGGGTTCTCTGTTAACCTTTGGAAACAGCGTCGGTGGATTTCTTGGTGGTGATGCATTTGTGATGCTCTGCAGCTGGGGGGAAAAGCACCGTGTTGTGGTTTGAATTATGTATGTTGAAAAGGGAGGACTGTGCGTATATTTATCTGACATGAAGTCCTTTGGCCCAGAGCGGAACAGTACCCAAATCACTCTGCTGTGAAATTGCTTCAAGGCTATCCCAGAATCTACTCTGAATTCAGCTGTCAGCTAAATTAGTGTATTGACATGGGAGCACTGAATTGAAAATTTCACAGGCTGACCTGGGGCTGTAAATGACAGAACTCTCTGAGATTAAGAAGTGATCTGTTAGTTTCCCCCTTTTTTTCCTCACCCGAACTGAACCATGTTATAAACCCTAACATGAACCTCCCCCACACACGAACAGCGAAGCGAACAGCCATACATGTGACTCTCATTCACGTACTGACTACTGCTGTTGACTATACTTTGCTGTTTTTCCACATTGCAGACATGATACCAATCCCATAGCTCTTACAGCACTGAAGGCATGCAGAGTCTGTGTATGGCCTGCTCACAAACCTGCATGCACCCTGCTGACCAGGAGAGGTCACTACAGAGCAATCAGATTGATTGACTGGAGTTTAACCAGCCTACCCCCTATTTTTCCATTTTGAGGCCAAGTCAATACATCTGAATTGTGTAGTGTATTTGAAACATTGTGATCTTATTGGATCAAGCCAATGGCAAATGAGGCCTTGACTGTTACAGAGAGAAAACCAGATGAGCCAATTTTGTCATAAGCAGTAATTCTTTGTTATGGGGAGTAGCTTATGTCTCCTAAATTTTTATTTTAATCAATAATGGGCAAAAGTAAATGTAGTTCTTTATTGCAAAATACAAAATACTTCCTAAATAAATGTATGTTCAACCATAATCAAAATGATGTGGCAAAGATATAATTTAGGGGTGTCAAACTTCAGTCCTGAGGGTCATGGTGTCTGTGGATTTTCTTTCAAATAACAGCTTTGATTTTTATGTGTAGTGTGTGGAGTCTTTAGCCTAACATTGATTTAAGTTAATCAATGAAGCATTGAATCACAGCAAAAGCAGACAGATCACATGCCAATATTTCAGTATTTCAGATAAACAGATAAACACTTTGATTATCACAGCTTGCAGTTATGTGATTGCCTTCTGCTTTTTTACCCATGGTATTATGTAATTGCTAACTGACCATTAAATGGAACCATAATTTAAAAATGGAATGATTAGGGTAAATCCAAATCAAATGCAATCAAAGGTTACACCAATAAAACCAACCCATTTATCCCTTTCAGGACACATTTCCTTCATTGTTTAAACAAGCTCATAACTTCCCTCTTGACTGTCAAAGTGACAGGTTCCATGTTAACACAGATGGAAAGTTTGTGATTGACCTGGTTATTAATTAACAGGTGATCTACACTAAGACCAAGGTGCAGGCCATTGGACCCATCCTTCTCCTTGACAGATAGGCACACCTGGCTTCACAGGTATTCTGAGGGACCGTTTTCTGTGTTTTATGGCGGCTTGGTGTAATTGAGGGATGTTATTGATAAAGTTCTGGAGATAGAGGTGTACAGTGATGTTAAAATGCTTACACTGAGATCAAGTGAGCGGCATGCTCTTTGTAGGGGAGGCCTTGTGACCCTCGCACACAAAGCCTGGCCTTGTCACACAGTCTTGGGTGATCTCAAATAAGGAAACCATCATTTCTCCAGTGATGTAATCTCTGAAGTCCCGTGTCTCAGCCTTAGGGTGTTAGTTCAGATGTATTATGTGGATTTCATGAATGACTTTGAGTGTTCACCTTGGCCCCTAAATTGTGCATTGGTGTGATTTTTTTAGGATACATATTGCTGTGATCATTAAAAGTAATACCTGCGGTAACAAGTCGCATCACGATCAAACATTATAAATCATATTGTTGGTGTGCATTCACACATTTGCACTTCCCATGTATGCTTATCTGAAGTTTGATTAGCTGTGAGTAGATTACAGATCTGTTTAACTCCAGTTGAAGGTCTTACACTTTTCCCAGTTTGTAATTGAATATAGAACCTACTCTTGTCTTGAATCTACCTACCTGTGCATGATGGTATTTGAATTTTCTCTTTCAACTGGAATTCAGTCCAGTCACCGTTACTGTTTCTGCGAGGATACATTTAGAATGCCAGTGCATATGTGGACATTGCAAACAATCATAGATAAGCAGTAACAAAATGGATTACAAAATAGCAATGAATAACAAAGAAGGAAAGAACATTCGCTCCTAAATTACCTCATGCAGTACATGTCAACATATCCATAAATGTCCCATAAATGCTGTTTATTTTACCTCGCCCCCCACCCCCCCACTGCCTGCCTGCCTTCCTCCCTCTGCTATATTATCAGATTATCAGTGATTTATGCTGTCTCTACAGAAGGTGCAGGAGGGGACACAGGTAGACTGTGATGGCTGATACAGAGAGCTGCTGTATAGATGTATCTGAGTGATCTGTGAAACTGAGGTGTCTGATCTTCATAGAAATTGCTGGTGTAGGTGGAGGCTTTTGTCCCCTGGTCCTGAGTCTCAGGTCTTTGTGTTTTACGGTGGGTAAAAAGCAGAGGTTTGCATGCACATCAGCTCCTCTCCGATAGTACTGGACACCTTTATGCCAATGCCAAGGAGGGGCTGGACATTTGCTCAATTCCTGCAATGAGGGCAGAGGGAGGGGACAAAGACTCAGTGTGAATGGATGAGACATATGAATCTACCTTGTAAGAACCAGACACATGTATGTATTTGGTTTATACTTACGGCCCTTTTGGTTCACACTTAAGGCCATGCTTGATTCATCCTGTAGGTTGAAAGTAACGTTGCACAATGTTCCAATTCCACAAATTGACATGTCAGTCAAAAGTATTTTGGTTGTAAATGTCAATCTTCTGCCTTTAAGCAAACAAAAACTATGACTACAGGTATAACAGTGAACTATAAATCACCTGCTTGCCCACAGTGGAGGACATTTTACTGTTTTGCTTACAAATCGGCAATCAACTCCTGTATTTCCTACAGCTAGAGGCAGTACACTGAAATGACTGACGAGGAAGGTTCCGTCACTGACGATGTCTTCACTGAGAGTGACCTGACAATAAGATTAACACCATTGTTCATGCTAGCCATTATCATTGTACTGTAGACACCTTACATAAATTAATTTTAAACTATTTCTGTCATCTTTATCACAGTTAATCATTATCATTATTGTTCTCGGTCCAGACAGGCATTTATCTGAAGGTTAATTTTCATTTGCTGGAATATGATTTCTTAGGAAAAACTGTTTGAATGTAAAAGCAGGGTCCATTATGTAATTGTTCTTGAACATGTGCTGCAGAGCAGGTCATTAGACAGCACACTGAGGCTTTGCTGAGATGCAACATGAGAGATAAGCTGTTCATTTCCATTCATATCAAACAGTATTCATCAAGGATAAGACTAAAAGAGGCCATAAAAACAGGTCAGAGGAGACTCAGTCTGTTTTTGTAATGCCAAAGACAAGAGGCTATCCCATAAGTCAGTGCTGAGGCACACACTATTATGTTATGGCATAATTACATATATTTCATAATGCATAGACAGCATTTGAGTGTGAATCATTTGATCATTTTGAATCTGTATCTCCTGAGTTGTTCTGTGACTTTTTTATTTATATACTGTTGACATGTTCTGTGGATAGTTTAATAATTTACTGTCTCATAGTTCTGTTTCCCCTGTCGACACCACCTCTTCCACTTGCACCAATTATAAAGTCTTACACCCTCATTTTTCCCTTGGGATAGCAAAAAATAAATAGGAAAATAAATAAAATTCTGGCCAAAGTGGTCCTCGGGAACCATACGGACTGTCAACCAGTACAGGCCTATGAAACCAGGTGGGTCTGTAATCAGCCTCTTTAATTGATCTGTGAAGAAGTGAGTAACAACTCTTCAAAGATCAATTAATGACTGATTGTGTGGATCATGTGGCTCTCTAAGACGAGTTGAAAACCACTGCTATAGAAGCATATGCCATCCATAATCCTTACTAATATGTGCCATCTATTTTCCATATGGATATGTGCCATCCATTGTCCAAGCAGATATATGCTATCCATTGTAGGACTTTAAATTTATCAATGCTGGAATAGGCTGGACTTAAACATAAAAAATGCAGAGGATACACATTTGAATATTAGCTTTTTTCAGCACTGTATGGGTGTGGGCACTGGGCAGGCTGTTACCTAATAATGTTCAGGGGGAACAGTGTGGTTATAGTGGTTAGAGAATTGGACTGCAATCAGAGAGACTGTAGATTTGAATTATGGGTACATTGCTGTACGGCTTGAAGCGAGGTACTTGAATTGTTGAAATATAAGCTGGAAAAGGGCATGTACTAAACAAATAAAAATGCAGTTACTCAGTTGTGTAGTTGATGGCTCTCTTGGAAAGTTCTGGCTGGCAACAAAATGTTTTCTCCATTGAAAAGCTCTGGCAAACTGCAAGGTGTTTGCTCTAGTGAAAAACAGTGGTTGGCAGTAAGGTGTTCACTCAAGTGAAAAACTAAAGCTGGCTGCACGGTGATCACTCTAGTTTAAAAATTGTATCTGGCAGTGAGGCATTCAGTCGAGTGAAAAGCTGTAGCTTGCAGTAGTGACGGTAGAAAGAATGGAGACATAACAGGAGGAGCCACAATACATGGTCAATCATGGACTTGTTTGAACCAAGTGAAAGCTTTTTACCTTCACAGGAAAACACAAGAACTGGATGGAATCCCTGAGGGACTGCTGTTATATGTGTTGCTCCACACACAACATGCTTTCAATTAACTAGAGGAGGAGGGCTTGGATTGTCCATTTATGAATAACTCATATGAACATTTCATGAGATGGCATCCATGAGAAAATGAAATTCAAGGAAGGAATCTGGTTGGTGCATAGGTAAATTGACATTATAAAGTGTTATTGGCAATGCTGTCAGCAATACCTAGCAAAACCACACCCTACTGCAGACCAGTGAGTGCTTACTTGAATCTTACTGGTTGGTTCATGTTGAAAGTCACTGCAGTGCCACTTGCTGTTCGGTTGAGGAGATGGCTGGTTTCATCTCCAGGGTTCAGAGCAGAGAGGCTGTCATGTGTAGAGGAGGTCATTCGCCCTGAATGTGCCATCACTGGTATCTCTCAGGAGCGCAGATTGATTGGGCCTCTGCTCTTTTACAAGCTACAGAGCAAACATGCGCTACTTTCAGAGTGCCGATAACCTCCCGGGGTCACTCGATAGGGCCCTGTGGGAAAAAACTGCTCACTGGTGTTCCGAGTGAGAGTTTTATGGCTTTACGAGGACAGATGTGTAACCGTTGTGGAATTTTGTCTGTTTTGGACTGTCTCCCAGGCCAGTTCACACCAAAAGATAGCTCTCTTCTTCCCTGCAGCCATCTTGCTTTGGAGAAGCAAGTCACAGTAGGCAGAAACGATCCTTTGTTTCCCCGTAGCTGCAGAGATGCATGTGCTTCAGCATCAGTGTGCAAATCAGAGGGTCCTCACCCTGTTTGCCAGTTTTATACCCTCCCACTTTTTGAGACATGCCAACTCACTGGAGAGCTTGGAAGGTTATTTAAACAGACAACTGAAGCACAAACTACACCACTGCATGCGCTTGTTAAGATGCTATACTGACACACACTGCCTTCTGAGGGTCTGAGCAATGTCTAAGCTGCCATGTCTCTGGCATGGTAGTCACTGCTAGGGTGCACGCCATTCCAAGGCAATAAAGTTTGAGTATCTTGAGATATTCTGAGACATGACGCGCAGTTCCCAAAACTCAGAGGGCCTTGCTATTAGTTCCAAGCTAAATGGTGTTTCTTTGCTCCGATGGGTGCTGCTCTATGGAATCACATGCTCATGTCTTAAGGACCAAACACTCTACAGATGCACCACCACTACCCTGAACACTGTTAATCTACATAGGCCTGGATTTAGTCAACATTTGAGAATGATTAAATTCAAGTTTTGGGATTTCAGCGCTCATTAAAATTGAGTCACCAAACTATGTTTGAGGAAAAAAATGATGCATGCATATTCACAAGATAAGTCTTGATTGAATCCAGACCATAGTGGTTGTTCATATTATTGGTGCTGAGAAGCAAAAGCAGGGTTGTATGAGGCTAGTTAGGGACATCAGTGAGAGCTGCCTGATCTCATCTTCATTCAGCAGAAGTACCTCTAGAAGACGACTTTTCTCGACTGGCCACTTTGCGGCTCCCCAGTTGTTCAAAGGAGAGGTTTTAATTACTCAGTAACTTTAATAACTTGTAATCAGGCAAAATGTCTAATAGCAGGGGTCCAAAGGTCACTTCCTGTCTGGGGGCCACATTTTCATCATGCAGTTTATAAAGTTGCACGCTGGTAATTTGCTCGTATTGCACGCCCTTATCAGAGTCCTGATTCTGTTCTCATAATTTCCCCTCTATTTCTCATTCGAAAAACATTCCTGGTATGCTGTAATATGTACATCTTTAAAAGATGTACATATTAAATTAGTCTTTAAAAATAAAATCATTTGAATAGGTTCAAAGTTCGTTGTTTAGCAACCCACTGGGCACCTGTCCGTTAGTCTGGAAGGACGAATGTAAATTCTGCTACTTTTCAACACTCGAACGGTGAACACTTGACTACTGTACTGTAGGTTAATAAATAGCTTCATTAATCTGTGTGATGACCTGGCTTTACGGCTTCATTACAGCTTTATCTAGGTTCCCGAAAGGGGACGGGGGAGTTAAACTCTTTCAGGAATCAGACTGATATACTCTGACCGTTGGGTTTCAGAAAGGGCCTTCACTATGTAGTCTCAAGCAGGATACGCTAGGAATTGCATTTAATGAAAAGGGCTCAAATTGAAATGTTCCAAAGGATTCATATATCCTCTAAAAGACATGCATCATTCATTTGGTAAACATTGCTAGCCGTTGTTTTCTCTTTTGTTATTTATACCAATAAACTTCTCTCTTTTGCAATCAGTGATGTCCCTGATGTGATCACAAGGCCTGGTTTTCTTCAACCAGAGCGACATTCTGCTGAGATTTTGCATAAATATTTAGTGTGCAGGATATCCTAATGCACTAAACACCCTCTCCATCTGAATCACTGCATCTCAGATTGGTTTAATCATGAAATCCCACTTGCATGGTTCATGAAAAAAAATAATTACCAGAAGTTAGGTGTTTATTAAATATTTATTATCAATTTATGGCAATCAATTATTTAACTGTTTAATTATTTAGTTTACGTTTCTTGTCATTGTTCATTTGATTTGCAAAAGATATTCAAATCTTTGCAATGTTTCTGTTTTGTTGCAAATATGTAGTTTAGATATAATATACATATTTCAGCCCTTGCTATGACTGAACCAGTTCATTCCTGCATGTAACCTTGCACACACACACAACATTAACGTGCATGTTCTTTCCTGGCCATAGGCTTAATACCCTTTGCCTTTCACAATCGATATGTGCTCTAACAAAAAGGTGTAGCTGCTGCAATTAATCTGAATTGAGTGTAGGTAATAAGTAGGAGCTCAGCCAATCAATTAGACCAGTTAAAAGACTTGGTAAATCACAGGTTTGTTATCTGGATGATTGTGTCCCTTTCATTTCATCCTGGCTTTCAAACACTCAACACTGGTTGCCACATACAAACACATAAACACACAAATCAGTACATAGACTCAAACACATGAACAACTCAGACATGCATGCGGACATGTGTACAAAAACATACACATCTACACACATAAATGCACACAAAGAAATGTATAGATACACACAGCTGCACATGTAGACACATACAAACACATTCACATCTCATGCCCAGACTTAGTCATGCCCTTTCTCTCAAACAAAAGCACACAATCTCACACATATGCATACTGTCTCAAACACATGCTCTATTCTTCACAGACCCTTGAAATCACAGACTTGTTCCCAGTTGAATTCCCATAATTCCCTCTCACCTGACCAGGGTGTGGTAGCCGGGGGCCACAATCAGCCGCTGATAAAAGGGCTTTTATCCACGGATTCCTGAAAGGCCTTGTGGCAGCCCTTATCTGCACTCTGACGTAGGGCCCTGTCTGTGCAGAGGAAGGCCTGCTTTTTTCACCGCAGACGTGAGAAATAACAAGGTTTGTTGGATTTCCTGCACTGCTGATTAGATCGGGGTCTGATGCTGAGAAGCGCTTTCACAGGCCGGAGGCCTTCTCACCCAGGATCGACCCAGGCCTCGTGCCCGGCCCCTGGAAAGGCCCAAATGCAAATACACTCAGTCGCCGTGAAGAAAGGAAACCAGAGACCGTGCAGCCCTCCGAATTCCATTCCCCTGCAGTAAAGAGCGGCAAAAGGCTTTGCACGATTCAATCAAAGCAAATATGTTAAACGGCAGCCTCTGACGCAGCTTGTGATGCGGAGCGATCGCGTGAAAAAATGCGAGCTCAGCTGAATTTGTCCTTGATTTGAATTGCGATGTCCGAACAATTAAGGTTTGAAAGCATGCTTTAGAGGAAATCAAAGCCAGACTGACTGATAAAAACTTCATTTCCTGCCTCTCACTGACCACAGAATGCTGCCTGATGACTGAGACTGGGCCTAAAGACAACTACAGTAACTATTTCAGGGTGTCTGCATTGTGTTGCTCATTAATGTAATGGACACGTTCTTTTATGTGTTGAAACTTGTGCTTGAGCCCTTATTTTCATTTTTTTCACCATCTGTGCTGTGGTTTCTACAGTGTTGAGCTCACTGGTTGTGCTTGTGGATGTGTTTAAAATTTAACGCTGTGCCATTTTAATGCTTTAATTATTGAAGGACCTCACGGAGATACGTACATTATTTCTGACCTTTAGAAACATTGCAGAGCCCTTTATTCTCCAGCATTTAGCTACTGTGCACCCCTGTGAGGCTTAAGGTGATATGATGCAGACCATGGGGGGGTATTTAAGGCAGGGAAGGGGATGCAAACACCTGGCCTTTTGGGGAACATCACCCAAATAGATAGGAACAGTGGCCCCATGTCGCTCCCAACTCATAAAACAAAGTCAGCAGTGAAAGCAGACGCATATGCACACATACCCATCTGAACAAATGCACAGATACATAGGAAAAAAAGAAGGCTCCTTTTCTGTCGATTTACTCCCACTTAATTTGACAGTACAAGCAGCGTCAGAGCCGTCCCACAGTGCACCCTGGCAGATAACGCTTCTGTGCGGTTGCCGCTATCACACCTCGTCCCTGTCATCCTGCCGTGGGAAGGTTAATATAGGGTCACTGAGCCCTGAGCCTGCATGCTGACAGCATTAACCACATCCAAGAACTGCAACTATTGTATGGCTAACAGTTCACAGCAGCTGCAAACCCTGACAGAGTCTATTTAAGCTGCAGTGCTGTGCTTATTATTGACGATGATTATTATCATGTTAATAATAATAATAATAATAATTCCAGTGTGATTGAATGAAAAAATAACTCTGTTGTGCATTAGCCAATTCATTTTTGTGTCATCAAAAGAACATTTACTAGACACAAAAGCGCGAAAACTGTAACACCCCTGAGCAACAACTGTGCCGACTAAACAGTACCTCATATAGCGCAGTGCAGTCCTAGTCTAGTATGACCAATGATATATACGCTGATCAGCATCACTGGAATACTGTTACTGTATGGTGGCTTACAAATTAATATCTGAGATTTATCTTGCCTTTATATTTTATTAATAAGGGAAAATCTGAGCTACACAAATGAATGAAACCTTTTCCCCTATCCATATCACTTATATGTAGGGTTTGCCTTATCTTCTAATGTGATATGGGTTCTCTTGATTACTGTTAGTTTATATTAAAGTTTAATGCTGTAGAATTTAACATCTTATCAATGTAATTTATTTAACATTTGGTTGTAACTAAGAGTAAAAATGTAAACAAAGGCCATAAAGCCCGGTGAATCCCAGAGCATAAATAATGGTTTTCGTGGATCTTGGCTGAATTCAGTCCTGATGTCGAGATATATTGATCTCTGCAGGTTGTAAACCATTGTAACAAATGCATTGCACAATAGAGTTTTGCTGAAGACTTGGACTAATACTGAGAAAAAATGAGCTGCAATTGTATTGAACTGAATATGAATTTGCTTTTCCCCCGGAGGAAGAATTGCATTTCTCCTTGCAAGACCCCTGTGGATCAGGTTTGGATGTGTTTCTAGGGATGACTGTATTTGCTTAAATTAATTAATTTGCTTTAATTAATTTGTAATCTCCAGCTATAAATTTTGTTTTTATTTATGTATTTTCGCTGTTTCAGCTTAAACCCATTTGATTTAGTGAACAGAAAATAATATCTTTGTTTATGATTTCACACAATAGCGTTGACGTTATTAATGCAATAAATGACTGTTTGCTTTTGCTGCGTGTTAAAACCGCAGAACGTGTCTTTGATGTGCTCTGCGCTGGCAGTTTGAGGATGCTTTAATCAGTAACGGTCTCCCTGAAGCCCAGCACGCTGGCAGAAGTTTAAACTATTTCCGTCATCAAAAGGAAAGAGGGATTTTAGTTTGAACTTTAACACAATAGCCACACGTAAGACATGTATATGTTAATGCAAGCAGCGATGGGCTGTTGAGCTCCACTTGAGTGATGGTTACATGTTCACTTTCATTTCCATGGCAATCGCGTAAATATTTTCGGGCAAAAATCAAGGCCAGCGATTTGGAAAAACAGTTTTACACGTGAGGAAATAGAAACGACGTGTAAACAACGCTGAGTGGGTTCAGTGGACCGGAGCGATGTTTGAAACATCAGTTCTATTCTACTTGCTTAACGAAGGTGTTTTCAGCTGCAGTGACCTATTGATGGGGGAGTTTTATCGTAAAGTGTTATGGTTAGAAAACAAAGATCTACAGCCGTGTGATTAGAAGTCAGACACTTTAAACAATTCCCTTCATTTATAACGGGAGCTATAGCAACAACTTGACGCGCTCCGCTCTTTGTGTTGGCAACTGGGACAAACATTTTCAGCAGGAAGGCTCTGCAGCTTAAAAAAGCCTTTTACAAAGCCACATAAAAGTGAATTAAAGAATAAAGCAAGTCGCAATCCCGTTCTTTAATTTGATTAATGTGTGTGTGTGTGTGTGTGTGTGTGTGTGTGTGTGTGAGATGATTGCAGAGACTGGGAGGTCTAGTACAGTGCAGGTACAGAACAACCATCATTCACATTTGGCATCTCAATGTGGTATACCCCACAGTGTTGGGTCAAATGGGGCTGTCTTCTTTATCAGGTTATTCATTAATGTAATTTATTTATTTATCAAGGCATTTGTGTCCTACATTCAGTGCACATTCATTCCCACATATTCAGTGAACCACTAACATACTGCCTCTGGCTTTGAAGGCAATGCACTGAATACTGTGTAAGACTGTAGGGACATTAAATGATAGTACTGTACTCAAAGTGGTGACACGGTATTCAGTGTGTTCAGGTTAAAACTGGGTGTGATATTGGAAACGATTTGTATGAGGCTGTTGTTGATAACAGAATGTAGAGGAGACAAATGTAAACATATGCATAGCATGTAATCATGAGGTTCCATAGTGTTGAGGAATGATGTGTTTAGTTTATGCAGGTGCTAAGCACATTAGCTTTGTATCCCTTCAACAATTCCTCACCACAACAGTATCCTTGTAACTTACTCTCCTATTAAAGTCTAACGTCTCAAACAGCTGCATTTTGGCTTTACTCCAGTTCCCACACACGACACCTCGTCACTTAAATAAGGTGACATTTATTGTATTGGACATATCACTTATGCTGTAGCGTATTTACGATTTGTGTCTATTTCTAGTTTGGCAGCTTAACCTTTCATTAGTAGCATGTGCACTCTCTGGTCCTGGGAATGAATGTTGTTTGCCAGGTCTGTATCACAGTTGCTCATATAACTCATGTGGATGCAATTATGTTGTCTCGCATTGTAAGTCACTGTGGATAAGAGCGTCTGCGAAATGAATATAATGTAATTAAGGTAATGTATCCCCTGCAAGAGCATTTGAAGAAAAATGGACTAAATTAATGGTATTAGTTGGAGTTTTTTTCCAGTGTCATGCCTTCAGGCAGGATTTGAGCATTGCATTTCCAAAGTGTTTCTTTTCTCAGTGTGCTGGTGGGAGAGTGAAACTGCTGTTCCATTATGGGAATGTAAAGTGTTTAGCTGCAGGTATTCTCTCCTCTATGGTGAGGAGATGATGAAATAGTTCCTATGATGTCGCTTCCTCTCTGCTGAAACATGGATATCACCCACTGTAATGCTGGCAGTGAATACACCTGAATTTGCTTCAGCAAGTTGGAAATAGCTGGTATAATTCTGGATGTCACAGAACAGCAGAGAAAAAAGATGGAACAATCTGGAATAAGATGGAATGTCTGAAGATGTTATTGGAACACACTAGAATGTGGTAGAACATGCTGGAAAGCATTGAAATGATTTGGAACTCATTGGAATGCAGTTGGATGTGCTGGAATGCACTGTTTAGGATGTTTTCCATTCTATCCCTGGCAAAGCTTCAGTCCCACTTTCTACAATTCCAGAGTGGCTGCTGGGTGGCTCAACATGTTAATACATGGACCTGTCCTGGTCTTCTTGTGCACCTCTGCCCTTTGGACTGTGGTTTACATCAGCTTATTTGCACACAAAGTGTAGTTTCCCATTGCAATGGCTCATCTTGTGGACTGCAGGGTGAAAAGAAGGCGCGACTGGCAGAACGTGCTACATTGAGCATGTTTGGTTGTCTGCACCCTCTCAAATTAATTGAGGATTTTGCATCGATTTGACAAGCCTACAGTTGCAACTGGGATTATGTGAAATTAAAATGTGTTTGAAAAGAAAATTGTTTTTGTGAAAATTAATGAGAAGACAGGCTTGGGACTCGTTCTGGTTCTGACGGTTTTGGCTGCCACATCAGTTCTTTGTGTATCCATGGCGATTGGAACCAGAACCATATGAGTAACAGGTCTCTGCACTGATGAATATTTATGAGCACCTGCCTTCACCAGAGTTGTGTGGGTTCAAAAGTTTAAGGACAGAATGTTCGATGCGAGGAGCACAGAGACAGTGTGATGTCATAGTGCCTGGCTGATGTCTGATTGGAGGATCTGATTGGAGGGCTGGTAAAGTTCATGGGGGGACATGTGGATGTGCCGATGATGTTACTCAACTGCACATCTCCATATCCACCCATCCCATACAGACAGCCTGGCCCTCCCTCAACTCCCAGTGTGACAAAACACAAAACTGGAAAGCTATCTCTTGATGAGCTTTCCTTTCATATTTTACGTTTTTAGTAGCAGTTCACATATCATATCATGTCAGAGTTATAGTCTGTGCTCACTCATTCACATGCACTGCTATCTTCCAGTGTTCCTAAGGGTACAATAGGGATGATGAAACAGTCCTTTACCCATAATGCTCTTTGGTCATGGACGTCTGGCATTCAGTGTTACGTTTTTGACAGAGTATGAGCAGAAATGTAATGTATTTACCTACTTACATTCTCGCCAGTTCTCTCTTGAAAAAAGGTTCTTGACCTCCAGAGATATCCTAGTTAAAAAAATGTTGAATAAATAAACACACACGCCTGCACATATATACACACCCACACATTTCAGCATTTGCCTGTGTGAACGAAGCGTGTCATATGCTAAGATGCAAATTCTAAAATGTGTGTGCTTGTGTGCGAGAGAAAGATAGAGAGGCAAAGAGAGTGAAAGAGAGTTTGTATGTGTATGGACATCTGTATAATGATTAAGGGTTTGCCAGTTTTTCTTCCAATTTTTGTCACACTGTGAATTTCTGCAGGTATGAGACCATAAACTTGGACACTGTGAACTTAAGAAACTGGGCGCTGTGAGTTTTCCCCGAACTCAGTCTTGTGTTGTGTGACCAGAGGGAACTATGTTTGTCTAGGAAGTTGAAGACATCTGTTTCATAGGGGAAAGCAGGTTACATGGTCAAAATTTAAGGATCTCCAAAATGTGGCCACAAATCAATTGGCTGATAATTACTGATGAGTTTCATTATATTAGAGTGGTTTAGACCACCCGCACCCTGGCCACTGCACTAAACACTGTCCTGTCACAGTTGATACATTAGTTCATTCTATCACAACAGTTACATTAGAATGTTCTGTCACAGCTATGCCATTAGAATATTATACCACAGCTGTTGCATTAGGCTTCTGTATCATAGCATTACAACAGAGTGTTCTATCACAGAATTTCTGTATCAGAGCATTACAACAGAATGTTCTATCAGGCTGTACTGTCACATACACTTCAGGCACAGTGGGAAGTGCAGTTAAACTGGAGAGTCCCAGCCGAGGATGCTGCTCCTCTCTCACACTTGGCACTGCTAGCAGCCCTGACTGTTCCAAGCGGCTGTCACAGTTCTGGCTTGGGGGGCCTTTGGTTTCCTGTGCATGAACACCGAGGGGCGTCCACTGTCCGGCACAGTCCAGCGCATCACAGGATAGGCAGAGAGCGGGAGCACTCTCTCAGGGCGAGCTCACTGGAGACCACAAGGAGATGTACATGTTGTCCAGCAAATACGAAACCAGCTGTATATCCCAAGGTTTATTTTTCTCCTCATACACACACACATACGCATGCATGCACACACATCTCCCTCTCTTATTCACACACACAAACCTCTCTCTCAGATTGAAATAGCTTAATAGACATAATGTGAGAATTGTTATGTTGCCAAATCAAAAACACATTTGTCAATATAACACAAAATCATGTGATTGAGAATAACAGAAATTAACTAATGATTTAATAAGATTCAAAACTAATTATTCTAATAAGACAAATAATAGTAAGTTAATACTTTGTAATACACAATAACTTTATCATCTCTTTTTCTCTCTCACACATGAATGCACACACCATCTCTCTTACACACACATACACATGCATATGCATACATAAGCATCTACAAGCACACATTTTACAAAATGTACTGGGCTGACATTTAACAAAAAAAGCAATGTGTAAAAACTGGTTCTAGTGTTCATATTCAAAAAAGGGCAAAGCTCATTGCAGTTGGATTGAGCCTTGGTGTGATTAGTTTAATTACAATTTCTGTTTTTGGGGATGCTTAGAGGTATAGGGCAGAAATACTTAATGAGCTGGCATGGAAATAAAAGAGAACACTGGACTGTTCTGAGAAATTCCTTTTGATGTTGGTCACATGACTAACACTAGTCATGCTGATGCCTGGAAGCCTGGGTAGAAGGCCTTTTCC
Source organism: Albula goreensis (assembly GCA_022829145.1). Classification (NCBI taxonomy): domain Eukaryota; kingdom Metazoa; phylum Chordata; class Actinopteri; order Albuliformes; family Albulidae; genus Albula; species Albula goreensis. The sequence goes on from CM040765.1 coordinate 13,911,983, forward strand.
TAGGCATTTCCTGCTCTATGATTGGAGGTTGACCTCTTACACATGCCCACAGCAAAAGCTATGGCATACACAGGCATTGCATTTGTCATTACACATGTACATGTAAAGTGTCTGAGAGTATGAGTGCTGAACTCTGGTCAGGTTTACTTTGACAATAACCAAACCTTGTTTATTATTAGTCAATAGACCAAACTGATCCTGGCCCACCATTCCTCATCTGAGATGCTTTATGTATTTGGGCTCATGATATAACCATGTGATGTAGGGATGCAGGTTTCCTTTTGGTCGTAGGGATCTTGACCTGATCAGGATGTAGTAATGTATTTACTCATGGGTCTGCTCCACCCCTGTAGCCTGATCACACTCTCTCTCACCTCAACTTCAGAATGCCCCCGACCCCCACCTCCCAAAAGCCTTTTGGGCTGGAAGCCTGGGTTTTCCAGACGTTCCCGGCCTGACGGCAGCCAGGGCCTAATCCTTCCTGGATGCTGTGGCTCACACCTCGGCCAGCCGTTTAATCAGCTGAGCAAACATAGCTCAAACTGCGGCCCGTGTTTTCCGCTTTATTTCACCGAGGAGAGCTCTGAGCCGCTCTCTGTCTCACTCACTCGCCCTCTCAATTCAATTCAGTCTAATTGGCTTTATTGGCATGGAAAGAATATACTTACATTGACAAATTGCTTTCATAACAGAAAAAATCAAATAAGCAGTAAGAGAGTTTCAGTTTCTGTGGCTGATGAGAAACAGTGAAAAAAGAAACCCTTTGATATACGAGGCTAACTGTGAGGCTTTTTTTCAAATCTTTTTATCAGTCTCTCTCTCTCCTCCTTTTCATTCAGGTGAAATGTTAAGTGCGTGTTAATCATTTTTATTTGCATGGTCTTGCAAATGCAGTACTCAAACAGGGAAAAGTATACAGAGATAGAGGTAAAATAGAGAAATATTTACGTTAAACATTATCAATCTCCCTGTCTCAAACTCTTCCTCCTTTGTTAAAATGGAGCCCCTTTGCCTGCCCCCTTCTCCCTGAGTTCTGGAAAGACCTGAGCGAGCCCAAGGACACGCCTTCATCGACACGTCTGTTTGTATGTGAGAACGTGGAGGATGCCGAGCCCAGGGGTGAAGCGGCGCAGTTGGCTGTCTTGGCCTTCGTCCCGCGCTCTGAATACGGTATGAAAGCTGATCTTTGTGCATTGCTGCTGCTGTCCACAGAGATTGATGCGTTATGTATTTCCCTCAAGAAAATACAGAGCAATTACTCCCTGCTGCCCAGTGTGTCGAAATATGACGTGCGACCGTATTTCGCTCGCTCGATATCCCTCTTGCCCCAGCTATGATATTTACTGTGTTTGTGTAAGCTAATAAATAATTACTACTGTCGGCTTTTTTCCCTGATAACTGGTGTTATCTCTCCAGCATCTATTAAATATTTTTGTTGGCACTTCTGTGAGTCGGATTGGGCAAGAGCGTCTGCTAAATGTAAATGTTGATGTCCTTGATGTAACTGTGGATTCAGTAGATGTCAAATGTGTGAAGGAAGCCTTCCATTCAGCTTAATTTTGTTGAGAAGCAAGTACCACACATCTATAAATTCACCTCTGTTTTCCTTCCTCATGGAGTAGAAAACAGGACAGCATTTCTCATTTCAACAAAAAGGACAGCTTTTTGCTTCAATTTAATCAAAGTGAATGTAAATTTGAATCTTCCCATAAATAAATAAATGCATACATGGTCCTGCAAAGTGAATAGTGCTGAGAGGAGTGAATGTGAAATTGTTTAAGTGTATATTGAATGATTAGCAGGGTAGTCAGCACAATGTTGCATTGACTTTTGTAAGGCCTGTAAATTGCAGCTTATTTTACAACTGCTAATTGCTCTGTTTCTTGGTAGTTTGGAAGTTAGAGGTACAAATTTTCCCATCTTCTATAAGTGCATAAAATCAGTGACTCCTTGCTAAAATTTTGTCTTACATTATTCATCTAAGAAGGTGACACCACCAGTGAGTTTTCTCTCTTAAGACCACATCATATTTCCTTCTCATATGAAATCCTCATTCCTTTTCTCTTTAATTTTTCTTCAGGAAATTCTGATCTAAAGATGCATGGCTTGTCAGCATCACTGAGGATTCTGGGTAAAATGGTTTTTCTGGGTGACAGAACAGAGGATGCTGGTTAAGATAATGTTGATGGGCTGTAGCACTAAGAATGTTGGATGAGATGATGTTGCTCGGCAACAGCACCAAGGATGCTGAGAGAGACGATGTTGCTTAGCAATAGAGACAACGTTGCTGAGCAACAGCACTGAAAATGCTTGGTGAGTCGATGGTACTAGACAGCAGCACTGAGGATGCTGGGAAAGAGGATATCGCTGAGACAGATTTGGTCTTTGTTGTGATTAATAGGTTTCATGCATTTTCTGGGACAATAACAGGTTTTGCAGAAGAACACAGCAAAGTGAATTCACTGAACTGTGTTGACTGCTTTACCAACCAACTCGAGACTCACTCTTCCTGAGGTGCATTCTCTGTACTTTGGCTACCAATAATTTGTGGTGGATTGTTAGTAGAACTGACCTGAACTAGGCTTAGGTTAGTATGTTTTATTTTGTTGGTAAGCTCAAAGCAATTTGAGTCATAACTTTTGCAGGGTTTTCAAACAAAGGAAATTTCAGTTCCTTTGTTTCCACAGTGTTCTCATTACATAGAGAATCTTCCAAATGTCTGTGGTCAATGAGGAGTTAATTTCAGTTCAATTGAAATGAGTGAATACAAGAATAAAGAATATAAATATTAGAAATAAATATTTTATTATTTTATATGAAGCATAATCATAATTTTTTAAAATCTTGCAAAGCTGAATGTTTAATGTTCTTGCATAAATATATAAAACACATACAAATAAACATTTTTCATGAGAATATTCAAAAGAGTTTCTTCTAATGTTTTATCCTCCATTGCTTTCTCTCTGTATCTGTCTTCCTCCTCTCTTTCTGTTCTTTCTCTCTATGTCTCTCTTTTCCTCCTTCCTTCTTCTGTTTATAATTGTAAGGGCTTAAAAGCACAATCCATTTTAAATGTAAGTGAATGATTATGTTTCAGAATTTGTTTAACAGTTAGTATAACCATCTATCAGCTGTTTGCTGAGAGCAGAGACTGCTCTTTGAAATATGGGGTGATCCATCCTGCCTGAGTAAGTCAGGATTTTAAGGGTGCAAACTCTGAGGGCTCCTGAACTTGTCCTTCCATCCTTTGATGGAGTTTTGAGTCACACATTTGCTTATTAAAACCAGTGCAGGCAATCCTCAAATCATTTATCTGTTGGTCCAAGCACTCTACACAATGGTCACAATATTGTTAAAGTTTATGCTAAATCCTTTGATAAATTTATCCCACATGCTTCACAACTATTGCAGATGCAAACATTGTTATGTGTATGTTTTTGACTGTATATGTGCGCATGAGTTTGTGGGGTATGTCTGCATGTGAATACATGAGTTCTTGTGCGTATATTAAGTGTTTGTGTGTGTTTGTATATTTCTTTGTACTGCTGTGCATTCATATACTGTATATTGTATGCTTGTGTGTGAGTGCAAGCATGTTTACTAGTGTGTGCCTGGGTTTTGTGTGTGTGCGTGCGTGCGTGCGTTTATATGTAAGCAACGGATGCATGCATGTGTGCATGTGTGCTGTGCGTGTCTATGAAAAATGTGTAAAATGCGAGGTGGAATTGTGGAGACTAGCAGCATGTACTGTACTGTTTGCAACCAATGAAACATTGATGTAGCCTCCATCAGCAGTCCCGAATGCACCATCACTGTGAGCTCTGTCAGATGAATATTTAAATGACTTCTCCCCTGGCACAGGAAAAAAAGCTCAATCAAAGGCTTTTTTATCCACCTTGATGGTATTCTAAGAAAGATGAGCCACAGAACCACATACAGGAAGTGGAATGCACAGATGAAGAGATGAATAATGAAATATCTACACTAACGAGCTCAGCTTGGTGACGACACCTTCATTTATAACACTTCACAACAGACATTGCAGTTTTATCCCTTTATCCATCTGGATGTTTTCACTGAAGCAGATCAGGTTGAATGAGGTGCTTACGGGTAGGGTGGCTGTGCCCCTCCTTGGAATCAACCCTGCAACCTTCTGTCACACACAAAGCAGCATATGGTTATTTCTGTCTGTTTACAATGTTATCAGGGTGTCAACATCAATAACTTTTATGTTTACATTTCACAGCAGATGTTGCCTTTTCCCCTTGGCTTTGTTATCAGTATTTATGATTATGGCCAGTTCATTAAGAATCATATTTAAGTCAAACTAAAATGTTGGCACAAGTTTCAAACATCAAAGGTGCTTTCGACTCTTTTCTGTTCCAGCTTCTTGTGTGTTTTCATGTTCCTCTTTTTTGCCATTCAAATTGAACTATTATTAGGTCTTGAACTCTGTGGGTAGGAGTGAGTTGGTCACACCACAGCTTTGCACAGTTATTCCTTTATTCAGGTTTTGCATGACACAAAGTTGGTGCCATGAAAAAAGGCTTCTGAGGACAATGGTAACATGAGGACCTGCATCATGTTTAATCTACGTGGCCTTGATATGTGTGAGTCAAACTCTGTTTTCACCATGTCTTGACAATGATCCCAGAGCAAAATATAGTAAACTTGCAGAGGCAAATGGTGTGCACAGGACTATTCATTTCCTTTACACTATTTAGTTATTGTTGTCTGCACTATGTTCATGAGAGAATGTGAAGATGAGTATGTGTTTTAACATAGTTTTAATGCATATAGTTACTGTGAATTTCAGTTTCTTTGCATATATGTGAAACACTGCTCTAAAAGCACAGAGACCACAGCGAGTGCTGAATACCAACTGGCAGTAAAACACCAGTAATAAACCAAATGGCCTTCTGTGGTAGACTGAAATTATCTATGGCTGTGATTTTATTCGTAAACTAAGTGCAGTGAACTGTAATGGCATATTGGATAATTGCATATTCCTCTTTATTGCATAGCACAAAGCTGGTCCCTTTTGAATCTCTGTGGTTTTGCTGTTTCTTTTTTTTCCTCCACATAAGAAAATTCCAGTTGTTTATACCTAGAAAATTCATTAGCATTGGGTCCATCTCAGTCTAGCAGATTTGTTGAGGGTGCCGGTCTTGAAGAAAGATGTAAGGAGAGTTTGCTAATGAAAAGAAGGTGGCCATGATAAGAGTGGGGGAAAGAGGACAGGGATGCATTTTCCAGCAGTGTAGTAGACTTGCCTGGGTTATAAAAATAGCAGTGCAGTGTTATGAATAAGGAACATGGTTTGTACTGCAGAGGTTGCAGGCTCGAGTCCCAGATGGTGTTTGGTAGCTGTACCCCTGAGTTAAGTACTTAATCTGAATTGCCTCTGTAAAAATTTGATGCAGAGTATGTAAAAATTTTAGCACATCCAAATTGCCTGGATGTTAACCAAAGAAATGATACATTATACATTTGAAGGGGGTGCATTTTCACTTGAAATAGGGATATACATGATGTCTAGTTAAGTTCAAATGTCACAATAATCCAATGCAAATCCAGTTATCAGAAGCCTACAGTAACACATAAAAGACTATTTATTAAATCCTGAGATTGATTGTGTGATTATTATGATTTTTGTGGTCAGGATTCCATTCTCCACATTAGCATTCTAGAATGGGTTTATTTAGCATGTATATTTGTGAAATCAACTGGATTGAAATTGAATTAAATAATTAATTTTCTTACCACATGGACATAACCAGGTAAACCGACATTACTTTTCTATTTCATATTTCCCGTTTGAGTTTGTTCTCTCAAGCAGATTAGGTTAAGCAAGCAGTTGCTGTGACCCACCTTGGAATTAACCCTGCAACCTGCACCACACAAAGCAGTGGATTGCTGTCTGTTCAACAAAATGTCTCCGCCACTGAACTTTACCGACTTCCTCATGTTAAATAATTCACTGTATTGTTTATTATCCATGTATATTATGTATCTAAAATTATATAAATAATAAATTTAGATATATAAATCTAAATTAAGCACTCACGAAGGCGCTGAAGATTTACATTGTCCAGACATAAGAGATAAAACAAAAACTTCAAAAGGTTATTGAAATTAGTACAAATAAACAGTGGATATGATGCAAGCACTTTCTTTACGTGGATGGAAGAAACGTATTCGAGAATTCCACGTTTTGCTATCAAGGTAAATGTTTATTATGCGCAGACTGCTTTTTACCAGGTATTCTGAAGTTTGTAATCAAAAACTCCATTAGGCTGAGATGCAAGCATGCTTAAATATACCACTAATATATGCGCACGTGTAACAGAAGTCGAATTGTTTAACAACAACTGTGAGGCAGTTGTGTTTACGCTGTATATACCTGCATGGAACACATCCGAGGAGCACATTACTACTGTCCACCCAGTGTCACGCCTGATGGCAAATATAAACACTCCCGCCCTTTTTTCACCGTCATATTCAACCTCACCGAGTTCAGCGCATCGTTGTTGGATTTATAGTTTTACTAAGTGTGTAGCGGGACCTCGGGATATTTCATCCTGGTAAAAAAAGGAGAAGGAAATCTTCAAAAAACTATGCCCGGCCAGCGCGTGGCTACATTTTCAAGCGATCTAGAATGGCGCTCGTACATTTTCAAGAAAAAAGCCTTGGATGATTAGGGAAAAAGTGAATGACGAGGGGGGAAATAAGAAGGGAAATTCGCTGGAACATGGAACAGGACAAAGGGCCGAGTAGAGCGAGAGAGTGAGTCTGTTATGTGAACTACAGAGATGGCCTAGATCTGTAAAACATAAGGAGTTAGTCCATCACTCTGGTGCACTGGGGTCTACTTAGAAGGTGTATTTAATTATATGGGTTTGTGATAATGAATAATGAAACAAGTATGTATTTTAAGAACTTTTTTCTATTGTGTAATTTTCAGTTACTTTTTAAAATCAATATATCGTTTTAGGGATGATGCTCTTTTGTACCTCTGATAGTGTTTATCCTGAGGATTGATTTAGATTATGGCTTCATAACGCTGTGTGGAAGAGAAGTGCACACTTTTGTTCATATGCTACAATGTCAACTCTTTGAATTATGGCGATGACCGCAGAATCTGACTGTAGCAGCGGCAGCAGCGGTGTATCGCAAAGAAGAAATGAAAAACGCCTCAGGGCTCCTGATCGCAATGGTAACGTGAAAACGTGCCTCACGTCTTTGTCTCAGGACCTCGACTTCGGAGCGCTGGTGCAGCTAACCCTGGATAAAATACGGAGCTCCGAGAGACTGTCGTCCGCTGTGTTTGTGGGGTCGCTCTCGGTCTTTCTCGCTCTGGTGGTTAAATTTGTGAACTGGGAATTTGAGCGTAGCAGCAGCAGCAGCGGCAGGAGCAATAATACACAGTCCGACTCTCCTGTCTATTTCGCATGCAGCTGCGCGGGGGAGCTATTGCTAACTTGGTGGCATCTGGTTTCTACAATCTTCACCCTCCTTTGTGCCTTCTTCTGGGTCGGCTTGCATCTCATCCGCTGTGGAGTCCTGATTCAAACTGTCTTTTTCCTGCTGACCGCGTGCCATCTGGGTGAAGCAGTGGCACAGTCGCTCCTACGCGAGGCGGAGGAGAAGCAGTTGCTCTCTTTCACGGCGACAGTGGTGGTGCTCGCGTGCCTGGCGAGCGGCGCACTGATGGTGGTGAAGCTTGAGCACGGGATCTCCATCATCGTCTTCATCAGCGTCGTCCGGACGATCTCCATAATTTCCCTGAACAAAGTACGGGCTAGCTGGAGACCCTACTTGGCGTACGTGGTCGGTGTGCTGGGGATTTTGTTAGCGAGGTATGCTGACAAGCTGCTGCCGAACCAAGGGGTACACGGGGAGGGTTGTACCTCCGTGACAGAGGCAAAGGAAGATATCCCTGTGTTTAAAAGGCGAAGGAGGTCCAGCTCTGTAATATCCTCAGACATGGCACACAGTCAATCTACCAGCAAGTCGCGCCGGCGGACCTCTCTCCCGTGCATTCAAAGAGACCAAGTGAGTTTATTTTGTCTTTCTCATTTAGGTATTTACATGTCCGATTTTGTGGTTAGTCGTGGCATTTTAGAATCTCCCTGAGTGTCTGATTTGGGGGTTGTCCGGCATGAGCTGCCTCAGCAACAAAGTGTGAATGTACCAACACGAGAGCTGGAATTCAAAATTTTGCATTGCTGTTGTTGTAATTCTGTTGTTCTGAAATGTCTAATCTTGTGAGCTCCGTAATTGCTTAGGTGGTATCGCTGGCGCTGGAGTTTTATGGACAGATTATTTAAGACCTAAAAATTAAATTAAACTGTATCCTACATAAATTGGAATATTTTAGTCTCTGCAGGTTTACTGCGTTTTAAAAAATTTATATTTCTCCTTTCTGCTCTAAAGCTTTCAGTATGAGCGTTCCCAGATTTTATTCGTGTGTGTGGAGTTCATAACTACTCGAATTTCGTGTCTCATCAGAATCATTTCGCAGCAGTTTTTCCAGGGCATTATCTTAAGATGTGATTTCTGATTTGCTTAAGCGACACTGTATTTGCAAACACTTGAAGTGCAAGCCTGTTTGCAGCCCATGTTTTCAAAATAATTATTTAAAAGATTCCAGCATCAGCACTTCAAAACAGGGTCCCTTACTGCATCGTATATGATGACGTACTTTCCCGTCACTTCTAAAGGTAGCCCCTCTCTGATACAGTGTGCGCAAGCCAAGGAATGTCTCTGTTTACGACCACTTTAAGTTGAATATAGACATAAATATAGACATCGCTATACCTCAAATTTTATTTTATTTTTTTCGCATAACAAAAGCCCTGCATCGATTTGATTTTGCAGATAGTATAGGCTCAGGATTTTAAAAATGTACTATTGTTATTTTATTAAATTATACGTATTTTTTTATTGTGGTCAAAGGATGCGCTTTTTTATTCGAAACCTTTTAATCTTTTAGCAAATAATTAATGTCCAAACCCTCATAGCATGTACAGAGATTACATTTAACACAGTTATATAACCTGAATGAAATTCACCTTGAACTATGGATTTCTGGTTGTGATGGGGTACGTGTACTTTGTTCCTCAGTCTATTTTTATTGTTCCATATAGGTTCCTTGTGAGTTACAGTGGGGTAGTTGCACAGCTTATGCTAATTAAACACCTTTTATGCAGAGTACAGAGTAACCTTATATTTCACGAGTTTTAACTACTATTGGTCGGCGTTGATAACTCGGACACCTTATGTAGCGTCATCCTTTGTTTACTTGCTTGGTTTTTTTCTAAGATACAGTAAAATAGTTTCACTGTGGCTGTCATTTTGTATTGTTATAGTACTACGAAGTGTAAAAACTGGCATTGGTTCAGGAGCTGATTCTTTGTAGCTATATGCAATAAACACGGAAGCTTCCCCTATTCAAATGGCAAAATGATCTTGGTGACCAGCTAAGTGGCAAGTCCATCAAAGTAGATTTATTGCAGCCCCTTGCGAAAGCAGTCGCCACGGTGACTAGCTCTCCAGAAAAACTGATTTTCTCATTGGAGTTGTGCACATATGAGGGTCTTGGTTTTCCGTATCTGGTCATTTAAAACGCTACTGCACTTCAGTTTCGTTACGAAGCAAGCACCACCTATCTCACATTCGCACCCTTTAACTACGATTAGCATAAATGTGGAGTTTTAATTGATCACCATGTAAAATGTCCTATTTGCCTAAAACCTCTGGTCAGATACCCACTGAAATCTCAAATGTTGCTTTAGTTTAACTCACTCTCAGTCATACTTCTTTTCAGCAATCCTTTGACAGTTTATGACATAATTAATGTATAACTTCTCATGAATCGATAACAGTTTAGCGGCCGACACATTTTCCATCAGCAAGTGGATAATATAGGATTTGGTACATATTTTATTCATAACGTGTGAATTACATCACAGCTTTGCAAGATAAACAGATCAGCAACATAACACATTTTGACGACTCAAAGTATGCCACAATTTCTGGAAACAAGGGTACACTGTTGTCTCAAAAAACTGTCAGAATGTGCGATTATGTTTATTGTCTTGGGCCCATGATATTTTCCCCCTGTTTGAAGAGAAGCTGTGCAGCTGAGATTATTGGCCGTTTGGTTCAACTCAACAGCATCCGTCTAACATTCTTCCGAGCATGCGCCCTCTACTGACAGACATTCAGTATTACAGGTTCTGGGACGACAAGTCAAATCCATTCATAAATTTTGAAGTTCATCCGCGGGATTATAACGGATAACTATACGAATTGCCTCTAATGGAAAGACAACATATAACGATGAAATCTCGGCAGTGCAGTATTAGAATAGTGATAGTATGTACAGTTGATGCTTGTGTCACAGGGTGTAATAGGTTGAGAATTTTTCTCCAAAAAGTGTTCCCGCGTTTGTTCTGGAATGTCACAATGTGGGACATGCCTTCCAGAATGTTCGAGAGAGAACTGTGGGTTCCACAGTATTACAGCGAGGGGCATGTGGGTTGGATATGGTCATTTCTGGCAGTTAATGAGGTCCTACAAGCTTTTCAAAAGAACACCATATTTCATAATTTAGTGGGGATGGTGCTGTACAAATGGTCTAAACTTCAGCCAGTTACCTCTTTTTCTCATTAAGACAGCTGATAAACATCCTGACTGGAATGATTGATTCCAGATTAAGTGAGATTTGCGGTCAATGTGATCAGGGTCTCTGGACAATGCACCAGAACCAAAAGAAGAAAACAGTAAGCTTTATCTCACTGTCACAAGAGGAGGAATGTCCCCTTATTTAATGGCTATTTCTAAAACAAATTATAATCTTGTCTGTTTTAACTGACTGAAGGGGGAATATATGCCACGGAACAATTCTTCTTGTAATGTTTTGTGTTATCTTGTTCAGCTTTGAAACTCTTTGTTTTTCTTGTGTGTGAAATACAGCTCATCCAATAATGTTCCATGGCAATTTGTCTCACTCTCTATTGTGTTAGGGGTGTGTCTAATATAAATGGGATGGATAATGCTGGATTGGGTCACTTATTAATAACTTCTCATACCTAACATGCTCCCTCTTTTAGACATATGGAAAATTGTCCATGTGACCATTTACAGAGCACTGCGTAAAACTGACTGTAATCTGTTTTATTCTGCAAGATTATGGAACACATGGGGAATTAATTTTGTTCATATTCCACATACATTTTGCTGAAATGCGAGTGGATGTTGCACCATGTGCATTGAGAGTCTGTCCATAATCAGCTGTTGTTGTTATGTAAGGAATGAGTCTGTCCCAGGATGGAGGCACAGGAGCAGATGGAAATCTGCTCTGCTCTCAGGGCCTGGAGCTGTTTTGTGGTCAGCCATACATGGCTTCATTTCTGTCTTTATTAATTTGGCCCAGTCACTCATTCAGCAACATCTAAGGCCACCATAACAATTAGCATTACATACATATCAGAGGAGGAACAAGACGGAAAAAGAATAACGTGCGGCACTGCCAGTAACACAGAGGAAGATTCATGTCGAAAAACAATATTGAAACATAAGATGTGTGGATGCCTGATGCTCAGACACAGACTGATGTGCTTCTTTTACAAGAACACAAAAGAATGACATCATTTCCCCCTCTTAGACTATGCCAGGTTACATCTCTGTCTCCTGCTGTATGGGATACAAGGTCACATAATCTGGTCATACAAATATCAGAGAATAGAACACTGCTCTGATTGGTCAGCTGCGGATATCGCTGCGTATTTCCAGACTTGCATCTCCACGGGCGAAAACACATTTCATAAGACCCTTTGAGGCTGATAGGCTGCAAAAGAAAAGAGAGGAAGGGCATTATTTGATTAGAATGGTTCAGTATTTGGATTTTTAAAACCCTGAGTTTTAAAATTGCCCTTGTCTGGTAGTTCATGCAGTGTCCCTCAGGGCTAGGAAGTGGTTTTAAGGTGATGACCAGATCTCAACGAGATACTTTTCTCTGGGCATGCCTCTCTGTTGCCTGTTCTCTCTGTGGCCCCTTCGAGACTACCACGAAGTGGGACGTATGAGCACATATGAGACAACGGCCTTATGTCTTTTCATACACAGAGAGTCTGAAGTTTCTTTTAACTTTTGACTTATTTAAGCTGTCCTGAAAATTAAGTGCATGTTTGAAACTATAGGTACTCTCTTGATTAGAATCTTGAAGTTAGTCTGGGCTAGGAAATGAAGCTATGTAAAAAAAAATGTTAATGAAGAGTTCTGTAGGAGATTAAGTGTGTGGAGTCATGACACTTTGGTCATTCTTACTTGGTAATGCTAATTTCTAAAAAAGGTTTCTTAAACATGTAATTCATGTTTCAGCATTCATTATTCATATACAGTAAGATATTTAGTGTAACGATTCTTCACTGTTTTGTTTGTCTTATAAAATCAGACTGGATCATTATGATAACATAGCACACTGTTGTGTGTGAATTTACCTGGGTGTGGGAGGAGCCTGTAGTTGATACGTGGAGTTGCCAGTGCCAGCATACTGCCAGTATACAGCGTATTGTTGTCAGTGCCAGTGTACCTTTACTTCTTTAAGTAGCAAATCACTTCCTGAGATAGGGGCAACATGCTGTTGTCGCAGACACCAACACAAATAATTTCCCTGGTTACTCCAAACATTATTTCTCAACAGTAAAAGTCTTTCAAACCTTTGTAATGACTTCCTGTCAAATGAGATCCAAATGAAAAAGAAAAAAAAATCATTGCTATCATTTTTTAAAATAATTTTTGAAATTGAAATGCTGCTGTTTTTGTAAAACTGCTACATGCAGGGAACTTTCTGTGCTGAGTGTGTGCGCACACATTGTGTGGTGTATCGGAGGAGTTCCAGCCGACACCCTTCACAGTGGCTGTTAGTGTTTAAGTGGGAGCCTTCGTGTGGGATGTGTTTTTTGGGAAGAGCCGAAGAGTTGCGGTTTTTGGGACTGATTCAGTGAAAACTTTGCACAGGCCGGAATGGAAACAGCCGTCGCTGTCGAGTCGGTCATTAGCGAGCGGGCGCTTCTCCTCCTCAGCGTTTTTAATTACGTTTAGGCCCTGGGGCTGCTGCATTTTAAAAAACTAGGTCATTCAAGGTTTTTTTTCCTTTTTTTGTGGACTAGCCAAGGAAAAGAAGAACGGAGGGACATTCAGCCCCCCTACTGAGAATGGTGGTAGAGGGTTTGGGCATGCTTCTTCTCCAGGAACAGCGTGTTCTTCCAAAATGTACCCCCCCCCCCCCTGCTCCTGTACATACCAAGGGCCAAAGGAAGACCCCACCAGTGATGGATGCTAATGCTAACGCTAACAGCTGGAAGCTAAACAGCGATGTGTGGTGGTGCACCACAGAGACCGGCCCAAGCAGGAAATAGCTCCCCCACTGTCACCCCTTCCCCAGCCTCTTGGTGTTTATTTGGTTTGTCTGAGGCTAGGGGTCACGTCCCAAACCCACAGTCCGGCAGGTTTCAGTGGTGTCTTTGTAGTTATGCCACTGGATGTAGAGGGAGAGGTCTGGCTGCAAGGCAGAGCTGGAGGCTGGGGTTGGAACTCTCTCTGTATGCCTCAGGTAGCCACAGACAGCAGGTCTGCCGCTAATGGAAACATTTGAAACCCTAAATGTCATCTCCGCACTCAGATCAAATCCATCCATATGGAAACACAGCATACTCCAATATACTGTAAACATGTCTACTCAAAATACCTAAAGACCTTTTTTGAACATATAATGAAAACTATATGACGCCAGTGGTTTTTAAAATATATTGGCAAAAGGGCAAAACCCTCAATCCTTTATCCTAACCCAACATTTGGAGCCTTCATTTGTGCTGAAAACAGTCCTGATTTGGTGCAATAGTGAGCTGAAGCTCCACTCGGTAGCCATGCATGCATGGTTTAAGGAAGTAGCGTAGGGACTTGATTGGCTGGATAAGAGCTGTAGTGAAACAAAGAAGAGACCCTTTGGCTCTCAGTACAGGATGCCAACTCAGACCCAAGACTCCCTTCACCCACAGTACCCTCAGTGGCACAGGGGTTTGTGGGATATTTATCAGCTGTGTCAGACTCATATCTATTGCTAAGTAGAATCTCACTCAAATTGGAATTGAACAGTTAACAAACCACTATTCTGACTGTTTTAATTAACATCGTTTTAAGGCATTACAAGTTCCCCATGCACATGTATGGAAAAAGTTTTGTGTCCTGTGAAATAAGAATTGCATGCAAGTAACACAAGCCTGGATGACCATGCAAAAAATGTGTAGCAGCAGTTTGAGGTTATTCACTACAAGGGTAAAGAAAAGAGGAGTTGCACAATCACATTATATGTGGTGAATCTATAAATCTTACATCTCTTGTTTTTGGCTCATTTTGTATTGACTTCTTCTGGCTTTTATGATACAATCACAATATTTCTGTTTTTGGAGGTGAACGGAGTGTGCTAAGAATTATGGGAGTTGAAAGAACTTATTCCCTCAATGACGTACATAAGCCTCTAGGGAGGCTTCCTTTGAGTGCTTGTGCCATGATTTTCGCAACATTCTTAGAACATTTTCACAACCTCTCCACTGAAATGATAGCAAATGGGGGAGAGGGAGGGTCTACTTAATCTGTCTCAGTTGATTAGTGTCTGCTTAAAGCAATCCTTCACCATAGAAACTTTGTTCTATTTGCCACATATGAAAAATAATATGAAAAGTAGGTTGAATTTTGCGCTTTCTTAAAATATGAGATTCCTTTGCTTTCCAGAACAGCTAAAGCAGGTTTAACTCAATTATGTAAATCAGTTTTTTTTTAACTGGCTGGTTGCCTTTTTTAAAAAAAAATTGTAATATTTTGTACTTCAAATAAATATGTAGGCTGCAGGCAGAGAGAGGTGTTCTCCTCTTCATTGTAGTTGTCAACAGCTGCAGTTAACGATGACTGCCCTGGAATGTGTGCTCTCAGTATGTGTCAGCCTTTTATTTAAAACAATGCCAAAGGTTTTCTCAGTAGGGAGAGAGAGGAAGAGGGAGGGGGAGCTATAGACCAGGAGAAATGGGGAGAGTTTTAAATACACACAAATACTACATGCCAATGGACCCATGGCCATACCTCTGAAAAACTAGGCTGGGTTTTTTCCATGTGCTTGACCAAAGGTCAGATAAACACAGTTTGTTTGTAACACAGAAACAAACTGGACCAGGTCATTTTCACACCACTGACCGCAAGTTCAAGCTGCGTGCAAGACTGCACGTGTTCTCAGTCCAGTGGGAATGGCACCATTGCCAGTATGGTGACTTTCAGGACTGCAGTGGCACAGAAGAGACAAGGGCCACATTCTTGCCCATGACAGAATCAGTGTCATCAATGCTTAGGGGTGGCATCATGGCCCCGTGGTCAGGGGGTTAGGCTTGTAACCAGGGAACTGCATTTACAAACCCAGTGTTGGCCATTGTGCTCGGGTACCCTTCAAGCACATCACTGGCCTGAGCACCCCACGGTATAAATGGATTATGGCTACAAATGTAAGATATGTGTTATGCCTGGATAAGGACATAGTACTTAAATATTTTATTGCAGGTTTGAAATACTTTGGTGTTGACGGCTGTTAAACCTTTTTACTGCTTTCTTGTACCGTCTTCAGACTGAGTTTATACTTTCTGTTGCTAAATCTGAAGTATTTTCTCTTGCCAGTTTAATCCAGGGGCATTTGCATATCAGATAACTGCTTGCATGTAACAGCACAGTATCGCAGCTGGTAGCATTTTGGACTCTTGTGGAGCTCTGTGGGTTTAGTCTTTGTATTTACATGCATCCAAGCAGAACGCGTAGTTCAGCTAATTGCATGACGTTACTCCTTCCTGGTGCTAGGTGGTTTATATCAGATGAATTGTGTGCGAAGTTGCAGTAATGCAGAGCCTTTCTCACCTCGGACTCACTGAATAGTAGGTCTCACCTTGCTTCTGCCCCTTGAAAATGTGTGTGACTATGCAGCAAGAATATGCACTTAAACAAGAGTGTGCACTTAACCAGACTGCACTTATTCAAGAGTGTGTACTTAACCAGAGTATGCACTTAATCAAGAGTATGCACTTAACAGGAGTACATGAGGCCAGTTGGACTGAAGTTGGACCAGCTGCATCCTATGCATTAAAATGATGAAGTAAAAATGATGGTGTCAGAGCCTGAACGCAACTGACAGAAAGTGTCAGGGATTTGTGTCTGTGTCCACATGGGTCTACTTCCAACTCCTGTCTTCCCTCAGCCCTGCAGGCTTGCCTACTTTGCAACCAGATTTATTCAATTCTGTTTAATTCGATAGATGTTTATTGTCCCCAAGAGGCAATCTGGCTGCTGCCCAGTTTAAAAAAAAAAAAATACATACGATACAAAAACAAGTCATGGGGATGATTAAAAGAATGAATAATAAAGTAGTTTAAAGTGTCATGGAAGTTATTCCTTGTATTTAAATGTATAATTCTCATGGCATCAGAATAAGGCAAAGTATATTAATGAATATGGCACAGCAGAGAATGCACATTGTGCAGCAGTGCATATTGAGATGCAGGGGTACATGCATGTGATTCAGCAGTGCTTGCTTGTGTGTGGTGCATGGTTGCATGTAAGTTTAAGTGCAATGCATGCATGTATATGGTGCAAAGGTGTACATGCATTTAGCAGCAGGGTATGCCTGTAT
The DNA here is from genome assembly GCA_022829145.1 of Albula goreensis. Lineage (NCBI taxonomy): Eukaryota > Metazoa > Chordata > Actinopteri > Albuliformes > Albulidae > Albula > Albula goreensis. The sequence continues at coordinate 13,928,712 of CM040765.1, forward strand.
GTGGTACAGGGTGTGTGTATGCTTAGCAGCAGTGCATGTTTGTTGTGCAGTGGGGAAGCTTTGGGTGAGACGCTGCTGCTGTACCCCAGGCTAAGTCCTCAGTAGCAGCATTAAACAGCCCAGCTGTATAAATGGGTTACAGATTTAGTCAAATATGTAAACACCACTGAGGGGCATCTACTGCAGTTTAACCAAAAAGGCTTTTTCTGCTGAGCTGCTCGTACTGCTTCAGAGTAGTGAATGTCACTGGGGTGATACGCTGTCTTAGGCCGCGTGCTATAGCACACACACATGACTAAAAACCAATCAAGCCACGCAACTGCTCTCCAGTCACAGGACTAAGCTTCAGAAAAACCCATATACCCCATCCACCCCTCTGACATAGCTTACCTTCAAGGCCTGTTGCTGTACAGTATGCATTTTCAGCCTCAGAAGAAACAACAATTTATCACGGGATGTAAAGTACTTATCATCTGCTCTTTGGTGGTGTTATACATAGTTTTGACAGGTGATTATGGGCAGTTGTAGTACACACAGGCAGACTGCAGACTGGCCATTTGTCAGCACTCATTTTTCTGAAGTGTATTCATCTTACACCTGCAGGCCAGATAAGAATTTGTGTTTGTTTACATGAGGCGGTGTTGGTTTGAAACCCATAATTTTGCTGTGGGATGTGTGGTGGTATCTATAAACAATGGCCCAATAACATTAATGAATATCTGAACAAAGCTCAAGGGATAACGATAAATGATATTGCTCTAAAAGTCACGTTTTAGAAGTCGCTCGAATGTTATGCTGAAATATACTCTTCTTATCCATTTTGATTAGCTTATAGCTAATGCTAAAGGAAGAAAAACTGTCTATATGTCACTAAATAATCATTAAATGAATAATACAGAGGCAAGCTCAGTAAGTGAAAATGCAGCTGTACAGTACTTATACCTAAACATAGCTGTAATGTGTATAAACTTACCCTTATTCCTCAAATTTTAAAAATATTTGAAATGGATGCACTTTTGGTAATGGAATGTCTCCAGTATAAGCCATCTTTCGTTAACTCATTGAAGCAAAACCATTTCCGCGAGTATTTGTATTAGTCCTGGGTCTATACTTGAACATGAATGTGGCTGAGTTTGTATTTATAACACCATCAAAGACGCTGTTCATGGTAGATATTTCCTTGACTTTTTTATTTTTTTAGGGCACAAAATCAAAGCCACTAATTAATCTTGAGTTATATGTCTGGATGTGGTTTGAATTATGTTGATGACTTCATATCCTGGAAATGCAGGCTTCTAGCTTTCATTTTAACACTAATTTGGTGTGGCACTATGATATTAAAATTTGGGTCATCATGTCCCATTTTACACAAACGAGCCCAGAAGCTTTGAGCCATTCGCTATAAACATTTTAAACAGTAAATTTGACTGAGCTTCGCTATTTGATTCAAGCCCCTTTGATAGTCAGTTTGCAGTGCTCATAGTACTGCAGGAGTAATTGGATATGAATTGCAACTGCAATTATTACTTGTTCAATTAACTAATCGAGAGAGGCTGCAATTATTTTGATTACAATGAGATTCACCCCAGGTGTGCTCATTTTACAGTGCTACTGTTCTGATGAATGACTGACTGAAGGACCACAGTCAAACTGACAACATTATCCTGTTGGTTTAGATTTGTGATAATTAAAATTATTTCTTCAAATAATTATTTACTTTCAACTTTTTAACATGTAATCAATTGCCACAAAATATTTATTGGAGCAATGGATCTCCATTTTATGTTCTCAATATCACAAGTAATATTGACTGTTATATTTAGTGTTTATCATTTTTGATGCATACATTTATGCACTAATGTTTGATGCGTTAATGGTTTTGATGTGTTGATGTTTTATTACTTATTCAACAAACACGACAAAACCAAAGATTAAAAAGTTAAACAACTATGGGGTTAATTGCTGATGGTTTCTCAAACAGTGTCCTGTGGTTTGTGACAGGGCACAGCAGATAAAGGGAGATTTTCTGGTCTTTATATTCTCTGAGTGTAAACACTTCAGACATCCTTTAGGAGATACCCAGAGTAGACATTCTCTGAGCATGCTCTGTTTGTGATTACTGCTTTGTGTCGGAGCTTCTGCAGTGTGGAGTGTGGACTGGTCTCCTAGCATCAACCAAGAGTCACAGTGTCATGGAGACATTTACATATAACAAATGACCATGTTTGATGTCTTGGGAAATTCAAGGATTGTGCATTCTGGATATTAAATCTGGACTTAATATTTCTCAGATTATGGTAACTACTGACAAAATGGCAAATATGTTTCACAAATGTTCAATATTTTATAAAACTGAGACAGCGATGCGCGGTTTCACCGCCAGTGATCGCTCTCTGCCTCTCAGTCATTCTCTCCAGCCCACTATCTCTCTGCCTCTCACTCTGATGGCAAACACTGCGGAACGAGGGAACCCCATCCTCCAACCTGACCTGACACGTTACATAAAAAAACGTATCCAAAATAGGCCAGAGGAAACCACGGTCCACCGGGCTTACCCCCTCCCCACACCACCGCTGCCAGGAGCAGTGTCATAACCTCATCCCCCCCGAGCTTCACTGTGTCTGACTCTTACATAAGGCTGATTCTGGGCTGCCTGTGTGTAGACCTGGTGAGAAACGGCTAATTGCTTAACCTGTGGTGGTAGGATATGGTGGAAGGGGCCCCAGGCATCTGACCAGAGAGTTTAGGGCTTACGTTCTGGGTGAGACCATGCAGTTGTACACCCCAGAAACATGCACACATTCAAAAATGTGCATACACACTCTCCTACATGCACATTCAAGTGGATAGGGTTCAACATATCCCTTTTTAAAATATTATCATTTTCAGCTGGACAATTCAAATGTTTAACATTTTCAGATGAATGATTTATCTTGAAGAGGCACTCCGCTGTTACATTGAAGGCTCTGCAATGTTTTTATGGGACCAGTAGTGCAAAATGTAAGTTTTTAAGGAATCAGTACAGGCACTAATGCTGTAAATACAAGGATACATTATTCTAGTTCCATGATGTAAGTGGAGTTCTGTGTACAACCTTGGTCTGAAACAGGGAGGAGCGGGGATCCAGACTGCATGGCGATGGCCATCACTCCTTCTGGATTTCTGAGCGCGTGCGATGACACATGCAGCGTGCGCTGTTTGACAGGCGTTCTCTGGCAGATTGTAAATATTTAGGCGATAAAACGGTCCGTCTCTAAAATATAACCCGCACGTCTGTCATCGTGCACCATCGCGCGCAAAAACACGGAGCGGTCACCGCGGAAACAAACTGACGTGTCCTTAGATCTTATTTATACAGAAGACTCCCGGACAGTTTGCTCAAAGAGCATGAACCTTTTAAACAGTGAGGTACTGTGCATAACCATGCAAACCAGCAGAGACTCAGTGTGTCTTCACGTCTGATCTGATCTCTTCAGTTATACTATCCAAAAATGTCATTTGTTGTGGATTAATATGAATGGCCTTTCTGTGCAGTTATTACTGTACTGCTTAGCTTTTACTGGAAGAGCCAATTGCCAGCAAAGATTGCTTTCCAGGGCTTTGCATCTTTGATCCAATCAGTGATAAACCCCTAATCATGTGCATTTGATTGCTTTGACAGTCCATAATTTACAAATCTCAAAACAATTTCTGTCCTGTCTCATGATGGGAATATTCATAGCATGGCAGCTTATTCTTGTGTATTTATTTGCATTTTATTTTGGCCATGTCTTCTGGCTTGCTGTTTGTTGAAAGCAAAGTGGATGGTAGTGGCATTCTAAGATCTTGACATGAAGCGAGTCATGTTTATGAGCGACTTTTGGTTGAATAAGCACTGGCTTTAAATAAATCTAGGCCGAGCAAGAGCGAGAGCTGGATTTGCTTTGTTTTAAAGGGTGGAAATTCCACCAGAGTTCTCTGAAGTTTTCAGAAGAGCAGCAGAATAAGAGGCGGCCACAGCTGTTGGTTTATGTTTCATGTCCGAGTCTGAGGGAGAAGAAAAGGGAGCTTTATGGCGAGTGAATGTGCGTCTGATGCTAAAACAAGCAGGAGCCAGGAGGACATGCACTGCACAGCAGTGGGCCTGCTGCGGTGTGCAGATGAGGGGTGCTGCCAGTCAGGCTCTGTTCTGGGGTACACAGAGGACCAAGCTCCTGCTGCTCCAGCCTAGGCAAAGAAAACACGGCCCCCGTGGAGCGGGTGCAGTGTGTCCACACTGGCATCGCTTTCTCTCCCTCTCTCTTTCTTCTCTTTCTTCCTATCTCTCTTTCACTCACACCTTTTCTCTCATTTCTGCTCCCTTTTTCCTCCCTCTCTCTTTCTCTCTCTCTCTTTCCCTTAGTCCTTCCTTTATTTAATGTCAGCTGGCTGTAGTAAAAACACATTGTGAAATAAATGGCCCCTTTATTGTTTATCTGGGAGACAGACGGGATGGTGTGTGTGTGCGCACGCACGCGCGTGTGTGTGCGTGTGTTTGTGTGTTCATGTGTGGGGGGTTGCGGGGGGGAGGGGGGGAGATACGGTTCCAGGAATGTGACGTCTGGGCAGGCCATTAAGCAGGAGGGGGAGCTGCCTGCCTCAGTGTGTGTTGGGTGGGGGGTTTGGGGGTGGCGCATATGGCGGTCAGATGCAGGAGATTGGAGCGTAAGAGTCCGGTTAGGGCCTGAGGGCGTGATGGTGAGGAAAGAGGCTGGGCGTACACATGCATGCAAACACACACACAAACACACACACACACACACACACACACACACACACACTCACACGCAAACAAACACACACACACACACTCACACGCAAACAAACAAACAAACACACACACACACACAAACACACACACGCACACACTTACACACAAAACACACACACACACACACACAGCCACACACACTGGGCTGCACTGGGCTCATTTCATTAGCGGGCCTCCTCGTGTTTGTGTTTGTCAGGCCTCTAAATGTAGCAGCAGGCCCGAGGACACTGGGATGTTCCAGATTGCGTCAGGTTTTCTGTTTGTTTGTGTTTTTTGTGGCTTATTCTGAATGTTCTCCCTAGTTATTGGACTTTCACCATCGCATGGTGAAAGTATTAGACTGGTGAAATGTGGGCAAAGACTATTTAGACTCACTAGATAATCAGATAATGCATTCCCTTTGTCCGGTCTGTTTCTTAACCCTAAATTCAACTTAATGTGAGCTGTCTTTGGTTATGGTGCCGCATGACAGTGGAGAGTGTTTATTGTCATAAAATTGTCTTTTGTCATGCCCCTTTATGAATTATAGGAAGATGCATAAAATGGAAATGTCTCAGCTCCCACTGCAGGGGGACAGGGCACTCATCAGTAAGAGGGCGGGTGGCTTTCTGTGGGACACAAACAAGATTGTGGAAAACTAGAGCACACTATTTATCAGTTTATCAGTATTAGAGCTTTGATATTTAGTTATTTTTGGCCTCAGATTACCTGAGATTAGATTTGGGCCATTTTAGGGTGGAATGCTAAATACGATACAGGATTTTTCATTTAAAATGTAATTCTTCATGAACTTGTTTTGTAGTCCCATGTTAATTTTAACGTTGCACATTCATCTTGTTTAGGCATTTATTTGTACCATTTCCTCCAAACGACAGTGAAATGAATGCCAGGATTAATGTTCTCTTCTCATTGTGTATTGCATTGCTTTTACATGGCAGCGGCAGTGAACACACTGCAGATAGGATTTACCATAGACATTTTAAGTAGCTTTTGGAAAAATAGTTGGAAATGCAAGCCCTCTCGGCTCTATTACAAAACACTTGGAGTCTGAGTTTATGTGCCCAGACTCTTCAGACTGCTTGTGTAGTTTCTGCGGATTTGCATGTGGATGTAGCTGATGTTTTTATCATGCCCACCTGAAGTATCATATGTAAAGCATGACAGTTGAAAAAATTCATATATATCAGGCATAATAACTAAGAGATTTGCTGCTGACCAGAGTCCTCAGCCAGGAGACAAGAAACTTTTAGAAATCTTTATGCTACATTGTCTGTCATCAGAAAGGTAGGCCAGCACCAACAAATTTAACTTCATCCTGTAAGGTTTTGAAGTTCATTTTACAGAACATTAAGGGTATTGTTTATACGGGCAATTCATTTGACAGCTGGTTGTGAGGAGGTAGTCTATAGCAGTGGTTTGAATGTCTGTGGTCCCTGAGTTACACAAAACCTCTGAATTAAAGGATCCATTATCCCCCTGGCACCACTGCTTTTCTCACAAGGCGGGCATACCCAGTCATGGGTAACATGTACCATGTATTGTGCCATATGTAGCTGCGTTTTTTCTCTCCCGTAGGAGAATGGCATGCTGGGCGTTTGTGAAGATAAACAAGTGGGACACGCTCCCTAGACTGAAACCTTGTCAATGGATGTGGCCAGTAGCCATATGGAAAGGCCATTAGATTCCATTATGTTCTCCGCCGCTGCTGGATGGTTCTCTTTGCTTGTTGCGGAGGAAATAGCTTAAAGGGATTGTGAGAACCTTCCATTCATTCAGAAATTAGGTCTTGTGAAGCCTGTTTGATGGACTAAGCATTCATAAAAATAGGTTGCAGAGAGCTGTGATTGGTGGGCCAAAGGCATGGTTTAAGGTGAAAACATGAATAAATTGCCTTCATTTTTAGGGTGATCCATCCAATGAAGGAAAGTTCTGTCTGTTCGTGGTTTTGTTAGCCAATCAGCATCTGAGAGGAGACATGGGCAGGACTCTTCATGTTGAGTTGAGTTATTGGCTGTTCTTTGACAGAACTAATCACCCTGCACACACTGAGTGTAAAGACATTCTTTCTTCTCTGCAATATTAGAAAGGAATAAAGCATGTCTTTGACATCTGGTTGAGATGGTCTGAATCCTTTAATGTTTTACAATGTACAAACCTTTCAGCCATTGTTCTTCATATGCACTCCGGCATGGGGAAGACACCATTCAAACCCATGTAAAAGGAAAAGATTTTTTGCTTTTACCCAGTTTAGAGTAATGTGATGACAGGTTCTTCAGTGGGTACAGATGAGGAGTTTCGTCCCAAGCCCTCCTAGCCCACTCTTAGCTCAAGGAGAGCATCGGGTTCACACCACATCTGGCCCAGAACACTGCACCTGTTGTCCAAACCTCAGTAGACAGACAGAGGGGAAGTTGTTTTTCCTGCTCGAGATCCCGAAACGTCGGGGAGGGTTTACCGACCTACGATGAATGGCTCCTTCTGTGCGGGGCCGAGAGGAGGGTTCGGCTGCAGGTTGGAGCAGGCTCCTGGGGCTGGAGCTGGAGCTGGAGCTCTCACTGTAGGCCACAGGCCTAAAGCTGCCCCATGAATGGCTACCAGATGGGCAGTGCATATCTGAGTGCAGTATTACTAAAAAACACGTATTTCCACTTTGGTCCTCCTGAAGCCTCCCGTGGTCCTCCAGGAGTGGTGTGATGAAATCGGCTGCCTGTTGACCCACTCGCAGACACGTTCAGACGTGCAGTGCATGAGGACCATCACCTGGGTAACTTTCCAAATAATGTAGCAAAAACTGTGTCTTGCTGGTAACTCCTGCCCCTGAAGGTCAGGGTTCAGGCCCTGCTCTGGTGGATTCGATTCTGTGTTACCTCACTTGTCCCCTTCCTATTACCTCAATAAATGTGTAAAAATGGGGCTTCCACTCTCCTTTTTTTAAATAAACGGTTAACCCAATGAATGAGAGGATGCAGGAGCACACCAAGCGTATCGACTTTTACTGCATTTAATGAACTGGGAAAAGACTGACGTCTACGATGTCTTGACGTATTCCTGAGAGTAAAATCTCTCAAACGGCTCAGAGGGGCAGATTTGGCAAATGTGAAATTGGCACAGAGAGCAGTGTGCAGTTTCACTGAGAGCTCCATTCAGCTCTCCTGGGATTTTAACTGAGAAGATTGGATTTTAAATGCCTACTTTTTATTTATTTATTTATCTAGTTATTTTTTGTGCATTAATGATGGCGTTCTGTTGGCTTTGTGTCAAATGTGCGTTTATGTATATGCCGTTGTGTCTGAGTGAACAGAGGCTCATTCTGGAGGTCTGCCAGCTGTGTAAAGGAGAGGGGCGGAGCTGAGTTTTTGCAGATTAAGTGGTCAGGTCGTTGACTTTTCTGTTTTAAAACGACTTGCACCATATACCACTGATAGATGTATAAAAATCTGGCCAGTCCCCAAAAACTCCCTCTTCAGCCAGTCTGCTGTTTCTTCTGAGTGTGCATATCTTGATTAGGAGACACATCCTACAGGAAAGATAAGGTGTATAAATTCTCAGACATTTTACATTAATCCTCTTCGTAGAAATCATAGCATACAGTTTCATGCAAGCGATATCAGTAATGAGGTCAAGTAAAATCAGCATTTCATTGGCTGGTTTAGTTTATGCTTTACATTGCTCGACCTCCTGGAGTGAAAGGAGGCTCATGTACAGATAATGCTCATGTTTCACAGAGGGGCAGATGTTAGAATATGGAGAGATGGTGTTTGTAATCTGCATGCCTGTTCATGTCATGCAGATCTATGGGTATCTGTCAGCATTACTTATGGTTGTGCTTTGCTTTTCCTACCAGAATATAAAACACTGTGTCCTCCTACAGCTTTGAAGCTACAAACTCCATACTTGGTCAGGTTAATGTATTATATTAAATCAGGAATTTCTTCATTTATTTTCTTATGTACAATGTTTGAAAAACTCTGTTTCGCTTGATGCATTAACTTCCACTCATACACATACATACAAGCACACATACTGTGTATACACATACTGTGCAGTCTGTGGTTCCAGAGCTAACAAGAGTGTGCTGCACTGGAGCACTGGAGTGTGTGTGTGTGTGTGTGTGTGTGTGTGTGTGTGTGTGTGTGTGGGTGGGTGGTTACATGTGTGTTTGTGAGAGAGTGTCTTTCTTTACTAGTGCATATTTGTGTGTCTGTGTATGTATGCTTCTGTTTGTTTGTGCATATTTGTGTGTATGGTGTATATTTATGTGTCTGTGTATAATATATGTGTGAGTGTATGCGTGTTTATGCATGTATGTGGGTAGCATGTGTAAGTGCATGCATGTTGGTGAACATCTGTGAGGATGAGTGTGAGTTTTTAAAACTCGCTTCACAAACAGAAATATGTAAAGTGTGGAAGACGTAGCTGTTATGACACATGCAGAATTCTGTGAGTGTTGCTCTGCTCTACTCTGCTCTGCTCTGCTCTCCTCTCCTCTCTTCTCCTCTGCTCTCCTCTACTCTGCTCTCCTCTCCTCTGTGTTTGATGATTGGCTGTCCCTCCTAGGGAACAGCGGAACACAACGAGCTCAACCAAGTGGCATTTTTTCTTTTTTTTAAATCAGGAAAAATCAGACTATAAATAAACAAATAACAAATGACAGGGACAGGCCTCACTCGCTGAGCTGTGGAGCATTTTTCTGTCAGGGGAATTACAGACAGAAAAAAAACAACATTTCGACTTGAGTACTAATAATAGCTGTAATTTTTCCTCCTCCCTGGAGAATCCTGTTGTTTCTTCTCTTCCATTCTCTGTGTCTGCATCTGAGATGAGCATCTGTAAGGCCAATCACGCCACAGACGTCACCCACCAATCAGGCCCTGGCAGGCATAGCTGTAGATGCAGCGACTGTGTCATTAATTCGGTCACATGAGTCATGTGACCCTGTTGCCCAATGGTATTTGCTGATATGAGCGGTCGGGGGGGCATGTTCATGACAGACTGTTTTCTTGGATGCTTATCAGTCTAAAAGCATCTTTAGTGTGTGGATGGGGAGTGGAGGGGGTGGTAGTGGGGGCTTAATTGCAATGCTTTTTGATGAGGTCCGATGATGATGTCATGGAAACGGGCGCCCTGTGAACATTCTCGCCACTGCCTTGTTCTCAGACTTTTTCTTTGTCTCCTCCAGGTCAGCAGTGATGTGTGCAGGCTTCTTTTCAAACTCAGACAAAAAGTGCTTCTCCCTCCTCATTCTACACAGGAAGTTAGGAAAATGATGACTTATTGAGGCCAAATGCACTGGACTGGACAGGGGATTACAGCTTGAGTTCAGACCATTAGAGAGCACTGAACTCACTTCATTACCAGTGTATGTTCCAGTGGGAATGATCTGATGAGGTGTAAACTGCAGCTAAGGTTGCTGTGGATCACCAGAGCTCACACCCTGTGGTGTTTATTAGTCTGTTTGTGCGATTTCGGCTAGAGGGGGCGCTCTTGAGTCACCAGGGGAGAGTAGCCTCTCTTTGTCTGAAGCATGGCGGATGGCATTTTTGGGAAAGAGGTTAAAATTCTTTGTCTTTGGCTACAGAGTACAGTAAAATTGAAGTTTCACAAATACATGCAAGCTTAAGGTAGTGCACATATAAGCTGTAATCAAAAATCTGTATGAATAAGCTTCAATGGCTAATGATCTGGAGAAAAATATAGGAAAATTTGTGCACAAGAGCCTGATTGAACCACAGCCCCCTGTGTCAACAGGGAACTCCATTGTGGCTCAGGGTTCCCTTAAATGTATGTTTATAGGCCGTATGTCGAGAGGGTCAGTTTAATATGATGGGTAGAGATGTTGGGATATTCAATGTGGGTTTAATGTCCTGGCCAATGTCAAAGTGCCAAGTCTTTTTTTTTAACCCAAATGTGAGTGTTTTTGCTTACTGCACATGCTCTCTGAACCTTCCCCTTCTCCAGGCTGAGCGTCGGACTGCTAGCCCACGGCCATACTCTAGGCTGGTGTGACTCACCTCCTTCCATTTCCATTGCTGTGGTAATTTTTTGCAATTATAGCTTTGGTTGGTTTGCAAAAGAAGTCTTGTCTTCATTTACACTTAATTAAATCCCCCCCATGTCTCACTGTCTCAGATTCACAGACTCAGATCCACATGAACGCTTTGTTGGCATGGCATATTTGAATACTGCACCAAAGCCTGCAGAAACAAGCATCATTAGTATCAACAGCTCTGATGACTGCATTACATTGGCTTATAAATGCATGAACCATAGATTAATTGAGTCAGAATGATCTTGTGAAAACCAGCCTTGGCTACAGTCTACATGCACTGGGCACACTCAGCAGGTTCAGCTGTTGTAGAAAGAGAGAATTCATTACATCGCAAATTGTATCATTTACCCCACTGATTCCAGTCACTTAATCCATCTTACTCTTCCCCTGCGTCCAGTCCAAGATATTGTCTTTGCCAGAAGGAGCAATTACCTGTCACACATCTCAATATCTCTCTCTCTCTTTCCCTTTCTCTTTCATTCCAACTCCCAGCCCACACCCACATCTTCCTCTCCTGCTGTGATAGTTATCCCCACTGGTTCAAACCTTGTTACTGTCCACTCCAGCTTTCTTCATAAGCTCTTTAAGGAGTCCTCAAAGTCTCCATGATTCACAGTTAATATGCGCTTTTCTATTTTTCTTTATGTCCTTTAAGTTTTTTGAGTATCCAAGCAAAGCAACAATTTCAAAAATGTCTTGTCAGCAGGAACAGCATTTAGCGTGCCTCTCTGGCGTCAGCAGCGCTACCCCCCCCCCCCCCCACCCCCGCCCTGTGAGCCTGCTGAAGGCTCGGGGAACATGCGACGCATGTCCCGTGGGAACCGCAGGCCGACACGGCAGGAAGTTCAGACCCGGGCCAGCCATTCCCAGTGAAGGCCAGAGGCCTTGAAGACTGGGCCGTGGAAGGAGGAAGGATTAGCCAGGCAGCTTTACGGCTGTCGGGGGAGCCTGGACCCCTCTTTATCTGGAGAGATGGGGGGTATAGCAGACATTGCTGGCTGTCACAGGCCTCTGCTATGTTGACATTTTTTGGATTTTTGAGATGGTTTGCGATTGCGATTCGCATGCTGCCATGTACATCAGATATGCACTGTTTTTGGTAAAGGGTTGAACAAAGCGGACACGATTTCCTCCGCGCCAAATGTAACGAAATGCTGCACTGAACCGAGCTGAGAAAAACAGAGGTGATCGTCTTTCGCATTGCAGTCCATTCCTGTCAACAGTGGGCACCAAAATACAAGCTGTGTACGCAACCTAATGAAAGACAAAAACGTTATTGTCTGAAAAGCATTGGTTAGGCCTGTTTGCCTGTTTATGACCAGCGTAAAGTGCTCAGTGGGCCCATTAGGGAGTTTTCCATTGCTGTTGATTAATTTTAACGATAATTGCCATTGGCAGGGGGTTATTGGTATTGTATTGTTACTGTTGCAATATTTTTTAATTTTAATATTTTCAGACCATCATTTATTCTCCAGAAATTTATACAGTTCAGGTAGACGAAATGTCGATGGTAAAAAAAAGCAAATATAATTGTATTATTGGCATGAAATTTTACAAGGGCAGTTCTGCTGAACGGGCCAAGGGCTCCAGTCTAATTGTTTCCATCTGCTGTTCATTTTCACTACACAACGGGGGGAGCCCATAATTCCCTGATTTGCGGTGTGCGTTTCACCAGGGGGTGGGGGGGCAGGAGAGAGTAGTCCACCCTAAACTGACAGCTGGTCCAGGAATGTCGGATTTATTGAGTTGATCTCTGCTGTTCTGATTCCAGAATCTTCTCAGAAAAAGAAGCTGCAGTAAATAGCGAATAGCTTCCCTTGACACCAAAGGGCAGCCGTTTTGCAACGAGACAAAATGTCGGGCATAAATTTGGGAAAATTCTTTTGAGCGTTCCGTCTACTCACCCCTGGAAAAAAAATAAATGCTCCATAAAAAACAAAGGGTTCCTGTTGGTCTACACTGACCTCTTCTAAGAGATAACTAAATGGCACTAGATACAGGGAAGTGTTAGTGGAAGAAATACATTTATTTGGATGCTGTGGGTTCATGACCTGTTCAGCCCATTAGGAAACATCAGAAGATGGCTCCATTTCCATTTGACGCATATTGCTGGTTCAACTGGGATGTATATTTTTGTTTATCAGTTGGGCACTGTTCTGGTTGGGCAGTTGGGGTATGTTGATGGTGCAGTTGCAGGTATGTCTGGTGCTATGGGGCAGTTGGAGTTCAACGTTGGTGGGATGATTGGACAGTTGAGAGTATGCTCTGAGATTGTCACCCAGCACTGAAACTGCCTGGCTTTGAAAAGCTTGTACTGCTCAACCTGCTCAGCCAGTCATCTCAACATGTATCAGATATACTGGCTCTGAGAAGCCTCTTCCAGTTGCCCCACTTACATGAGATGGTGATTAGCCAGTAGCACTGAATATCTGACCATTGATTTATACGCGAAGAACATCCCTGAAATAGGGCCGCGTTGTGGCACAGCACAGACAGCAGACTGCTATTCTCATAGAGATGAGTCTGCATCATCCAGTCTCCCTCTTTGTTCAGGCCACCTCTGCTCTCTTCAGTTTTCTGTGGGCAGTGATCAGACATAATCCTGCCTCAATCGCTCCAGCCTCTGTCTTTGTTCTGTTTCCTCCTCTTGTTCACTTGGCCTTCCATTCTTTAGCGTCTCCTGGAACAGAACAGGGCAAGCTCAGCACTTAGCAACCACTTCCAGACAGAGGTTACTGTAGCACAGCGGTGGATGCTTTTTTCTAATATTCCACACCTGCCCTGGCACAGATTAACAAACACCACCTGTACAGAAGAGGTAAAGCTTCTCTTCTACTCTGGACCAGTTTTTGTTTGTTTTTTAATGAAAACATTTGCTCTGTGCTCTGTATAAATATCAGAGAGATATTTAGTCTACCTACAATAGCCCTTTGTATTCAACTCATCAAAGTTGCATCATTAAGTATTAATAGTTCAGACTATTAGACAGTAACTCTCTTGGTACTTACTCATCTTTTTCTGTTGGTTAGCTCTCAGCCAGAACTCACATGTGGTGTGTATTGTTAAAATGATAAATGTAATGATAAAATGTAGTGTGGGAATTCAGATCGTCAAATCTCATCACATGTGTAGACTCCGTCTTCACCTAGGAGCAGCACTTACAGGCAGCCCTGCTCTGCTTTTGTCAGTCCTAGAACGGAGAGGTATAACCTGGTACGAGAGGTTAGATAAATGTTGTTGTGTGAAGTAAAACAAGAAGAACATTTGCTAAGCTAAACTGACTGACCTTTTACAGAAAGAGGATGTGTTTGATGGACTCTGACTGTAGGAAAGGGGAAGTAAATCCTTGATCTGTGCAAATATTTGCTTGGGGTCTGTGCTGCTTGGAGAGCCCATGCATACAGTTTAAGGTGCTGGTCTGTGGGACGGGCCATGAATGTGGTGACTGGCTGTATAGACCTCTGCAGCATAGTGGGCTCTGAATCCCAGGAGTAGCAACACTCACACACACACACACACACACACACATGCTGTCCTGGTATCAGTAGGTCAGTAAGGAGCAGTAGTGAATTTTCATGCTCAAGGGTTTGGCCTTGTTGGCCTGAGGTTGCAGATTCAGTCCATAGCTGTCTTACCCATGACAGGGGCATTTACTATCAGCTGCTTCAGAGAGTACCCAGCTGTAGAAATGCTTAAGAGGCACACCTGCTATAAAAATAATTGTATTATGAATGTAAGTAATGGGGAGAGTCGGGGTTCCCTTGGGGCATACCCCCGTTAAAGCACCACACCGTGATTGGCCCCATGACCTGCTATAAAATTTTTGACCATGACAGCACTGAGTCCTTGCATACTTGGCCTTAGTGTCACCCAGGGAGGGAGGAGTCCAGTCAGAGGGATATTCCCACCCCCTCGGGCAGATCTGACACCTGCAGTCTGCCTGCACCAGCTGGTCCCAGTGAGCTTTGCTCTGACACGACGGCTGCTCAGGGCCCAGGGAAGTAGATGTTTCAGTAATGGTAAGGGTCTATGACTGTGTTTAGTCAGTGGGGAGAACAAAAACAGAAATGGAATAAAAAATGTAGCAGAACTGCTGCAGCCAATGTCAACGTTTGTTATGTTAGCTGTCATGGTGATGTTAATTACAGTCGGTTGTCCAGGTCTAAGATCTGGTGTGGTCTAGTGGCTGTGGGCAACAAGTGCAAAAATGTTTGCCTGGCATTTGTCTGGCAAAGGACATACAGTACATCCAAACACTTTTCGTGGCCCTGGGCTTCACTTTAACACACTTCTTTACTTAAATGTTTTAAGACACACACACACACACACACACACACACACAATGAGGCATTTGGCACTTTGGTCAGATGAGCAGTATGTGTGAAATGATATCTAAGATGTAGTACTGATCTGTCCTCTGAAAGAATTAGGGGGTGTGTCCAATGAAGGAGGGGTGGGGGTGGGTGGTAGAGGGAATGATTTATTCTGCAGGAGTATACACACATGCTGTTTATTAGATTTCTGCAACAGTGGCTGTTTTATTGGACTCAATCAAGCATAGCTTTTGTTAAGTGGCTGGAGAAGGCCTGTGATGTTGGGTATAATTTATTTCTTTGGTCTAAGTGCACATATTTTCCATCATGCATTATTATTGTCAATGTCAAGATTCAGGCAGCATCCAGATATAAGTACAATAAGAACCCTGCACCTTTCAACAAAATTTGGAAAGCCTCTTTGTTTATTGGAATCTTATACCTCCCTCCTAGGACCTGACCTGCACCCCCTCCCAACCCCCAACCCCCAAACCCCCATCCCCATTCCCACAATTCTTGGTATTGGAGATGTGTTTTTGCAGATGCTGTTCCTGGAGAAGTAAAGCCTACACTTCAGCTTAAGATAGGAAAACAAGTATCATTCTCAGGCATGGGTCATTCCCTTTTTGCACCTCAAATTTTCATTGCCGGTTTGTGTCCAGAAATTTATAGGCCTGTTCATGAGCCCCCCTCACAGAGTGTTGCCCCTAAAGAAATACTGCACCAACCAGACTTCTGGCGTCATAAAATTTTACACGGAAACAGTAACACCCAGGTCTTCTGTCTGAGTTGGAAAGACGGTACTAAATAGGAAGGAATGCCTATATTTTTGTGGTGCAGCTTATGTCACAGTGCAGTTGAAACCTGAAAATATGATTTGACAATATGGAGGTCAGGGCCAGGCATTTTGGGTACCACTTTCAGATCCAGGTTTCATTTCTCTATGACAACTGCATGCAAGTTTGCCCAAGTGTGTTGTACACGTGCAATGAAGAGTTTAGTGATTTTGCTGTCTATATGAACAGTGAATCCACCAACAGCTAACATTGTTGACAGTAATGTTCAAAAACAATGGGAGTATATGCCCGCATTAGTAGCATGTTTAAGACTGCAAGTTGTCAAGCCATGTGATTTATTTAGAAGTTGAACATGTGTCGACATGCAGTTTCAAGCTATGTGTGGGTAAATAGTCTCGCTTGTTTTTTTGAATGTAATAACTGCCATGGGATGTAGTTGTGAGTGTAGAAAAAAAATTTCCCTGCTGTAATAATTTAACACTCTTTGTTTCATTAAAGCTAAGTGTATCAATGCTCTGTTATATCAAGTGTATACACTTGATAGAAATATCCACAAACCTTTTTGTGTTGAAATTTAGTGGTATAGATCACAAAACTAGTTTAACTTTGTGTACAATGTCCAAAATTAGTACATGTTAAACCACCAGTCAATACAACAACAACTACCATGGGAGCGGTAACATCTACAGCAGCTACAGCCACAGCAGCCACACTGTCATATGGCACCTCTGAACCGTGTCCTCACCTCTGAACCAGCAAATGAATGTACACCTTTGTTCTCTCTTTGTGTTTAAATGGTGCACATGTTCCAAACCTCCAGTGGAGAAATGAATGGCCTATTATATCCTAATGGGTTTTGGAGGGCACTGTAGTCCTCTGGGACTAGCCAAGCTCTCGTAGCCAACAGCTATTACAGATCCAGAGCTTTGGAGCTCAGCTATCGGCATAGAGGCCCTCAAGGTCCTGGTTCTGACCCCTCTGTTTGCCCTTTCGGAGTGGAGGGCCAGCTCTGTCCTCAGCAATGACTCCAGGCCTGTACTATGGATGGGTTTGAGGGGTGGGGGTGGGGGTGGGGGAGGGTTCAGGGGACAGGTGTTCACTGAGCCATATGCTTATTTTATTAAAATAAATAGAATAGCTAAAGCTCTCGTTTAATTTTTTTGCCATAATTTTACAGCACACTATCAAATTCTTCATTAGATGTTCTCTAATGAAAATGGGGTAAACCTGTATTTTTGAGTTTTTACACATAAATAGCAAGCTTGCATCATGAGCTGTGAACTGCCAATGTTTCATGCCTTTGTGACGAATTGAATTTATTTAAAACGCCATGTGACCGAAGATTTTCCAAAGCAAAGAAATGTAATAATCATTTCATGTGGTGAGTTTTTATGACACCAACAATTTGTAAATGTACCATTTACCTACAGTAGCTTCAGTACCAAAGCAAATGGCTAGATTACTAAGTCACCTGGATTACAGTGTTGACCTGCTGAGGAAAAAACCATGGATAAATTGCACATTTAAAGTGGTATTATACAATGCATCCTCAACATGCACAGTACAAGCCTATAGTTTGCCTATTATTGTTTATTGAACAGACACGTTTAATGCACTAAATCTACAGAAGTATGTAGGGGCAGACATTACGCTAAAGCCAGCTGTAGTTTCTCTATATAAATGAAGGTAATATTTTTTTACTACTGTTGTTTTAAAGAAAAGAGTGGTCTTGTAAGGAGCTGTAAATTCTCAATGTAATGCATAGTTTGACAGCAGTCCCTATGCTCATTTGTATTAATAATGTTCCATAAATTAAAATAATAATCCTTCTGGCAGAACTTTTAAAAATGAGGGCTACCTTAAAATGGGGCCATTTTTCAGTACCTTTCAGAGTCCCCCACCCCACCCCCTCCAGTGACAGCATATTCAGTCTTGCTCATAGCGCCACATTACATTAATTATAGTTCTTGTCAGTTTAATCGCAGTGAAACATGCTTCCCTGTCCACAATCACAATTTGTCTCCTTTTGACTTATAGAATGCAAATCTTTAGAGTAATGTGGATCCAAGGAACTCCCTGAATCTTACAGCTATACCTGTTCCAGGGGGTTTCAGCCAACATATAAGAATAAATGTGAATTATTTTAGCTTTTTTAGGAAACTGGTTGCCTACTTGACATGTGGCCTACGTTATGGATGTAGTATAACTGTCAGTATTTCCAGGTGTTAAATGTAGACTACACCTGAAGAATATATTTTTATAATGTACATTCCCTCACCAGAAATTGAAGAATTATTGTAGATTAATAAACATTTTTGTCAAAGATTAGAGGACTGGTCAGTACAGAAGCTTTTGTAGTTCTTCTGCTGTAGTAGAATTGCCCAGGAATCAAGACTGAAAGGGAAAACAAACTCAAGTTAGTACATGTTCAGAATCCTTTATTCTTTAGCTGCACCCACAATACAGGGCCCTGGAGACCCTGCCTGCAAGAGTCTGCTAGGTGGTCTGAGGGTCCCCTTCTTATATTATAAAGCATACAGAATTAATCAATCGTCCATGTAACAGGTAATCAGTAGTCATGTGTTGGTCTTTATCCTTCTTCAGCAGCTGACTATCCCATGCTCTGAGATTTTGTTTCTTCAGGTTGTTTTCCGCCTGTGTTTTGATTGGTTGTAGATCTTGTGCTCCTGATGTACTCTGCTCTGCCGCGCCACATCGGCTTCATAAAGCACAGTGGTGTGCTAAGAGCTTCCTTTGTCAGTAGGGATGGAAAGACTGGATTCCTTCTGTGACCTTGTAACACATGTGGTGGAAACTGCCCTCTAACTGAGGGATCCTCTACCTCCGTCCCGGGGGAGCCCACTGTGCATGCTGGGCTTCATTACAGCCAGGCTCCTCATCAGCTTAAGCTGTGCTTAAGTTCTACTGTCATTTTTATCCTACAATATGATCAGTTAAAATTCAATCCGTTCAAACATTTGCCATATTGCACACTCGTGCCTTGAATATTTACTTGTCTAAGAACTGATTTTACTGAATACAACGCCGTTGTATTGCAATTGGGGTTGTAATTGTTAAGCTTGTTCAAATATATGTAGTTGTGATTATGGCTGCAACAAAAAGCAGCTTACACGGTGGACCCCAGGATTGAGTTTGAGAAACCCTGCTCTAAGCTGAGATATGGTGTGTGCAGAGCTGTACAATCAAATATACCAGATGACTCCCTTCCTAATCAGCTGTCAAAGAAGGTGCTTTCGTTCCATAAGGGACACATAGAAAATAAGAATAGCTGTCCTGTACATTAAGGGTGTATCCACATATTTATATATGTTTAGTGTATGATGGTCACAAGATATTTACACTATCCTGGCACTGAAGTAATGTTTCCCAGTCTGAGGGACCCTATAATGGGTGACTTAACCCCCATAAACCTGAAATGTATCATACGTAATTCATTGATTTGAACCAGTCTTAGTCTTGTGATATGGAGATATATGTCTTATTTGTTCAAAGACCTCATCGATTAATCATTTCGCTTAGAGATGTACATCTTTTCATTTGTTCAAACAAGTCTATGATTTACAGCATGTCGTAGCTCTACCGTTTTATGGGCTCTTGAAGCCTCTATCACTCCCTTCATGAGGGAGTGATTAATCTTGCTTAGCCGTGGTGTGAAAATGAGGGAGGGAAACTCTTTTCTGTCTATGAGAGTGTTCTCTGGAGAAACCCACTGGAATATGGAGTCTCTCCCCTCTGACAATTTTGTCTTCAGAACTAATTCAGCCGACCAGTCTGAAACTGCTCCCACTTCCCTTGGCACCATCATCGGACAAAACCACAAAGCAAATTTAGGGGGTGTTGGTGCCTCCCACGGGTGTAGAACTCATACCCTCTTAGTGGGTCTGCAGGTTTTTTTTGGTTTGTTGTAATGTGCAGCCGGTTTAGCTGATAGACCACTTTAATGAAGCGTTTCAGTGCTGGATCACACCTGAAAGCAGCAGGCGCTGCAGCATGCCAGGACTGGAGTCTAACACCACTGGGGCAGCCAGACATCCGGAACTGGATTGAAATGTATTGATGGATTATTTGGGGTTGTCTCTAATGGTCATTTCAGCTGACCCCTTAAGGATGCTGCACTTCTATACATACTGCTGTTGTAGCCATATCATTGCTCTTGTGATCCCTTTGCACTACTCTTGAGAACATCTCCCTCTGCAGGTAACAGAGTAGTATTACATCAGTGTTTCAATTTTTAGTTTCTGTTTTCCTTACGACAATCCCTTTGACCAAGGCATTTAATTAACACTAAGGAAATTGGTGTGTGTGCATGCTAGATTGAAATGACAGGGGACCTTACTTTTAAATAGCATCTTGGGCCAATATTATAATCCTACTAACAGAACATTGCTGTGTTTTTTTCCACTGACAATACAAAAGAGTGATACAAAGTGATGGCTGTGCTCCCAGAAAATAGACTGCAACAAAAGGAACATAAGTCAAATCAGGTTATATTCTGATTAAACGGTGTCAATAAATATACAACCTTATCAACAAACACTTAAAGCTACAGTAGCCAAAAGGAAAACGCATTGCTGTAAGTATTGTATATTACAATGGCTATGTGAGAATGGCAGTTATTAAATGTCAGAAGAAGTGCATGAGAGCCGTAATGGAGCCCATCAGGATGATGACGCTGAGCAGTGGGTATATAACATGGGTCAGTCTGAAACTGGGGGATGTGGAGTGAGATATGGGAAATGACAGAAGCCCAGGCGGGCCTGTAGCACTGTCATACCTTTGCCTGATTGGTGGAGAAGTAGGTCCTATCAGCGAATCACTGCCCTCCTCCCTTAGTTGTGATGGAGCTTTAGTGTGATCAGCAGACATTGTCAGTTGCTCTATGTTATGTAAGTTTTTGCTCAGTAGGCCCCTCACCCAGCCGATGTGTGTGCTTTCTGCATTCGCTAAATCATTTATACATCTGAGTCTCTGCAAGAGCAGCCATGGAAAAGTGAAGCTTCATGAAACCAAAAATGGGTGGAGATGTCACACGGTATCAGTGGCCTACTGATATATACATTGGTTTGATTTGATATAATTTTGATTCAGTCAAATTATGTGAGCGGTTCACAGCTCACTGAAGCTCTCCCTGTTACATGGTCATGAAACATCTCTCCCTTTACCACTTCTCACCTGATTCCTTAGGAGCTCCTCATAGGCTATGTAGTCTCACCTCCAAATGCTCAGTCTGCCATACAGCATCTGGAAAACAAGAATGGGATTCCTGGCATAGGTTACCTGATTGACTCTAAGATTTCTAAGTGTGAATAAGATTGGATGGAGCTGTCTTCCAGCTGGTCTCCTGCCCCTTCAAGAGATTTTAATTAGTCAGAAGGAGTGACTTTGTGTTGATTTATTAGCAAAGAAAACCCCTCAAGTTGGGCACTGTTATACCACAACAGAAGCAGTAGTTTGTCATGCTTATAGTTACAGTCTCTCTCATAGTTATGAGCTAACAAGTAGTGCCCCTTCCTGGATTCAAACTTGCACCCCCCTAGTGAAGAGGCTATTCCCACCACAGTGGCACCACACTGTCAGTTACCCAGGCTTTGCTCACTACTCATGTCCCAGGAAATCACGTGTCTGCGTCAAGCTGGAATTATGATTCAATGCTTGAAAGGAAAACAGTGGTCATGTATCATGTAGCCTGTAGTGATTTGAATCACAGTTGATTTGACCTGAGCCATTGGCTGTGAAGGAGAGGACGACTGATTCAGATTGTGTTATTATTGTGCCTCTCTGTATCAGAGCTTGGATCTGCAGAACAAGACCATAAGACTGTCCCACACTGGGGTGAGATATGGATGGTTTATAAGTATGCCTGTACAGGATATCTAATATGCTTTTATTTCAATAAAGTCTGGCCATTCTTTATGAAGTAAACATGGAGGACATGCCACTGAAAGTAAGCATGTTGTAGTTTATTTCCTCCGCAGTGTGGGGTGAAACAGGCACTGGCACTCTTCCAACCGCAAATATTTTCAAAGCGTAATTAGTTTACCAATTGAAATTAATAATGACGCAAGCATGATGTTAACTCAGAGAAATCTGAGTACATGGCCTGAGAGTCAAATATGTTCAGGTTTGTGGCAAACCGTCTTATTTTGTGTTTGGGGCCAGGAATTTGTGTGGACTCATTTATTCATGCACTTGTTTATTTAAGTGTTTAGCTGGCAGTTGCTCTCATCCAGAGTGATTTCCTAAGCTTATCGTGGGAAGATGGTGAAGTGGCAAGCGAAGCAGAGTGACGCGTGCTAGTTGGAGTCACAAAGCTATGTGATGGCTAGCTCTGACCTAGGCGAGAGGAACTTTACGGGGTGGCTGGAGGCCATTTCAGCAGCCTCTCGTCAGAGCGTATGCAGCTCTCCCCTCTCTGGAATCGTTAATCTCTGTGGAGGAAGACGTAAACTAACCCTGACTGTGAGATGGCAATTAGCTTGTGCTGTCAAACGCAAATGTAAAAATGTTAAAAATAGACGATAAAACCAGCTATTTGAGATGCCTCATGAGCATTTGAGGTGCTGGTATTTTTCCTCTCCCTCGGGAGGCGCTGCTGTTTTTCCCCTTGAGGCAGATGTTTATTTTCAGTTTTGCAGCAGAATTGCAGGTCAGGAGGCTTGTTATTGCCTGGGTTACAGCCTGGAAAGTTGTAGCGATACTTTTCCCCTAATACACTCCGACTGACAATATCCCCCATAGGCTCAGGACGTCTGTCCTCCTGGCCACAGTCGGCTGAACATGTGACTCCTCTTAAATCACGTGGTTGCTAGCCTTAGCTAGTCACCATGAACATGTGACTCGACATCAATTACACTTTGCCTGTGCTATTGGAAGCTCACAGGTAGCACACAGTTTAGCTCTCAAGCCTGCAGGCACCGTGCCAGCCAGGAGGGTTCACTGGAGAGCAATGAGACGAATGAGTGATGGGTGTGGTATTAATAGTCTGTTTCATATAATAAGAATTATTTTAGATTAGTATTAATCTGGTTTGTGCTTCATTCACAGATGCTGTCCCAGTCTGAACTGGACCACAAGCGGGGTCATCGAATGTCCCAGGTCAGTGAAAGACACACACACACACACGCACACAGGCAATTGTTCTGTAGCTGTTCTGTTTTACAAATCTCCCAGCCTCTCCAAAGAGGTTACACTGGCATGGGTTATGTTAGACTGGCATATTCTTCTATGACAGGGGCCTGTGTCTCATAGAGTTTTTGGTAAAGATTGTGAATGATGGGATACACAGGGCTGATGTCACAGAAGGTAATCGTTGACTGATTGATCGCCCGCTGTAGACTGACGTCTTGTCATATACTAGAGAGTTTTGTTTTGATGGACACCTGGGTCCTGTCAGTGGAATCTTTTAAACATCTTTTTTAAAGACCTTTAAGAACTTGATATGTATGATGGATTTTTTGATCAGGTTTTTACCTGAGTGTGCTGTTAATTAAATCATGTACCTGAGTGATGGGAGGTAGACAGCCTCTTGCTGAGATGAGAAAGTGCAAATGCTGTACTCTACCCTAGGTTTGCTTGTCTTAGGATTTATTGTTCTTTAAACAGTTATATTCACCAGCAAGCATACGTTCTCAGGGTCATTAGCCTAGCCACATGTTTGTTTAAGTCTGTGGCAAGCGCTTTAAGCTACAACCCTACAGGAAAAACGACATATGGAAAGAAGTAGTGAAACGTTTATTCTCAGTAAGAAAATGTTATTGCTGGAATGTTTTTGTACCTTGGAAGATTGAGAAAGGGAAGCAGGATCCTCTAAATGGCATGCTTTACAAATAAAGCTGCCTGCAAGGTCGGCTTTGCTGAAAATTGTATCTGTCCATAACTTATATAGGATGTATGTTTAATAAAACATTATCATTTTTACTACAGTATTGTAGTATCATATATGATTACATCCCTTGGGTCAGGTGTTGACTTTGGTAATTTTGCATTTATATTTAGCGGATTCATTGTTTAAAGTCTCATGTGTTATAGAGGAATCTTAAATTGAACTGTGGATAACAGTGAAGGGATGCCAAGATTGGTGTAATATGAGCTCTTTGACTCATCTTTGCTAGAAGTCTGTCAGCTGCTTTTGATTCAACTGCAGATGGAACAGAGGGAGAGGACATTGCAATAGTCCTGTCTTGATTTGATAAATTCATGAATCACAACTTCTCTGTTGAAAAATGATTTAATCTTGGTTGTGTTTCTTAGCCAATAATAACATGTCTGTGATAGATTATTTACATGTCTGTAATTAAGTTCGTGTTTGTATAAATGACCTCAGTCTTTAACCCCAGATCTGTAATTTCAGACTTTTCTGATAAATTTTAGTTTAGTGGTTCTGAATAAAATAACTTCTATTTCTGCTCAAGACAAATTTTTGGGCATCCAGATTTTAGAATCTCATAGACAGTCAATCAACAAAGGATACATCAGAGTACTGCATACATAAAACTGAAAAGTCTGCATATGAATCTGTCTGCATATGAAGTCTCTAAGTGGTAGCATGTAAACATAAAACAACACTGGCCTTAAAATTGATCCATGAGGGACTCTGAAGGACAACATAACAGAGAATTTTGCATACAATTCTCTTTGTTAAAGATAGGAGCTAAACCACTCAGATTCAGTGCAGCATCTTGGTTAAATTAAAATAGATTAAAAAGAAGGGGGAAAGAATAAAAGATAAAAACATACATAAGCTCCTTGGTGGCGTTATTACTGTACATTGTGATAAGAACTTGTGAACACTCAGAGTGGCCAAAGATGACTTCTGAGGACACAAAACTCAGTGGTGGGTCATGATAGTCCTTGGTTTGGACTGCCAAATTAAATACTACTCTACCAGCATGCACAAGATTACTTATAGTGTACACACAGCTGGCATATCATAAAAATATTTGAGTTCCATAGCTGACCATATAGCAGTGTAGTATACTGTTTAGAGGGACAGTGTTGTAACTGAAAGGTTGCAGGTTCAAGTTTTTGGTAGGGGCACTGCCATTACACTTGATTGTGGTATCTCACCTAAAATGGTTCATGCATGTAAATTGATAGTGTGTAAAAAATAAGAGTGCCTTGTATTAGCTCATTTAAAATGCAATAGGCTTGAGAGGCTATGGAAACACAGATGTAGTATTTTTCCATCTAAGGTGAGAGCGGTGAAAGAAAGAGGTCAGAAAAACATTCTCCATTTGCTCACCTCTGTCTTTGCATGTGCTGTCAGCCTGAGTTTACTCTGCAGGCGCATTGCAGCATGGGAAATGAAGGGAAATGGCCCCGTTAGTGGGTTAGAAACAGGGCTGCACAGATGGGCCAGTTAGGAATGCTGGAGTGGGCACTGAGTGGCTCTGAACAGCTAGCCTCAGCTAGCCTTGCCATCCTCATTGCTCCTTAAATACAGATGGTCCAGTTTGAAACATCACTTTCCACCGCTATATCCCAGTAGAGAATGTCCAGCGCCAAAGTATTGTCCTTAATCACACCCCTTAAAGAACATAAAGGTGTATGAAATTGTGATGTTTTATCCTTCAATGATAAGGAGACAGAACTCTTTACAGTGTTAAGAATACAGAGCTGGATCTCCAGGGTGATTAATGGTCTTGGGTTGCAGTGACTCAGATTCTAGAATTCTGTCATTCAGTTCTTGTAGCAGACAGAGCCAGGCTGCTGATTGGCTGAGAGGAGGAGCAGGCCATAGGCGACGGCAGATGGCAGAATTTCTGGGTCCAGTGCGGACATCTGAACAGGAATGAGAAGCTACACAGGCATGCTTCAGTGTCTGTGGAATTAAGTCTCCATTGCTGAACATTTCATACTGACCGCTCAAGCAAAGAGAAAAATGTGTTATATG
The DNA here is from genome assembly GCA_022829145.1 of Albula goreensis. NCBI lineage: Eukaryota > Metazoa > Chordata > Actinopteri > Albuliformes > Albulidae > Albula > Albula goreensis. The sequence continues at coordinate 13,954,573 of CM040765.1, forward strand.
TTCATTGTTTTGTTTTTCTGCACCATTCTGCACCATATGTTAATTTATCTAATACATTTTATATGTACATATATGTTTAAAAACATCACAATATATCTACTTATTTTGTTTTCTTGAATAAATGTAATTTCATTTTCTCAATAGAAAATACCAAAGCAAAAACTTTACTTTTAACAAAAAAATAAGGAATACGCATTTTAAATGTTTCTATGTTACGATAAAGTAACTAACTTTAGATCTTACCTTAAATGGATTGAAAGAGGAGTCCATTAAAAGTGAGCTGCCCCTGCGATAACATTCTCATTACCAGTCCCCCATAAGATCACAGGGCACAGATCATGTTTACATAAGCCCATGATGCTTACGCATGCCACAGATGACCTTTGACCCACACAGGAAGTAGTTGTTTCCCGGTCATTGCACAAGTCCATAATGGTTTTGTACCCTTACATTCCTGCTTTATTAATGTGTTGTTTGAAAGTGAGTAGTTCTGTAATTACCAGACCATGTAGCTCCATAGATGGACTTGTTGCCAAAATACTTGTGGTTATATTTCATAAGGGTATAAAGCTATCTATGTCACCAACCTGACCCAAGGGCATACAATGTTTACAATGCTATGTTTGCTGTCTCCTACCCTCATTCTCCCTCTCTAACAATTGTATCTACCCCCTTTCCTTGTCATCCTCTCTTTCTGTCTCAAAACACCACCCTCTGCCTTTTTCCACCTCTCTGTCTCTGCCTCTGTAGTTCTGCAAAGTTTCTGTATATTGACAAATTTTCGCCTGCAGAGGGCAGCATCTCCTACAGTTATTCACTGGGACCTCTGCCCCAAACCCTGCCCCACCTACACCCACTAGAGATGGAAGTGAGTGAAGACTCATCCCCTCTCTCCCTCCCTCTCTCTCCCCCTCAGTCCCTTGGTACCAGTGTGACGGTGGACATCGCGGTGATGGGGGAGGCCCATGGCCTGATCACGGACCTGCTGGCGGATCCCTCCCTGTCCCCTACCACGTGTAGCTCCCTCCGGGCCGTCAGCAACCTGCTCAGCACCCAGCTGACCTTCCAGCCCCTGCACCGGCCTCGCGTCAACACGCTGGGCTCCTACAGCGACACCTACGCCTGCTCTGACTCGGACGATGGCGGGAGCCTGGAGAGGGGGGAGAGGATGGCCATTGCCAAGGTGATGTTCTGCCCAGATCCCACTGCACCATTGGAAATGTAGGCACCTGACTCTGTGGTGTAATGTCAGCTGACTTTAAAAAGGGGCCTACAGAAGTGCACTTACTGAAAGTAAGGGAGCATAATGTGGTCATCAGAGACATCGATGTGGTGCTTAATGTTTGTGTTCATGTGTGTGTATGTGTGTTCCTGTGTGTATGTCCGTTCCTGTGTGTATGTGTGTAGCGTCTGAGACGGAACTTGCCCCCCGGAGTTCTGCACAGGGTCTCCTCTACCTGGACCACCACCACCTCCGCCACAGGCCTGCCAACCTTGGAGCCTGGCCTGGTGCGCAGAGACCGGGCCTCCAGCATCAAACCCGCCCACGAGAGCTCCACCTGCAGGTACACATCTCTCTCACTCTGCGCCTCTCTCTCTCTGTCACATGTCTCTGGGCCTCTCTCACACTCACCGGTCCTCATGCATGCTTGAGAATCTGCTGTATGTCACTCAGGGTCGCCGGCAGTTCCCTATAAGTAGGTATGTCCAATATTTCAGCCAAAAACAATGTCTACCGGACAGCATGCTCCTATTTTTCTGTCGTGTAAAACCTTCCAGATTCAAGTTGATTTATATGGTTGCCTCAAAAGTAATGAATTTGATTAAAAGCCATTATTAAATCATACTATCACTGCTTAATCAGGTATCTTGAGAATCCCAACCTCCCCCTTGCCCAAAAATTTTGTTATTTGGGCAGTGCAAGCTCGGAAATTTACTTATATTCATCAACTAAGTGTGTGTTTTTGACCATGTTGTGTCCGTCAGCTATAGAGACAAATATCAGCCATTATAGCATTATAATTAGTTCACTATTGTTCACGTTTTTGCACAAGTCTCTCATGTACTCAGTTAGGAAATAAAATGTTACATTTTCATTAATCTACATTTTCTTTTCAGGGTCATTTCTTAGTCATCTTACATGTTTTTAATCTGGTTTGTGTCAGTCATTGTGTGTGTGTTTTAATCTGCTGTTAGCAGTTTTGAGGGGCCAAAGGCAGTTGAAAGTGTTGCTGTGGCTCCCTGGGAGCTGGTCAGTCGAAGGTCAGGAGCGCGCATAGGTTGTGGTCCCCAGGGGGATGCTGAGGGTGTAACTGTGAAGCCCAGTGCAATTCGAGCCACGCAACTGTGACCCCTCAGCTGGTTTGTGTGCCGCCGAGGTGAAATCATCTCCAAGCACTCACAACTCCCAAAGGATCATGGGAAATAAGGGCAGCCATAAACAGATCAGTGGGATAAGGTGAAACAAAACAGCCTGCCATTCAAACAGGGGCCTGCATCCCTTGGAGGGGTCTGAGCGCCATCCGAGTCCCAGTAGGAGTTATTGTCTCGTCTCCAGTTATCTTGTTTAAACATCGTGGTCACAAATCTTTCCAGAATATGAGGTAACTAAGTAAAATATAAGACTCCATATTGTGCACAAGGCATAAAACTCAGTTTTATTTTCTTTTAGTATGAGCATTCTTTTACCCTAATTGATGGGTCTGTGGATAGATGAGAGCTGGCTTTGAGTGTGTTTGGGCGCATAGCTTATTTTTGGCTCTGGAGGGGATGTTTCGGCTTGTTCACTATGAGAGAGAGGATACGATATTTCAGTAATTAAAATGTTTCATATGGCGGACCCACCAGTGATGTTTCCAATGCTTTTAACCTTCAGCCCTGCATCAGTCCAAGCTGTGTCCTTACGTTCTACTTGAGATTCTAACTAGGAATTGGAACCTGCCTTCTAAGGAAGTTATGAAACTCATTTTCTTACATCCATGTTTTCCATAATCCGATTTTATTTAATTAATTATCAGATGCAAGTTTTGAATGTATACCGAAATACTTAATGCGCGTAATTAAGGAAAGAATGTAATGGCAGTGAAAAGTCAGCAGTGTACCTGTAGAACTATTAGCTGTCACAAAACTGGGTTCTTAAAGTAATGTGGTAAATGGTCCTTTTCCCCGTCAGTAGTTGGTGATTTTAATGATGTATGAAACAGTAATTGTGATCAAACCGTGCATCTTATCTGTCAGATCTGTGCACAAGCCCCTGAATTACCTATTTTCCTACTGTACTTGGCTGCATTATCTGCTGCACATCTGGGCCTCTTAAACAGATTCCTGGAAACAGAAAATAATGATTTTGTTGTTTATCATGGCTTGGTGCCGTTCATTTGGCCTCAGAACCGACAGTCATCTTTCGACCTGCGGTGATTTAATACCAAAAGTAAAACAAAGAAGACACGGCCCATTGCAACTTCAGAACATTAAGATAAGCAAAATAAGAGAACTTCTGAGAAACTGCAGAGATTACAAGACTTATTTCTGTCAAAGATTATTGCATTCATTTTTTTCATTGCTGAGTGCCAAAATGTGTGTGTATACTGGGCGGGCGACTGTGTGTGCGTGCGTTTGTGCATGCATGCATGAGCCTGCTGTGTCTGCTTGCATGTGTAATAGAGTGCAAGTCGGTGTATTGGAATGAAGGACATAAAAGATTCCAAAGTTTTTAGGCTTTCTTAATAGGACATGAGTGTGTATGAGTGCAAATTTCCTGTGTGCATATTGTGTTCATGGGTGTATGGTGCATGAGTGTTGGCGCGTAGGTGTGGATGGAAGAATAGCTTCCTACTTGCCTGCATATGCTACTTCATGCATTGCTGTGTCTGCTATGCGTTGGTGCATCTTTTCAGAAGCAAATCGTTGGGATTGCTTTTTTGAATAGTATGTAGTAGGGGTAATAGAGATGCTTCCAGCCCTAAATGTCATTCCTAAATCCAGTAATGACCTAAGCATGATGTAGCCCCACAGTGTTGTGGGATGTTGTGATTTATGAAGCAGATGTGTGCCACCCCATAACACCTAAGACAAAATACCGTGCACTGTCTCCTAATACAACTAATACAGGCTGCACTTGTCTGACCTCACAGCTGTGGACGACCCTATGCCAAACCAAGCCATGGGGAAGGCCCAGGGGACAGAGGGGACAGGACATACAGGACAGGTGAGTCTGCTGCCTGTGGAGTCGCACTACTCGGCCAGGTTTTAGGAAAAGCCTTGCTCAGGTGAAATGTACTATTGTTACGGCATTTTAAATAGACCCAATGGACCCATAGGCAGCATTGCCATATCCATCAGTTAGCATCTAAAGCTTAACTGCAGCCTGACATCATTGCTTGTTATACATATATCTGGACCTCAATAAATATTTGGAAATAAACCCTTGGAGAGTGCACACAGAAAAACTCCAGAACACACAGCTAAGATGTTCTCTAGGCTGTGTTCAAAGGATGGCATGCCTGAGTAAGCATTTTCATTGAATAAATTGTCTCCTCTAAACAAATGTGTAGATTTGGAGAAGTGGTACAGGTCTAATTTACTAATGTAATGTTGTGAGTTTGTGATGTTTTACAGGTATTAAGTGCAAGATTAATGTTACTGTATGAGTCTAATATAGATTTAATGTACAGGTGTAAAAACAGGTGTAATTTTCATGTACATAGTCTGCAGAGCTAATGCACAGGTGTGTAGTTTTGCAGGTGTGAGGTACAGGTGTAGTGTTGTGCATGTATAATCCCTCCAGTATCTATACCTGCTCAATTCAATGCAGGGTCTCAGGGGAGCTGGAGCCAATCCCAGCATACACTGGGTAAAAGAGAACCTGGACAGGTCACCAATCTGTAGAACAACCAGACAGACAAACACTTACTCTCACACAAACAATCATACATACAGGCAATTGGGCCAAGTCTAGACAACCTAACCTGCATGTCTTTGGACTGTATGGGAAAACCAGTGAACGTTCATGCAAACAGAACTAGAATATGCCAACTCGACACGGAGAGGGCCCAGTCATGGTGGGAAATAAACCTGGGTCCCTCCTCTTGTGAGGCCACTGTGCCTTCCTACGAGCATAATGTACAGGAATAACGTTATAATGCCCTCTCTCCTCCTCCCAGATGACCCGGCGATGGTGTCCTCTGACTACGACAGCACGTATGAGACCAACAACAGTGACAGCAGTGATGTTGCCCAGAACGATGAGGAAACCAGGAACAGCAGGAAGAGCACAGAGCTGCGTGACGGGTGCAGGGCATGCCCTTCTGAAAACATCGTCCTGCACCCCTTAATACTCACAGAGGTACAAAACAGCAGCTCATTCCCCCATAAATAATCAACAATACTGCAATATACACACTTAAATAACAGAGCTGGTACACACAGAGCAGCGCTTATACAGGACTGGAATTTGGAGGAGTTTTTGTCGTGATGTGTGGTTATGACTATCTGCATTTGTATTATGGTGTATAAGAGAATAGATTGTTAGGATTATGGTGGGTACAGTGTGTTTGCGATAGGAATATTGTGTATTTGTATTGTCGCAGATATGAGAATAGAGTATATTATTGTGGATATGAGTATAGCGTGTGTGTTAGCGGGCAGTGTGGAGACTCAGTGCTGTGTCGTGTGGCCCCTGGCCCCAGGATGAGCCTGTCTTAGCCCCGGAGCCCCTGGTGATGGCAGAGCTGGAGCCACTGATGTGCCAGCTCAACAACTGGAACTTCCCCATCTTCAGCCTGGTGGAGAAGACCCACAGCAACGGAGGCTGCATCCTCAGTCAGGTGAGGGTCTGCTTCGGCTGCGCAGCCTAGCTCTCCAATCAGGTTACAGTAAACCTCTTTGTCCTCCTCACAGAGGGGTCACTGTCAAAGAAAAGCAAGAGGGTCACAATCACAGAGCTCCCTTATAGCAATGTTACTTTCACTCAATCAACCAATCATTCAGTCAGTTATCCAGTCCATCAATACTTTGCTTTACTGCACAATTTAACAACACAATCCATAAGTGACATTTTCTGGAGTGCATAGAGAGACCAGAAAAAATCCAGCTGAGCCAATTTTAGGAAAACTGGAGGATGATTTCCTAACCCCATAAAAGGCGATAAGCTGAAATCTTGGAAATTGGAAGGGTACAGAGAGAAGAGCTCGCTAAACACGATCTCAGGTTAAAAATAAGCCAGCACTGTTACAGGAAACTCTGGTTATGTGATGACCAGCTTTATGAGTCATTTGCACAACGGATGCTTATGAAAGCTGTAAATAAGCTGCCTCATCAAGTAGCTAATAGAATTCCTTTCACACAGGTGCCCCTGTAATCACATCAACCACATTCATCATGCATCAATTTCACCAACCATTCCCACTCTCTGCCTCTGGAGCAGCTTGTGCATACCCCGCCCCCCACCGATAAAAACACAGAAAAATGAAAGGAGACCAGATGTTTGTTCTCCATCAGGTCACTGGTTGAAATCCCAGACTGAGAGAGGGGTGGGCCCAGTTTGAGTGAAATACAATGTGTAATTAAACAGCATTAAATTAAACTCAGAAAGCTGTCTGTCTCTTTCTTTCTCAGGTCTCATACAGACTCTTTGAAGACACAGGACTTTTTGAGACTTTTAAGATCCCTGTGCGAGAGTTCATGAACTATTTTCACGCCCTGGAGAGTGGCTACAGAAACATACCGTGTGAGTGAATCTCAACGAGAGGAAAACAAATTAGAGAGAGAACAAGGCACACTCATTATCTGAGTGCCCCTCATACCCATTGTCATTGTTCTTACAGGAAAATCATATAATTTTTTAAACATGTTCAGAAATAATACCTTGCTGATGTGGATTATTGTTTATGTTTTTGTATTTATTACCAGACTGTGTGTCGTATTAATATTGCTATATTGCTATATAACTTGTATGGCTTTAAGTCTACCACAAGAGGGCGACATAAGCCTTCATTCTCTCAGAACATTAGTGTAACTTTTCCCTGAGCAGCTGTGTCACAGTGCCCCCTTGTGAACTGGCTTGGTAACAGCAGGTCTTGTTTCTTCTCGCCCAGATCATAACAGAATTCATGCCACAGATGTTCTACATGCCGTCTGGTACCTCACCACGCAGGCTGTGCCAGGCTTGCCCAGTCTTGTGAATGACCACGGTTCCACCAGTGACTCTGGTATGGTGTAACAATAATATTGCTTTAAAAAATAAATAGTAGTAAGAAGATGTATTTTCATAGAGTAATTCATTCTAAATTGAAAATAAGAATAATATCAGAAAAGTAATGCAATAATATCCATGGGGGAATGGAGCTGCAACATGTCATGGAGTAGCATCCCCATGTAGTGGATCAATGTCAACTGGCTCTCAGTGAATGTGAAACATTGAAAGCGATGGTGTACAATTGGGGTTTACAGCCAAGTATGCGCAGGGTGTATGTAGAAGGAGGAATCTCAACACGGTTATTTTGAACTATCATTTAACTGTTGGATTAGCTGTTCTCTGCTTGTCAGCTTCATGCCAGAGCCTCGTCTGGCATTTGCCCTTAGACATTTACTGTGGGCGGTGGCGACTGACTGTGTGTATTCTGTCCGTCACTCAACTGATGGTGTCTCTGAGCTGTCTGAGTAAAAACATTAAAATAAACAGGGCAGTCGTGGAATGCTGTGATGAAATCAACACTCAGCACTTTTTAATCTGACAGGAATTAGGCCATGTGCATGAGTGTGTGTGTGTGTGTGTCCATGCTAGCATACATGTGCATGTGGCATTTGTGTGTGCTGCTGTTTGTGTGTGTGTGTGTGTTCATGCTAGCATACATGTGCATGTGGCATTTGTGTGTCTGCTGCTGTGTGTGTATGCCTGTTGTAGGATTTAGGGCTGCTGTAGATCGGCGGTGTATGTTGGTTTTGTATGTGCGTGAGGTGGATGCGGGAGTTTGGGCTGACCCTAGGAATAAATTATCATATATTTTGAAAGTGAAGCATCCCATATACATATAGCCCTATACTAAGAGAATATTAATATGTACATCAGCGGAGCCACATTATAGTCAGAGACTTGTTTCCCCCTTGGCTTACTTTGTCTTGGTTTCTGCAGACTCTGACAGCGGCATCACCCACAGTCACATGGGCTTCCTGGTGTCTAAGACCTACACAGTGTCGGAGGACGGCTACGGCTGCCTGTCGGGGCTCATCCCTGCCCTGGAGCTCATGGCGCTGTATGTGGCTGCCGCCATGCACGACTACGACCACCCTGGCAGGACCAATGCCTTCCTGGTGGCCACCGGCGCACCGCAGGTGAAGTAGCTCCCAGAGGGTTAATGATGTAATCAGGCGATGATGTCATGCCCCAACACTGCCTTGGACAAAGTCCGGACTCTAGATGTTCAATTCTGTGTTTCCCGATAGGTCAGCACTCCTTAGCCAGTGAACGCTGACATAGCCTCCCTTTCACAAGTGCATACTGCAGAGCTCAGCCACTCACCAGCCCTGCACCAGAACCACATGGGCCTCTCTCAGGGGGCCCATGAGCCAGGAACTCTCTGCTACCCTCAAACCTTCATGCCTGTAGTCTGAGGATGTGGTTGGCTGTGGCTGTTTCTGACTCTGATAAGCCATTTCCTTTGATTAGATAGAGGAAGTAAGTGGTCATTGGTTTATTGGCAAAGAACATGCTGGAAGTTGAGCATTATTGCTCAGTGCAAATTGCCTTGTACAAATATGGATACAGAGATTCCAGCAGATGCTGTGTGAATCCACCTTGGTTCCATCAGTCATTGTTTGTTTTCTTTTTTCTTCATCACCCCTTGCAGGCTGTCCTGTACAATGACCGCTCAGTACTGGAGAACCATCATGCAGCTTCTGCATGGAACCTCTTCATGTCCCGCACTGAGTACAACTTCCTGGGAAACCTAGACCACATGGAGTTCAAGCGGTTCCGCTTCCTGGTCATCGAGGCCATCCTGGCCACTGACTTGAAGAAGCACTTTGACTTCCTTGCTGAGTTCAATGCCAAGGTGACAACTGTGTTGATGTGGGGTTGATGAAAAAAAGAAGTGTTGATGTAGGGTTTTGCCTTTTAGTTCATCATGGATAAGGTCAGCATCTAAATAGATAGACAAATAAGCAAAATAGAGAAAACCAGCACAAAAAAGTGACCCCCACAATGACTTTAGCAACAACATGTTGTTGTCTGTCATCTCTGCCCAGGTGGGCGAGGATGGAAGCTCGGGCATTGATTGGTCCAATGAGAATGACCGGCTGCTGGTGTGCCAAATGTGCATTAAGCTGGCCGACATCAACGGCCCTCTGAAGTGCAAGGACCTCCATTTGAAGTGGACCGAGGGCATCGTCAATGAGTTCTACCAGCAGGTACAACCACACCCGACCTTTCAGTGCCGTCAGTACCAGTCACTATCAGCTCTGTCACAGTACAGACACTTACAGTGGCTTCACAGCACAGACCCTCCTCGTGTGCCCTCACTACAGACATTTTCAACACTCTCAGAGCTACATACATTCACACCACTGTCACAGTACAGACACTATCAGCACATTCACAGTACAGACTCATAGTACGGAGCATGTTCACAGTATAGTCACTCTCAGCCCTGCTACAGTACAGACATTGTCAGCACTATCACAGTATAGACCCTTTCAGCACTGGCACAGTACAGACGCTTCCAGCATTGCTGCAGTACAGACATTTTCAGCAGGCTCATTACAGACCCTAAGGGTGAGCTTGTGGTACAGAATAAAATACAGCTAGCCCACAGTACACAATAAAAATGAGTCCAGTTCAGCCAAGACGGCAGTGAAACACAGACAGTCCAGAACCACACTGGACTCCTCTAATGCTTATTCTGCTCTCCTCCCTGATTCTAAACTGTGTTATGCGTCTGTAACCAGAAAGATAAAGCAATAATAAAATGTGTATATAATGAATGTCTGAGTTGTATGCTCACTTAACAAAATACACACTAATCAAGAGCCACTGCTAACACATGCATTAATGAGCTGTTTGGTCCTCTTGCCTGTCTCATTAAATGTGAGCTGTAGTACGCTATGTGTGTACATACAGCGTCCTGGGGGATTACTGCTATAAAGTGCAGTGGGGAAAGAGCTCTGTCATTTGGAGGAAGTAAGACACATTCAGCACCCCCGGATTCAGCTCAGCCCAGACATTCATGTTCCCTTTTTCAGCCCACCACAACACTCTCCCAACAAGCAAAAATGGACAAATAGTTGCAAATTCTGTCTTATTCTAGAATATATTCCTTTTTTTTGAGGGGTAAGGGGTGGCAGTTAAGCAAAGGTCTGACTGGACTGTACCCAAGTTAAAATACATCCTCACTTGAACAAAAATATCTGGAAAAAAGTATTTAGATTAAGTGGTTTGAAAAATACATGAAGGTGACTTTTGGAATGTATATTGATATTCATTTGGAAAATCTTGCCTTGTCTTTACACTCACATACAATATACATGTGTATATGTACATACATATATATATCATATACATATCACGTGGAAATTTAGATAAATAGCATAGATTCATTGTATCATACTCTTTTTTTCTTTGAATTCCTTCCTACACATGGCATTGCATGTCATACCGTGCTTGACAACACCTGTGCTCGTTTCCATGGCAACGGGACTGACCTCTTTGCCAGCAGAGCGGTCCAGTTACACCCAGCGACATCCGTCCCAACCCTCCCCCAACTCTGGCCTGAGCTCAGTATGTCTGCATGCGACTGTCAGACAGTGCAGCGCATACCAGCACAACAAAAGCGCTTTTTTAGTCCCTCAGCTGAGGTGGCAGGTCATTAGTCTAAGCAAGCAAAAATCCCTAAGACTGCCCCCGATAACCTTTCTAACCCCTTACTCCCTATAGCCGTATCAACATACCGTATGTCATTAAACAACACAATTAATACAATATGTGCTATCAGAGAAAAGTTTTTTTGCATTCTGTGTTAGCCATGGTGCTCTGGGGCTGCTTACATTGAGGCTTTTTCAAATAAAAAAATGTGACTTATTACTTACTAAAATGGACCAATTTGTACTGCACTTATTTAACCCTGAGTGAATCAGGCATTCTCAGAGCTTTTCACTCTGTAGATTCTTATCTGAGGATTATCCTTAACCCTTGGGATAAGATGTAACTGAGGCTTAGCTTCCCTTCTTTTCACACATGTGCTGCCAGCCTGCTCCGCTAGGTCAGCCCTGGGTCAGTGTTGAAGTCACACAGTGTGAAAAGGTTACAGTGTCCTTGGTTTTGAGGCCAGGGCATGTGGTGTTAAATGAGGCAGGTACCATGTTGGGTTGTGTACTTGATTCACAGGGCACCGGCATGGTGCTGTTTTTATATGGTTAGTACTGTTATGATGCCTTACTGTTTACGGTTAATACTGTAGTGCCACGTTATCATTCACAAAATATGGTGTATGTGATATATGTAATATGCTGTATTTTGAGTGGGTGTGATTGGGTAGAGCTTTCAACTGGGCAGCTGTGGAGTCTCATTTATGGCTGCTTGCTCCTGTGTCTTTGGTGGAGATTTGTGGTGGATGGGCCCAAAACATCAACGGGAAGAAGGGGGAAATATTTAAAAAAGGGGTAGGGGACCGTGTTCATCATGCTGAATTACAGTTATGTCACCAGACTCTTAGCAGAGTTATAGCTATAAGGGAGGTATAGCTAATACGCCTTGCAGAGTGGGACTAACTGAACACTGGGGGTTTCCTGTTAGGGGGACGAGGAGTCCAGCTTGGGCCTTCCCATCAGCCCCTTCATGGACCGCTCCGCGCCGCAGCTGGCCAAGCTGCAGGAGTCCTTCATCACGCACATCGTGGGGCCGCTCTGTAGCTCGTACGACTCCGCCGCGCTCATTCCCGGCCACTGGGTGGAGCCGTCCGAGGCCGGACAAGAGGAGGAGGGAGAGGTGGAGGAAGAGGAGGAAGAGGAAGACACAGGCGAGGAGGAGGAAGACGGATCCTCGGTCTCTGAGGCATCCCGTAAGACCTATCGCTTCTGTCTCGCTGCTGCAGCCTTTCGTTGGGTCATGACAGCTGTGCAGGGGGTTGGTTAAACATGTAGGCTCAGGCGCACAAGGCTTATAATTGATGTAGCTTCTCACAGCAGGAGTGCTGACCTTGGATCAGCTCTGCCATTTAGTTGTTAATAGATCAGGTTAGGATATGAACAGGTGAAATCTGATCCTAGATCAGCAGTATACACAAAAACAAAAAGGCAATTTACTTAATCTACCAATTACATTAGCTGCAAACATAACCAAGCTGATAATAATGTAATAATAAGGAATAAAAACAATGTTTTAATTAATAATGACAGCAATCACTAGTGATAAATGGTCCCTTTGTTCTTGCCCTTTCGCCCTTACCATTCCCTTATAAATGAAGACAATGTGTCAGCCTCCTCTGTATAAAGAAAATGTATGCATGTCATGTTCAGTCTGAGTGAGGATGAAATCTACTCAGGAAGCCACTGTCGCTCCAGGCTTGCTCTGGGGGGGTCTCAGGCTCAGGGTCTCTAAAAGCTGCTTTGTGTCAACACTATTATAAAAAGCGCTGTACAAATTAAATTGAATTGAACCAAACTAAACTGAACTTAATGGGCTCCTCAGCCATGTTCATTTCATCGTAGCTTGGAAGGGATCCCAGGTCCTGATCTCTGAGTCCTGCTGGAATCTGAACTCAGTGACTTCAGTAGGTGCTGCCGTGGTGCTTAATTTGCCCGGTTTTTATTGCTTGCGTCTAGTCAGTGCCCAAAGATGTTGTGAGGATGGGATTCTTAGCATTCTTTAAGTTATGAAGAGCTTAGCCAGAGCAGAGAGCCAGCAGATGTGCGGGCGGGGAGGGAGCGGAGCAGAGGAAGGGCAGGTTTAACTGATGGGTGTGAATCCAAAGCTGGGAAGTGCTGGTTGAACTGGATGGATCAAATTACCCTCTCACTCTCCTCTTTACCCTTTGGAATCTCACAGGGAATGGACGAAAAAAGAGGCGGAAAGTGTTCTGCCAGATCACCCAGCACCTGCTGGAGAACCACAAGATGTGGAAGAAGGTGATCGCGGCGGAGGACCAAAAGCAGTCACAGGAGGTGGAGGAGGCCGAGGATGCAGAGTCCGCTGTCAATGGCAACCCCGTCGAGCCAATCCTGGCCATCCATGAGGAAGAGGAAGATTCAGGAGGCAGCAAAGGAGAGGGGTCTGAGGAAGGCCGGGAACAGGAAGTAGACGTTGAGGAGGAGGAACTTGAGGCCCCAGGTTCCAAAACCACAGAGGAAAAAGAAGGGCATCCATAACTGACACTGCAGTGGAAAAGCGAGCCAAAACCTTGTTTTATTTTTTTTTTTTTTTTTTAAAGACTCCTGATATTTTTAATGGCAGCACATGACTTAGACACAACACTGTAGAATTTTGGGGGAAGTATGTGCCTATAGGAAACAGGGTGGGAGTGGGGCTGGGGATTTGGGCAGGGAGGCGGAGTTATAGATCCGTCTGAGGAAGCTTCCATCCTGTAACATCGGACCACAGAACAGACACCACTTGGAGGTGAGTCTGACCAATCAAAAACCCCAAAGCAACGTGTATGCAGTGGACTATAAAGACTGCTCTGTTTTCTAAGAGAAATATTTTTTAAATAATAAAAAAAAGTTGTATTTAAAAAGGGAAAAATAATGAAACACAATTTATTTCATGTTTTTTTTTTTCCTTTTCCTTTACACACATCTTAGAGGCATTAGCAGTATTCCACAGGGAGCTGTATCTGTCTGCCTGTCCATCTGTCTGTCTGCCTGTCTGTCTGTCTTGGGCCATATTTTCATGACAGCTGAGCACAAGTGGCAGACTTACTGATTTCTTCAAAACCTGTGTCTTACTGTTTGAATAGCTGGAAAAATTGAGAAAGTCAAACCATTGTTTAATCTTGTGTAATCCCGCTGTGTGGTTACAGCAGAATTCACACCGCTGTGTTGTTTCATACATCCATGTGACTGAAATATTTTTAAAGTGTGGAGATGAATGTTTCAAACAGTAAGGTGTGGTTAAAGAAAGCATTACAATTACCGCTGAGGCTGTGTTGCCATTGAAATATGGCACTCCCTGTCTGTTTGTGTGGAAGGTAACAGCACGAGTACAGCGTGAGTACAAAATGTACGCTTCCAGCCGGCTCCAGCGTGTGAACAGAATGGACGGACAGGAAAACCCAAGTCTTAAAAGCTTTATCCCAATTTCCTGGAGAAAAAAACAGCGAGATTTTACATCACGCTTTCTTTCCTTGTCTCTTATTGTCTCTGGTTTCCCTGGTTATAGGAAGCCAGCCCTGCTCTTGCAGAAAGTCTCAGTCTTATTTGCCTTGTCTGCTCACATCTGCGATGTTACCTGCATCATTTCCACACATCTGCACAATCACTGACAACACTTCCTTATCTGCGCACTCACTCACATCCTTCCCTCATATCTGCGCAGTCACTCGCACCACTTCCTCATATCTGCGCAGTCACTCACATCACTCCCTCATATCTGCGCAGTCATTCACATCACTTCCTCATATCTGCGCAGTTACTCACAACCATCCCTCATATCTGCGCAGTCACTCGCATCACTTCCTCATATCTGCGCAGTCACTCACATCACTCCCTCATATCTGAGCAGTCACTCACATCACTCTCAAATGTTCACAGTCACCCCATTTTGTGTAAAACCAAATTCTCAGTGTTCTTGTTTTTGCATAATTTCTTTTTGCTTTGTTGTTTGTGTGATAGCTATTCAATACATTTACAACATTGTATTGTATTCTCACTGATTGCCGGCCAAGAAGGGTTCATTTATTGTTGTGGACTGAGATCATTTGTTTAAACTTTTGTTTTAAATTTTTATTTTTGCCACAAATGAACTGCAATACGCCCCTTTTAATGCAGCATAATTCATGTTTTTCAGTACCAAAGTAATACTGAGCACAAGGCCCAGCAAGAGTGCCTATCTCAGAGAACTCATACCATTGGCTCCCTGACACAGTGCAGAATGCATGGTGTTTTTTAGCTTTACTTTGATTGGTCAAGTCAGTATGCGGCAGGGTTAATTCCACTAAATGTTTTTTCTTAGCACATGTGATCTGACCAAGGATTTTCACCCTGGTATTACTTATTCTTGCTGCATACACAACTTTGGTAAAATGCAAATCCAGACCACAAAAGATTTGTCTAGCTCTGGGTGAAACTTTTGTATTGCCACAAAGTTACAAGTAACAGGTGCTTTTTGTTTCACAATAGCCTGGCTAGCAGCTGTAATAAAGGAAGGTGAGTTCACTCCATATTCAGACCATAGCAGGCAGTGTCTAAATGAGGGCTTTGCCAATCTAGTCCAGACTGCTCTCTCATCCACACTTTTAGATGTTGCTGTCTTTGAAGAAACATGCACACCCACATTCTGGAGAAACCCACTCAAAAATATTGGCAGTAAAAGTCTGATTCTGAAATCCACGAATCAATGTCCTGGTTCTGGTTGTGCTCTGGAACCCAATAGGCTAATGGGCATCTAGCATTCTTGGCAACCTACAGACCAATCTGAGCCCTGTTAGCAACGACTCAATCGGGCCCCTGAGGGAGACTGTGTAACCAGGTTGATTCCATCCAATCAGCAGGCTGGTGTGCTGGAGCTCCGTTTGCATGAGACTTCAAAGAGGGCAAGCGCAAGTTTATAACACATTAAACTGGATATATTCATGCAGCTCTGAATGGATGGCTTTGATGAACAGTGACCCAGATTTGTTGTAATTGCACTAGGGTAGTAGACTGATAAGTGACATCATTTGTTACTCGTTGTGGTTATAACCCACCTCTTGAGATCCAATCATTTTAGACCAGGGCTTATTTTACAGCAATTTTCCTTTGAAGGGAGGCTAATTAAAATTTTGTGGTTGCAGACTGGCATGTTATCCTTGCTGAACGAAAGCCCTCTCTGTTATATAACTCCCAATATCCTGCAGAAAAGTATTTTTGAGCAAAGCTGGGCTTCGCTGCAAAGGCAGCACTAACACTCCGGTGTCCCGAATAATTTCCTTGTGCTCAGGTTTTCAGGAAGCAAAAAACCTTTCCTTGTTTCTTTTTTGTAATTTAACTCTTAACATTGGGATTTTCAATTATATGTTCCAGAAAAATAGCTGTACTTAGGTGATATATTTTTTAAAGACTGTCATTATGTCTGACGCACGTCGTTGTCCTGGATGAAATGTGGAATGGAAAGTTGACTACTGTTGCAGCTTGTGATTGGCTGAATTGAGTGCACTGAGAGTCATGCCCACAGGGGCAATTGTGCTGGACAGGAGGCCCCTTTGACTCTTTTACGACCCCAGTTCCTGCCACACCTCAGCCTTGACAGGCCCTCTGTCACGCTAGTCCAGATTGGCTCTCAAACCCACACTGACCCTGATTGGCCTTCTGTTAAATGCTGGCCCTGATTGGCCGCCTGGCTTATTTGCGGCCTATTAGACATGGATCCTGATTGCCCCCCTATTGTACACTGGGTCTGACTGGCCAGCTATCGAACATTAGGCCATATGTGAAAGGAGCTTTCACAAGATTTCCCCTGTCAGAAAGAAAGTGGCGTCCTGGCATGTAATTTCAAAATGTAAAAATACTTGCTGGTACAGACCACAAAGCTGGTCGTCCACATCTCACTGTCCAGATCTTAATCTATCCCAGAGACTAGTCCATAGTGCTTCCAATGTTCAACAGTGGGGTTCGGTCCCCACCTCAGCCCCACCCAAGCCACCCCCTCTTTCAAGTTGGAGCCCCCTCCCTTCTCACAGGACACAGAATGGCCTCTGTTTCTCCTCTCCTGTCCCTGCTAAAACATAATGTTCCAGGCAGAAATTACAATCAGAACAGATCAAATTGATTGCAAGCATTTTCTGCACACCGCTGTCAGGGAGGTTTAAGCCTTCTGAGACAGGAGTAGGAAAGGCTATTCTACAAGTAAAAAAAGGTTTGGGAGTGGGGTTGGGGTTGGGGGGTGGGGGTGGGGGCAGCTACTGGAGAATCTGTACACTGAGAACCAGAGACAGGAGGGGGCATTTCATTAAAGCGTGGTGCAGTCCACAGGGTCAAACTGCCGTCTGCGCTTGGCTTTAATTAGAGGGTATGCTCAGGACCGCTCTGGATTTGTGTGGGCATCTCCCTCTGGTCCCTTAATTGCCCTCTCTCTCCCTTTTCATAAGCCAGTCATAACTCACAGTATGTGCAGACACAAGCTTATGCTCGCAGTTGGAAGAAATTGGTGGTGTTGTCACAGAAGAAAACGTTCCGGTATAAAAACAGAATACACAGCTATAAATTGTAAATACTGTATATGGGTCTTTTTGAAGATGCAATGGCTAAACCTTAATTCATAAGAAACATGAACATTGTAAATCTATTTTAAATGAAGGAAGGATGTCATATTTAACACCTTTTTAATTTTTGGCCGAGGCTGACGCGTTTCAGTGTACGCCTTCACTGTGGCTAAGGCTTTATGCCAAAACGCATAAGCCACGATCAAAAAAATAAAAAGGTGTTAAATGGGGTGACATCCTTTCTTTATTTAAAATAGGTGTGCCAACACTCTCACAGTTTTACTGTGGCCTTGTTTCATTTGAATTAAGTTTTGTATCTGGCTGAGCACCCAGCTTAGATGGATTTCCAAGAAGTGCACCTGTTAACACTGCTAACTGGCTGAAGTATGTTGGGGGAAATAGGAAATCATTTGTTAAAATCATCAGTGTCATTACCCCTGATGGTGTGCAGGAGTCACATGATTAGAGCTGCTTCCTCCAGAGTCTGAGGGGAAGGCTGGGGGTGGGGGAGGGGCTAGCACAGTGCAATTCATGTGGGGAAGGAAGAAACATTAAATATTTATAGTTCTATGTATTTCAACGTATTTCATTTCTGTAAGGGCTCTGAGTTGCTGTGGCACTTCTAGCTCTACTGAAGCTAAAGGCTCTGCAGTGTAGGGTTGTGTTTGTAGCGGGCGTGTGTTCTTTCCTTTCGTCTCTGTCCTGCTTCCATTAGAGTCAGTCATCTTCGCTCCATGTCATCTTCTCCATTGGCCCGAAGATCTGGGCGGAATTGAACAGGGTCCTGTCTCACTGATAATGAAGTTCATGTCTCTGAGCTCCCAGTGCACTGCGATGAAAGTGGGGGGGGGGGGGTGTGGGTGGGCTAAGCTCATGAACCAGCGTGGGCCAGGTTTGGATCCCCAAGCGTGTATCTCCTACTGTTACCTTTTTGCAGTCCCACCATTGAGCAAAATACTCACCCAGAAACGTTGCAGTAAAAAAAAAAAAAAAAAAAAAAACAGCTATATAAATGAATATTGTGGCATGAAAAACTGACTACATAAGCCATGACCCCTGAGCAGAAACTTGTAATAATAAAGAAAGATTAGGAAAATATCTTGTTTGCTTTGGGATTGGATTTAGTAGTCTTAGGCTTTAATTGACCTACTGAGGACAAGAGCACGCACACAGACATTGCCTCAGTACTGGGGCACAGTTCTGCTGGGGTATTTCCCCGTGCTTCATGCTCCCTTCATTTACATGCAACAACATGAACACTCGGACTTCATCTGAGTGCCTATCATTAGCAGTCTGCTGAAAGGAAAAGCCTGTGGAGGTTAAAATGCTCTCTCTTTGTTCTGCATTTTAGTTCTTTATCTATTAACGTGTGATGTTAAGACTGGTAATTGTTGGAAATTGTGTTTTAATTGTATTTGTGTTCAATAGTGTACGGATGAAATTAGATTTTTTTTTTTTTACTGATCATATTAGATGAAAAGGCTTCATGTGTTATTGCCATGAAGCCTTTGACCACTGATAATGAAATTAATTCAGAAGCGTTAAGAAGCAAGTCTAGCACCAGGCAATCTCATAAATTCAATCTACCCAGCACATCTTTCTTTGTATCTACAAGTGATCAATTGGGTTCTCGTTTCAGTCGTTTCTGTTTGGATACTATATTTTTGCATTCATTTCTGTGACCAATGGATGTGTCATGTGCAAGGTTAATTAAAAAATTCAGACAAAGCACCACAGTGAGTTGACTAAACACTTTGCAGTGGTTTGCCATATAGATGCAAAGAAAGCACCTCTTGTGTTTTACATCCTTGACCTTCAGTAGCAAATTTAAATTACATACAGCACAAATACAGTTCTAACATCAATTTAACATCAGACTCAGCTGTTAATTTTGTTTATGATGGCATTCCCTGTTAATTAGCTGATTGCCATTGTGTTCTAGTGGCATTTACCTTATCTTAAATTCAAATGCAAACTCAAGTTCTTGTAGAAAGTTCTACATTTGTTTCTGTTGGAGAATGAAAAGGGGTAGGAAATGATAGTGATGTCACTCACATTCACTCTATGTGTAAAGTTTCATGGATTATGATGGACTTTTTGATCATCAATACATTCCATTATTCCATAAATCTTTTCTAATTTTTTTTTGTGCAGTGGAATCTATATATGGAAGTGTTTGCACTGTCGCCCATTTTGCCACTGTTTCATTATCTAAGCTGAACTTGTACAGGGTGATTTACAAAGGTGCCATTTTTCCATGTTGAGCATTTATACAGCTGGATATTAGTTTTTACTCCTGAACATGAGTAAATAGCAGTGCACTATTAGCAACAACCAAACCCTATTTTTGGAGTAAAACCTGCAATATCCTGGTTTTTGGTTACAAGCCCAGTTTTCTAACAGCTGTTCCCTGTTCATTGAAGCATTAGAAACTGATGCAACCAAACTAGCTTCCTGTCACAGATTCAGAATAATATTTTATTATATTTCATCAGATTTTATTATAATTTAAAAACCACCCTGTCATGAATGGCAGGGAGTCACTAGTAATTAACTCTCTAATTGGACTGTCCCTTTTTGTTGGAGGGATTGATTTGGTAATGTGTTTCTCACAGCACATATCATGATGATCTGTTTGTGAATATAAACCAAGGGTGTTTAATGTTTCAGGTCTGAACTTTTCAGTTGCATATATTCTGGTCACACACTACGCCTTATTTTCCTTATTTTCTACTGTTTGTTTCTGAATCACGGCTCCATCATCCAGCTGGTAAAAGCTCAAAGGTTGCTGTCATGTTGTGCTATGTTGTCTTTGTGAGTTTTGATAGGATTGTCATAATCATCAACATGCATATGTGAAATCACAAGGAGAACCAAACAAGCTTTATAAAAATGTAAATTAAAAAATGAGACTTGTATTTTTTTATACATTTGGCACTTCACAGACTGAATAATTGTGTTCCTGTCACAAATATTTTGCACTTACACATGTAGCAATACTTTTAAAAAGGAATAACATGTAATTCACAAGTATTTGTTAAGTGAACTATTCATTTTATTGCTTCTCAATGTCCCCTTTTGTATAAAATATATGCTGTACAGATTAAACAGTGAAAATGACAACAAAAGGTCTTTTAGATACATTATTTATTTTGACTGTTTTTAGACACTAAACTGTAGTTCCATTGTTGGCTAAATTACTGGAAGTGCCTCTTGGTATATTGTACTTTGACGTAAATACATATTGAGACTACGTGCTTGTCACCATTTGAGTAATATGGATGTTGTAATGTGAATGCAGTTCAATAACATGAGTTTAAATCTGCGGTACTTATGCATCTGCGTTTTCATTTTTTCCTGCATGACTGAAAACCAAATTCTAATTTGCAAAGCAGAGCTGGGGTCAGTTCCATTTTTGTGGTTCAGTCCGTGCAGGAAATGATTTGCAGTTCACTAACTGAAAAATCATTTTGTCACATTGTGGGATTTTTCTTCGATAAATGAATAAAATTTTCAGTTCATTTCCTGGATTGACTGAAGTGGACTGGTATTGACCCAAACCGTCATTAGAAACTGTGGGAATTTCAGTGCTTTAAACACAGCACAGAATTTTGCCCAAATTGCGTGGGCCCTACCTGTTAGCTAGAGGAGACGATCCCCATAATGGCCACTGTGAATATGTCAAAAAGGCACTTTGCCTTGTCTAATGGCTGATTGAAAATGCATTAATGTCTCTGTTCTGCTGGAGAAGACAGGGAACAGAGATTGACTGTGGTGCTCTTCTGTTCTTCCTTATCAAATGAGGCCAGACAGGGCGCATGCTCTTTTAAATCAGAAACATGAAGGAGAAGCTGGCTGGCAGGCTTCAAAAGGAAACTACTGTGTGTTGGCCAAACTAAGATGTACATGTTAAACAATTAAAATGACTTTAGTCATATGAATAACATTCTTCCAGTGTTTGGATGGGCTTCCACAGACTTTTTTAAATTACTGACCGTGGCAGTGAGGGTTGTGATGACTTCACCGAACCTGTTCTGCCCAAAAAAATCTGGCAACACAGACTCAACTGGAAATATACTTCAACTATTTACTACAATTACAGTGTGTTTGAATTCTCTAACACCACTGATTCTATTGTGCAATGTGTTAGCTACTTTTCATTTCAAAGCCATTTTACTCAAAGCCAACTTTACTTATTTTGATGTAGGAGTGATTACTGAATCAGTAAATCAATTGTAAGAAAATGTAACATTCTAGCCAAAATACTCATACATTCACTGAAATGTCCATTTTTGGAAATCGGATCATTGAGCAACACCATTGTCAAAATAAAGGATATGATATGTCAGGTAAAAAACAAAACAATGTGTCAAGTAGGACTTGAATTTCTGTTTCACACAAAGGTAGAAGTGCATGTTTTAATAATACTAGCTAATTATGTTAGTTGTTTCAAAGACCAAAGGGCAATATTACAGGTAACATGTAGCCATTCAGAAATGTTCCCAATAATTTTGTATGTGTGGACATTTTTATGTAGTTTTCTGTATGAATAGAAAATATAATCCAAGAGTGTTTGGGAACATTCTAATAATGATGTAATGCCACAAAATAAATTAAAAGCTAAGCAGAATGTTCCTAATTGGGGCTGCACTGAGAAATTAGTGTCCATTTGCACATATTGTCCTTTTTTAGGCGGCCATGTTGTTTTTGTCCTGGCACTTAGTACAGTAATACTTTGAGAGATTTCAAGCTGTTATGTCACAAAGTATAGCAAATCTTCTGCTCAGTGATGCAGTCCTTTGAAAATTCCAACCACAGCCAGCATTCACACAAATTCATGTGCATGTGTGTGTGTATGTGAGTGAGTTAGTGTGAGAGTGCATGTGAGTGTGTATTTGTGTCTATTCATGTGTATGTGTTTGTGTTTGTGTGTGTGTGAGAGAGAGAGATATCAAGAGTGTATATGTTTGTTTACATTGATTTCAATAAAGATTATGATATAAATTGATAGTATGTGCTCTACTTTGATTCATCTGTTCCACTCACCTTTCCACGCACACCTTTACCCTGTTTGACATGTATGCCTGTGCCAAACCCTACAAAAAAAAAAACAATTCAATACAGATGGACAGTAATCTTGTGGAATTTCTACATATTGTTTTCAAATAATATGACTGTAGATTTTCTCTCACTGGAGGAAAATAAATAAAGAAGGGAGGAATGGTTATGTAAGTGGATTAAAACGTGGACGTCAATGCCCCTGTTCAATTGGATTCATTAGTTCAGGATTTGTCAAAAAAGCCGTAGATTTACAGTGGATGCTGACCAGCCAAATGTTCCACAATTAGTCTTTGGAATGGGGGGGTTTATAATGAGATTAAATGGGGACCCCAGGAACAGGAGCGGGATCTCTGCACTGTAATTGCAGCAATTAACACCCACAGGCTTCATTCACCCCTTGGTGGTGAGACAACCATTGATGGGAGGATGTGGCCCTAAGTAGATTCAGTTGTAGTCTTTCTGGGTCTGTTTACACTGTAACTACATAATATGTATTTGAATATATTTGTTATATATGTTTTATAATTAGGATTTTTGCAACACATAAAATCCCTATGTCCACACCTGAAAAGAGAAGTCATTCCCTGTTCTAAGTGATGGGTACACTTGTAGATGTCATAATGGCTTTCCATCTCCTTGGTAACATGATGCCCACTCTTCTATGACTGCAGAGTCCCATGCCCCACTTATTGAATGTGCACTCAGGTTTGTCCTGTGGAAAATAAACAACCCATGGCAAATGTCTGCTAGGACAAAGTAGTGTTGTTAAAGTGAGTATCTTATCAGCTTTGAGCTTTATAAAAATAGTCATATTGCAGCAAAAATCCTCAACACACTTCATCTTAAAACAACCAGCCCAATGGTTGCAAATTCATTTGCTATATGGGAAAGATAACAGCCATATTGGTATGAACCCAACAAACAAACTTGTGTGAGAGATAGGGCCCAAAGACACAAAATGTCATGTTTCAGCTTTATGTAACAGCAGTGGCCATCAGCTGGAACTCGGATAACTCAGTGTCATCTATGCTCTTTGACTAACCTTTCAGTATGCACTACAGATTAGAGAGTCTACTGAATGTCTAAATGTAAATGTAAATAAGTTAGTCGTATGACAACCGTGTGGCCTACTTGCCTGCATGCATGACTAACCAAGTATTTCCCTCTTTTTTATTTTCTATACTTTTTTCTCAGTTCAACAAAGATTATTTTTTTATGCCCTATTTTCCCTTTTTTCTATGCCATTTCTCTCCTCTGCACTCTTCCTCCATTCTTTTAATCCGTTTCCCTTGTTAAGGCGTATCAAATGTCTTGACAGCCTGGTTGCCATGGAGACAGGCCCGGAAGGTTCTGAGGCTGACAGCATTGCAGACCTGATGACAAGCTGCTCAGTGGTGCATTCAGTGTGCCTCAGAGTTTTGTGAGTCCTTGTGAAGAAGGCACGGCACTCAGCCAAATGTCCAACCGCAACAACTCCCCCCATGCAATAGGGGGTGCTTGTCTTCAGTGCACAGCTTCAAGAAATGATGCAGCCAGTAAGTAAATGACAAAGAAATATATAATACATGGCCAAACTATGCATTGCTATTTATATATATGTAATTTATAAAATATAAGATATCGTTGCAGTACATTTCAAATTACAATGACTACTTTATGAAAAAAATATATGTAACTATGCAGGTGATATAACTGTGTAACTGCAGACACTGTGGCCCTCAGGACCTTGAATAACCATGCAGTATGGATTACATTGCAATTCTATAAATGTATACAGAAATGCAATGGATTTCCCTTGCATGGAACACTGAAAATCCCAAACTTCATGTGAGTAACATACTGTGGCATGGCTCTTAATAGTGAGTCAGTTAGCACCTAACTCATGATGATTTTAAAAATAATTTCCCTCTGTTGTTCTGTCAATTTAGAATGTGCAGTCTTGTTTAGTAGTCATGATTATGGCAACATCTGCTGTCAATCTGGAGAATATAGAAATGCAAACTGTCTCCTCCTACACAAATGATGTCAGCCGTCACTTCCCACACTGCAGTCCACAAACTAAACTTGCACCGACATGAGTCAGAATCAAAGGAAGAAGCACCAGGTGTCGCTTTGTGGAGGCAGACTGTGGGAATATGATTGACCAGCAGGGGTCACTGGAGAGCGATGAGAAATGAATGATAACAATGAACCGAGGGCCAGATTTACTAAAGGATTGCAACTGCTTTTCGGGCGTAAAAGCAGCTGCTACAACGCCTCAGTATTTACGTGCGAATTACTAAACAGTAGCAGCTTTCCTCTTGATACATATTAAAATCTGTTCATGCATATGAAAGCTTGGGACGAAGACGCTAAAACAGGGTGGAGATTTTGCAAAGGAGGCCAAATATCCACTAAACCTTGCAATAACTGCAACTCTCTTCTTTGTGTGGGAGTTTTTACGACTTCTGAAACCAGGCGTTGAATTCTTCGTCGTCTGAGAGTTATCCTCTTTCAGTTAAACTAACAGAAAATACTGACCTGATACTGCACAGGTTACACAGTCACGGCATAATCGCACTACTGGAGGAACTTAAGCCACGCACCCAAAGAAAATGCTCTGTCTGTTGTGGTGATGCTGTTAACTAACATGTCCTCGTGTCAGGGTCTTTTCAGTACAGTTGCAAGGCCTACGTTGTATGTTCCATCATACAACGAACAAGTGTGCATAAATAGAAAACACACATATCCCATGAATGCCAGGCTGTGATGCAGACAAAATCACAAATGTTGTAGGAAGGTACAGCGGTTCACGTCACGGCAGCTTTATTTTCAGGAGTAGCTCTATCTACAGAAAGTTGAGAGGATGGATCAAGGGGAATATACTAGCCGCACTATAATAACCTTATTTAAATTGGCGTTCGTTTCTTTCGTTGTGCTGTTGTTAGACCACCAGGTGTGTTTTTGCCCTTGTGTAGTAGGAAAACTTTTTGTATGCCGCCTAATATATTTCTTTACTTCCTATACGGTTCTTTTTGTCACTCTATACCTAGTAAACATGATGTCATTCCAAACCGTATGCCGCTCGGTTGGTTTTTATTTTATATACTGTAATACGGCATTATGAAGCTGTTCCATGCTAGCCGTTATATCTATTACATGATCAGTAAATATCAGTTTTATTTTTCTTGTGATTCCCCCTCAACTTCTGGTTGCTCCATATCCATCTCGGGGCGCTTTGTTATCTTGATGTGTAAGCATGCAATATATGATCTTTTTATGGGCGTCTTCTACCGCAAAAATTGCAACGTGAGGGCCTTTATTTTTTGATTGCGTAATTAGAGCAAGTCTTGACAAATCGGTCATTAATATTTAAGTGTTGCGACCGCAAAATGTCGCTAGATAGCGAATATTTTTGCGCTGCGACTATTCCTTACTAAATTTGGCCCTGTATTGGCACTACCTCCCAGGGCAACTGGCCATGTTCAATTCTTGCGGGGTCAGGTTCCAGTAACAGATTGTATAGGGCTAAACCAGACACTAAAAAAGTGTTGTAATGGAGTGACCCATCCAATAGCTTCTTAAGGTGGGTTCAAAGTGCATCTTTTCCTTCTTTTCCCATACTCCCTAAATTGCAATCCCTAAACTGTAATAAGGGGTTACCTGCACTTAATTACAAAGGAATATGTACCTTTTAAGCCACATTGTCAGAAACAGGCCCATTTTACACCCCAAACCACTAAATGATCATATAAACTAGTTTTCACTTTTCTTATTATATTAGGTAAATACAAAATGTTTCTATGGGGTCACTTTTTTAATGGATCGCTTTTTATATACTGAAGGGTGAATCAGTGTAGTCCTTGTAAGTGAAAGTGTGGATGACTGATCACTAAAGTGAAACCATCTGTTCGACGACGAGGAATTCATGTGAAAGATAAATGATGACGTGCCAACCCTGCTTCTTGTTAACATACATTTAAGGAACTTAAACATATTCCAAAATTAATTCAACAAGAGATTTGCAATAACAAAAGCCAGTATACACAAGGCTCCCCCAGGACAGGATCTGGGAACCACTGGTCCTATCTGTGAGCACCCAGCTGTGATATACACAATTTATTCAGCCAGGGTGTTTGGCGGAGAGAAACCCCACAAATCTGAAGCATCATATCAATAAATGATTGGTAAACCTAAATCATTCATAGCAGAAGTTGGCATGAAATAAAGAACACAGATAAAGTCCCCTTTGCCCACCCCCGCCTTTTAGGATAACTTCTGTCAGATGCTTCTGTTAAAATGGGATTACACCCTACTGTGAGGAGTGTTCTCTTAAATGATATAAACCATAGAATTTCGATCGCATGGAGGTCCATAGCAGTGATAAGAGAATAAGGTATCCTGACAAAAGAATGGGTGGAGTTAACAGTAACCCGATAATTTTAACCAATAGTGGTTTGCTGTACAGAGATAAACCTTTTGACCAAAACAAGTCAGTGACTGACAGGTAATTGTAGCCCCACCCACTTTTAGTGCTTCAATAGCCTAATTCTCTATCACTCAGGTTCTGCAAATTTTTACTCAAGCTTTTGCTCCTGATTAAATACTTTATTTTGGCTAAAATTGTTCTAAATTTGTTAAACACCAATGGGTCTGCACTAAATTCATATAATGTGTAATTAATTATTTCTATTGTGTAAATAACAGCCATTGTTTTATTTTGTGCTGTAACACAATAACATGAATTTGGCTGAGTAAGCAATTGAACCAATTAAGGCAGCTTTAATTGACTGAATGAAAACCAGTCTGCACACGGCCCTCAATGGCACTGAGTTTGACCCCAGCACTGTAAACCACAGAACTGCAAGAACCTCAGCCGTCTGTGGATACGATCTCACTGAGGGGCCAGTTTCCCCTTCATGGTCAAGTTTACGACTTGAGTAACGTATCTGTGAAAACCGGGTACAGCTAGGACAGGACATGCAGTGCAAAAACAGGATGTTGAACATAAAGGAGGCAGGTGTCTTAGCTGACTGTTTTAAGTTGAAGTGCACATTAAATTTGATTGCACTGCATTGTGATGCTGTGCTCTAAAGTATCACCAAGTTTTGTGAGACAAAGCACTGCATGACCTCCAATTGCCTTTGTCATTGATTGTTTGATTGGTTGGTTATTAGACTGATTATGTACATTTGAAAAAAAAATAGGCCTATATATACTAGTTCTCAAAGCTTATTAATCCCTGGAAAAGTGACCTTTGGTACTTGCACATGAGAAGACAATGGAATTTGTGTAAAAGCCCTATGATGGGTAATTTGATATCTTATGAAATTGGCCAATTAGCACAGAGGTCCATTAAACATTTCAGGAAAAACAACATCATGTATTATTAATACAGTTTTTCAACACGAGTAAATATGGGAGACCTCAGAAGATCGATAGATTCCGCTCCAGCTTTATGATATATCACCACAGCAACATGGGAGATTTGAGATGTACATCTCAGAGAGAACTTCCTGCTTTTGAATCGATTTGGTTGTTTCATTATGTCGACTTGGTGACGGTAAGTATAATTCAAGTAAAACGCAGATTGAATTTACCGCTGGAATCAGGAAGAAATTAGACTACGCCCGTCTTGTAGAAGACAATGAAAACTGTCTGCGGTATGAGATGCTCATCGCGTTTTACAAATAAATAATTTTAAAGAAAAACACTGCAGATAATTCTAGGGACAATGTGTACCGTGCAGGAGGTCGGCCACTAGCGCAGACGCTTCAGTGCGTCTTGGAAGTGGATCAGTTCTGACTGCAACAGTCTGCACACTAGAAGAAAGGCACGTATGAAAAAATAAAAACATGAATTTCAAACATTAATTATATGAGATTCTATTTTGTTAATATAAACTACTGTATGTCCTTTTACTTTAACAATAATTTAAGATAATGCGCAATACTGATGTATTGAGACTGTCCTCGTTAAGTAACACATCCCTCCCGTGCCACGCGCGACAGACTGATGTCTGGGAGACGCCCCCTTTAAAAATCTGCACGTGCTGTTGCAGCAAGTCGCACAAGTTAAAGGTAAATTGGTTTTGCCTCCTGTGTCACACACAGTGGCTGTCAATGAAATAACACGCAACTTATTGCCAACAAAGAACAGTCGACCGTGCAGCGCGTGGTATCACAACATCTGAGATGAGCTTTTAGGGCGTTCAGTACAGGCAATCCCCCGCAGTAATAATACCAAAACACGAACGCGAATTGTTGAGTTCGAGCTGAGGCAATTTTTTTCAGAGTTTTGAGTCTGAATTGAATACATTCATGCGAGAAAAGGGTATATGGTTTTGTAAGAAAAGTTTTTGGTGGTCCTGTCTGGATTTCATGCGCGCATTTTAATTTCCTCTTCATTTGAATTGTGCCATTAGAATCACGCCCTAATATTCTTTCTCTGTTTGTTGTGAGTATGGGATGGAATTGAGGCACCTGATTCTCGTCTCCCTTCATCTCTGTCGCTCCCTCAAGCGGTTGTCACATGCTTCTTTAGTCAATTCGTCAAGCAGCTAACATAAATAAAACACTACCTGAAACTGTTTTTGCTTCTCTTGGGAGCGTAAACCTGGCTGGTTGACGTCAAAAAAGTAAACATCTTGAAACAATGCGTGAGTAGAACTGCAGAATGGAGATGTAAGAAGACAAGAAGTCACGAAAACATACTGTACACTTTAAAGCTTTATCGAGAACCCGTGCTTTGCGTTCGCATGCTCTCTGGGAAGTTTTGTGTGAAGCTCGTGACATCAGCTGTTCTTGCAGTGGCGCTGTCCACACACAACCGCTTTCATTCCCATCGGGAATACTTGAAAATCCATAGGTGTACTCTATAACCTTTCGGAGTAAGAAGAAAGTACAGCTTTGCCGACCAGGCGTTGAATTTAAAGAGGATACGGTAAGTTAACATTTTCAGAAATTAAATTCTAGATATAAGAAGCACTTACGCATCTTTTTGTATGTTATGACAATTCAAGAGTGAAAAGCGGTCTCATGCTGTCATAATAAAATGAATGCGATTTTGCGATTCTGCATCTCTTACAGTCCGTGTTTCGAGGACTTTTAGTTTCCACGGGTATCTAGGTCGCGTTACTGTGAATACGATTAGCCTATATTTGTTTATTATTAGCTTGCCACAAAGACACAGCCTCGTTGACAATGCGTTACACAGCAGTTATTATATAGAACCCTTTTATCCCTCTGCCCTCTTCGCAGTTTTTAGTGAATCGGGAATTTGGTTAAGAAGGATCTGAATGTCTGTTTTCCATATTGTAGATAAATCACTCTGGCCATGTGCATACCATGTACTTAGTATCACAGCGATGTGCGTTTTAATCTTTAGTTATTAGCTGCCATTGTGTATTTGTAATTGATTAAGGTCGACATATTTGTCTAAGATGTGTCTTTTGAGCCTAGGCTTCGGGAGTGCGGGCGCAGCTCAATATGCATTGGCTCTTAAATAAAGTGCGCGTGGTCTGGGATACAAGCTTGTTGTCGTTGCTTCAGTCAGTGCGATTTACATCCTCTGTAATCGTGTCGTTACATTTTGCACGAGCTCATGTGGTAGACTGTGATATGTGCACATAAAATGCCGTGTACTCGGTGTGAAATAATATTTACTGTACAGTGTGCACGCACCCTTCGTGCAGCCGTAAAGTTAGAGCCTACCAAAGAAATCGAGGCTAAAAAATGCATGTAGTCTACACAGCTCGTCGCCCAAACGTTGCAGCCTTTGTAGAGCCCTATATTCTTGAGCCTTGAAAATTAGAATTTTATTTGTTGAAGTACATTAAAATAATTCCCATAATCCTATTAGATTTCATGTTCCCATTACTGAAATTAGGTTGTGATTGAGGTATCAGCATTCCATCAAAAGATGCATGCATGGCACATTCGTTTCTTTCTCTACACTTTAAAAAAAATACAATGGCTGTTCGGCAGAATTGCTTTTTATTAGCATGTATGTGCATGCCTGTTCAGGTTTTTGAGTTTGTATGCTGGCCACACATGTTTTGGTTTCTTGCAAATTTAGCAATGTGTTAGACTTAATGTGGTGTTCAGATGAACATAATACAACAGATAGATAAAAAAAAATGACTTCAACTCAACTTGTGACAATACCTGACAGTATAAATTCAACAACTGCTGTTTTCAAAGTTTATGAACTAACATGCTGCTGTCTACTCCCTGGCATAAGCTAACTGAAGGTTATTAGATTCTACAACAAGCCATTTAGCATGATGTTTTGTTGCTCTTTCTTCATAGTGTGGCCCTTTGTGCTTCTCTGCTCATATCCGTCCCTTATGCTCATAACAACGACCCTCTTGTTTTTGCCTGAGCGGTACACTAGGGCAGTGATGTTAAGATCTACTGAGAGGTTTTAATTTTTTTTTTCTCCAATACCACTCTGTCGCAGAGGCCCAGCCCTGCTGTATCAGAGGGAGAGCCGTGCTCGGAAGGGATTATAGTTGCGTTACATGCTGCTGTTGTTGTGGAACCTCCTGTCAGCTGAGATCAAGCGAGGAAGCCAGACTTGTGTTATGTTAGCATAGATAAGTAACCACTTTGTATGGTATTGCACTTATTTCTCCTCTCGGTATACCCCATATCCACGGTCAAGGCTAAAGTGCTGTATGCCAAGGTGTGCCAGTGCTTATTGAATCCAGAGTCATTCCCGAGCTTCGATGGGCCTTATGCTAGGCTCTTTTGGTATTCAAACCTCAGGCTTTTGGCCCCTTGGCAACCCCTGGTTCTCATCAAGCCTAAAGAGGCTGAGGGCATGGTGTAGGCCACATGTATGGTTATGTGATTATATGCATCTGGAGGTGTTTCAGTAAATACCTCAACAACAAACATGGCACAATCCATGCAATATGGAAACACAATCAGGCTTTCTCACACAGCTTTAGGCATGTGACTAAATGCTTCAGCTGGGAATTGGCTAGCCTTGGAAATTTCAATAGCTATTGTAAACATTGTATTTAGACATCGGTGATGCTTGGGATAAATAACACAACTGGTCCCTGGGCCTTGATGAAGGGCTCTGTGTTGCAAACCTTGCTTATCTTAAGCAGCTGGTATGTTCTTAGTAAGGCCAAAGAAAAATTGTGTTTCATTTCACCTCACCGCAGTACTTTGGATTTGGGTTCAGTTAGTACGTCTGATAAATTAACATGTTGTAAGAATGGTAGTAAAGTCTCGGGGGTTGAGTGAGTGAAACGTCAAACTGCTCCAGCCAGCCTTCCTAAGTGTTCTACAAAGAGTGTTTTCTTGTTTTGAAAGTGATGAAAAAAGTTGTGGTACTGACTGTCATTTTCCTCTTATCTTCATGCACAGTGTAACTGCACCAATGCCAAGAAATCACATCAGGGAAACTTCACCTGAGGAGCACAATATCTTTCAGTGGAAGATGGAGCCAGTCACCTCGGTGACGTGGTCACCGGGTAATGGGCCTTCATCACCTAGGGTCCAACACCCCTGCTGTTCCAAGCTCAAGGTATGACTGCAGCTTCAGACACAAAGCTAAAAAGCCGATATATAGATCTGTTTGACTGCATACATAAGACTGCAGCCGTATGTGGGCATACCTTTGTGTGCTGCTATAGAGTCATGAATTGTGGTAGTTATCACGTTGTAGCCTTTGCTTCCAATTTTGCTTGCGACTGTCAGAACAATGAGAAGAGCCTGAAGTTTGATCTAGACTTCCTGTGGTGAATATTATTGATTACTGTGAATCTATAGCTACGTCATCATGAAAAACCTGGAACAGATAGCATTCATGTTTGCTTGTATGTAATTCAATACACCACATTAACCCTTTCCCCTATGCTGCCCGAGAGGGCAATGTTAACCAAGTGCTAACTAATCCCATGTAAGTGTCAATATCTCAAAACCTCAGTGCACACAAATAGTTAAATGTTTCAATTAGAGGCATTGTGACTGGAAGGCTGGAGTTTTACTTCCTTGTGTTCTGAAGAAGAGGTTGAGAAGGAGCTGAATGTCTGTTCTCGAAAACGGAGAGGTTTCTTAGAAAGCTGGCATGGAATTTGTGCGGTTTTCTCATCTCAAAGTCTTTATTATTAGAGAAATATGAATCCTGCAGCAATTCTGGATGCCAGCACCAGCAAACTCAATTGGGTTAAAAATTACATATAATTTTGATTTTCAGATTTGCTGTTATGAATGCTGTAGGTTGGTGGATGTGTGCATGGAGAGATATACATGATGCAGGGACTGTGGATTACATAGGAAAAATGAGCTTATGATGTGTTTTATGGTGTATGAGGAGTTGGGGTGGGGTACTCTTTATTGCTCTGAGCTAGAGGAAGGGCTGATCAAGATTGCTTTGGCATTGTTAGCTGCAGACAAATCAAATAAAGAGAACCAGTATGATGTTATGACCAGTTTATCAGATATGTTTCTTTATGTTATGGATTTGTGTTGAATCAAATTCTTTGACTGGTACTGGTCAAACCACTAGGGGGCATGGGGGAAGCTCTATCTGAGGGTATATTTGGTTGAATGGGGTGATTATCGACTCTGTACATCTGAATAAAAAGATTAATAAATATATAATATAATATATAATACATCTGTTATCCAGACTGATAGTTCTCAACTATATAATCCAGCCTGGAAGTAGGTTTGTTATTTAATTCACGTTCTGTGCTGGCTGAAATTGAGTCTGTATCCTGGTCTCTGTAATGCAGTGAATCACAGTAATGCAATTAGTCTAATTCTTATAGCCAGAGAGACGCTCCCAGGTTTGGGTTTTTGCAGTGTCATTCGGGTTTTGTATGTCTTACACCTGATGACTTGCTACGTCATTCTTTGATGCTATCATTTGTCGAACAGAACAGGTGAGGTGGTCATTGTTAGTGAGAGACAGGAGCTGAGGAGGTCACTGTGAGTGATGGACAGAAAGAGAGTCATTTGCTGCAGGTGAACTGCATTCTCCTTGTCCTTGAGAGTCTCAGTGTGCAGAGAGACTGGAGGCAGCAGGTAAACCTGTCCCAGCAGCAACCACCTCGGATCAATGTAAGTCCCTTCATCTACCCTTCGAACAGTACCCACATACAAATTTTAACTCATGCCTCCAGTCTCCCCCCTCCCTTTGGCATTGTAGTATAATACACACCCTGCAGCGCACCCCCACCCCCCATTCCCCACCAGTTTCTTTCAGAGAAGGGTAGGCATCTGTTGTGAAACAGTACCTGAGGCCGGAGTGGACCCTACGACCTCAGCTCCCCCATGAGTTATGGCTCAGCAGCTAGCCCCTTTTTCCCAAATTAGGGCTTGCCACAGTCTGGAACAAACAGAAAAATGCCTCGTTTTAGAAAAGCCTCCCGGTCATCGTAAAAATGCAGAGCCCCCTTAATATTTGCTGTCCGTTTGAATCTCACTGAAATATTACTGCTGTAAAATTAAGAGTTTCAGGCAGTGCAATTTAGTTGCTCCACTTGTAGACTGAAGGACTGGTTAGCATCATAAAAGCATTTAAAATGATTTCTGCCACTGACCATTCCCGGTATATTTGGATATTTGTTATCAACAGGAAATGAATACATTTTTTTTGGGCGGGGAAGGATCATTTTAGACAAAAAGTTCTTCCAGTTCGAATAGCGAAAAAAACTTCTTCATGAATAAAATCTGTAAGTTTGTCTAGACAATGTGCCCATGTGCACCCAGGTGGGTTTAATAGAGCCATTAATCATAGCAGTAATTGGCTGAAGTTGCATACATGGTGTTTGTGCTCACACCAGGAGTAGGGGCTGGTCAGTCTGAGGATTAAACATGCATTAGACAACAATAATGAAACAAGCTGCTTAATGGAACATTAGTTGTCAAAACAAGAAAAAAACACCCTGAAGACTATTTTGAGGAATTTAGAGTAGGCTGTATGTGGATTAGGGTATTTATGTTTCTTTTGGGTAATTCTGTAATAAATCTTGCGGTATGGTTCTTTCTTTTTTCAACATAAAGTGCATTCTTGACAAGTGTTATTTTTTTCTGGTTCCAAACACAACCTGTGCATGAACATGCCATTTTATCCCCCATGTCTCTTACTGGATGCAGGGTGTAAAACTCATCTGGAAAGTTATCCCTGCTATGAAAACTCAATGAACTCAGTGCACTGAAGATCTATTAGAGAATGAATACGGTTGTCAGAAGGATGAATGCCCTGTAACTCAAGATTCAGCGATGGCCAGTGAAAAGCTTGCTCGGTTGGCATTGTGCAGCCATGCAGCTTTCTGAACAGACCAATGTCCTGCTCACAAAAAAACCTTACAGAGACATTGGAGGGAGATTTCAGTTACATCGTCATTTGGTTGTGATTTAACTTCAGAGAATTAAGAACTTCTTCAAAAAAGGCACTGGTTTGAAATATCTCACAGCATTAGTGTACTAAAAACTAGGACAAAAATAGTGTGGTCTGTCTGAAAAAAAAAAAAAAAGCCTGCATGTGCAAATAGCCACTTTTATGTACAACTGCAGTCCCGGTTATCTAAAGCATTTTAATATGAACATAGGAGATTGCTATCGTTGGGTATTCATTTTATTTTTAGATAACATATTTTATTAGAATGTTCCCCAAACAGTCTTTGAACATTTTTCCCCAAGCAAACTTCTGTCAGAGTCAAAGAAAAATGTTCCGAGCATGTTGCATGCGCCTGCCAACAGTAGGGAAGCAATAATGGTATAGACAGAGTAACAATTAAATACGAATGACAATTCACACGCAGAAATGGTGCTTCACTTGTCAGGCTAATTATGACATCATAGACATTGTCATCTTGAGTTGAATCTGAAACAAAGCTTCTGCACCAGCACATAAGCCATGGGAGAGTGAAGCTGCAGACCTCATGCATGGTTTTATTGCAGTGGCTGTTAATGTGCTACTGAAATATTTCACTGCTGTCAGAGGCAGGCACAAAACAACAACGTTGAGATGAGAAGCAGAGTTTTACTGACAGGCAAGTGTCATGTTACTCTTTGCGGCTTAGACAAGGCCAGTGGAACCCCTTGCAATGGGACAATGTTCAGATTACCTTTCGGATAGAGACCAGAGTCTGGCCGGGACTGTGAGTGAGACAGTAGTTTTTAGTTACGCTGTGGAATTTACCTGCGCCATTGTAATTTCCTATGTACACAGTGCACGCTGGCCGAACATGCCTCTGGGAGTTACAGTAGCATATCAGTGCCACGTGCAGCCCTGAAATAAAGCCTCCTTATTTCTTACAGCAGAGTACAGCACAACCTGTTGCAGACTTTAGTGGTTTCAGCCAAAACCACCCACCAGCTCTGTTTCAAGAACAAAAACATTTTTTTTATCCCTTGGCACTTTTCAGAATAGTACGGGTGTTAACCCCCAGGGTACTGGTCAAATCCCCACAAATTACTGACTCATGTGTGATCGACCCACCATCTTAGCACGATGTACTGAACGTGTTTTTTCACAGCCCATGTTCCAGTACATTTTAAGACTTTCTATTGTGTAATTCATGTGATCTTTATATGTTTATGCGATGTCCTTTCTGATTCAAAGTGCAAAGCATGTTTGTGTTTTTTTGTATTTCAGCTGGAGTTTTCGAACAGTGAGTGCTGAATGCAAAACAATCACCTTTAAAAAGGCAAATAAATAATGGAGGAGCGCATGAAAGGCCACGGCCGTGGGAAACAATGGGCATCGTGTGATGCAGCATGGCCGTGCCTTCATGTGATCTTTGGAAACAGCCAGTTTCACAGAAACTGTTTGTAGAAACAAGGCTTTTATTCTTAGCCTGCTGCTAGCTGCCTGCTCAGATGGAGTTACACAGAGGGAACTGATTGTTATTTTTTGGGTGGAGGGGAAGGAGGATGATGGGGGGGTTGGTTGCTCTTCGGGCCCTCCCTCCCCCCATGAAAATTTTTCTTAAAGTTTAGCGATACTAATGGACTGTGCATGGGGATTGGAAGGATTTGAGAAAGACATGAGCGTGCCACTGAGTCCGTGTCTGATCAGCACGTTTACAGGGCACTGAAGCGAGGCCCAGGACCTGACACTGGCATTGCTGTCTGCATTGCACTATGGTGCTGTCTGATAACAGCTGTTCAGTGAAGAATCAATACTCTGTGTAGTATAGGGAATGTTCTGCAGGAGCTGGTGAGACCGTGAGATGAACTCTGGCTTGCCTTTGCATTTAGTAGCTGGGTGTGGTAGTTGGTCAGTGAACCTGTGTACCATCTTGAATTACAATTAATATCTGGAAGGTAACCCCTTCCATTCTAATTTCGCACTTTAATTTTACAAGTTCAGAGTAAAAGTATGCAGTAGGTATGTACATTCCCAGCTCACAGTCAAATGGAAGGGACAGACATGGGTTAAGGGTGCAGCATACGTCGGTACGAAGGTGTATGTCATATTTCTCCGCCCATACCTAGGCACCAGATTCACCCCCATGTAATATTAGGGAAGAGCTTTAACAGAATTTGAAGGGATGTCAGCTTTCTCAGTTTCAAATGTACTTTGAAGCATTAAATGTATCCAAACCCAGCCGTTGACGTTAGCAGTGTGTTCTTGTTACCCATGGCAACATTGTGGTACTCTACCTTCGTGTGGATTGAGCTGCCTGATTCCCCCGGCCAGCGTTAGCGCTCTTGTAGTGCCAGTGAGGTCAGAGGTCAGGAGGTACGTTCTTCTGTTACCCCTGATATTATGGCTAAGAGGAGAAGCCATCCTGCTGCGTCAACCTAGAGGTTATGGGAATAGGTGTCTAGCCCATAAATATTGTGTTCTCGACATGTCTAAAAATATGAAATGTAATGTATCCAGTGTAATGGCTTCTCTGCATTGCCTGCTCCGGCACTGGCGTGATAGTGATTAGGGGAGCTGGCAGTGACAGAGCCCTTAACACTCACAGACGGCTTCAGTAAAGCCAGGGGGCCTTAGGATGCACGCAGTGATGTTTGCAGAAAGGGTTTAGAGTGGGCCACACTCTGCCAATCTTCCTCTCCTGGATTTATACTGCGTCTCACTGCAAGGAGGTTACGGTGATGTCGAATAGAATAAAATTCTCCATTGTCAATGACATTTTCCAGTTTTTCTAACTTTACATCCAATGGCTCTGGATGCTTACAATACAAAAATGAAATGGCAATTTTACCAACAATACATGAATATAATTTTGGGCATAAAGCCTGGTAAATGGTACTGACCATGTTGATACTCACTGCTCATCTGTATTTGATTGCCCTTATGTTAAATTGAAAAAGCAGGGAGGATTAATTATTTCTTACAGCAGATAGTTCAGATAATTAACTGAAGCAGAGAATCCTATGATCAGATTTCTGTGAAGTGGATGAAAGAGCATATGGAGGAAAGACCATTCCAGGAGTGGGCGTGTCATTGCAGGAGGGATAGGATCTGGGACAGTGCAGTATGCGAGCAGCCTGAACCCATGGGGAGACAGAGTAGTACAGTGGATAGGGAGCTGGGTTTGAAAGTCATAGGTTACAAGTTTGATTCTCAGGAGGGAACTACTGTTGAAATGCCTTTCATGCACGAAAATGTAAGCTGTGTAAATTACTCTGGATGACAATGTGTGATTAAATACTTACATATACAAAAGCCATGCTCAAACCTCTATTCTCGTAGTGGCTTCAGAATGGCTAACATCTCCTGTTCTCTGCTCACACAGTGCCATTAGTGCTGGAGTGTGTGAGAGAGCAAGTCATTCTACACATGCGGTGCTGCATTCGGTTGTAATGTAGCAGTGGGCATAAGGGTTAGGGAGCTGGGCTTGCAACTCAGAGGCTGCAGGCAATTCCAGGAATGGCGATGTACCCTTGAGCAAGGTACTTAACCCAGGGTGCTTCAGTAAAAAATATCCAGTTGTTGGCCTCCTACATGGACAGCATTGACAAAGGCAAAAATACTATTTAAAACATAAAGGTGGAGATGGAGAGTAGGAGGAATGCCAGAAACAGCCTACACGAGAGGGCTGAGGCACATGGTGGTTTATACTTTGTTGTAAGATAATAGTGCAAGGGCTTGTCTGACAAATTCTCTCCCAAATCTTTAAAACTTCAGGAGCATCTCCCAGGGAGGGATTTTATTCAGCTTGCATTGGGACCACATGCTCATATCTCCTCAGCTATGCAGACCTGTGCAACAGCTTTGGAAGCTGGGCTGGCTGCGTTTTGGGGGACTTGTCTTTCAGTGCATGTCTCTCCATAGCTGCTTAGGGCTGCCATACTGATGATTATGAAAATCTACATGATAACATTTCTATCGCCATCTGGGTCGCGGCAAAGTGTGTTTTCAACATGTCACTTTCTGCTTCATTTTGTGAAAATGTTGCCTGTTAAAAAGCTGTCACATGTATATTTTCAGTTATAGATTGAAGAACGAATGTAATGCCATCTGCTTCATTCTATGGATATTCTCATAACTGCATGCTCTCCCTTCCCTTGTGAGAGGAGCTGTAGCCGTCTCTTTGAACTTAGCCAGTGCTACTATGGGGAGAGGAAGTTTGTAGTATAGGGTTAAGGGGAGCGTGGGGAAAGAGTTATAGAGCACTCAATGTAGGGAAACTGTTTTGAAACCAGCCTGTTAACAATGTTTTATCATGATGACTTAGTTCTGCTCTGTTCAGCAGAGTAATTTGGCATACAATTATCAGTTAACCCAAATTTTATAATCATGACTGTCATATCTTCCTTCCTAAGTTGATGAGGGCTGTTGCAAGGGAATTTTTTCCTGAAATTTTGAATTATGTATAAAATCCATCCAAGCAAATAAATGAAGGTTTCATGATGTCTCTTAGAACTTGGAAAAAAAGGAGAAATTCTTCCTTTTGCTCCTCTAGGAATTCACCGGGTTTAAATGCAAAGAAAAAATTCAAAGCCAAAACAACTCTCAATCCCCTTGACTTCATTGTTGTTTCTGTTATTTTCGTTATTATGTTGAAATATGCTCAACTTGTATTCATGCTTAAGATCCTGGATTCACACTTCCAAACTGTTTATTCTTCACAAACCATAACAAATCACCAATTCCAGCATGTTGTTTAGGTGTGTGTGTCTTTGTGAAGAATATCCTTGTATCCTTGTATGTCCTTGTGCCTCACTCTCCAGTTGAACAGAGTGTAACAGACAGGCCATTTCCTAGTGTAATCCCCTGATAACACTGTAAGAGTGCCACGATGATGGATAAGGTAGCCTGTTGGAATTATTATTATTATTTTTTTTTTTTGTTAATCATAATAATACATTTTATACTTAGTGGATCCCCTAGAACATTTCGGTTTGCTTGCATACAATTATGGTTGACGTTGTTTAATGAGAATGGTTTGATCCAGTGACGCGGCTGGGGTGACGGTATATCCGGTGTGGTTAGCGCGGCAAAAGGCGCGTGTGTGTTTTATGGCTGGCTGCATGTACGCCACTGGAGCGGGACTTTAGAATTCCTGGAGAACACGGACACCGGAATCTACGTTTTCCCTTGTGTGAACAGCACCTCTACAACCAACCAATTACCGCAGCTAATCGAAAGGGGATCTTTTAGAAAACTAAAACTGAACAAACCGATTGCTGGAGGGCAGCGACTGCATCTCGCAACAACCCGAAGACCGGGCTGTCCGTCGCCGAGCGACCGGATTGAGCTGGCCGTTGCAGGAGAAGCTCCGGCGGGGAACCAGGTAACGTCAGCCTTTCTTTTATGATTGTAAGCAAGCAAACCGAGTGTCTTAGCTGCACGCCACCCTGGGGAGTACGGAGATACAGTAAATATACCAACCCTAGACAACGCTAACACTAACGGTGGAGGAAAAACTCGGTTAGGCTGAGCTTGCGGTATCTCTGCCCAGGGAGGCCGTGACACAGAGCCCAAGGCAGGGTCAGTGACGGGGAAGTAAATTGTATTAAGTATTAACAGTCAGCATTGGTTATCTGATCATATTCATAATTATAGCTGGTTTCTGACATTTGTGGAGTGAATACATATTCATTGAGATTGGTTTGAACTCCTCCAAAGGTGGACAAGGAGACATACCATGTTCAGTGTGTATACACCATCAGGCTACTGAACGTGCATACTGTGGATTACCTCCTATTTAGAGTCAGAGTGGTTATTTTGAATAACGACACTAATATACACACAGTAGATGGATTAGGAACACTATTAACACTGTGTGTAGAAACACTGTACCTTGATTGGGTATTGATCCTTTCTTTGTGGTTAGATAACAAAAGTCTCTTGTTAACGGTAGTCCTAGACTGGGCACAACACACTGATGCTGGCCAGTCCCCAGTCCCCAGTCCCCAGCCCTGAGTCATGGCCTTTGAGTCTGGCTGTGTGGAAGTCTCCAAATCCCCACTCTGTTCCCACAGCAGCTTACATTGAATATCACTGTGGAAACCATTGACCTTCATTGCACATTCTAGAAACATTTTCCATTTTCACCTCTCACCTGGACTCTC
This sequence comes from Albula goreensis, assembly GCA_022829145.1. Classification (NCBI taxonomy): domain Eukaryota; kingdom Metazoa; phylum Chordata; class Actinopteri; order Albuliformes; family Albulidae; genus Albula; species Albula goreensis. The sequence goes on from CM040765.1 coordinate 13,995,500, forward strand.
TCTTCACTGTTCCTCATTCAGCCTTGAAGGAAATGAAGGGGAGGGGGGGGGGCTCAATATAAAGACAATATATATGGTATAAAACTTTTTTCTGTCTGAAATTCATCTGTTTGTCTCATGATAAGATGTTGAAATAGCTCAACATAAACAGCAAACTCCTTCTGCCCCTAAGCAGCATTGGTGATCCTCCTTTTCTCCTGTAGCAGGAAGAAATAGACTCACCCCATCCTTTTTGTATAGCCTATATCAGGAAGTAAGAATATAATGAATACAACACCTGAAAAGGAGAAGTACTGGGTAAATGATATGTTACCTTTGCTAATATGACTGTTGCATTAAAAAAACTTTGTGTTTCTCTGGCCCATTCTGTAGATGTTCCTGGTGGCCTTGTCTTTTGCGTATTTTGCGAAGGCCTTGTCAGGGAGCTACATGAAAAGCACAATCACCCAGCTGGAGCGCCGTTTTGATATTCCTACATATTTAATAGGTGTTATTGATGGAAGCTTTGAAATCGGTAAGTAGAATCCCTGCTTGTGTCTTTTAGAATCTCATCTGTGACTCTGACAGGCTACTGAATGTTTTTACATGTAGGCTTTTGTTTTACATGCAGGTTTTTGTCCAAACATTTCATCTAACTATACAATTAATGATGATCTTCAGTCAAGACCTTGATTAATTAAATCTGGTGTTTTGGCATAGTGCCAGCACAAAACCTGCACCACCTCCCAACCTTTGACAAGTAAACATTTTGGCTGCTGATCTAGAGTCAAAAGTATTACAAATTAGTATTTTTTTTTTTTCCTCAGGGATATTTGTCAGGTTGTTTTTGTGATTTGGTTCACAGTCATAAGGATATCACCTGCAGCAAAATGCAGTAAAAATCTGGTCCAATCCATTGGACAAACAGTGCTTTTTCATCATCCTTCTTCTTTTAGACACATTTCAGCTCAAAACAGTGAGAGAAGGGTGGAAAACGTTTATTTTCTCATTATAACAGAGATCATGTGTGAAGTCATGATTGGATAAGTACTGATTCTCTAAAGAGTAAAAAGCCTTTTAAATCAGCGGTTTTGGAACTTGTATACAGATTTGTAACCAGACAGTTGTGCCTGTTAAATCCTGGATTATCTCTGCTGATGTGTGCTTGTGAAAGAGGGTTTACCTCACCAGAGTCTGTAAATATATCCATCTGTATAAACGGAGATGATGTTAATCACAACCTGCAACACGGGCCATGAATATAAGTGTCCTCTGAGGAAGTAAACACTGCTATCCAACTCAGAGCATTCACAGTGTGATCAATCAGCCTTATCTGTTTGCCAGTACTGCAACTTCCATTAGCTCCGGATTTATAAACTGTGCTTGGCCAGCTATGTGCAAGAGTGAAAATTTAGAGTGTAGGGTGGATTGGCCACACATCAGGCTGCGAGACCCACTCCCAGGACCTGTGCAGAGGGGTCTTGGGAGACTAGTTCAGATCAAAGCAGTGACGGCAGAAAGAGATAAGAACGCTGAGCCTTTCTTAAAAAAAAAAAAAAAAAAATGGAATGTTAGTCTGTTGCAGCTAAAATGGCACAGCACAAATCAAAATGATGTTTAGTAAATTAAGCAGGGGTTTCCATAACAGCAAGTTGTGAATTTATCATGCCTCTTTAACTCTGGACCAGTGGTGTATGGTAACCATGACAACAAGTGGAGCACAATCCCTACATTTAACATGATCTTGAATTCACATCTTTTTCTCAATTAATTTTGCTACATTAACAAGTGTACTAATTGACTTGATAAATGTATTGTCCAGTAACCCCAGCCACACTTGACTGTGCCTCACAGCCTTTACCCAGTTATACCCTTTTATAATCATTTTTGATTATGTGAATATTTTCTTTTGTTCTCTGCTCCCACTACATTAGGAAAAACCTTTGCAAACATCTGACGTTTCTTAATTAAATTATGTTTTATACTCTGCATTCTGTGAAGCAATGTGAAGAATGAGAAAGGGAGACATGAGATTATTTAAGAGAAAACTGACACCATTGTTGAATGAAGGATCTCACATTTTTTTATTTGAATTCATTTCAAGTAATAAACATTAAAGAAGAACATTGTTAACTGTATAATCACCTCTGAGAATAAAAAATAATATTGGCTAGCAAACAAACTTACGAAGTTTGTGTTTCATAAGCATTTAAGAAAACTGAATATTCACAGTCACAATGTAATGACAAGCTGCACAAAATAAAATTATCACTTGGATTGTTCAATTATTTAACAGAGAGTAATTATAGTTTTAAATGATGTTTAAAGGATGCAGTTTGTGCCCCACCTGTTGCCAAGTTACCAACTCTGGTCTCAAGATTTTAATATCAATTTGTTTGTGCCAGATACCATAGCAGATATTATTAAAATTGGTGGTTCATGTTGAACAAATTTCCACTGCAAATTTTTTAAAAGCTGCCTTGTCAGTGATGATGACTTTTTGATCTGTTGAAGATTGGGTTTGGTTGCTTTATAGACACTGCCTTCTTGCTCACTCAGAGCAGCTGCTCCACAGAAACTCTAGCCTTACTGGCTGCTCCTATGGAAGTCCCCTCCAGCTAATTCCAGCCTTTTGAGCAGGTCCCAGGGAGGCCCATTCCACTGGGCAAACTCTGCCTACTAAATGGATTTCATTGGCCAGTTAATCACCTCCCTTGGGTCTCACAGAAGCCACACTCCAGCTGTGACTCTCAAGCCCTCCCACCGACAGCCCCTGGCCCCTCACTCGTTAGTCTGAACTCTAAGGGTAAACCTCTGTCTGCCACTGCCGTTTCCATGGAAACCACGCTGGCTACAGTGTTAATCGAAGGTGGCACAGTGCCCGCTGGGGGTTAAACACAGGCTGAGTTTTCCTAGGCTGTCTGCAGGTGTGTCTGCATGGTTATCACAAAGATTCCCCTGACAACACCAAGGACCTTGTCTTCAACATGATACGAAGCCCATTTTCAGATGTAAAAATGCCACTTTATGCATGTACTTTCCCTAGAAAACTTCCTGGAATGAAGCGCACTCACATGTAAAAATAACTGCTTTAGTAAACAGGTTGCACCATTAACCTGCCAGTATTACAGTATACAAACAGGGCTTAACAACAATATGTAAGAGCAGCATCACATACTGTAGGTAATGCTGGAAAGCAGGAGGGCCGCAGAATCTGTAGCCCTTGGAAACAAGAGTAAAGGCACTTCAGCAAATAAGTGACTTAAATCAAGGTAAATTAAATTGAATTTATTAATTTATTAAGCAATCCAAGTACTGAAATACACCAAACCAGGACCTGAGATTGTGTTTGTTTACACCCTGTGCTCCTCAGGTAATCTGCTGGTGATGGCGTTTGTGAGCTATTTTGGGGCTAAACTTCACAGGCCGAAGATCATTGCCATTGGCTGCCTGCTGATGTCCTTGGGGACGTTCCTGTGTGCGATGCCGCACTTCCTCATCGGACGGTATGTGAGGGGGGCATTTCCATAAGACCCTCTTGGTTCGATAGTTCTTGTTCTGTCATTTCTATCCTTCAATACAAGCAGAGATTGTACGATTGGATGTGAGCAAAGAGGTCCCACATCATTGTGTGTCTTAGGCAGTGGGTTGCAAAGCATATTCTGCAAATACAGCTGTCATTCATGCTATGACCAGGAGGCCCCTTTCGTGAGATGTGATTGGCTCTTGCCAGACATGGGGAGGGGTTTAAGTAAGCCGGGTTCCCTCATGTTACCATTGCATTTTCTCCTATAACATAATAGATCTTTAGAGATATGTCTGCTCTCATAACTGCTAGCACCACTGCAGTGTTATTTAGCCTGTAGTATAGAGAATAGCAGGTTGCAGGCAAGTGGAAACGCAGCACTCCTTCTGTAGGCACTGGTCAAACATTGACATGAGAGGCAAGAGAAAAAAGAAGAAAAGTTATCTTTTTCAATAGCTTTTTTTATTGAGTTCATGCACATTGGTTTGGTATGGCATGTGAGGATGTGGGTATGCATGTAAAGTTACTGAACATCACAAAATATCCCTGTGTTCACATATCAGCATTTTTCTGTTTATCACTTCGCCAGTAAGAGAGCAGAGATTAATGTCACTCCTTCCGAAAACGTAGCCAATGAGAAATTACTCTCCGGCAGGGAGAGCAGTGCCCCATTTTTTTTTCCAGGGCATAAGAATGTCCACAAGCAGATGACTGGGCATGGTGCCAGTGGTCATTTGTAATTGACACGAATGGCTGGACAGCGTTAGCAGTAACAAAAATCACACTGATATGTGAACGTATGGTAACGCTAATAAAAACTGAGTGTTTGCAGGGTAAGCTTGAGCTGAGTGAATGTGAATGGGGATTGTGGATAAAACCCTGCTAGCTGCCTGCAGCTGCTGCTCATTTCTCTGCTCTGTGTGGTTCTCTAATTGTGTGCAATGCTTTCTCCCCTCCCCTGCTAAACAGTCACATTGCTGTTTTGTACGCAGCTATAAGTTCGAAACGTCAGTTAGATCTTCAGTGAACTCAACCAATAACCTCTCTCCGTGTCCAGCAAGCTCACCTGACCCTCTGCCAGCAGGTGACATGGACCGCATTGTCTCTAGCGCAGGTAAGAGACCACTACCCACAATAAGTCAGCGATTGATCCACCCACTTTAGTCTTATACCTCATTAACCTATCTCTACCCAATCCATCTCTATGACACCCCTGCATTTGACAGTGTAGATGAAGACCCTGACTCTTGACTAATCTGTAGCATGGCTGCTCCCTTGGGCATTCCTCCAATCATTTTTTTTTCAGCGATTTTCTTTTTTCCGGTAGGAACTTCTTAGACAAGAGATGCAGTATCATGACTGTTGTTTCAGAAGTCAGAAGACCTTCTCAGGGAATTGAAAATAAATTCAAGGAATGTCCCTGTGCTGTTTTGTTGTCGTTTTACAATAACCTCCCTTGTTTGTGTCCCTCTGTATCTCCCCCCCCCCACCCTTCTTTTGGCAGGGTGTGAACGAGAATCCAGTCTGTCAATGTGGTTTTATGTTTTCCTGGGAAATGTTTTGCGTGGAATTGGCGAGACTCCTGTTCAGCCTCTGGGAATATCATACATAGATGATTTTGCTCAAGAGGACAATGCGGCCTTCTACATCGGTAATGTGCATCCTTCATCGAGAAAACAAACATTTTAAACAAGTGATTTCCAATAGGCGGCCCATGGGTCAAATCCTCATCAGGCCCGCAAGCGTTTCACAGGCCTTCGTAGTTGAACAGCCTCTTTTCCTACTATTATTGTGAAACCAGCCCTATAAATTTGGTGATTCCGAGTGCTACCGCGACAGAGCAATAACGAGCGGTGAATGCCACACAGACTGAATAAGCTTTTGTTTTGACAGTGAAAATAAATGTAATCATGTAATTGCTAGTAATTGCAGGCATACAGTGGCACTGCGAGACCAAACACATGGGTTGTAATGCCAAGTTCCCACCCAAGTCTGCGGTATATAAGGGTTAAATTGAGACTCTGTTAACCTCTTACACCTGATCAGTGCTTACCATCCACAAAACCTCATCTGCTCAAGAGAACGCGATGGCTGCGTCTCTTTGGCTTGGCACCTTGCCAAAAGTAAAAAGCCTTTTGTTGCCTTGGAGTTGTGATGTGTGCAAGTGATATGATTAGTGAAGTTTCATCATGAAAAAGAAACACATTCACAGAACGTAGACAAATACCATCGTCAGGTTAATTGTAGATTAAAAAACAAGCCCACATTTACTACATTTTATGACTAACTAATGAAAATATTATATTATATTATATTGCATTATCTTATATTATGTTAAACTACATTATATTATATTATAGGGCTGTGATATAATATATTATTATTTTAAACCCTTAAACCCTGCTCCATCCAACCTACATCATTTTGCATTGTTTAGGACACCAGGAAATAAGTGGCTTTAAAAGGCTTTCCTCTTAAACTTTGCTGAGGACAAAGTCTCAGGGCACTTAACCTTAGCAAAAGGAGACTAAGAGGAGATTTTATTGAGGCTTCAAATTCATACAGGAGTTCAACTCAACAGGGAGATTTTCCAGGTTGAGTTCTGTCAGCAAAATCAGTGGGCATGGATGTATTCATAAGTACTGAACTTACACATTCAAGAGACCCTTGGAATGTGAAAGTCCAGGTTTGATGCATTACTGGGTACTCAGTAGTTTGTAGATACATGACAGGCGTAGTTGAGCTGAATGGCCTGTTCTCGTTAGATTTTCTTATGTTCTAATATTTTCTATCTGCAATTGTGTGCATTTGTATCAGAGAATAGTCTTCCATGAGTAAGTACTATAGAACCTCACTGATAGAAAATTATTTTATATCAGCCATACATGTATAAAGCCATTAGTATTGTACACAATTAAACCTTATCAATATCTGGGCTATACCATACAGTTTGTCTGATGTTGCTCATACTATCTCTTATTCTATGCCACAGGATGTGTTCAGACTATATCCATCATTGGTCCTGTGTTTGGCTACCTGCTGGGGTCTCTGTGTGCCAAAATATATGTGGATATTGGATTTGTAGACATGGGTAAGTACTACTACTACTACCACTACTACTAAAATAATAATAATAAATATACCTGCAAGCAGGGATGAAGGGGCCTCACCCCTACAGCTTGTGCGTCTTTCATACAAGTGAATCAGTGTTTTCGAAAATCAAAATGGCGGACAAGTGCGTGGCGAGATGAAAACATTTGCACGATAGGGAAGTCCACAAACCCAAACAGAATACAAGTCTGAAGAAACTTAGTTTCTAACCCAGTTTTACTCTAGAAGGCATGGTCTGGGTATAGGCTTTTTGTAACATTGCACTAAAACACCCAATTCAACTAACCAAGGTATTGATCAGCTGCAGTTAGAACGTTAAATATATAGTTGCATCATTGAATAAGGTTTTTTAGTGATGGAAAACAAGACTGCACCGAAATTCCCATTTCCAGGTAATTCCCAGGTCCCCCCTGCTGTGCATTTAACTCCTTCCCAGCATGCTTTGCTTGTGTATTCCCTCACAGACAGTGTGACAATCACTCCAGGCGATGCTCGCTGGGTGGGTGCCTGGTGGCTTGGTTACATTATCGCTGGGGTGATAACGCTCCTGTCGGCCATCCCGTTCTGGTTTCTGCCCAAATCCCTGCCCCTCCCGATCTCGGTGACCGGGAATTCCCCTGAAGAGTCGCGCTTTATCAAAGACTCCCCTCATGTGGGGCAGAAGTACCGACCGGAGGAAGCTGCCAGCATCCTGGAAATGGCGAAAGGTAGCCTCAAAACTGAGAGTCAGTGGTTAGCCTGACTCATTTAATGATCTTGACTAATGAAATGCTCTTGTAATGCATTTTTCCTAATAAATCAATACTCAGTTATTTCTTCTGGTTCCCATGACAGAGTGAATGTGTGAAATGATGAACCACATTAATCCAGCTCACACCATGTATTTGAATTCTGTTGGTGCCTCAGTCAGAAAAGTTTGCCTTTTTATGCCATACCAAATATGGCCATAATTATGAGTTTTTGTATAATAATATCTGTTCCTGTATCCATGGGGAGGAAACATAAAGTCTCTGTGAGATTTACACTTCACAGAAATATACATTATAGAGTATGCCTTTTTGCTAAAGGTGCTTGAATATTCATTGTTGTAGCAGTGAAACTCCAGAACAAAGTCACCTGCATTCATAACGACTAATAATCCATAAGATTATGTAGTTAGGTGTTCTGCAGGAGTGGAATCTAGGAATTTCTGTAGCGCTCCAGGACGTGCCCCTAGGTAACAAGCTAGCATATTGATTGTATTCTCACGATCCCAAATGCTAATGTCAGTTAATAATTGCACCCCCTGTTAGAGTTTCTGCCTTCACTGAAGAGCCTTCTGGGGAGCCCAGTCTACTTCACATATCTGTGTGTGAGTGTCATCCAGTTTAACTCCCTGATCGGCATGGTGACATACAAACCCAAATACATAGAGCAACATTACGGGCAGTCAGCGTCCAAGGCCAACTTCCTAATGGGTATGTGGCATTTTCTTAATTTCCCTTTATTTGGTAATACAGTTTAGATATTTACTATGTAATGTTTTCATTATTAACTGTAAATATGCCTATATTTATGCATATTTACTATATATAATATATATATAATTAATAATATATATAATTAAGGAGTGTGTAAATCTTGTTCTGATTGTTGAAAGCAGTCCTCTGGTTTGTGAGTAACTGCAGTTGACATCGGTTGGAAGCGTAGTTGAATTTTTTTTTTTCCTACATCACGTTTAATGGAATACTCGGGGCTCAGTTTTGAGACTGTGAAAGTGGCTTGTAATACTGCTCTTGATCTGAATCTGGTGCAAAGATGATTGGTGCGTTTGAAAGATACTGGAATGGCGAGATGCATTAGTGTCACTGGTATATCTAGTAATGTGCCGAAATCGTGCATTGATGTTTAATTGATGAAAAGATTGTGCTGCTTTTCTCTTGGGCGAGTGGGGGAGTTTGGGACTGAGAACACAATGCCTTTCAACCATCAAAAGATGTTTTCATGTCTCCCGACTTCTCGGCTCCGCCCTGCTTGATCACTTTGATGCCAGCGAAGGAAGCTTGGGTCTTTGATCCTGCTGTGAGCCAATTGTTTGGGGCCCTGGGCCCCGACCCTCAGTGAGGTGAGGAAGGCGTTGGGGGCCCCTGCGCTGAACAGGTGTTTCCTTGGCAGGAGCGGTCAACATCCCCGCTGTGGCCCTGGGAATGTTCTTAGGGGGCGTGATCATGAAGAGGCTGAAGCTAAGCATCATGGGAGCAGCCAAGCTGGCCTTTGGAACATCTCTGCTAGGATATTTTCTGTCCCTCTTTTTCTTGGCGATGGGCTGCGAGAACTCTAGGGTGGCTGGGATCACAACGTCTTACCGGGGGTAGGTCTGCCTGAGCACCAGTACAAGGCAGAAAGCCCTATGTGCACACATTTCTGTATACACGTGGATTGGGAATGTTTTACCTAACGAGGTACATGTTCCAAAAATGTCCGCCAGAAATTTCACACACACAGCCTCTTGTGTCTGGAATGTGAACTTTTGCTGTGGCTGTTTTGGTTCTTAATTGGACAATTTCAGCTCAAAACAGAATAGAATGTCTGTCTTCCAGTGGGCAATTAGTATTAAATTAGGTGAACTGAAACCTTGCGAACTGAACATTACTAAACATGGCTTAGTAAGTAAAATATACAGTACATACCTATTATTTTAGTACAGTGGGTTGCCAACTCTTGTCGTGTAGACATGCAGGGTGTCTTGGTTCGTGTTGTTACTCAGTTCTTAACTGATCAATTAACACAGTCAGTTACACCTCAACTTGTTTCTTTGGCAGAGGTGGAAAACGTTGGCTTCCGAAAGTAGAAATAAGACTATTTATTTGTCCCACTCGTGCTAAGCCAGCCAATTTCACTAATTAGCTCCCCTACCTGGCTGGCTGAATGGTTGCGCTAATTACAATAAGCATTAGTACATGGGTGGAAAAAATACATACTAAAACTTCTACTTTCTGAAGTTCCCACGTCTGTTCTTGGGTCTGAAGTGGACCCTGATTTTATAGTAAAATACAAACTAGCACACTCTGTAGTGTTCCAGCAACAGGGTTGTCTACCCCTATTGTAGTGATCTTTTTATTTGTGGTTCATAGTGATATATTTGATAGAGGTTGGTTAGTGACTAATTACCCGTTTATTGTCTTCTTTTTTGTATATATGTACACAAAAAAGAGTGGATGGAATTTCTTACCATGAGAGGTCGCTGTTTGCAGACTGCAACATAGGTTGCCGGTGCTCTGGAAAAGACTGGGACCCAGTGTGTGGGGGAAGCGGCATAACATACGTCTCGCCCTGCCTGGCCGGCTGCCAATCACAACGTGGATCAGGCAAAAACACGGTAAGAGAGAAGAGACAGAAAGAGAGCGAGAGCATGAAGAGCTTTCATTTCAACACTTCAGTGGCACGCAAAATAGAAATGCCAGTCATTAGGAGCTGTAAAATCAGGAGTACCTTCACCCTTAAAATGATGGAGACAAAATAATTCCCATATGTTCATTTTAAAATGAGAAGAGGGGACTGGATTTATTCACTGTAACTTTGTAACCCGTACTTTGATTCATGACTTGGCTGTGTGCTATGACCCCGAAGCCCTGTTCCTTTCTACCTCCATCTGATCTGTAGAGATTGACAGGTGGAAGTGATCACTGCATGAAAGTGAAATGATGGATGAATGGATGAAATGAATGAAGAAAGGAAATGTTAGGACTGTACCTCATAGTATTTTGTCAGGGCTGCTTGACTCCAATGTTGCTCAGCTTGTTGTTGTTTCACCTGTGCCCCCAGGTGTTTGAGGACTGTAAATGCATGGCAGAGGTGGTGGGTTCAAGCCCTGGGAACCTCACAGCTGCTTTGGGTCACTGCCGGGACAGGGAGGCCTGCGACCGCATCTTCCCTTACTTCCTGGCCCTCTCTGTCATCAGCTCCTTCATCATGTCTCTGGGCGGGACTCCAGGCTACATGCTGCTCATCAGGTCAGCAGCCAGCTCTGTGTCCTTTAGCACCAATGAACCCAATGAATTTTTAATGATTTTATCTTGGGCCACTATCAGTTGGCTTTATTACTCAATATCCTCACCTGCTATCAGCTGTCATGTGCAGTACTTCCCGACATACCCAATTCTTCTGTTCCACACATTTACATTCAAAAATCCTCATTTCCTGATTAATCAGGAAAAACAGCATCCATTGTATTTGAATGAATAGTGATACTAATAACAGCAACAATAATATTGATAAGAACTAAAACAATAATATTAACAGATGACAGTGCATTACATGAGGATAATATACTGATGCCAATGTGGAACACACATATGGGTGATGCATGGCAGCCATTTTGCAGCAGAACACAAAGCATGTGCATGATTACTCTGATTAAGTTTGTGTGGACCGGTACGTGTGTTTCCCCACATAGGAGCATCAAGCCAGAGCTGAAATCCCTTGCACTGGGGCTACACGCTCTTACCACTCGAACTCTTGGTGAGTCTCGTCAGATTTGGAAATACAATTTAAACAAGTGGTGCATATCAAACAATCAAAGTGTGTTAAACTCCCAGATGTAGCATATTACTTCTAATCAGTGGTGATGTGTTTAGCCGATATTAATAAACGTGGTTTGATGCTTCATTTTGCTAGGGTTGCCAATTAAATATTGCCATAAAAATGTATTCCAGAAAGGGTGATTACTTTATCCAGCACCCCTGCTCTCTCTGTTGGCTGTCTGTCAATGATGTGCCTGCGCTATGATGTGTTTCTTTATATCTGTATCTTTGTGTCCATACTTATGTTTCTTGTACACCTGTTTCTCAATGAGTTTCTGCCACACATCTGTGCTTCTGTGTCTCTGTGTCTGTGTTTGAACCTCTTTGTGTCCGTGTTTCTTGTTTGTACCTTTGCATGTCCTTATTTCTGTGTATCTGTTCTCCTCTTTGTCTCCACCGCTTACCTGACAACTTACATCCTGTGATGCCACAGCGGGAATCCCAGCGCCCATATACTTTGGTGCTATCATTGACACCACATGCCTGAAGTGGGGACACAAGAGGTGTGGAGGGAAAGGAGCCTGCAGAATCTACAACACCACAGCCTACAGGTACCACCAACGCTTAGTAGCTTTCCTTCACCCGGGGTGGGCAAGGGCAGATGTATGTGACTGAATTTCATTCCAAATTTGCTGTTGACTTCATGAATCAAGAACTACTGTCATGTCTGGGAAGTGCTTACACTCCAGCCTTTGATGATTGAGTTTGACCACCCCTGAGCTACAGAACCAAATACAAAGCTTTCTGTTTTTTCACCATGGTTTACATATTGAAGAACAGGTGCTTACTCTGACCGAGTTTCCCTCTGTCTCCATCTCTCTCTCTGTCTGTCTCAGGATAGCATATCTGGGGTTGACACTGGGTTTGCGGACTTTCTCCTTCTTTCTTTGCATTCCGGGGTTCATGTTGCTCCGGAAACAAATCCAGAACGAGGAAGGCGCAGTCTTAACCAATGGGGGATCAGAGATTGAGCCCCTTAAAAAGGAGGAGGCCAGCTCCCTGAACTGTGAACGACTGACGCGGGCCTCTGACTGTGACCCACAAACGACACGGACCTCTGACTGTGACCCAGACAGGGAGACAAGGCTGTGACCTGCTGAGGTGTGTCCCCGAAATCTCCCAGGTTCCCCACATGCACCACAAACCCAGGTCACTGACAATCATGCTCATCGAACATGAATTTTACTCAAGACCTTCCCTGTAGATCATGTCAAATAAAAAATGAACACTGTTTTTAATATAATGAATATTTCTTGAATGTACATGCTTTGTTTTACAAAAATGGAAGTGTTTGTAGCAAAGAATTTTTTTTTTATTAAATTTTATTAAAAAGAATTATCAGTTGGTTTTATGTACAAAAATTGAGTTCATACCTCAGCTGTAGTCTCCTTATATTGTCTTTGATTGATGTAAGAAACTGCACAATATGCTGCCATTTTTGTGCAGTTTGTTGGTGAGTGGAGCCTGCTTCCTGTTTTCTGTTTTCCTGTTGAGCCTTGAGGTAGGTTAGATCCTTGACAATCTTCTGAGGTACATTTAACTATGCAAACATGCACAATAAACTTATACCTTTGAATTTGGTCTGCTGTAAGACCCTCACATCCCATGAAGAAACAAAAATAATGAAATGGATAACTGTATGTTGTACAGCAAAAGCAATTCATAAAGATATGGAAGTAGTCAACTAATTACTTCATGGTGGTTACTTTCACTAGATCCACCCATTATAGCTGTTTGTTACCCAACTGCCAAGAAGCCAGCTCAAGTAGCATAATAAATCGTGGTGTTTTTCTGATACACTAAAATACCACAGTATCAATTACAAACAGTATTAAGAAGTTTGGAAAGAAAATGTATTTTGACCCTAGCAGGGGCATTGTGTCTGCCTCCTTAGTGCATGCATGGTTACTGTACCTCAGTGCAGTTTAGTCAGTTTTGTTCATAGCATGCTATACCTTTCACGTTTAAGAAAATCTAAGTATAAAAACAGTCTGAGTGTCAAACATTTTCATTGTTTAACATACCTCAGGTGTAAAGTCTGAAGAAGCAGAACTGAGCTCAAAAATCTGAGAACTTCAGTCCATGTGGATATGTTCTAAAAGTATTCAAAAAGTTACCGTAGTTTGTTCTATAAACGTTGTGGTAATGTCATTAGAACATCATACATCATATGTGGGGCTGAAAAACAAAACCCACTTTGGTTTTGTACTGTGCAACAAATGGCCTGCAAAAGCATCAAAATGTAGAACAGGGCCAGTTTACTATGAGAATTTACTGGAATAATCTTGTCTTGATGTTTTTTAATGTGATCTGAGATCAATGTTTAGAGGAATATGTTTCATGTAGAAAGACATTTTTATATTTTATAAATTGTATTTTATATGTATCCTCTCCCTTTTATATATATATTTTTATATATTTATCCTGTACTTTGAAACTTTGTCAATTTACATTTACTAATTTGTTGAAGTCTTGAAATTACATTACCTACCTGGATTCTGCTGGAGGAGAGTGGAATAGGGAGCCCTGTATGGGCTCGGAGGAGCAGTCATTTGTGCATACCCAGTGTGTGACCAGTCAATTACCTCATTGTATTGTAATATCTGATTGTATACTGAGCCACCGTTATGCCTCTTGATACACTTTGATTTCAATACATCTACTTCTGTCACCAAATCGTCCTCAATTGGTATTTCTTTATTCAGAGTTCGAAGTGTAAAATCACCATTGCTTTGCAAGGGTACATGTTTGAAAATGTACTATTTTACCATGGGTTTTAAAATGGTTACAGTTGTGATGTCATAAATGAGCTTAATTGGCATATTTTGACAACCCAATCTTGTGAAAAGCTAAAGAAAGACTATTATAATGAGAAACGTTATTTATTTGAAAACCCACATCTGTGTGACATCTTCATGAAGGAAATGTTGATAGCAGGAATGTAGCCATTGTAGCCATGCAACCTTCATTCCCTGATTGGAAAGTGATTCAACGTTTTTGAAATAAACAAGGCACCAGTTATTCAAGGTACACTCTATTTGGACAATTTCGACATGAGATTTGAGCATTAAAATTGAGCCGTTGGTCTTTATCTCTTTGAGTTAATTGTGTCTCTTATGCCATGTGGATGACAGAAATTGTGGTTAAAAAATGAGGCATCTCAAATGCAGGTCCTGCTGGGCTGCAATGGCTGCAGGTTTTTTGTGACTGTCAGCACTTGAGTGCTTAAATTGTCATTGATTTGATAGAGCAGAGCTACTAAACTCTAGTCCTGGAGGGCCACAGTGTCTGCAGTTATTTGCTCCAAGTATGCACTACTCCACCTGACCTTACCAATTAACTCACCTCCTGGACCTGGGGGGGGGGGACTGCTTCTCAGTCTAAGCAGATCCTTACAGCAAACAAGCTGGAGATTTGATTTACTACTACAGGTTTGGAAGCTCAATATCTCAACAGTTAAGGAAGCAATGTTCATGTTCTTGGTTCGATCTGCCACTACAGTGCCAATGCAGGCCTGAGGACAGCTCACCAAATGACTATTTAATGGACAAAATGAACAGTTTGACTGACCATTAAAAGGATGTCAGAGGTCAGCAGGCTTGCACTACTCCCAAGTACAAAGCCAACTGCAGCAAATACATGCAGATAATGTGGGCCTCCAGGAATAAAGTTTAATAGCTCTGCTGTAGGAAATCAATGGTAAAGCCGGTGGTTTGACAGATCAATACCTGGACTGAGGATGATCTCTGCTTAAAGGCAAAACCAAACTGCAGTGTGTATCTGATGTAGAGAGAGAGGATTGCAGTGTCTTCTCTTTAGAGGTCCTCAGTCAGAGACACTTTGAGACCACTTATCTAAGTTGGAAAGAAAGTGGATTCTCTGTGTTTTGACAGAGAGGTATTTAGTGTCCTTGGGTTAAACCATGGATTGCAATGTCACTAAGTGAATTTGAAAACAGATTGCACAGTGTCACTGTGTTAAAGAGCCAACAGATTGCACAGTGTCACTGTGTTAAAGAGCCAACAGATTGCACAGTGTCACTGTGTTAAAGAGCCAACAGATTGCACAGTGTCACTGTGTTAAAGAGCCAACAGATTGCACAGTGTCACTGTGTTAAAGAGCCAACAGATTGCACAGTGTCACTGTGTTAAAGAGCCAACAGATTGCACAGTGTCACTGTGTTAAAGAGCCAACAGATTGCACAGTGTCACTGTGTTAAAGAGCCAACAGATTGCACAGTGTCACTGTGTTAAAGAGCCAACAGATTGCACAGTGTCACTGTGTTAAAGAGCCAACAGATTGCACAGTGTCACTGTGTTAAAGAGCCAACAGATTGCACAGTGTCGCTAGTGTAGAGAGGATTTCCATGTTTTTGGGTAAAACAGAGCAGATTGTACTGTCACTGTGCTACAGAGCCAGCAGCTTGCATGAGGAGGAGACCCACAGAACTGGAGTAAAGCAGCTGTCATTTATGACCTGGTAATAAGCTCTTGTAGAGCAGTGCAGGATGTAAAGTGCATTGTAAAACCCTGCCTCATGCTGGCATATGCTATCACTCAAGAGTCTGATGACTGAGGTAGGCATCCTCGCTTATTCTGAAATGTCAATGGCTATTATGACTTGAATGTTTGCACCCTCTAGTGGTGGAGAGCAGGAATAGAGCTTTGCCAGCGATTCTTCTCACTTTGCCATCTGCCTCAGTCTTGATCAATTTGGCAACATCTGTCTGTTTATTCATCAGCATAAGAAATGAGTCAGAGTCTACTCCTGGAACAATGAGTTGAATGTCAGTGTTCAATTCCAGAGGATAAGGGAATTCTTTTCCTTCTTTTGTCCTTCTTTTCAGTTTTTATGTCAGTCACTTGGATGATGGGACTTTTCCTCATGGGGTGTGAGAGGTGAAAAATCTAATTTTCCTGTCTGGAAATGTGAGATGGGTGTGTGCTTAGGGTCTGTGAGGTTGTGGGTTCAATCCTAATCTACTTCTTCATTTCAGCTTTTTGCTGGTTATATATGAATACATGCGCTCCCTGGAAATGAGAATTGAGTCAAATGTGTCAAATTTAAAGATTCTAGACAAATGTTTAAAAAACAGTAAAATCTGTCTCAATATTGGAATTTGAAAGTTTAAATATTGCTTTGACATGTAGCCTGAATGTGTTGCATGAGCATGTAATAAATACTTCCACATGTTTCCTCTTAATAGGATTATACCTCTTTCACAAAGGTGGTTCAGTATCCTGGTCTTGCCTTGTCCTCAATGTGCCAACCAGTGACTTCCTCAGAACCAGAGTGTGAACCAGGAGGGCTGCAGACCTGAGCTTCCATAAGATGGCCATTTCCCTGCTGAGTTGCACTTAAGTATGAAGCATTTCTGCTCCACTGCCTTCTGTTCTCACTGTGCTGGACACTTGGGAACCTGCGGAATTCTAAACCTTCCCGTTCCTCAAGATCGATGCTGGGTTTCTAATTACGGTCTAACAATTACTGGTCCTTGAGGAGGAGACCTGTCTCATATAGTCTAACATAGCTCTTGGTGGTATGTGTTAGTTTTGACTGCACTCCCGTGAGTAACTAGTTAACATTCCAAAACACTTAACTTGCTGTTCTAATACGATATGCAGGTCTGGCTTTGCTGTTTACAGTTGAACTGTCTTCCCCTAGATGGATTAATCTCCATGCTGAGGTGTCCCCAATTAGGAACCCCCTGATTCCACACATCAGTCTAATCAATTTAAAATGCAGCCTCTTTCCACAGCAGCGGCCTCACAACTCCATGCCACAGTGAGCTGTGCACATGCAGGTTTCAACTCCAGCCTATGTTCTTCACTTTGTAATTGGTTCCAGTGTCCCTTAGATCAGTTTCTTTCCAGATAATGCATATAAAGTAAATATATTTGTGCCATTTAAGTAGCCGTTGCCTATATTCCACACTTTGATAGCTGCATGTGTGACTTGACTAATTGATCCAATTAAGGACATTTTAACTGGTTGGAATGAAAACATTCCCTCTGAGGCAGTTTGATCACTGAAGAAATCATTTGCAATACAGCAACTGGAATTTAAAAACATTTGTTGGTCTTCCAGAAATGTGTGTGTCCTGAATGCAGCCCATGATGTAGAAGTAGAAGGAGACATTCTTGGCACACAAATGTGCAGAATATATTCACCTTTATTTTTCTTATGTCCAACTTTGAAAATGTGTGCAATGAGGGAAAATAAACTGTCCAATATTGTGCTTAAGAGTAAGAAATACAAACAAATTACTGACAACAAATCTGAGCATCTTTACAAAAATCAACATTCAGAAATCAAGCATTTAAGAAACCAAATGCAATTCTGCTCCAACAAAACCTCTGAAAAACTGCTTTGGATCTTGATTGTAGCAGCTGGGGCATTTCTCTGAACTACAGTCACATTTCTCACTGAAATCAAATTCACCTCTTTGCTACTGAATGGCTATTTTATGATCATTCCCAAGTACAGGGAACATTTTCCTTGAGTTTACATTTTCAGAGGGAATCCCCAAGTGCTCATCATACACTCTTTTCTCTAAGGCAGGGGTTCTTCAACATTATCAGCTAATCCTTAAAACCACTATCAAATAGTTAACAAATTCACTCACACTAAATGCTTTAATGCAATAGGTATATAACACACTCGTACATAGAGGAACGTTTTAAACATATAACCTATAAGAAACATGCACAGTGTAATACATTGCAATTAAATGACCAACATTTTGATTCAGAAAAAAACCGGGCATATCTTATCAGAAAGTCCAAAATGTGTGGAACATGGGAAAAAAAAATATGAAGGGGAATCTTTTTCTTAAACTTCACTGAGGACAGTCAGACTCCTTCACAAACTCCAAGGAGCCCCAGAGACGCTGCTCAGGAACTTCTACAAGGCACTTTAATACACAATGTGATTCCCCTTAGTAGTTGATCCAAAGGTACAGTGATATTATATGATATTGTTCTGACCATACCTAACAGGGGTGGCCAGTGCTGGTCCATGGAGAACCATGGTGTCTCCTGGTTTGTTTCCACTTTAGGAAAACAAAGTCCTACTCAAGCCAAAGTAACTACCAGAAAACTCGTAATAGTCATTAACAGGAAGCAGACAGCAGTGACGCAGGAGCTCACGAAACTAGTTATAAAAATGATGCCCCCTCACTCCCTCAGTATCTCTACAAACAGGATGGCCGTGTCATATCTGGATAATATGCAAGGACATACATTACGGCATTTTGGAAGGAAGTCAAAATTTCACCTTTTCAGCCAAAATACTCATACTTCCACCTTCATCAATTTACAGACATGGTTCACTGTGCAACACAAATTATAAACTACAGTATGTGATCTACTAGCTGAAAAACATCAGTGAGTTGACTGCTATGAGCTGCTTTAATGTACAAGTGCTAAGTAACAGCAGGCATTCCAGACCTGGGGTGGCCACCCCTGATAAATAAGAAAACAGAAGCGGTCATATGACTTACCCTGTATGCTGATATGCTGTGAACGAGCTAGTTCCAGTCAGGAAGTACTACTGAATTTTTCAGTAGACAACATTTTACAGGAAACAGGAAAAGGGGGAAACCAGGGGTACATGTATTTTACGCTTGCTTCTGGTTTTAACCAACCACTGACTGACTACATTCATCAGAGGAGTTTTACGATCTTGTCTGTCGTCAAACAAAATGCAAGCTCGGCTCCTAACCTTTAGCTGTGTCTCTTTTACAAGCAGGAAAAACAAAAGTTGGTGTTTGGTTTCAAAAATCAAATTTTCAATAACTTAGTCCATTAAGCATGACCCTGTGTAATCCCCTATCCAAAGACTGAATCCCACAGTATGAACAGAATCACTGTCTGACAACTGACGACAGTAGGAACTCAAAAACACACAAAAGCCCAAGACAACTGAAAGAGGCTGATAACTTACAGGAACGTAACTAAAGGTGTTGTGCAGATTCTGATGAAAAACAACAATTACCTGTCAAAGGGAGCTCACAGCTTTCATTTTCACCTGCATTCCCACCTTTATGGCTATAGGCAAATTACAATCAGTACCAAACAAGCAAAAAGCAAATGTTTCAGGAAACTGCGTAAACGATTCAAATCACTCCAGCATTTGATTCGGTTCAGTGGCAAGCGTCCCAGAAAATGCATGAAGGAATGTGTGTGTATATATGCTTTTGAATGTGTGTGTGTTTATATTAAAAGTGATATATACATACAGAAAATGGAAGTTCTTTTGGCTTCCCAACCATTTGTGAAGTGTTTCCCATTTCCAATGACACTAAAACGCTGAGGGCTGGGTTCTGATAGACAGCAGGGGTTTGCGACCAGTCAGGTTCCTGCTTGAGTGGTCTATTTTGGTCACACATGAGGGCCATATTACCTGGCTGGAGAGGAAACAGTCTGTTTGATGGGGGTGATGCAGTGGTTGTCTTGCTTTCTCGTTTGGTTTGTAAACTTGTAGGGCCACAGACTGCTTACTGATCTACTGGTCCTTCTTGTCTCCTTCCCCTTGTTGGAGGTACTAGTAAACAGAAAATTCATTCAATTAATATTTTATTGTTAGTTTGCATTTTGACATGACAATACAAATTAACTGCAAAAGAAGGAAGAATACATAGTTTGTGTGTGTTTGTATGTGTGTGCACACGCTTAGTGAGCGTACAGTTAGAGGTGTCTGCGAGGTGTGTTTATATGTATCTGTTTGTATGTGATGTGTATTGCATACCTGTAGTTTCTGGTGCTCTGTCAGCAGTCTATCATACTCTTTGGTTAGGCCATCGCTCTGTTTTTTCAAGGCCTCTACTTCAGCGCGAGACTTCTTCAGAGCTGCAGACACATACACATTGCAGTCAGGCACAGCACTTCTGATCACAGCTCTAACACACGCAAGGGTGCGCACATACACAAATAATAATTTAGCTGTTTATTGTTAATGAAGGTCCACACTTTTTCATTAATTCAGGCAAACTCCTGTATGCACGAGATCTCACATTTCTGCAAACATTCATTTTATACCATAGGGGACAGCAAATCGATTGCAATTACTTCCTGAGGGCTTCCGATACACAAGAGACAGTCTTTTTCAAAAAGAATGTACAGCCAGCAGCTAAAGTTGAAATTCAAGGTTATGTGGGTGGTGAAGCGGTATCAGGGAAGGATTTACAGCCTGGAATTATATGAATAACTGCCCTGGTTATAATGGAGAAACAGCCTCTTTTGACAATATACAAGAAAAAGACAATATTTCTCCACAAGATATAAATTATCTAATGTTAGGTGCGAGCAGACAGAATGGTTAGTCTGTTGGCAACCAGCAACTAACATTGGCTTTTAGCAGAGATAATTGTTGGCTGGCTGGTGAAGATGATTACTCACCATTCCTTGTGCTCTCCAGCTCCTCTGACAGAGTGGCCATCTCCTTCCTGAGTGCCTCCTTCACCTCCACACCCTTCTTATCCACCTTCCCTTCCTCCAGAGCCTGAGGGGAAGTCAGCACTGACATCACTCCATCATCTCTACCTCCATCCAAACAGCCACTCCATCATTCAGCTTATCACTCTGTCATCTCTACATTGTGATGAAAATGTTATCCTTCCTTAAATAAAAAAAAGTGGACACACAGAGCACAAAGCCTCAATTACAGGTTTCCTGGAGTTTAAATCTGAAACACTTTGAGCCTACCCTCCTCATCCTCCTCTCCCTCGCTGCTCTCGTACCTGTTTCAGCTGTTCGTTGTCCTCCATGTACTTCTTTGCCGCTTGATTGGCCCCGTCTGCCTGAGTCTGCAGGGCGGCGCCAGTGCCCAGAGCTGTGGCCAGCTGGTTTATCAGTGTGATGACCCGCCTCATGACACTGTGCATACACACACCACACAAATACAGAGACATGGACATATACACATACACACAAAAAAAAAAAAAAAACACACAAAAAAAGTATTCCTCATAAATAACATATTTGGCCATATTTCTATTGCAGCACAATGGAAATTTCGGTACTTCCTTAAAAAAACGAATTCAGATTTCCATGATTGAATAATTAAATACTGACAGCCAGAGGAAGAGGGAGAAGCCTGAAATGTAGAGGTTCCTCTGGGCTCTGAACAGTTTCATGTGCAGGTGATCGAACATGTTGGGGTGCAGCTTGGCATCCTTGCTGTGCTCTGCCCCGGAGTATTTCCTCACTTCCCGCACAGCATCTGCAGGGGGCGACAAAGAGGCAATGAGCGAGGTGCTTCAGTAGCAAACATTACGTAAGATTACACTAAGACATTTAACAGGTGCTCTTATATAGAACTGCTTACAAAAGTGCAACAGCAGTATTCAATTAATACCTCAACAACATAACATTAATGGCAAGAGGATGACAGCGGTTATTAAGCAGCATATGTATTTGAGAGTATACTGAACATAACAGAAACAGGACTGCCATTGTACTGCTGTACATACATAATCCACTAACATAATGCATATGTACAGTTCATTTTACAAGAGAGGAGACACAACCATGGACATCACAGTAAAAGCCAGGAGTCGGATTCAAAATGACTTCTGTAAAGCACTTCATGTGAGCCGTATCAGAAGCTACTTTTCCCATGTCTAAAGCACTGTGCTTTGTTTGATAGTAAAAAGTGAAAATCTGGAGCTGCATATGTGGCTATTAAATGTAAGACATCTTATTTTCACATTTACTTTTAATTCTTTGTGGAAAAAAACTTCACCTCCACTAGCTTGTTTATTGTTCTTGTCTCATTGCCTCCTGTAAAGACTGCAAAGGACACAACCTCTTATTGAATTATTTCACTGAAAATCACTTTACAAATAAAGACTTCTTGTTGTCTGATGTAACAAGGTTAGCCACACTGCTGGAGTTATAAGCTTACCAAGGAAGAGAACAATGAGGATGATTATCATGGTCAGGAAGCCCTTGTTCCAGAATCGAGCCACTTTGTTCCAAATACTCAGATTGAAAACTGTCTGCCACCTGCAAAAATAGGGTGCACAGTAATGCTGGGAGTGTAAAATTGGAAAGAGTATTTTATAGTAATAGTGTGTGAAAATAGTGTGTCATTTCATATTTCTGTGTAAATGCTTTTGCACCTCTTGGCAGATATGAAAGGCAAGCAGAAAATGAGGAGGACTCCAATCTCCATGTAGAGGAAGAATGCCACAGCTGTCCATTGCAGAGTCATCTTCACTCAACAACTCTAGCAGAAAAGCAAATAAAAATGAACATGTTATTAATTTACAACATTCCCTCATTAGTTTTAGTGTTGGGTATGAGCTTTCAAAACAGTAGTAAAAATAATACTTTCTAGCGTGGATAGACAACTCATTTTCCACCGTACAATTATTGCCCAAACTACAATTAAATAATAATATTTAATTAAATAACAATCACTTATTAGTTCCTAGCACACAGTTGTTTCATGATAGTAGTGTTAGCTTTGCATGAATTTGCATTAGCCATTTTGTGCGTATGAGCTCAGGAATTTGACTACCAGGCCTCTACAAACTCCAGGTCTGTCCAAGACAGAGATTTCTTCCTCTAGCACTTGGAGAGTCAACGGTTTGCACAATTTTGGCTACTCAGCACTCATTTGATCCAATAAATTAGTTGATTATTAAGTTATTAACTGCATGAATAAACTACTGTTGAAAGTATAAAACTAGATCGATACCTTTTCTCCGCACAAGGTGTAGAAGGTAGAGCAGATGTGACGAGCAGTGTTAATCACTTGGGTATGCCTATAATATTTAAAAAGACGTAAGTTCATGTGGCACATGAACCTAATACAATTATCACAATATATCGAACTAACTATCTACCATTAACGTAAACATGAGTGCCCTGTGTAATACTGCGAAAAACAATGAGAGTCTGTTTCAGAACCAATAATCTCCTTACCCTCAGCAAGCAAGCCACGATGAACAAAGTTCATGGGAGATTTGAAATTCCTTGCTTGTTATTTCATCAGAGGAAACTACTGAACCTATTTGTTTAGGATGCCGTCTCGCAGGCCACAGAACGATCAGTACTGCATTAGCAATCGGACTAATGAATTCGCCAGATACATTTAAGGCGCAAAGTATCATGGAAGCACATGGCAAAGCGAGATACATCAGTGGCAAGCTAGCGTAGGCTAGTAGTAATCTTGAAATCTTTTACACTGCATAAACTATGTACACCGAAATCCATCACTCAGGATAAGCAAGTTAGTCAGAGAAGGCAACTTACGGCCACTTGTTAAAAAAGGAAAGAAAGTACAGGGGATGCACTTTGTTGCTGAACTTAAGGCACAGACTTAGCATCTTCTTCCTTTATTCTTTAATTTCCCACTCAAGTGGTGACGGTTTGCTTGGAGGCTTAAGTTAGCTGGCTGCTAATAAGCTAAACCAGAAATGGCCAGCTGTGTGTTGTAAATGTGATGTGTTATAAAGACGATACCGACAAACAGCGTGTTACTGCATAGAAAAGAAGTAGCGCTAACCTTTAACGTTATGTCCCTAATCGAAAAACGAAACAGTCGGTGAGAATTTATAACTTCCTCACAAACTTAGCTCACAAACTGAGCTTATTCTACCAACAAATTGCGCTTTTAAACTCACTAGCTATGTTCCCAGCAACGTATACGATTAATTGAACAAAATAAAACTTGCCAGAATATTTCCCGCACAGTTGTTTGATGCAGGGCGTTGGTATAAAGGTGATAGCTTCACCGTTGCACAGTTATCCAAGGTAGAGTAAACCCAATTCCAGCACCTCTTCCTGTTTCTTGTATGTCTTGGTCTCACTCTCATGACGTCATATGGCAATGTGCTCTGCGCTGAGCATTGCATGGAACAAACCTACACCGGTCCTAGATGCTGATTGGTAAATCATGCTCCTTGACTGTCTTGATATTGGGGTGACAGGCGGGCAACATAGAGCATAGAAGTATCAATGTAAATTCTTTGCCATAGAATCTGCCAAATTGTTTATAGGCGCGGTTAACGCTGTAACTTTTCAAGCAGCGAGAGCTGACTGTTGTCAGCAGACACGACGACAAATGGCACAATCTCACTCAATAAAACATGAAATCATGCAAGCTCCTTACTTCAGGTATATATGCTGGAGAAAGCCTCCCACTTTACAGCAATTACCTGTGCGTCAATGGGCATAATGTTCTTTTCTGTAAAAGACTCTGACGAGCGCTAGATTCTAGGTTCTGCGATATGCCATCTGATTAATAGGTACACAAGAGAGGGGCACATAAAAAATAACGATATGATTAAGGATCCAGAAGGGGGCGCTATGGTCACAGGTTTTAAAATCCTATGAGCAGTTCTGCAATACTTTGAGGGTGTGTGTATGTTTAAATCATTTGCAAACTAGCACAAAGACAAACCTTCAATCAAGACTGGTCACCAAAAATGCTACACTGCTCATCAATATCTCTTATCATCTGCAGTAAATATGAACAGAAACAGAATGTGCAGCCCTGTTTTTTGGGTTTTGGTCAGGTTTAAAGGACAAGGAAGAAAAACTTCTTTTGTTGTAGTTTGAGGTGGAAGAGCACCAAGATTCATAAGCATTTTACTTTGCAGATCATGTGGACCTTATTTTCTGTGGCCTACAACACTGTTTATAGAGAGATGACTCTGATGGTTCATGGAACAATTTTTGAAGAAAAGAACCACTTCATGTTTGAGCAGAGCTTTGTAAAATGGCTTTCTGGAAGGCAGAAAATGGTTCATGCAGAATTAGATGAGGTCTCAGCTGCTTTTTATTGCCTCTCAAATTCAGAAGTGCATATTGACAAGGTTAATACCACCGTGACATGGTTTTGTGACAGATTGGTGTTGGCTGTGCTTCTGCTGTGTAGGGTGAGATGCACGTGGGGGCGCTAGCGAACACACTGTCACATTCAGTTTGGTTAAGAGAGGCATTTTTTTACAGTTAAAAAGGGTTAGGTTACCGTGACGTTAGGCTACGTGTTCAGAGTAGCACTTGCATGAGGGGTTTTGCTGCCCTGTGTACAGAGCCAGTTTTGTTCAGGATCTGCATGGGTATGGTGGGTGTTGTTCCTGGTTTGTGGGTGATGGAACAGCCTTGTGTGCAGTTTAGAGCGGACGTGTTTGAGAACCGCAGGAAGTGACATAAGGGGGGTAAAAAGACCCTGGCCCGCGAAAACGGGGGTTCGTTAATTCTGAAGAAGTTGAGCGACAACAATAAAAAAGAATACTGTGTTCAACGGCATTTTTGTGTCTGTGTCTGTCTCTGCCTACTAACGAGGATCTCACATCAACAAGTCAGCGAACTTGTTACAAATTGGTGGCAGCGGTGGGATCTGCACGTTAGTATTCGGCAGTACAGACTTAGCCAGTTAGCTTAGTAAGGTATGATGGACGAGGACGAGGAATTTGCAGCTGCAGCGCCGACCGGGCCGTCACAATCTCGGGGAGAGAGACGGATAGACCGTCCCGTGTTCCTGCCCGAGTCATTCGCTGGAAACAGTGGAGAATGGACGGCGTGGACCGAGCAGTTCGAGTTGGCAGCAGAGATAAATGCATGGAACCAAAGAGACCGTTTACATTTTCTTATCTTGCTTATGAAAGGACACGCAAGGGACGTTTGTAGTAGTTTACCGCCAGAGAAAAAGGGGGACTATCTTAGTTTGAAAAACGCCTTGCAGCAGCAGTTTGAGCCGGCAGTGCACGGCGACTGGAGCCGTGCAGCTTTCCTTGATAGAAAACGGTTACCAGGCGAGGGCGTCCGAGACTTTGGGAATGACTTGCGCAGATTAGTTTGCAAGGCCTACCCAGACTACAGCGCAGATACCCGGGACTCACTTGCCCGGGATCATTT
The DNA here is from genome assembly GCA_022829145.1 of Albula goreensis. NCBI lineage: Eukaryota > Metazoa > Chordata > Actinopteri > Albuliformes > Albulidae > Albula > Albula goreensis. The sequence continues at coordinate 14,021,548 of CM040765.1, forward strand.
CATCACTCATATAGGGAATGGCGACGTCCGTGTACAATTGCGCTGCAACAAACCCAATACATTGGAAGACGCGATTAATTTGGCAATGGAGTTAGAACAGATTAGGCAGCTAGAAAACAAGGTGGTTTGTCAGCAAAAAGCGACCATTTGTGGTACGAGGGAAGGCTCACAGCCCGCGCTACAGGACACCGTCACTGTTTCGAAAGAAATGATTCAGACATTGTGCGACAGCGTCACCCAACTTAGAAACGAGGTACAGCAGCTTTCGGTGCGACAGAATGCTCCTATCGACGCAAGGGCAGTGGAGGGGCGACGCCGCAGCTGGACACCGAGGGGAGAAGCATTCCGTCAGGGAGGTCCCACCAACCCTTCCACCCCGCAGTCGACATTCACTGGCGCCAGGGCTTGCTGGAATTGCGGCTGCCGGAAGCATCTGAGCGCGCGATTGCCCGTACTCCACATCGGACACAACAGCGCCTGAAACGCCACTCGCGAATCGGCGAATACGACACGGAGCCGCAGATCAGGCATTCTGTGGGCCTGATTGGGAGGGGTCTACATAGCCTGCAAAATTGACAACCGTGAGTGCGAGGTTTTGCTGGACTCTGGTGCTCAAGTGTCCATGGTACACGAGAGCATTTGGAGGGAAGTTACTCGAGGTAAGCAGGACACTTTGGTGCCTTACCACGGTACACTGAGAGTCGCTAATGGACAATGTCTTAACATCCTAGGACTTTGGTCGGTTATCCTGGACATTGATGGGCTCCATCTTAATTGGGACTTTGCAGTAGCCAGCGACTCTGACCATGGTGCATTGATTGGGACTGATTTTCTAGCCAAGTATGGTGCTGTGTTGGACCTGAAAAGGAAAATATGCACTGTAATTGGTAAAGAGATTCCTGTAATTTTTCGTGGGGGTACTGAGGGAGTGTACAAAGTTGTTGTGATGGATGAAACTGTAATTCCTGCTAGGATTGAAACTGTTATCACAGGTAAAGTTGAAGGTACGCTTAACTGCGAAGTAATCGAAGGATTATTAGAGCCGTGCGGCACCATTACAGAAAAAACCAATGTGCTGGTAGCTTGTAGTGTGGGCAGGTCAGTTCATGGGAGGTTACCCATACGGGTTGCTAACTTAACTCCCGAGTCTCAGATTTTACGGAAAGGCACTACCCTGGGAGGTTTTTCTGTGTTGGGGAATGATATCGGGGGAGCTGTTGTTGCTACGATGACTGACGGTAGCACTAGAAATGCAGAAGTGAAAGGCGGAGATTGTCGCGAAAAACATAAATGGGATTTGGACGAGTTGATGCGGGCACTGAAAACCGAGAGTAGAAACCTAAACGAGGCACAGCTAAGAGCAGTGAAAGAGATGCTTAGCGAATATGACAGCGTTTTTAGCTCAGGTGATTTTGATTTGGGCTGTACCGATCTAATTCAACATAGGATTGACACTGGTGATACTAAGCCCATCAAACAGGGATTGCGACGCGTGCCAGTACATCAACAAGAAGGCTTTGACACGCATCTACAGGCTATGTTAGATAGAGGAATTGTGCAGCCGTCGGCTAGTCCATGGGGTTCCCCCGTGGTTTTAGTTAAAAAGAAAGACGGTTCGCTGCGCTTTTGTGTAGATTACCGAAAACTTAATGAACATACTGTGAAAGATGCATACCCATTACCGCGTATTGACGAAACGCTGGATGCGCTGGCTAATGCCAAGTGGTTTTCCACGCTGGACTTAGCCAGTGGATATTGGCAAGTCCAAATGCACCCCGACGATCGCTGTAAAACGGCATTTGTAACCAAGAGAGGGCTATTCGAATTTAATGTTTTAAGTTTCGGCTTGTGCAACGCACCTAGTTCGTTTCAGAGACTAATGGATCTCGTTTTAGCAGACTTGCAGTGGACAACGTGTCTTGTGTACCTGGACGATATAATAGTCTTTGGAAGGACATTTCAAGAGCACGTTAATCGGCTGGAGGAGGTGTTTAGCAGACTGAAGCAAGCGGGCCTTAAAGTTAAACCGTCAAAATGCGACTTGTTTCGGTCGCAGGTTCACTATTTGGGCCACGTGATTTCACATGAGGGGGTGTCCACTGACCCAACCAAGATAGACACCATCAGAACGTGGCCCAGGCCCACTACAGTGACAGGCATTAGAAGTTTCTTAGGACTAGCCTCCTATTACAGAAGGTTTATACCTGAGTTTGCTTCGGTTACTGAGCCGCTGTACAGACTAACAGATAAGGGTGCTAAGTTTGAGTGGTCTGACAACTGCGAAATGGCTTTCAATGACTTAAAATCCAGGTTGGCATCAACGCCTGTGCTGGCTTATCCTGACCCAAACAAAGCATTCATTCTTGATACAGATGCATGCGATACTGGCATAGGAGCTGTTCTCTCTCAAATGCATGAGACAGGGGAAAGAGTTGTGGCTTATGCTAGCCGGGCACTCTCTAAACAAGAGAAAAGGTACTCTACAACCAGAAAGGAATTACTTGCGGTAGTAGTATTTCTGAAACACTTCAGACATTACCTCTTAGGGAGGAAGTTTTGCTAAGAACTGACCACAGTTCTCTTCGTTGGTTGAAGAATTTTAAGCAACCTGAGGGCCAATTAGCCAGATGGCTAGAGCAGTTGGGGCAATATGAATTTGACATTGTACACAGGCCAGGGAAGCTGCATAAGAATGCAGATGCTGTGTCAAGGCGCTATATGCTCGGGAGGGTATGGATGAAAACATTGAGCCAGATTCCCTGATGCTAACTCAGAGCCTACTGTAGCCAAGTGTTTGGTTACCTCGAAAGAGGAGTCAGGTAATGCAGCGTCTGTCAACAACAGCCCCATAAACACTGACCGTACTGAATTCCTAGGCTTAGAACAAGACAAAGATGCAGCTCTGTCTAAACTAAAAGCTTGGAAAAGGGAGGGAGAACAGTCACTCCAGAAGAACTGGAGTCACATCCTGACCTTAAACCATACAGACAAGTGTGGGGAGCACTTTATCTGAGGGAGGGTGTTATGCTTGCAGAGCACAAATTATGACACGAATGAAGTCATTTGGAGAGGTGTTGTGCCATCCAAGCTGATACATGAAATACGCCGTTTCTTGCATAATGACAAAACGGGTGGCCATTTAGGGGTTGACAAACTTACCACAAGGGTGAGGGCAGATTCTATTGGCCAGGCTGGCAAAGGTCTATTAAGCAATGGTGCAGGAACTGTGAGACATGTGCAACACATAAGGTAACGGGACGAACCCCTAGAGCACCTATGGTAAACTTTAGTGCAGGCCGTCCCTTTGAGAGGATTGCTGTAGACATCCTGGGTCCACTTCCTACCATCTGCGGAAACAAGTATGTTCTTGTGTTGGCTGATTATTTCTCACGCTGGGCGGAGTCCTATGCCCTACCCAACCAGGAGGCTGTGACAGTAGCTAAGAAAATTGTGGAAGAGTTTGTGTTGAGGTTTGGTGTTCCCCGGTCCATCCATTCAGACCAGGGTCGTAACTTTGAGGCTAGGATTTTTAAAGAAATGTGTGCATTGCTGGAAATGAATAAGACTAGGACAACTCCTTACCATCCACAATCAGACGGATTAGTGGAAAGGATGAACCGAACGCTAATTGGCATGTTATCCGTTTTTTGTGGAAGAGAATCAAACTAACTGGGATGACTTACTGCCTTACATAATGATGGCTTATAGAAGCAGCGTCCAAGCTTCAACAGGGTTCACACCCTATAAGGTTTTGTTTGGCACAGAAATCACCTTACCAGTTGATGTTGTAATGGGGACCAAATCTGGTGAAGACAGTCCATATGTGTCTGAATATGTACAAAAGTAGAGGACTACTTAAGTGTTGTGAGAGAAGCTGTTAAAAGAAACCATGACAAAGCAGCCTGCAGGCAGAAACAATATTATGATTTCAAAGTCACCCCACAGAGATACGATGTGAACGAGTTGGTGTGGCTAAGGGACTGTCACAGAAAGAAGGGTTTGTCACCAAAACTACAAAAAAAAGTTCAAAGGCCCTTTCAGAATAATCAGAAAATTATCTGACATTTTGTATGAAATTGCACAGTGCAATGGGACTGGTAGAGCTGTTGTACATTACAACAGGTTGAAGCCATATTTTGGAACTCCAGGAACAGAAGCAGCTCATGCTCAGGCTGAGCCCAGCTCTCAGGGTAATGATGAACAAATTGAGGTCCTTTATGACATCGACCCAGCTAGACAACTACGGTACAAGAGGGGCAAAAGGCATCTTAACAGAGAAGGTTATAGGTTTCCTGGCTTCCCTGTTCTTGGGAGACCTCAAACAAGAGGAGTAACTTAACTGAAGAAACGTTGCCGCCTGAAAGTGCTACCTTGGAAAACCCAGCTGCGACTGGGGAGCAAGTACAAAAGAAATGTAAATACTGCGTTGAACAAAGGTTGTAACAATGTTTTGCCAAATTCTGGTCCTTCAGCCGGATCAGCGTCAGAAGCTGATCAGTGTTCGTCATACGAAATAGAGGGTGTCCGGTCAAGACCTCAGAGGGCCTCTAGACGGCCACTGTGGCACTCTGATTATGTAGTTAAAGTTGTTCATGAAAATTGTTAAGTTGTGGGAACAGCGAGGACGTGTTCCTTATAAAGAAGGGGTAGTGTGACAGATTGGTGTTGGCTGTGCTTCTGCTGTGTAGGGTGAGATGCACGTGGGGGCGCTAGCGAACACACTGTCACATTCAGTTTGGTTAAGAGAGGCATTTTTTACAGTTAAAAAGGGTTAGGTTACCGTGACGTTAGGCTACGTGTTCAAAGCACTTGCATGAGGGGTTTTGCTGCCCTGTGTACAGAGCCAGTTTTGTTCAGGATCTGCATGGGTATGGTGGGTGTTGTTCCTGGTTTGTGGGTGATGGAACAGCCTTGTGTGCAGTTTAGAGCGGACGTGTTTGAGAACCGTGAGGAAGTGACATAAGGGGGTATAAAAAGACCCTGGCCCAAAAACGGGGGTTCGTTAATTCTGAAGAAGTTGAGCGACAACAATAAAAAAAGAATACTGTGTTCAACGGCATTTTTGTGTCTGTGTCTGTCTCTGCCTACTAACGAGGATCTCACATCAACAAGTCAGCGAACTTGTTACACAGTGCCTGGCCGACTGGAGCCGTGCGGCTTTCCTTGATAGAAAGCGGTTACTTGTATGAGGGAGGGTCCTTATGACTTGGGAATGACTTGCGAGATTAGTTTGCAAGGCCTACCCAGACTACAGCGCAGATACCCGGGACTCACATAGGATCATTCATCACTCATATAGGAAATGGCGACGATCAAGTATGCAATTGCGCTGCAAACAAAACCCAATACATTTGGAAGACGTGATTAATTTGGCAATGGAGTTAGAACAGATTTAGGCAGCTAGAAAACAAGGTGGTTTTGTCAGCAAAAAGCGACCATTTGTGGCTACGAGGAAGGCTCACATATCACAGGACACCGTCACTGTTTTTCAAAGAAATGATTCAGATATGCGACAAGCGCCACCTAACTTAGAAACGAGGTACAGCGGCTTTCGGTGACAGAATGCCTATCAGCGCCGGGCAGTGGAGGCGACGTCAAAGAGCTGGACACCGAGGGAGAAGCATTCGTCCAGGAGGTCCACCAACCTTCCACCCGCCTCGACATTCACTGGCGCCAGGGGCTTTTGCTGGAACTGCGGCTGCCGGAAGCATCTGAGGCGTGATTGCCGTGCTCCACATCGGACAACAGCGCCTGGAAAATGCCACTCGCCCCTGATCGGCGAATCGACACCCCGGGCCGCAGATCAGGCATTCTGTGGGCCTGATTGGGAGCGGGTCCCATATAGCTCTGCAAAATTGACAACCGTGGAGTGCAGGTTTTGCTGGACTCCGGTGCCTGGGGCGTCCATGGTACGAGGCATTTGGAGGGAAGTTACTCAGAGGTAAGCAGGACACTGGCCGGTGCCTTACCACATTTACACTGAGAGTCGGCTAATGGACAATGTCTTAACATCCTAGGACTTTGGTCGGTTATCCTGACATTGATGGGATCCATCTTAATTGGGACTTTGGTAGCCAAAGCGACTCTGACCATGAGTGCATTGATTGGGACTGATTTTCTAGCCAAGTATGGTGCTGTGTTGGACCTGAAAAGGAAATATGCACTGTAAGTGGTAAAGATTCTGTAATTTCGCATTAGGGGTACTGAGAGGGAGTGTACAAAGTTGTTGTGATGGATGAAACTGTAATTCCTGCTAGGATTGAAACTGTTATCACAGGTAAAGTTGAAGGTACGCTTAACTGCGAAGTAATCAGAAGGATTATTAGAGCCATGCGGCACCATTACAGAAAAAACCAATGTGCTGGTAGCTTGTAGTGTGGGCAGGTCAGTTCATGGGGAGGTTACCCATACTGGGTTGCTAACTTAACTCAGTCTCAGATTTTACGGAAGGCACTACCCTGGGAGGTTTTTTTCTGTGTTGGGGAATGATATCGGGAGCTGTTGTTTGCTCACGATGACTGGCGGTAGCACTAGAAATGCAGAAGTGAAAGGCGGAGATTGTCAAAAACATAAATGGGATTTGGCCGAGTTGATGCGGGCACTGAAAACCGAGAGAGAAACCTAAACGAGGCTGGCTAAGAGCAGTGAAAGAGATGCTTAAGCGAATATGACAGCGTTTTTAGCTCAGGTGATTTTGATTTGGGCTGTACCGATCTAATTCAGCATAGGATTGACACTGGTGATACTAAGCCCATCAAGCAGGGATTTGCTGCGCGTGCCAGTACATCAACAAGAAGGCTTTGACACGCATCTACAGGCTATGTTAGATAGAGGAATTGTGCAGCCGTCGGCTAGTCCATGGTTCCCGTGGTTTTAATTAAAAAGAAAAAGAGCGGTTCGCTGCGCTTTTGTGTAGATTACCGAAAACTTAATGAACATACTGTGAAAGATGCATACCCATTACGGCGTATTGACGAAACGCTGGATGCGCTGGCTAATGCCAAGTGGTTTTCCACGCTGGACTTAGCCAGTGGATATTGGCAAGTCCAAATGCACCCCACGATGATCGCTGTAAAAACGGCATTTGTAACCAAGAGAGGGCTATTCGAATTTAATGTTTTAAGTTTCGGCTTGTGCAGCGGCACCTAGTTCGTTTCAGAGACTAATGGATCTCGTTTTAGCAGACTTGCAGTGGACAACGTGTCTTGTGTACCTGGGGCGATATAATAGTCTTTGGAAGGACATTTCAAGCACGTTAATCGGCTGGAGGAGTGTTTAGCAGACTGAAGCAAAGCGGGCCTTAAGTTAAACCGTCAAAATGCGACTTGTTTCGGTGTAGGTTCACTATTTAGGCCACGTGATTTCGCATGAGGGTGTCCACTGACCCAAGCAAGATAGACACCATCAGAGCGTGGCCAGGCCCACTACAGTGACAGGCATTAGAAGTTTCTTAGGACTAGCCTCCTATTACAGAAGGTTTATACCTGAGTTTGCTTCGGTTACTGAGCCGCTGTACAGACTAACAGATAAGGGTGCTAAGTTTGAGTGGTCTGACAACTGAAATGGCTTTCAATGACTTAAAATCCAAGTTGGCATCAACGCCTGTGCTGGCTTATCTGACCCAAACAAAGCATTCATTCTTGATACAGATGCATGCGATACTGGCATAGGAGCTGTTCTCTCTCAAATGCATGAGACAGGGGAAAGAGTTGTGGCTTATGCTAGCCGGGCACTCTCTAAACAGAGAAAGGTACTCTACAACCAGAGAAAGGAATTACTTGCGGTAGTAGTATTTCTGAAACACTTCAGACATTACCTCTTAGGGAGGAAGTTTTGCTAAGAACTGACCACAGTTCTCTTCGTTGATTGAAGAATTTTAAGCAACCTGAGGCAATTAGCCAGATGGCTAGAGCAGTTGGGGCAATATGAATTTGACATTGTACACAGGCCAGGAAGCTGCATAAGAATGCAGATGCTGTGTCAAGGCGCTATATGCTCGGGGAGGGTATGGATGAAAACATTGAGCCAGATTCCCTGATGCTAACTCAGAGCCTACTGTAGCCAAGTGTTTGGTTACCTCGAAGAGGAGTCAGGTAATGCAGCGTCTGTCAACAGCCCCATAAACACTGACCGTACTGAATTCCTAGGCTTAGAACAAGACAAAGATGCAGCTCTGTCTAAACTAAAAGCTTGGAAAAGGGAGGGGAGAGCAGTCACTCCAGAAGAACTGGAGTCACATCCTGACCTTAAACCATACAGACAAGTGTGGGGAGCACTTTATCTGAGGGAGGGTGTTATGCTTGCAGAGCACAAATTATGACACGAATGAAGTCATTTGGAGAGGTGTTGTGCCATCCAAGCTGATACATGAAATACTTCGTTTCTTGCATAATGACAAAACGGGTGGCCATTTAGGGGTTGACAAACTTACCACAAGGGTGAGGGGCAGATTCTATTGGCCAGGCTGGCAAAGGTCTATTAAGCAATGGTGCAGGAACTGTGAGACATGTGCAACACATAAGGTAACGGGACGAACCTAGAGCACCTATGGTAAACTTTAGTGCAGGCCGTCCCTTTGAGAGGATTGCTGTAGACATCCTGGGTCCACTTCCTACCACATCTGCGGGAAACAAGTATGTTCTTGTGTTGGCTGATTATTTTCTCACGCTGGGCGGAGTCCTATGCCCTACCCAACCAGGAGGCTGTGACAGTAGCTAAGAAAATTGTGGAAGAGTTTGTGTTGAGGTTTGGTGTTCCCGGTCCATCCATTCAGACCAGGGTCGTAACTTTGAGGCTAGGATTTTTAAAGAAATGTGTGCATTGCTGAAATGAATAAGACTAGGACAACTCCTTACCATCCACAATCAGACGGATTAGTGGAAAGGATGAACCGAACGCTAATTGGCATGTTATCCGTTTTTGTGGAAGAGAATCAAACTAACTGGGATGACTTACTGCCTTACATAATGATGGCTTATAGAAGCAGCGTCAAGCTTCAACAGGGTTCACACCCTATAAGGTTTTGTTTGGCACAGAAATCACCTTACCAGTTGATGTTGTAATGGGGACCAAATCTGGTGAAGACAGTCCATATGTGTCTGAATATGTACAAAAGTAGAGGACTACTTAAGTGTTGTGAGAGAAGCTGTTAAAAGAAACCATGACAAAGCAGCCTGCAGGCAGAAACAATATTATGATTTCAAAGTCACCCCACAGAGATACGATGTGAACGAGTTGGTGTGGCTAAGGGACTGTCACAGAAAGAAGGGTTTGTCACCAAAACTACAAAAAAAAAGTTCAAAGGCCCTTTCAGAATAATCAGAAAATTATCTGACATTCTGTATGAAATTGCACAGTGCAATGGGACTGGTAGAGCTGTTGTACATTACAACAGGTTGAAGCCATATTTTGGAACTCCAGGAACAGAAGCAGCTCATGCTCAGGCTGAGCCCAGCTCTCAGGGTAATGATGAACAAATTGAGGTCCTTTATGACATCGACCCAGCTAGACAACTACGGTACAAGAGGGGCAAAAGGCATCTTAACAGAGAAGGTTATAGGTTTCCTGGCTTCCTGTTCTTGGAGACCTCAAACAAGAGGGAGTAACTTAACTGAAGAAACGTTGCCGCCTGAAAGTGCTACCTTGGAAAACCCAGCTGCGACTGGGAGCAAGTACAAAGAAATGTAAATACTGCGTTGAACAAAGGTTGTAACAATGTTTTGCCAAATTCTGGTCCTTCAGCCGGATCAGCGTCAGAAGCTGATCAGTGTTCGTCATACGAAATAGAGGGTGTCGGTCAAGACCTCAGAGGGCCTCTAGGCGGCCACTGTGGCACTCTGATTATGTAGTTAAAGTTGTTCATGAAAATTGTTAAGTTGGGAACAGCGAGGGACGTGTTCCTTATAAAGAAGGGGGTAGTGTGACAGATTGGTGTTGGCTGTGCTTCTGCTGTGTAGGGTGAGATGCACGTGGGGCGCTAGCGAACACACTGTCACATTCAGTTTGGTTAAGAGAGGCATTTTTACAGTTAAAAAGGGTTAGGTTACCGTGACGTTAGGCTACGTGTTCAGAGTAGCACTTGCATGAGGGGTTTTGCTGCCCTGTGTACAGAGCCAGTTTTGTTCAGGATCTGCATGGGTATGGTGGGTGTTGTTCCTGGTTTGTGGGTGATGGAACAGCCTTGTGTGCAGTTTAGAGCGGACGTGTTTGAGAACCGCAGGAAGTGACATAAGGGGGTATAAAAGACCCTGGCCCGCGAAAACAAGGGGTTCGTTAATTCTGAAGAAGTTGAGCGACAACAATAAAAAAGAATACTGTGTTCAACGGCATTTTTGTGTCTGTGTCTGTCTCTGCCTACTAACGAGGATCTCACATCAACAAGTCAGCGAACTTGTTACAGTTTCTAAGATGCAGGAAGCCTGAATAACAAGAATTACAGAGGGTGACTTCACATCATACTGAGCACTCCACCCACTACTTCCTGAAAACCACAGGGTGTATTCAATCTAACTGACATAGCAGTTATGGTGCAGCATCTGAACTTAAGTAACAAACTTCCTGCATCTTAGAGTTCAGCAAGTGCCACATTTTTTATAGTTTTCAGTGAAACGAACAATGAACTCAGAATAAGTCTTGTTTAAATTTGTCACTTACCAGGAAGCAATCGGACAGACAGCCATAGTCTGATTCGTATGAAGTGGAAAAATTATTGATTTAATGATTTAATTCAGAAGTCCTGTTGAGCAAGGGGACATATGTACATGTTGTTTCCATGATGATATCTCTGGGATTGAATCATGGAAATAATAATTTGGCTCCAGGTGATTGAGGTGCTAAGCTTGTGACAGTCCCTCCTGTTTCAGCATCTGGTAGGCCTACGGCAATGGGAGTCTGGGGTCAGGCAAGCATACTTGTACAGCAATGAGGTTGCAGGCTCAAATCCTGGATAAGATGCTGATGCTATTATCATAGCCCAAAGGCACCACAATTACCCTAATAACCTTAATTATCTCCACAAATATACTGCCATGGGAAAGTAAATGATGGAAAATCACACAGCATGGTTTTATGAATATATTATTGTTTCAGAATCAATCAGGCAATCTCTCCCTATGCTACCTCCTTTTATTTCTCTTTCTCATCTTGTTCATTGCGCTAGTTACTATCACCTACATCTCCCAACAAAAGGCAAAGGCGGAGACGAGCTGCTGGGAACACTGAGCCATAAGGGAACATGCCTGTTCCACTGTTCCAGTGTCTGTGATAGTATCTGTGCAGCTGTGTGGAAAGAGAGGGACTGAGAGAAAGAGGGAGAATGAGAGAAAGAGACCAAAACAAAGATGGAGAGAGAATGAGAAAGAGAGACCAAGAGGGAGAGGGAACCTCCAATCAAGATTGCATTTGAACTCTAAATACTGCCATTCCTAAACTCAAAGTGTCCTCGAGCTATATAAAAACAATCCTGACTCTGCTCAGGGTCATAGTTGTTAGTTATATTTATACCTATTTGCCTAATTCTGTGTACCTCACATCTCCTGCTTTGCTTGTCTCATTCTTTTTTAGCCTCACAAGACAGTTGTTTCTTATATCCTTATGAACAAAGGTATAATAGAAATCCTGTTGTGAAAATTTAAACTAATCATCTTTTTTTTTCCTAAAAACGTAATCAAGCAGAGAGGCAAGGGTTTGCTATCTGAGAATGAGACCAGGTTCATTTATACTGTGGATACTGAGGATATAGCCTGAAGCCACACAGTTTTAATTAATAAATTAAAGTAGCGCTTAACTGACCAGTTAAAGTAGACTATGGCTTCCTGTGCCATAGTTATACAAAGTGTTTTTCTAATATGTGTTATTGACCATCATTTATTGACTGGTTAAGCATCCATGGGCTATATGCCTGACATTGTCATGAGGAGGTATTTATATTGGCACAGTTAGCGGTGATGCAGTGGAGTCTGAGGCTGAGGGGAGTGTTTGCGCAGACAGGCTGATATTTAATATCACCTCTGCACCTCTGTCTTGCTTGCCTCAAATCATTAAATCTCTCTCTAAGAGCTCAAAAAACAGTCGCATCCAATAATGGTGTCATTGGAGCATGGAACAAAAGGGAACACACTGGGTCTGCGAGCTGTTTCCTGAAGGAACGCAGTGTCTGAATACCAATTAAACGATTAAATTGTTAATTCACCTGTATTATGCTAATTTATTCAGTTTTTGTTTAACAGCCAATGTCTGGGTAATTCTGATCTACCCATGAGAGAATATTTTTTTAATGAAATCTTCCAAATGAGAGGGCTTGGATGTAGTCTGCTTGTCACAATGCCCTGTCATACCTTTCAGACACCATAGTATTGCCTTCGTTTTCAAACATTTTTTTTATTCTGGCAATACATATTTTGTTATATGTTTAGTATTATATGACCTTCATTGATATGATATGAGTCAAAGAGGGGGAAAATGTAATGGTTTATAATGTATTCATATTATTTAATTTATTGAAGTCAAAGCTTTAAACTGATCACTTAAGTGCTGGGAGAAATAAACTAGCACATCCCAGGGTCCTCCAAACAAGGGTGGAGAATCCCTCATCTAAACTGCACCACATGGTCTGCATGCTGTTATACTGACTGATATATTTCATTTCATATGTGGACATGCTGGGTACAGTAATCACGGGTGACTGGCTCTGCCAGCCCAGGACTTTAAATGGCAGAATCCTGTTTATTCCCAGCAGCCTATTTAGATTATGGTTTGTCATGGGTTGTTTAGATTAAGGTCATAAAGTGATTGAAGATTTTGAGTTTTTTTTATATTCTGGAACCTGGAAAGAAAAGCATTGAGGGCTTAATTGCCGAATATTGTTTGTGTGATGAAAGCATGTTCATTTTTCGTCCTTTAATGTCATGTTTACCTGTGCCTGCCTGTTCTTTGCTCTCCTGGGGCCGTGTTTTGGGCCTGGGTCGTTTCAGCGGCCTGGTTTGCAGATTGAGCATGAGCTGTGATCTGTCTGGCCTGGGAGGGCCTCTCGTCAGCCTCAGCTCCCTTTGTTCTTACACACGATCATGCTGAATTACAGCCCAGTGCAGGCCGTCCTAATAAAATATAAACACAGTACAGGCAGCGTAATGCCATTTACCCTTCTCCCTTTCTCCCTGTCTGGACTGAACCCACCGCTTTACAGTGTCTGGGGAACGGCAGAGAGCAGGAGAGGGGTGGGACAATGGGAGAGGGGTGGGAAGTGAAGAAAAAAGGAGAGCTGATGGTCAGGGGGATAGGTAGGGGGTAAGGAGTTTCAGTTGCACAGTTGGGGGTATTAGTATGGGAGAAGCAAACTGGGGTTGAGAGGGCTGAGAAGTAAAAATGTGGTTGAGCTGGAGAGGAAGGGCCTTGTCTCATGTCAAAGAACATGATGACTGTCTTTCACACAAATTATTATGGGAAATATTCAAATTACATGGCATTAAAAACACTGTTATTTTCAATGCAGATTGAGCAATGAATCTGCAGAAGAGCAATGAATAAGCATAGCTGTTGCAAGCTGGTACATCTACATAACTACATAACAAATTTATTTATGAAGAATTCTCAGAAATCTATGAGACAGATCAGTTATTGGAGGTGTGTCAAAGCACCATTATGCACCCTTTTGAAATGTGAGGGAGGGTGGAGTGGGGTGAGATTGGGGATTAGGCCGTGAAGGGGGGCTGAGGGGTGTGGGGAATTGGATAGGCATTGAAGTGGGAGGGTGTGGTTGAGGGACAGGTTAACTGAGTAAAGGATAGGGGTTTATACATCTGTGATAGGTGACTGGGCTAAATAAAGTGTGCTTCTACTGGCATCCATATCAGCAGAGCTATTATGCAAAACTGGTTGTAGACCAGCACTCCTACCTGGAGTTGCATTGTGAAGATGGGCGCTGAGATCGGTCTCGTACCTGGGGCTGTAATGAAGCAGGGCGCGTGTTAGTGTTTGTTTGAGTACATTAATGAAACCGCCTGTGGCAGTGTCAGGCGCAATCCTGCCTCTTCTATCATTCGATCTCAGATCTGCCAATCCCAGCACAGCACAGGGACCACCTGCTCTGTCCATAGGGCTATGACCAGCCAAAGGTACCAGGCAGAACCAGAACCCTATTATTTTTCCAGAATCGCATCTCCAAGGAAACAGCGAGTGACCAGTGTTGTGTAACTGTGGCCACCTCTGGGACTCACACACTCTCAGCCTGTTAGCGGTGTCTCCATTAGAGCACTGGTCTCAGATGGTCATGAGTTTCAGGTCCAATTAAATGCAGAGTGGCAAAGTTAAAGGTGCTGTGTGTGGAACCAGTGAGATTCAGGCTCCTATAGGCCCATTTGGCTCATCCTGACATTTTTCACTTATCTAGGGTGACTTACCCACCTTATATATGTATACACTGTCCATTTATACAGCCTGATGTTTATTGAAGCAATTTGGATGACATTCCTTGCTCAAGGGTACAACAAAGGTACCTTAACTGGAAATTGCACCCTTTGAGTTATAATCCTAGCTATTCCCTTACCATTATTCTCTGCTAGCCAAAACCAATCTTACTCACACTTTTATGGTTGCAGTTGTGACCCAAACTCTTAAATGGGTATTGATCATAAAACATTCTTAATGTATCTTTACATACCATGCATCCTCATGAAGACATATTTCCCAGTGAAGAGTGTTATAAAGTCCCCAATGTTTTCAGTTAGGACTGTCAATTTTTAAGTGAAAACAACATGTAAACGTTGATTATTTTCACTCTGATCTGCCCATTCATACTGTAATTGTGAACAATGTTGTTTCATATTGTAAAATTCAAAGCCTTAAAAAAATCTAATGTCAATGATTGGATCGCTGTCCATATGGTATTAAATGTGTGCCTTATCTCCTGTGTTCACATTTAAGCTTGGATTTCCTTTGCCCATGATTCATTCACAATTATCTCTTTCCCTCTTAATATTCCATAGCCAACTGTGTACTATCCTGATTGCATCTACACGACTTAAATCCTAGTTCAGTGCCCCCCCCAACCCCACTGGCCCAGCCATCTTCACAGATGGTCAGCCAGATCTGATGACAATCCAATAAAATAGTAGTCTGCACCTGTCAGATACATGCAATCACTGGGTTCAGATAACAAAAGCTGCATGCTAATGCCAGGTGCAGATGGGGGCTTTTTTAAACATTTTAACAAACAATTTTTTAGTCAACATTCCATTCAGGCATTTTTGGCAGACACCCTTACCCAGAGCAATTTCCTCTACTTACATTTTTTACACACTATCCACTATTTATGTAGCTGGATATTTACTGAGGTCATTTGAGTGAAGTACCTTGCTTAAGGGTTCAATTTCAGTGGCCATCCAAGAAATATCTACCTCTGAGTTACAACCCCACTAACTGTTATACCACACTGCCCTCATGTTTCATTTTGTGACTTTGCCATTCAGAGAGCAATCTTCTCCCATAGGTGATGGGTCAAAGTACGGTTTTCAAATGTAAGTCCTATAGGATAAGCGATCTGCTTTGGGCCTTTCTGTTATACTGTGTATGCTACACAGATTAGCCGCTGTACTTCCCTGGGTCTGAGTTAGTCATATGCTATATATGGAGTGTTCGTTTCCTTCAGCTTGAGTATTAGTAATGTGCTTAATATAGAAGAAGATTTTTTATGAAGGCAGCAGTGCGTTCTGCTTATGGTCTACCTCGCTGGTTCTCAGCCTCAGTCCTAGGGGACCCCAGTGAATGCTGGGTACGTAGCAGCCACAGTTGCAACCCCTGAATCGTAACAAGCTGTTAATTGTTCTTAATTAGACAAAATGTCTGGAGGGATGATTTACTCTCCTACACCACATTATGTCAGAGATAGCAATGGCATGAAGAATAAACATCCCACATCCCAGGAATTTTAAGCTGTCAAACTAAAGTCTGAGTCAAACTAACACTTTCATTTTCTTCTTGTGCAATTACGCAAATGATTCCCTTAGAAAAAGGTTATTTTTAATATGTTACATTACAGAATGACAACTTGGCTGTCGTCACCTTGGCTGTACTGTATGAGATTGACGTGTAGTCAATCTCATACAGTAAACAGTAAGTTTACCCCTTGTGCATTATAACAGTTATTATAATATATATAGTTATGATATATATATATATCTATATTGGTCATGCTTCAGCTCATTATGGTATATTTTGGGGCCCTCATTAAGCCAGTGGCAGGGGATAGCAGTGCCCTGATTGGGAGGAGATTGGTCCTCACTCCCTCTCCAAGACTCCGGCACATCCAACGGATGGCAAAGCACGGACTCTCACTCAGGGTGCTGTCAAAACAAACCGCTCTGCTGCCAACTGGCAACTGGGTGGTGATTTTTGAGATGAAACAGAGCACACTTTCTGTTGTGTTTACCAAATGCCATTCAGGATCATCTCAGACTGACAGCAAGGCTGAAGAACAGGGTTTCAATACAGCCCTTCCAGTGTGGAGAGAAAACATAGTCCGGAGTGAACTTTTATACAGCTTGGAACATGTGATAATAAACTTTATCAGCATACATCTCTCATCAACCCCATGGGTACACTGAAAAATAATGTGCTGTAATGCAGAGATGGCCAAGCCTGGTCCTGGACATATGTGTGGAATGCTGGTTTTTATTATTACTCAGCCCTTAATCAGTTAAAGCAGTTGATTACACTCACCTCAGTTTACTCGCTTCACCTGGTTTCACCTGAAGTCTGAATGGTTTGCAGAATTTTTTTAAGGTAAAAACAAAAACCAGCAGACACTGCAGCCCTCCAGGTCAGGCCAGTCTAGCTCTAATTGCAGCATTATGCAACAAACTATGAATAATCTTTTTTTTGGATTCAGTTGGCATATTTAGGTTGCTAGATTATAACCATGAGTTGCAATCAGAACCTGCAAAATACATGTATAAGAATCACCAACAAAATCATATGTAGCCATGGTACCAGCAGCCATAGTAACAGCATTGCAAAATAGAATATGTAATACTGGGCTGCTTCATTTTATGAAATAAATTGCAACATTTCTCTTGTCTTCAATGCGGCACTTATCTTTGCTCTGTGCTCATGTATAGAGTCCCCATGAAATAGGCCAATGGGATGTGTAGTCTGGTGTGTATTACTGTATGATCTAAGCTGTGGAAAAGTGAAATTCGTCTCCCTTCAGCTCCTCAGATGTATTTGCCTCTTAAAGATAGATCACAAATAATGTTATGTTTTTAGTTGTTTATTACAAAAGGACATATAATATATAGTAGCTAAGTGTGTCATATTTACATCTGTCATATATACATGTCTTTACTAAGTATGTACAGAGTATAGTATAACCCTTAAAAAAGCCATGCAATATGTACAGCATGTTTTGTAGTGTCCATTGAACAAGTACAGTCTTTTTGTGTTTCACAATGAATTGTAATACATCAGTCCGGTGCTTGTCAGGTTTAAATTTTGCACATGACATATAAAATGTCACTGCACTGATCTTGTGGGATTCCAGAAGTGTTGCTCTGGCCCCATATTCACAAAAGTATCACAAACTAGGATTGCTGATCAAGGATCAGGTTTTCCAATATATATCAGTATGAGATAAAAGGTTAAACTGATTCTGGATCAGTGCTCCTACTTTTGACTGGAGAAAGCAGGTCCAGGATTTGCTTTCTCAGGGTACCTCTTCAGATGAGAGGCATTTCCGCCGTAGCTCGCTCTCCTCCAAGGTGACGCTCTTGTTCCTTTTCGGGTCAATCCAGGAGTTGTGTATGACCGAGTTGTTTGGCAGTGGGTCAGCCTCCACAATGGACACCACCCTCTTCTTCATGGTGCTCCTCAGAACCTTCTGGAACTTCTGGCGGGCGAAGGCATAGAGCAGCGGGTGGAAGATGGTGGTGCCATAGGCCATGACCAGGAAGCCCAGACGCAGTTTGGCCGTGAGGTCGTTGGGCCCAGCACTCAAGATGACGGCATTCAGCGCAGTGATGGGGGTCCAGCAGAGGAGGAAGGTGGAGACGATGAGCAGCGACATCCGAAAGACCCGCTTCTGCCTCTCCCGCCGCTCACGGTGGCGCTTGACTGCCCTTCGCAGGGCGATGATGACTGACACGGACGCACGCATGCCCATTACCGTATGGCGCCCCCTGGTGGCACTGTGCGGTGCAGCAGCAGCACCACCTGTCGCTGTGGCGCTGCTCTGGGTGGTTTCGGTGGCTTCCTGCTGTGCTGTTGCTGTGGAGGCAGCCTTCCGCCGGTGGGCAGCCTTCTTCTTCCTCTGCACAGCGTGGAAGCGTGTGCCGAGTCGGATGTTGAGCGCCTGAAGGATGCGGGCGTAGGTGACCAGCATCACCACAGCTGTGAAGCAGAAGATGGGGATCTGGGCCAGCAGGTGGTAGTACAAGCCTGGTTCTGTCCGGTACCGGTCACCCCAGCCCAGTCTGGGTGCCGTCTGGTTCCGATCAGGCCGTCCCTGGCTGAAGAAGCCCACCTCAGCGAAGGGAACCAGGAAGCTGAAAGGTTCATTCACATTAGCAAGCAAGTGGATGTTTGGGACTATTGCAAAATATTGCAGTTTGCCTCATGCAAACTGCCTCATTGAACTATGTTGCAGAGCAATGTGAATGTTCAAGGATAGTGTTCTTGAACCTAAAAGGATAACCTGAACACAAATAAATGTGTGTAACCTGTACCACGTCTCTAAAATGATAATATGGACATCAAGGACAAACGAAAAACCTGAGCATACCTGAAAGTGTGAGTTGAATGTAGCTTAACATACCTGAACACAGACACGGCCCAGACTACTCCCAGCAGCGCGGCGGCACGCCCCATAGTTAGCACCCGGTTGGCAGGTCGGACGGAGATGTCGTAGCGGTCAAGCGTGATGGCCAGTACATTGGCGGCCGTGGCCACACTAGCGAAGGAGACGCAGGCCTCGTGGAAGCAGCAGATGAGCGGGGCATCCATGTCAGTGTCCCCTAGAGACAGCAGCACCACAGTGGCTGTCAGCGGGATGCAGCACACGCACACGGCCACGTCCAGCACGTGCAGGTTGACCGTTACCACATTGCTGACCGAGTTGACCAGGTCGGACTTCATGCAGTAGAGCACCAGCACAGTCAGGTTGCTGCCCAGACCCAGGATGATCTCAAGGACCAGGAGACTGGTCACGGACGCTCGGAAGCTGATGGGGTATGGCGTGGTGCTGGCTTCAGACTCAGTGATTTCATCAACGGTGACGTTGCTCATGGTAGACTCTTCTCCCAGCCCAGGGGGGATATGCATTATCCTGCAAGAGAGTCAAAAGAAGGTTTAAAGATTAAAAATAAAAGTAATCTATTTTAAATTCTTAAAAAGTGTGCGTTTTCATGTCCTTTTTAGTTTCAGGAAGTTTCAGAGTTTCCAGAAGTTGTACTGCATCAGAAAACAAAAGCAAGGACGAACACTGGGAAGGAGATGGCAACCGATAAGACACCTGCTTTGGTGAAATGGCCTGTCAGGCGAGACTGAAGCTAAAACAGTGCAGTGATGTGCCTCATTTTCTTCTTCTGGCATTTGAAGCCAAAAAAGCTAAAGATAGCAAGTAACCAAAAATAAGATAAATTGTTTGCAAAGCAGATCCAATGTGGAAAAACAAATGATGTTCTAATGAGATCCCGATTAGGCTACAGCTGATGTGATTATTTTAATTTAAATGATTGTTTAAAGCAATAACATAATCTGACTACTTAAAAAGCTAGGGGACAGATATGCAAATAAGAACTCCAATCAATACAGAATTAAAAATATTTCAATGGCCTCCATGTTTGGTGTAATTATTTTTGGATGTTCTACGCCTTATGCACATTTGCATGAGTCTACATTTTGTAAACTGCTGATCATTTTTCACAAAGCTGCTCACTAATGGGGGCACTTGGTACATTATGGAATAATCTCTTGAGTGAAATCCACCCCAGAAATACTGCCTCTCCAGAGAAATTAGGACTCAGCTGGGATACCAAAAGCAGCCTCAGCATAGTTTCAGAATCAGAATAATGTTTTATATGCTGTTGATGGGGTTTCATGCATGACATCACCTAAGGCTGCAATTACATTACTTTTTTTAAAAATTGATCCATTTCATTATCTCCACTCACCATGGCCCTGCCCAACAGACTCAAGAAGAAACAGCCACACAAATCATTATGTGGCTCCTACAACTCATGTGTTTGACAAGGCTTGGCTTGTTTTTCCACATGGCATATGCAACACCAGTCACATATTCTGCTCCTCATCAAACTTCTGTTTATTTCACAAATAAACAAAAACCCAGTCAGCCAGGAGAAGTCACCAAAAGGTGATGAGACTGATGAATTTGACCAGCTTAACACTATTTAAGCGTAGGGAGGCTGAGTAAATTTTTGCCCGTCCAGTGTCGACCTCCAACCAAAACCGGCAATGGACTTTGAATCCCAACGACAGTGTGTGATATCGTGGAAGTACTCATGAAGGAGGTGCAGAATGAAGCGCATGTGTCTGGAGGTGCAGGATGAGGATCATGAGGAGGTGCAGAGTGAGAGTTGTATATAAAGAGGTGCAGGATGGTTGCATTAGGAGGTGCAGAATGAAGGTCACAAATGATGAAGGGCTGGGAGAGGAGCCAGGAGGTGACAATGAATGACTGGGGTAAAGCCCCACTCCCCTCCCTGACTCCGGCCCTGTGACTCACCCCTCTGCGAGCAGTGCAGGTAACTCAGCAGTTTGTATCCAGGTCAGGTCCAGTCTGCCGAGGTCCAGTCAGAGTGTCACATCACCGCCACATGTTTTCAGCCTCTCGGCCTGAGGACAGTCGCTTGGCTGTGCGGCGAGCTTGGGCCCCAGCCACAGCGGCAGAAGCTCCGCTGGCGCGTTTAGTTTGATCTAATAGAGGCGCAACGGGAGGTGCTATGGGGGCGGGGGCGGAGGCGGGGGGATTATGAACAGCCTGTCCGGGCCATCTCCTGTTTAGGAACACACTGTATTCCCCCTCTGGCAAGACTCGTAGGAGAAGACACAGGGAATGAACAGACCAGGGGAGGTTTGGGGGGGGGCTATGTTTTTCTGCCTCCACAAGACTACTGTGCAAAGAGATTATTGAGGGAGCTCTCCTTCCTCTCTCGATGGGGCTACATTCACAGTTTGAGTGAGCCTCAGTCCGCACACGCTGGGATTTTAGTTACAGCTCCATGGAAAGCCTTGGCCTCATCGGTCGCATAATTGGTGGCACGAGGTGGACACACATCAGGATGGACAATGAAGAGGGGAGTGGGAGAGTGGGGGGTGAGCTGGGCAGTCCAGTTCCTCCTGGTCCCACGGTAAAAAAAAAAAAAAAACCCACTCTTCACAATCTCTCTCCTTCGCCTTCCATCATCTCAAAATGGCTGAGTCCTGGCGCTCCGCTGCGTGGGAATGTAAGTCAGATGACACTGTTTGAACCTTGCCACTCTCAACAACTGGTGAGGAACAGTAGACCTCAAGCCAGGGGAGCACACACGATCAGTGGGGGAGGGGGGTTGGTGAAGGTGGGTACCACATTGTCGTTTGTCATACCCCCTCCGTAGGCACCTCAGTCTCAGAGTCCTGGGGGATAAAGAAGGGGAAGGGAGGGTGTGAAGGATGTTAAAATCATTCTTCACAAAACCAACCAGAGCAAAATCAGTCACATAGCAACCAATGCAATGCTTTTATATCTGTTACAGGCCAGTGCACCAAGGCACATAGCAACCAACACACAGATAAGTTACAAATCAATGCATCGAAAAACCATATAACAAAGAGATTCAGTGGTAAGTGTTTAACTTATGCAGCAGTCACATAGCAAAATGGCTCAGATAAGTCATATGGATTCATTATATAGTGAACCAGTTTGAATCATTGAGCCCTTTTGGGTTAGGGAGATGGGAAACGAAAAAGAAACAAAAGCAAAGGAACCAGGGCCAGAGAGAAAGTGAGGTATGCAGAGCCAGCATTCATCTCTCAGACTGTACCGCAGCATTTGCCCTGCTTTTCACTTAAAAACCTCAGTGATACGTTACCATAGACACAGATTTGCTTGGCAAATTAGGCCAAGCCCTTAACCACAGCAAGCGCAGGTGCTACTGCCGCCCATCTCTAGCCTCCATCTCTGATAGGAGGAGTGGCCTAGATGTGGGGGTGTGGGATTAGAGGGCCAGCTCATGGGTAGCACATCCCTCGCTACAATCCCCCCCCCCCACACCACCACCGCCACCACCACCACCACTAAACCGCCCCCACAGTAGAGCTGTCACTGGTCACTAAGCGATGGAGCTATTTGATTGACACAGCTTTGATAATGTTTCGTGGTGAGCTGAACACATCAGCAGAACACATCAGCCCTCCGGAAGGTTCTGGATAAGGGGCTGCCGTTGAGTGGCAGGTTATCACTGAGCAGCAGGACAGTACAGTGGATGACGCTTTTATTCTCATTGGCGCATATTCTGCAGAACCTGCATGGAATTCAGTCCTTATTTTCAATACAATCGAAACTATTATTTTGTGCTTTACTTAGTTGGAAGTTATCTTTGACCTAGGAACCTGAATCTACTCACATGTACGTGGCTTTCATTTTGGAAGTCTATGACACTTTCCCCAAGTAGTCCAACATAAGTAATTAAGCTAAAGGGTATAGCAGTACCCATCTTAGGATTCACACTGGCAACCCCATTCTCTTAGCCACAACTCTTATGTACATGTTGGCATTTAGAAGACAGACTAATCCAGGGAGATTAAACAAGTGCTAGGCTAATAGCACCAGTGTCTGTGAGACAAGGCACATTTATACAAGAGGGTCTGCTAGAGGGCTAATCCTGTTAACGCATTGTTCCAATGTGTGGATGGATCCCACAGTCTGGTAAAAACGTCATATGCTAAATGATTACAATTTACCACGGTCAAATAGAGCTATTGAATCTGTACCATGCCAGTAACTACTATGGTAACAGCCTTGTGGGATGACACATAGAGATGTCCATGTTCCATTGCTCAAGAGTAACCCCTGCTGGTCAGTCTGACACCTGCAGTCAGCTATCACAAAGCTGCACATGAAGTGTCTTCTTCATGGACTGTGTGAGCTCATCTTGGGCTGTGGTGTGAAATTAAGCAGCAGCTGACATCACACATTCCGCGTGCCTGTCTGCGCTCTCCTTAGCCGACAGCAAAAGGTTGCCACAATAAACCAGAGGATACAACTGGGAATTCCAAATTGGGAGAACGGGGAGGGCGCATAAAAAAGGATGAACAGACATCCTTTGAAGTGACAGTTCACCAGCAAGTTCTATGTGGCCGCTGTCATTCTTCTGCATGGCATACTCACACTGGGAACTGGAGGTGTGGATGCTACACAGTCTACCCTCTCTGGTGTGCTTTTCAAAGCAACAAAGCAGCCTGCAGTTTGTGCTCTGAACACTAGTTACACAAGCGGACATGCTTTGTGAGGAATCTTGAAAATTGTGGCAAACAGAACAGAAAACGACTCATTTTGGTGCTGGAGAATAGAGCTTTTTATATCAGAATGGCCCTTAACTGGACCCTGTATCACTGGACACACACGCTCCCATGTGCACACACACACACACACACATGCAAGCGCACACGCACAACCTGCATGCATGCACAATCCTCCTGGGTTCCCATCACAATTCATACACATTATCCTTTTGTCATTGCTTAGCTAAGTTACTGTTACGTGCCAAACATTTTGTCTAAACTGCAGGACACAGTGGTGGCAGTATTTAAAGTAGTGTAAGTAGTACAGTAGCCATAAAAGCAGAAGCAGAAACAGTTTTCGTTGCAGTGTCAATAGTAACTGTAAAGAAGCAGGAGTAAAGGGACAGTATCATGTCCAGCAGTAATTTTTGTGGCAGTAGTATTAGTAGTATAGTAGTTGTGAGTAAAGTCATTGTAAAACCCAGCACTGCTGGCAGAGTAAGATCAGATTACCTTACAGCAGAAGGAGAGGGTCGGTCCTGGAGCAGGGCACAGCTCTGTGTCCAGCCATCCCAGCTCGCGTCAGGAACGTCCAGGAGAGACGGGGAGTTGTGCTCCAGCGCTCCACTGTGCTGCGAGGAGCTCTGCCGGACCAGCCAGGAGAGCGATGGAGCCCTCTGAGAGGAGCGCAAAGGGAAAGAGTGGAGAGCTGCGACTGTACCGCTCTGCTACTCACGCTCGCTCTCTCCCTCCCTCACTCACTCTTTTTCTTGCTCTCTCTTTCTGTCTCTCTCCCTCTCTCACTCTTTCTCTAGCTCTACTGCTCTCTCCCTCCCTTTTCTCTCTCCCTCTCATGCCCTCTGTCATACATGCTTTCTCTCACTCTCTCTCTGTCCTTTCACTGTCTCTCTTGTGCACACTCTTTCTTTGCATAGGAGACACCCTTATCCAGACTTATACACATTTTTTCTGTCTTTTTTCAATCCTGTTTAATCTACATTTTTGGATTTATTTCAGAATAGTAAAATTTACATCAGCCAGTGAGCAGTTTTTGGTTCCAGGGGCACTCCCAAGCAATTTGCTCAAAAATTCCCTGGAACATTTGTCTGATTAGTTTTGCATCTAATCCAAAAACTGAATTACTGTATGGTCATTCATGTAAACCTATATTGAAATATTAATATCCACCTATGAAATGCATTGGTGTGAAGAAACTGCATTCCTGCACCAGCAAGCAAAGCTGCAGATAAAGCCGGGCACAGGTAAAGACAGTGAACGAGCTGCAGGAGGATGCACATGGAGCTGCAATCAGACACAGAGAGAGCACACTCCATTATTCAGGGCACATGCACAACTAGTAGGGTTGCCATTCATCCAGGATTTTCCACAATAGTCCTGAAATTGCTTCCTCTGTCCAGGAAAACATTCCCAATTTCTGAGATTCTGATCATCTCTAGAACATTGTCTGCCACCACACAGACGATCACCCCCCACCCTCTCTAAAATTACATATGTAAAACTACACCCCAACCGCAAAACTTAAAGCAGTTCTGCATCCAACACCAAATCCGGTGACCTGGTGGCAACCATAATAACTGGTTATTCACTGCCGCTCAGGATTCAAACCAGCAGACTACTTAAGACAAGCTCAGTTACCAGAGCCACCCCACAGCACCCAGCCCATTCTCTCCATCCCAGATAAAACAGTGCCTTATAGTATTTCTGCACAGGTCAGGAGGTGACTATCATCTCCGGAGAGAAATTGCTTTGTCTGTGGTTTTGCCCTCAGCTTTGGTTAGAGCTGTCATTTCGGCTGACAGGGAGGAGTATGTTGTCACTGGCTGTGGAACAAACACATGAATAATGTGGTGCTACTGACAGACACAACGGAGAGAAAATCAAGAGGGACTGTCATTGGGCTGTCTTTATTATGCAGCAAGTTAATGAGACCTGTTTTTTAATATCAACTCTGACATGTGATTTGAGAACAATTGCTTTCTTATTTTTGGTGAGTGTGTGAGAGCTTGTGTTGTGTGTGTAAATATTGGAGATTGTTGTGTATGCATGTGCGAAAGAGACACAGAGAAAGTTTGCATGTATGCAAAATACTGTGTGTATATCCTGTGATTATGTGAATGTATTTGTGTAAGTGTGTGTATAAAACTGTGGGATAGCAAAGGAAGGAGAGGGAAAAGGGAGCGTGAGCACTTGGATTAAGAACAGCAGCTGTTTTACATGTCTGAAGCATTGAGCCCTAAAACGCTTATCTCTGCTTTAGCGCAGGGGATTGTGGGAGACGAGGCGCCTTGTGGAAATGTATATTTTTAATCTTATTGGATGCAAGTTTTTGGAGTCTCCTGTTAAATTCCTCTTGGTGCCATAGTAGTGAAGATATCCCAGAAACCCTCTGCTCTCATAACAGACAAAAACAGGAGGGCACATTACTGTCAGTCAGCTGCCACTGTACTGATGCAGGATGGTGACCTAAATTATCCACAGGGAGAGAACCAGGGAACGTTTGACCAATTTCCTTTAGACAGGTCTATTTGATAGCTTATTCCTTTCAAGGAATCAATTTCATGGTCTAAAAGTGGTTTATAAAAAAGACAGCATACTCCAAAGTTGTGGATAGTTGAGAGACTGGGGTTTCATATTTCATGCAGGCATTAATATTGCAAGCCTGTTTTTCCTGTCCCCATGAGTCTGCAGGCTGATATTTGGTAGGTTTTGCGCTCTCCCCATCTAGAGGACTGCATGGGATCATGGAAGCCGAGGCTGCCTGTTTGGTCATGCTGCTGAAGCCCTGAACTATCTGAGATCATGTGAATCATGTATGAGCTCAAATCATGCATTTTTATCATGCATTTCACACAAACCCATTTATGTGCACTATGGAAAAAACAGAGCATTTAAAAGATTAAGATGGCCCTCTAAGATTATTTTAAAAATCTACTTTGGAATCGTTGGACATTCTTCAGTTAGGAAATTCTATTACATGTTTTGGTCCAGAGCATTAGGGGCAGAAACAGAAGGTTCTCACACTCTTCAGTCATGGTGCTGGCTGCTTAGTTATTATAATGGCATGTCTGCCTTTTGATATTCCTTTTGAGTATGGAGCTATTTTTGTACATACAGTACACAACTCTAAATCTATATAATAAACTGAATCATAATCAGGACAGACAAACCAGTTTGTAAATTTGACTAGCAGATAAAATGAAGAGAGCCAAAAGCACAAAAAAGCTCTCTTTGATGAGGAGATCCTGAAAGTTTTTAGGAACTCTGTCTGCTACATCCCATTGAGCATTGTTACTAAGGTAACACATGCTATAGTCCCTATCTTGACAATACAAAACATTCCTAGAACATTGGGAATGCTCTAATAGTCTGGTTTGATTTGGTTGTGAGAAACCTTCAACAGGAACTCTCGCCTCACTTTAATGCTCTAAACACAGAAAAACGTTCCGGGAAAATAACATTCCGTGGACACATTTGTGATGAGTGAATGCTAGCTTTTCAGGGTTAGGTCTCCATTGTTAGTTGGCTTATCAACAAAATGCAAGGATTACACAGATTTTTGATGCCAATGAATTGTTGTTCTTCTTTCTATCCATTCAGTTAATGGCAGACCAATGCGTTCTCTCTGGGGTAAGAGTGACCAAAGTGCCTTTTGGAAGCAAGGACTGTAATTTGTGACTAATACAAGGGTCAGTTGTGATTAATTCCAGACTTTGATTAATTCCTCCAATAAGAAAAAGTGTCCCCTACGGGGGTTTGACTGCAGCAAAGCCTCAACATTGGACTGTTTGTAGTCGCAACGTTCTGTTTCTCTCAGAGACGCTCCACTGGGAAACCGTATTTTCAGTATTCAAATGTGCTTTTGTTTTACTCTCATTAACTTCCTTGTTTTGGCACCCAGTGCCTTTGCATTCTTGTATCCTGGACATGCTTTAGCATTTATGTTGTGAAAATACCACTTGTATATAGATGGAACACACAATTTAATTTTAGAAGGCACAGTCAATGTAAATAATTGTTTGTTCCAATCCTTATGGAGTTGATGACTCAATGTCTTATAATTTCCAGAGATGCCTCACAATACCAGTGCAGCTGTCCAATCAGAGCACACCCTGTTTGCCTCACCCAGGGGAAGCCATGTGAATAGGCCTGTACCTGTGTAAGAGGGAGCTCTGCTCTTGTCAGAAAATTTTTTTGTCACATGCCAGTAGTGAATAAACCTCTCCCTTTTTGGGACAGAGAGGTGATCCAGCAGGCATAGGCTGCCTGCAATTAGAGGCTGTATTTGGTTGGCTGAGGCGTTATCATTTCATATGCCCACTCCTCCCCCTGCCCGTTACATCAAGATTCTCACTTCGCATAAATAGCCTCAGTGGATGATACATGTATGACTTGTGAATGGAGATCTTCTCCAAAGCCTTTATTGAGCAGATTTATAATGGCTTCACTGTATCCTTACTTTGATGCCACTGCAACTTTAAAAAAAATGATCAATGGTATTTCCTGGATCTCTGGATTTGGACTCCCATTGCTCCAGTTGTTACAAATCTAAAAGTTGAGAAAATCAACATTTCAGTGGAAAAGACCTGAAAAACATCGAGGAAGCCAGGACACATTGAGAACAGAGAAGTTGGCTGCAGGTGGGCAATTGTGAATGTGCAATGTGCCCTGATGTCTAAAATGCTTTGAAATCGGTCTATTCTATATATACATAATATGGAGCCATAATACACCACAGCAATTGGTTTCAGCACCATGGCGCTGTCCATGGCACTAGCTGCAATGTCTTTGTGCACTCCAGGCCAGATGAGCCCCCCACCGCCCTGATCCTGCCATTTATGTTCCAGCACCATGTGATTTACAAATGAAGCGCTGCACAACACTGTGTTCTGTGACGGGTGCATGACCCTTGCACGACCTGGCCCCTGTTGGGAGGCTTGGAGGGAGGACACTTATGAGATTTCTTCTCCTGCAACTCCCTGCCGGTGTACAATTTTTCCATGACCTTCTCAGATGCCCAGGGCTTCCTGTCCTTGGCGAAACATCATGCTAATGTGCCTCAACATAGGAGAGCGGTGAACAGGGCATGGAAAAGAGGCAGCTGCCCCAGACTGAGTACCACGAGTGTAGTGGGGGATGTTTATAAGATTCTCTTACACTGTCATGGTTATTTAGAGGGTATGTTCTGTTTGCAGGGATGTTGCACGCACTTGCTGTTTTGTAAGTCAGCACTGGGGACAGCCAATGGGCTGAAACATTTTCTGGAGGTTTTAATAAATCAGAGCACTTTATTCACCTTGAGCATGTTATGCTACTCATAAATTTACTGCAAAAAGAAGTCTTGACTTTGGGCTTCTTTAGAAATAGTATGTGAAAAGAAAACTTTCATTCAATCAGCTCTACACACCTGTTATCTGCGGTTCCTTATTTTTCCCCAAGTGCACTTGAAAAACAAGAATTTCTCTTATTTTCTTTTGTAGGAGTTAAAATTGTTTTTGTACGAGCGGTAGTGTTGCTGAATGTGAATGGAAGCCAAACCTGAGAGTGGAGAGTGAGAGCAGTTTGATTAATGGGCCCTTCTGGGCAAAGTCATATTTCCCTACATTCTGTGTGGGATTTGTGTATGGAGTTATCAAATAGACACAGCTGAAGTCAGAAATCAATAAAAATTCCTGGCTGTTTGTCAAACAGTTGCTCTAGCGCTGATATCACAAATTAGCTAAATTTGCATATCCCTTTCCATGACTTGACCTAGTCGGCTCGACTAGCCCATCATCTGATATAGGGCTGTTAGGTTATGCACACTTGCACTTTGGAAGTTTATGTTAGGAGGGGCTGAAGGAGTTGGGCAATCACCAGCACTCCCAGCGAGTCAGGGCTGTGGTTAATTAAAATGAACTCATGAATGTGTCACGCCTACTCAAACGGCCTGCTCATTCCAGGAGGAGAATTAGCTGCAGGGATATAAGTCTGTATACTTAAATATGTATTGGTATTTTTCATTCAAAAAAATGGTAGGTTGACTAAGAACTAGCACTCATGACCTGGGGAAGTAGAGTGCATAGGGAATGCACGGCACCATGTAGGTGACTCTTTGGGTGGCTTGGAGAGCCTGGTTTGTGTGGGCCTTTCACCAGAACACCTGGGTTAAGACCCCTATACTCTTAAAAAAAGATCTTAATGACCACAGTCAAGACCTTGGTCATATCACCTGTAGGACTGAAAGGAATCTGTGGGCAGTGCCACTGACAAAGTCAAAGAGACACAGCATAGAAAGTTTTCAAAGGGCTGACTGTCCCTTTGTGGAAACAAAAAAAAAACAACATTTCTGACTGATCTATGTTAGAACTGGTCAGGCACTTGTTTCTCTCCTCTATGACAATAGCTCTTTCATCTATATTTCTGTTTATCTGGTATCTTAGCCCTATCTCATCTGTCACAAAGCAAGCCTATTTCCAGCTATACAGAAGTGTTGAACTGTCTTAACTGTTTGCTGTGGTTAATTTTAAAAAGCCACCTGTCCACTCGATATAGCATCCTTAAGAATCTGTCTTTCCATGATTTTAGAACCAATAGTACATTTCAGGTTCCATGATTTGATGATAGGACACTCCCTTTTCCCCTAGCTTAGAACATGATGAGCACATCACTTCTACTTGGAATCTTTGGATCATAATGTCCCAGAAGGGAACAATGGGAACCATGAAGGGTAATGTTTCCTGCAGTTTGATTGCAATGTATTATCATGGAAACTAACATCTCTACCATGGAGGCAACCATAATGTGACTGTTTGATTGTAGGATTATCTTTCAAATGTTGTGATGGGGGTTTTTGCTTCCTACTTCTGCTTGTGGCATGTTGTTCTGTTTATTTGATCTCAGGAATTGAATCCGCTGGATGCTTGTTTGCTTTCCACGGCAGCCAATGGGCACATTGTGTAAGTCACTGAGCTGAGGTGTTTTGGGAGTTAATTTAGATTGCACATTTAGCCTCGCTTACACAGCCCATCAGGATATTCATTTACTCCTTTCAGGAGGCCGTTTGGCATACACCGCAAATTCTCTTTCTGTGCACCACTTTCTAATCAGAAATAAATTGAATTTCACGTTTATCAAAAGGAAGAGCTTTCCTCCTCTGAAAGATTCTGTATCTAATATTTTCTATCATTACCCCCCACCACCACCATCAGGCTCACAACAAAACCATCTCACCTTGCACCCCTCCCTCTTCCTTCAACTGTGGACTGAGAGCCAATTCTGTAGCTCTCAGATAAACGGGAATATTAATTCTGATTATTGTGCAATGGGCAACCTGTTCCTCCGGTTAGCTGCGCACTCTCCTGCATAACACGCTGGTATATGGAGGAGTTTCCGCAGCACCACTCTTAGGTCATGGCTGAGAGTCACCAGGACAGTCATCTACAGATCCAGGTCTGTTGCTAGGAGATCAGTCTCACTTGTCATGCTCATAACGATGAGTCATAACAAGCTCTTCTCAGTTTCCGGAGATGGGATTTTCTAAGCAATCTAATGGTTAGTTTTGACTTCTGATGAGTTTATAACTGAGTGCAAGAGTGAAATGATTATCTGCCCAAACCACACAACCAACCGAATCTACTGCCAAGAAGGAAACTGACCCTTACCACCACTAATATGCACCATCCACCTGGGTGAAACGTTTCAACTTCCAGGAGAAATGTTGTTTTCTCAGGAGGTCTCTGATCCACATACTAAGCACATACCTGCTAGTTTTCAGCCATTTCAGGCTTCAGGCTGAAGAAAGGTACATGGTTATCACAGCAGCAACACAACCGATAGTCTTTCAGAGAAAGACCACAGCTGTTCTTTAGACACTGACAACAGTGCCAAAGTGTTTGAGACCCTGAAAAAAACTGGGGCTGTTTAGCAGAATGATGTCACTGACCTCTTTCAAACCATATTAAAGATATTAAAATGTGAAAATGCTGATTCAGCAGCTGGACCTTCCACCAAAGGGAAACTAAATGGAAGGTCGATTTGGACTGAGGAAGAGGTATTGCCATTATACCCTTGAGCTACATCCGTTAGCTGAATTACTTGTGGAAAATATCTAGCAGTTTAAATTGATAATGTGCAATTTGTCAGCTTGGGAAATTGTCCTGGGTAAATATGAGATTCCAGGCTCATAAATAACAGGTAATGAGTAGAGTAACACACAGCAGAGCAGTATAGTCAATTTTCACAATACAAAGTATAAAAACATGCAGGCAGTATTCAACACAAAATAACAGAAAAACACCAAATTAACAAGATGTAAAATAAAATGAAAGTGTACCAGCAGATCAAAATAAAAAGTGGTCTATGATAAACTACAATGACAATGTCACATCAGCCATACTTATTTACTGTGTATTCCAGAAGAACAAACCTGCGCTCCTTTTATATTGAATGTGATGTCTAGTTATTTCGCTGACAATTGGTACTTGATTCTCAGCGAGTGAATATTTTGGTGTATGAGTACGCTGGAATTGAAGACCTGGTAAGTATAAGGTATTTGGAGCTTTTGTTTGAGGGCTCTAGGTTGGTCTGTATCCACCGCCAGACTAACTGAATTGGAGGCAGGCCAAAGATTCACTGCTCTGCTTTGTGTCCTGATCTCCAGGTCAAATGGAAATCCAGGCCATTCACAACATTTTGAGGGAGCCCGAGAGTATTTTGAAATTAAGAATGTTTTTAACAGTAGTGTTGATACTCTGACAGTACGGTTTGCCATACGATACGTGACAATACTTTTTAAAATTCTAAGAGCCATCCATGCAGTTTTGATGTTGTGATTTATTTTGATGTTTCTTCTCTACCATTACTGATACCATCTGAGTATTTCACAACCCACACACACTCTGTCTCTCTCTCTCTCTCTCTCTCACACACACACACACACTCACACACACACAGAATGGCAGTTATAAGTCATCACGTAAATCATGGTAAATAACGTGTAAATTAGTCCTTATGTCTGAATGTTCTGAAGTGTTTGGAAAAGCTCCAGCTGGCTCTTTATCCCTTCCTCTGCCTCGCAAACACAGACCAGTGTCTCACTGGAGAGAGACAAAGATGATGTGGGAAAAAACACTGATCTTTATCCATGTCTGTGTTTCACAAACGCTTCTACTTTACTGCTGCTCTTACTACTGCTATCAAATCAACTGTGTGTTTTCTCATGAGCATGTGTGTGGCTGCACGCACATGTTGCAGGCATGCATTTGTGAGTGTGTGTGCACATGTTTATGGTTATAATTGTGAGTGTTTGTATGGGTATGCATGTGTATATCTACCTGCATACAACGCAGGCAAGTAACTGTGATGGCTTGTCTGTGTGTGTGTGTGTGTGTGTGTGTGTGTGTGTGTGTGTGTGTGTGTGTGTGTGTGTGTGTGTGTGTGTGTGTGTGTGTGTGTGTGTGTCTGGGTATATCTATATTCGCTTGCACATCTGTGCATGTCCCTTGGTCTACTTTATCCTCTCAATTTAAGAAACAGAAGGATCATTTCATATTCTACAACAGCCCATGTTCCTGAAGGTACTGAGGATCTTGTGACCATTAGCTTTTAAATCACTAAATGCAATAAGTGGAGAAACATTGGAGACACAAATGAAGCATGGCTTTAGTGCTGTTCAGAGCCACAGAGAGCCAGCCCCCAACACTCGTATTATTACACTAATGGATTGGATTTTGTTCCACCTGACAAATGAACTGTAATTTCTCCAGCTTACCGAGATGATTGGGAGAGATTTGGTTTCTGCTAGGCTACATAAGAGGACATTTACAGTGAAGTGTTACATAACAAATAACGAATAATTACGACAGGAGAGGCTGTGGAGGAAGGCACATTTTGGCATTTATGGCAGAATGAGCTGTGAAGATAAAGGAGCTCTGCCATACCGAGCATCTCTTTACCAAACCTGATTTACATTTATTAATTTAGCAGATGCTCTTTTCTGGCAAGACCTAAACATACAGCATGCAATGAGATTAATATTTGATCCTGATTAATAATTCATATATGATTTGATACTGAGACTTCATGGTTTGGCACATCGATAGTTTGCTTATTGTTCCCCAGTACAAGAAACAGGCCTATGCGATTGTATAGTCTTTCTAGAATGGATGAAAAGGATATGCTGAATATTTTATGTGGATTCCGAATGAAGGAACAGGGAATGCAGTGAATCGGATATGTCTGATGCTTTATGTGAATTCCGAATTAAGCAGTAGGAAATGTGCTTGTGGAAGTTGTCATTGCTGAAAATAAAAGCAGGAAACATGGAAAAGTTTACTGCAGGAACAAATATTATTTTAGAACTTTCAACCCAGTTTTGAAAGATCAGTTGCAAGCCTTTGTAACACACAAAGGAAGATTTAAATATTCTATATTTCTTTCCACTTTCATATGAGTAAAGGATGTGACTGGCTAGAGACCACTGAGAAAATGCATGGGTACCACAATGAAATGGTATAGAATTGTCTGTGTTGAGACCCCAGAGAGGAATCTCTGTTCAGAAAATTTTCAGATAGATCCTGACCTTGAGGTACATCACCTTATGAGAAGTGTTGGTTTGGGTAGTCTGACGACCAAAGTGCCCTTTTGGGTAATTTCACCTCCTGGGATGAGAGACGCTGCCATTTCCAGGACCAAACCACAGGAACCTGTGGAAAAAAAAATCAATGTTTCTCATTTGAAAAATGAGCCATTGGTGTTAAATAAGTGCCTTCTGAGAACATCCAGCTTGTATCGTGTGTCGTTTTCACAGGTCTCTCCATACTAGCGACTTATTTATAGCTGTTTGGTGGTACTTGCAATTTTTTTTCCCCATGAACACCAACATGGTCTTTATAAGCTAACTACCTTTGCTTTCATTTAATAATTTAAATTCAGTATAACAAATTCTCAGACAACAAGAGTGCATTTAAGATGGACTTCTTGATAAGGACTGGTTTTGATTGAGATGCAGACCAAGTATGATCTTGGGCTTGGAGTCCAAAGAGGGAGGAGTAGTACCTGTCCTGACGCAAGTTTGGAAGACATCGGATGACCAGCGATCCGGGCGTGCACATTTTGTACTGCTGTAGTACCTGTTGTGATTTGGAAAGAATGGGAAGAAAAACAGTTTCAGTCAGAAAACCAAATTCAGAGCAGAATGTTTTTTAAATGACAATTCTGGCAGATTTGTCGATGTCAGTGGATCAGAGGATGCATGGAAGCACAGGAGCAATAGAGAAGCAGAAGCTAGGGCAGCTGGACCGGTCCTCCGGGAGCATGCAGGGGCCGGTTAGTGGGCGCATTTTTTTGTCCTTCGTGGTTTTACATGATACAAGTCAGTGCATTGAATAGATGCTGCCGGATGGTGGTGAAACAGCTTTTATTGTAGGGAATGGCTGGAATTGGTATCGATTGGGAGTGAAGCCACTGTTTGGACAAACTCTTGACACATACACCATGGGTTCATGCACAGGCTGAGGGCTCATAAACACCATGGCCCTTACACACATACACACTGGGGGAGGGATGGTGCTTTAGCCCTGGCACACATCATCCTGACCCAGAAAAGTAATGAGTTCATGAGGGCAGTGTCCTGGTTCAAAGCCATAAGGAGCAGCTGGGGTGGGTGGTGTGTGTGTGTGTGTGGGTGTGTGTGTGGCAATGCAACTCTTTCATAAATGCTGATAGCAGATCTTTTCTGAGAATAAAAGTTGTTTAATTCCTAATGATATATATGCCACCATTTTGTATTCTCTTCTTTTTAAAAATGTAGGCCTCTACTAACTGCTATATGGATGATTCAGATTGCACTCATGCATACATGCTCTTTCTGGAGGGTAACAGAGACTGAATATCCGTGGTCCAGTGTCAGGGGAGCTAATGACAGTGTGCCTTATCTGGACAGCGTTAAAAGGCATGTGAGCCCTGGAGGTGAAGTCCGGAAATGGGTCCTGAGCACACGGAGGTAAACGTGCATCTCTGTCCTCACCGCTGGTCCACAGCACAGAGTAGGCTGTGCTCTGGGGTCCATGTGTGTGCACATGTATGTGTGCGCACGTGAGCGAGTGCATCTCTGTGTGACCATGAATGCCTGTAACTGAGCATGTCCTGTGTGTATAGACATATTTGTGAGTATGTGTTTATGTGAGAGTGTGTGTCTGTGTCTGTGTGTGTGTGTGTGTGTGTGTGTGTGTGTGTGTGTGTGTGTGTGTGTGTGTGTGTGTGTGTGTGTGTGTGTGTGTGTGTGTAGACATATTACTGAGTACGTGTTTATGTGAGCATGTGTGTTGTGTGAATGTGTGTGTGACTGTGCATGATTGTGTGCACGTATGCATGTTGACAAATGAAGGACACCTCAAGCACACATCCTGTGTGAGCATCACTCTTATCCACCTTTTTCACCCCTTTCCTCCATAACTGGTTGGTTGACATCCTATTGCCACATTTATTGACTGTTTGCTGCTCACTTCTGTGCACAGAAGACCTAATTACAAGAAGAATCATATGCCAATATCCGCACACAATTTCCCCATTGCTCTATAGTTGTTTAATAATAATGTTTAATTTTGTAACTGTGCCCTGTATGAATTTGCACACATGAGCTTGCACTGAGACTGTGGACCGAACAAATTAGCCTCTGTATCCACTGACACCTGAGCACAGTTTCACCCTGGAGTCCTTGCTGCTTGCTACAGAAAGGCTGTTTAACCATTTACCCTGAGCAAAACAAATGGGCAATGTCAAAATCACATCACACAGGCACCACAAATCACTTCTTCAAAAACATGGATGTAGAACTGAGGAATTGTCAGAGAGAGCCAGAATACTCTGTTTTTAAGTCTAAATTCAACATGCTGACTTATTCCCTCTATAGGCACACTAACAGATTCACAATAGAGTAAGGGCGAAAGGCCAGGCTGAAATGAGTCAAACAGTCTGTTCCCATTGTGGTCCTTTATGTAACTGCACATGCAACAAGTGGACTGTAGGTCTGAATCGTGCACAGACTGCTATATTGTTGGAGAAGGTACATAACCTGTACAGCTTCAGTAAAACATCAAGCCGTAGCGCTCACAATGGAGGATCAAGTCTGCACGTACCCCCGGAAAACAGTTAAATCATGTAAAACAAAACCTCTTTAAATCTCTCACCACCACAGAGCCTTCAGCTGAATGTTAATCAGATGCATCTCGTCTGTCTAATAGGTTAACACGGTGATGAAATTCAGGTCAGCGCAGTAATGTTGTGCAGTAGTAATGTTCAGCTTCAGGACACAAAATGGCTTTTCAAATGGCAAAAGGGACAAAGCATAGTTGTTTACTTTCATGAATATGCAAATTCTTGCACTTTTCAACCTGAATAAATCATCGCTTGTGAGCCTGAACGATGGAGCGCTTTGAATGCGCCGGCATTACTAATCATTGGTTAATTGCATTTTAGGTGTTATTGTCATGCTTAAGAGAGCAGCTAATGAGAAGATGACCATTTTAATATGGTGTGATAATTACTACAGGTTTGTGCCAAATCTACTGAATTCTTTACTGGCAGGATATGAATCTCAGTCATGAAAACATCAGATTGAGCAGGATAAAGAGTTATTAATCTACTTAAATGTAAAATGTGATGTTTTGCATGATGTGTATGAAGTATTCACTTCATAACGAAGGAGGATATTTCCAAAGAAATATCCTCCTTGGACAATCCAGAATATTGCAATACACTGGCAATCAATTAGTTTCTTTCCTTTGGCTGACTTGAGGGTATCAGTTGACTGTGTTCCAGAAAGAGGTGGGATCAACCCATTTTTGGAAGCTCTTTATTGGTACATGATTGTTGACCCCAGATTCAATCAACCCTAGCAAGTTTGAACCCCTCTCTAGTGGTTTCTCCTGCCAGCCAGCTGCTTGCAGGCTTGTGAACCTTATCATATGTGGACTTTGTATTCCTCCCATGGCAACGTGTGATTGGTGTCACATCTGTAGAATGGAAAGA
This sequence comes from Albula goreensis, assembly GCA_022829145.1. Classification (NCBI taxonomy): domain Eukaryota; kingdom Metazoa; phylum Chordata; class Actinopteri; order Albuliformes; family Albulidae; genus Albula; species Albula goreensis. Next base: position 14,059,063 of record CM040765.1, read on the forward strand.
AGCAAAGGTTTATTGCTTAGAGAATTTGAGGCATGGAGGAGTCAGACCATTCTCTCATGAATATGTGGGAGAGCGGCTCTCTGTGGAGCTAACAGTGATGTGTGCTTCAATTTAGGGGTATGGAATAAAATAAAGAAAAAAAACTATAATGGCGTTTCTGTCATGACCAGGCTCACAGAACCAGACATGAATTACCTGTCTGTCATGAGAAGAATACAGGAAATAGGTGCAGGAAACGGGGTGACCTGAAGAGCCCTCTCAGGTATATTAGAGCACTCTTTAGGGGTTATGTAATGCACATTAACAGATGAACATTAAGCCCTCTGAATTCACAGTGACTCTGCTTAATCTGTGAAACCACAGTATCCCAGATGAAAGCACTCCATTGATTGACATTAATGTAATATACTTTGAAGTTTGAACACATAGAATTTTTCCTTTTGGGCCTCCAAGTGACAGTTATAAAGGAGGTTACTTTTGAGAAACTTTTTTCTCTACTAAACTTGAATTTTAAAATCCACACGCATTTAAAAATGTTACAATCTGTATCCAAACATTTAAATGATGTCAAATAAAAATTCAATATGAAACACAAATACTTGGGTGGTTTGCGAAGCATGCTTGCTTAAATTCATGAGTCTCATTGCTCCCTTCCAACCTCTGCTGGATGACTAGCTTTGAACAGTGTCACATTTGCAGTGTGAAAAATAGCCATTGCCTCCATCACTGGGAGTAGTCATCTATGTGGTCACGTCCTGTCGAGCCGGCTGGGGGAGATTCATGGTGGGGCTGATTAGGTAGTTCATTTTGGTGGGTAAAAATTTCCATGCAGTATACAGTAAAAAAGTTTTCAAAATAGAAACTTAGTAAATGAATACCACAGCCTTTTCCCCACCATGTGGTCCATCCTAAAGCCAACATCAGACCTTGTGGGGGTCTGATGGGAGGTGGAGTCTGGAGTGCATCAACATAAAGGGAAGCGAGCAGCCTACACTTTGGGTCACATGACTCTACTGCTCTATCCACTACACGACACTGGCAGGCCCACAGCAGCACAGAAAGATAGGATATCTGAAATAATGGAGACACACTTTACATGTGAGTCATTGTGTCCTGTGGCAATGAAAGTCTGTCTGTTTACAGATGAGTAACATCCGCTCACATGGGAAGACCACTTCTGCTCCTGTTTCTGATAGTACTGCTTGATACTGAAGTTAACTTTATTTTCAACCAGCTTTTCCATTTTTCCCCCATGTGGACTTTTTAAAGGTATATATGTGTGTTTAATAATCTAAAATTTTAAAGTGGTATTTGTAATGCGAGTTACTTTGATTTCAGCCTTAAAATTCTTACAATTTTTATAGAAATGAACTGCATTGACAGTGTCTGTGTGTGTGTGTGTGTGTGTGTGTGTGTGTGAGAGAGAGAGAGCGAGAGAGAGAGAAAATGTGTGAGATAGTGTGTGTGAGAAAGAAAGAGAGAGCACATGCTTGCATACACACGTGTGCATGCATATCTATGTACATACAATACACCAGCATGTATGCGCTGGTATGATTGTGTCAGAGTAATAGAAATTATGTGTGTATGTGTGTGTGTTTATAGAGTATGAATGTGTGCATTTGAGTGTGTGTGTGTGTGTGTGTGTGTGTGTTTATAGAGTATTAATGTGTGCATTTGAGTGTGCATTTGAGTGTGTGTGTGTGTGTGTGTGTGTGTGTGTGTGTGTTTATAGAGTATTAATGTGTGCATTTGTGTGTGTGTGTGTGTGTGTGTGTGTGTGTGTGTGTGTGTGTGTGTTTGCAGGGAATGAATATAGATGTGTGTGGGTGTGCATGTGAGAGATTAGGTGATATTTGCAGTGGAAAATGGCACAGAAGCAGATGGGCCAGAGCCACTGTGAGTCACTACAGAGACTTCAGCAAGAGACGGACAGGGTGAGGAGAGAGGGATGGATAGAGAGACCGAGGCAGAGCAAGAGGGAAAGCTGAGAAAGAGAAAGGAGAGGAGGAGGGAAAGTAAAGGAGAAAAGGAGGATAAGAGAATGAAAGACAGCAGGACAGGAAGGAAGACAGGTTAAGTGAAACACAGAATTGTCTCTGTAAGCATTTTTTTTCTGGCGCAGCCTTTAATTTTCTTCAAGGACTGCTGCTTTTAAATATTTCTCCACTATTGCCGAACAGATAAGGTGATTGCAGAGATGAGAGGAACCAATTTAGTTGCAAATAGCATGCACAACTTAATTTGTGTTAATGCAGTCAGAGCAGATGCAAAGAAAATGGCAATGTTTATGCTGGAAAGGAGCAGAGATGAAATAATATTTGTCTGGCAGCACCTGGATCCAGGATTAGGAGGACTTTAGCCACACCCTCTGCTTCCCCCATGCCTTTCACAGACCTGATCTCTTTGCTTCACAGAGTATTTAGGCAGGACCGGGAAAATTAATTATGTAATAGGAAATAAGGGAAGGTTTGAACTGATGAACGAGGCCTTAATCTGATTGAACTGGAAATACCCTGAATGCAAAACAAGCCATTTTTCAGCCTTCTATAGAATATCTCAGGGGGAAAAAGGATGGAGTCTTTTTACAGCTGAAAGGAACGCTTAACTTGAGCAGTGGCTTCTTCAGAATTCCATCTTGATGTTGCCATGACGGCGTGTGGCTCCCACAGGCACCGCTGGCAGATGGAGGGTCAGTCGGGTGAATGTGAATATGTTGGTATTGAGGAGACTAATCAGTGCCAACAACCACAAAGATATTCTGCTGTAAACAGACAACAGGTACTGGCACCTATCTGAGGCCGAGCCTCATTCATACACAAACGGAGAAGCTTTAGTGTCAGCTCCAACATTTTATCTCGAGCAGATGAAAAGGGATGATTCAGTTTATGATGTTAGTTTCCTGCAACCTGATCGGTTCAATCAAATTTCATAGAGTTTTAAGATAGATCAGTGGTCACTCAAAAGCTTTGAATTTATGTATATTTATCTCACATCAGTGTGTCTAACTAGTAAAATTCACAGTGCTGTAAATGTATGCGCCTAAAAAGTTAGGCCCTGGAAGACACTTGAACAAACTAAGCAGCAGACTCACACCAGGTAAATAACCTGATGTTGCAGTATCCTCTCAATTTACAAGTTACTTACATTAATAAATTATCAGACACCTTTACACAGATTATATTTTTGTACCCAATCTATTTATACAGCTGGTTATTTCTTGATGTAATTCAGGTGAAATACTTTGCCCAAGGGTAAAACAGCAGTGGGCTACCTGGGAACTGAACCCACAAATAGAACTAAACCCTTGCTGATGGAACCTAATCTGGCTCATAGACCTGTAAATGTATAAGTAGTCTGTAAGTAGGGGTGGGAATTGCCTGGAGACTCATGATATTCTCACAGCATATGGGGCACAGTACTGTGGTATTACAGTTTTCTGTACTGTGATTTGATGCGGTGATGCGTTGCAGTTAAACATTGATGTTGTCCTCTGTTGAAAGCGAGCAGTAATGGCAGAGTTCCACTATGAACTAGCTGCCTAACGAAGGCTTTTTCACTTTTATCATGAGCAGTTGCCTTTGTCCACACATTGTTCATTTGGTATTTTTTGAAAATGGTTTAGTTTTCATTCAAGCAATATTATTTGCTGTAAAAAATAAAATTCTGTCAAAAAACATAAAATTTACAAAAACACCAAATCTAGATTTTTTTTAAATCAAGGGGACAATTAACAGAATGGTTACAAAGTTATAGTGATCAAAAAAATGCAAAAAAAAAAAAAAAAATACATCACAGTATCAGGAAATATTAAGATATATTGTGGACAGCAATATTATGACATTTGACTATTAATTTTTCCCCCAATGTGGCTTGCCTAATCCCCCAATGAATCACCGCTGCAGAGGTAGAACTGCTTTGTGACAAGTCCCAGACTGATCTTGGATCAGGCTCCCCCAGTCCATAGCTTAACCTGTAGCCATTATGAGCTAACAGGCAAAACTGATGCCAGATCAGCACTCCCACCCTGGGATACTTTCTGAATACAGGCTCTGATCTCCTTTCCAAGGCAGAGCGCAGAGTGGTTTTTGGTTACTCATCAGACTTCTCTCATTGTTAGTTCCTGCAGTAAACTGATGGGTTCAGTGTGAATTGTGGGGGGGTGACATGATGAAAGATTCTTGAATTTTTCCCCTGTTCGCGTCAGCAGTTTTACATTTAATTTCTTTTCCGGGCTCATATCATAAAAAGGCATCGTTTTGAAGGTCCCGTTTTTGGATTTATGTTCTTTTTCCCCCCAAAGTTGCCTCATAATTTTTTTACACACTGTCAAACAGTGCATGAAAGAATCTACATCAGAAGGAAAAGGTATTTGACCCTGTTGTTTCTGAGTTTTTTTAACTGCCTTTGACTAGTGAAACTGTGAGCATAACATGCAAGTTTGTGCAAGAAAACTCTGTGTGCCATTTTTAGGTGAGAGCATGCATGCATAAGATACAACTTTGTGCAAGTTTTAATTGTATATGGGATGTAATGCTGTATGAAAGAATAAATTTGTATGCTGGACATAAAGCGGCTCTGAATTATATTTTACATAGTTTGTATTTGGGCTATTTTGTATGTGCAAGCTATACTTGTGGGTATAGCCTTTAATTATGTGTACAGCATGTTAAGTGTGTGCAGGCTTTAATTGTGTATGCAGCCTTTTATAGTAAGCATAGGGAATTATTGTATTAAAAGCTGCTGGAGATTATTCTGTTCATCTGTTCGACTGTCACCCCAGGATGTGCTCACCTGGGTTTTAAAGTAATAAATGAAGGAGAAAGCTAATATTGAATGTGTCCCTGTGTGTATGCTTCAGTAAGGCAGCTCTGTCATGGGCTGAGCAGAATGCATGCTGGGATAGCTGTATCTAACCAAAGTGAACAGCCCATCCACCCATCAAATTAACCGCCCTGATAAAAAAAAATGGCTAAATAGAAAAATAGGGGAGGTAATAAATTAATACCCCTTTATTCAATTTACTGGCTTCATTATACAAGACTGAGATGGTTTTTTCCACCTCACTTCATATGGAAGAACACAGGTGGGTGTGTTTGTTTTACCCTGTGTGTGTCAAGTACCAATGGGACTGTACCCAAATTGCTGTGTAATTGGCAAACACAAATCACTTCAGAGCATATTTGCCCGATGGCCATTGCAGCCTGTATGTACGGCGTAGCATTTACAAATACATGCGATTCTGCAAAGAATGACACCACTCTTCCATGAGAAAGTCCATAAACTCATTCTTAATTAAGGGAGGTTAAAATGGCAGCCTAGGTTTCATTCTAGCATATTGTCTAAGCCAGTACTACTGGCCCTTATGTCCAGTATAGTCCTATGGGTCTATATCTAGTGCACCAGTTGAGTTGAATCACAACACAGTTGCATTCTGCAATCAACTATCAGGTAAATAAGAAATCCAGCAGTAGTGCCAGGCTCGCGGCCAGGCTTTAGTATTTCTGAATGACGCCGTTTATAGGTTACAACAGAGATAATCAAATCTGGCCCTCTAAAGATGCATGGACTGTCGGGACTGCTTAACATCTGATAACATCTCACTGGATTTTTTCTGTATTAGCTTTACAGTCACATATGTTTGAGTAACAGTGCGAGAGAGAGTAGGACAGAGAAAGCCGAAGCAATGCATGAAGCCAGATGCAACACAAATGCATATTGTTGTAGTAGTAAGCAATGAAGTGTACCCCTACACAAGTAACGTTTGTACAGAGGAAATATAACCAATTAAACAAACATATGAGAAAATTAGTGAAACAGATACAGGATTTACAGTTTGCAAAATAAAAAAAAATGTGCGCATGAAATTAAGAAGCCAACTCCAACAACAATCCAAATCAAGCAAGAGACCAAAAAATAAAAGGTAAAACTTAAATCTTCCAAACAGGAAAATCAGCAAATGTAAGTGGAACAGAAAATAAGTTTAGATCTCACCTGGAAGTCAGAGCCTGCAGCCCAATATGGAAGTTCCATCAGCGAGGCCGTGTGTCTTTCCTTGAGTTGAGGATGAGGCCTTCCAAACATGAAACAAACAAATTTGTTTCAGTACACTTCTTATTGTTCTTTCTTATTGTTTTATATTTTGTAACAGTTAAAACAAAAACTAATATATATTGGCTATTATTATTATTAGATATAACTTATATTGGCTAAATTGCAATAAAATGCATTTTCTACTAAACTATGCCATCAACAATCCTCCACCATAATCACTTCCTCCTAATTGATCCTGGAACAGGAAGTACTTCACATCATTTCCTGTCATGCCCATAGTCTACCTGGCTGTATTCCAAGTAAGGTGACTGAGACTTACAGATGAAACACAATGAAAGTTAAATATAGAGGTTGTTCAATTACCATGTTATGATTTGATATTTAAAATATACCAACAAACAATTTAAAAACAGATCGTTTTTTTTTATTTGTGCTGCAAACAAAAGAACGCAAAACGCTCTCACTACAGCTGTACATGTCAGTGTCACACAGTCTCAGTTGTCCTTGAAGTGGCTGTGTAGAAAGTGTTTGATGGGGCTGACCTCCATGCCACCCACATTTTGTGATCACACTATTTTTAGTAGAAGCAGCTTGTGTGGACACGACAGAAAAAAAGCAGCACAGACAACTTCAACATACATGCTGGGTTCTGAATGTCCTCATATACCAGAATGAGTGATGATAGGTCTGAGACTGCGGACGGCCAATCTGTGCTGTGAACAGGGCAGTGTTACAGCTTGTGTTTTTGGAGCGTGTCTCTGGCTTAAATAGGTTAGCCTGCAGGTGCTTCTCCTTCAGCCATCTTACCTTGGCTGGTGGAGAAGAGTTCTTGCTCTTCTTCCCCCGGAATCCAGACCTGTTTTGCAAAGATGTCAGGGGAACCGTGTCATCGCAATTCGTCCTGCCTTTGTCATAGCAACACCTGCACAACACTTTCCTTCCTCCTCCTCCTCAGACCTGCTGCCTCAGCTGTTGCTGGGATAGCAGCACAGACTGGGGCCAAGACCACAGATATGCACACATTTACAGGCACCCTCGCATTTAAATCTGCTCCCTCACTTTCACAGAGCCTCTGGAAAATGTGCATTTGTTGTTGGTGTAGTGAGCCAGCAAGCTTTTTGGTTCCCTCTGACTTATACGGGTGGAATTGGTTGACTCAGTTTGCCTTCTCAGAGAAGACTATCCTGTTTCTGAAAAGCCTCTTCTGACTGGACTCGCACTGAAAGGAGATGTGTAACATGTCAAAAGCATTAAATGGCCGGAGGTGTATCAGAAAAGAACATCCCTCATGGCACTGTGCCACAGTGGAGACAGTAGTTTGTCATTGCCACCTGACAGGTGAGGCTAACAAGCACATAAGCAGCTGGTAGCAATTATTTTCAATGGTAATGATACCTGCATCTGAGATACCTGTACTAAGCAACACACCTGAAATAGCTGCACTATTACACACCCAAAATCACTATGCTATGACACACCTGCCCTACAGAAAAGCAGACAAGAGAATTTGAGTGTCCATGTACAGTCAAATATATGCAATCTCAAATAGATTGCTGGCACATATTTGCTATTTTCAATTTACATCCAGGATTTGTTACATTATTTCAGACATACTTTCAACCTTCCCTGTTTCACTGAAGAACCACCCCCTTCAACCCACTCCTTCCCTCCCTGACCTTCCCACCCTGCACAAAGTTCTTAATTTACAAATTGTGAGTAAACCATCCTAACAGGATTTTCTGCTGGTCAGGAATGCAGGTCATTTGACAGCAGTTGGAAGAACGGGTCGATTCTGGTTAAAGTTGCGCATTATCTTAGTGTGAGAGGACTGCATTGGGACAGAAAGGCATGTGATGGAAGTCAGGCCAAGAGACGTGTTGATCACAGGTATGTTGTCATCACTTTCCTGTACAGGGTGCTGGCAGGTTTGTGCATACTCTGTTTTTGACCGTTTTTATTTGATGACCTCAGTGCCCCAGGCTGAAGGGGCTGATTTTCACACTTTTGGCATTGTTTCAGGTGAAACCATCTGTGTTGTGTACATTTTGCCTAAATTTTGAAGTACCTGTTTCTTGTGCCAGTAGAATGTGAGATTCTCATACAGTGTACCCCTGTGGAGTTTGTTAGTGTGCTTGCCCAGCACATCAGTGAGTTTCAGACAACACACTTCTCAAATGTGTGTGTGGGAGTTCCACAGAGGTTACACTTCTCTAGTGTGATAGTGCAAGAGTGTGAGAAATCTTACATTGTGGACTTAGTGTGTTTCAGAATCCTCGTGCTTAGGGAGAGGTTTCAGTGTATGAATCTCAGATGCTTGTACTCCTCCCTTGGTAGTTGCCGTTGGGTAATAACTGTTTTGCCGCAGTGTCTAATTATGTGGAGAGGTACTGCAGGTGCAGTTTTAATCACTGGCAGCAGGGGGCAGTAAATCTAGATCTGCTCATTAATAATCACCCCACACCTGATTCCTGATTCCATACACATTCCAGAATACTTGTGATTGTAATGATGATGATTACTATATCTTAAATGATAAATATTAATATATATTTATAAACCATTCATTTTCATCCAGGATAATAATTAAAGCTTAAGCATCATCATGCAGGCTAAGGTAACTTTGTACTGTGATAATTTTCCTTTGTATTGGGCCACAAAGTCTACAGGTTTCCTTTCAATCGCATGCCAATTTAGGCATTGGAAACAAGGTGAATTGATTCTTTAGCCAATCAGTGATGTAAATGATAATTGATTAAGTGATGAATCAATTATGTGACATAACAAACAAAATACAGCAGACACTGCGGACCTGCAGGACTAGAGTCTCACATCAATGCTTTGTCGTTCATAATATTTGCTCGATGTTTTCACATCATGCTGACTGACCTTGTCACCAGACTCCAGGACATCTAGCCTGGAAGAAACATCGGAGTGATTCTATGTATGTCTTTGGGCACTGCAAAAGAAGTAACATCCCATGGCAAAGATCTTGATACCAAACAATATATAATCAGAAATACCAACATGAGCAAATTTACCTGTAAAAGACGACATAAAAAAGAAACAAATGAAAAGACTGAGCAGGCAAATTTGAAATGACCTTGAGCTGTGGGAGAGAGGCTGCTTCACACGTGTGAGTGTGTTATGTGCACCTCACACAATGCGCGCTGAGCTCAGTGGCCAGGATGAAGGTCAATGGAGTGATAAACAGCTAGAGAGGATGGTGCCATTGTGCAGTGCATTAGCGCGGTCTGCATCACAAAGCAATTTGTTACACTGTTTACTTCAGCAGCGAAGGAAGAAAACTTGTGGGTATCTAATCAGAAGATGACACACACACACTCTCTCTCTCTCTCTCTCTCTCTCTCTCTCTCTGTCTCCTTTGCAGACCCTTCCTCCTTCTCTCTCTCATTTCCATTCTATCACCCATTCTGCATGTAAACAGACTCATTCAGTATTATACACATGTTGGGTATATCACATGCAACTGTATTTTGCCAGCATGTGAACAGACCCATATATATCAGTGTTTCTCACTCTTTGGATTTGCATTTTAAATTGAAGCTCCAATTAATTGTTTAAAATGTAATTTTTTTCCACACCTACATACTTTATGTAAAATTGCATTTTACCAACCTTCCTCAAATTTTGTGTTACAATTATCTGCTATGTGAAAACAACAATTAGTAATTATTTGTGGAAAAGCATACTGAATGAAAATGGCCAGTTTTTATCATCTGAACTGAAAAAATTAAAAATAAATTATCTAAATTTTCAGTTAAATGTTGAAAACAAGCCACAGAACAATGGTTTGTGGCATGAAGGAAACAAACATCCAGTGTCTGGGCCTAAACAAGCCTGATATTCTGTGTTGAAGGTCCAACAAGTCTTTAACCCTGGGTTTTACTTTGTCACAAAAGGAACAGTAGGTGACTGTGTTGGTGAAAGCTGAATAAGCTATGAATAAGCTACCGTAAGAGTTGCATCTACCAGCACATATGTAAGATTGTTTGCTACCTGTGGAGACAAAATTAAGTCAGCCCCAGTTCTTTCAGCTAAGATGATGACAGCAAGGCCATTTAGATCCACAACAATGTCACATGTAAGCACAGCAGGCGCCATGGCGACTGCACTTTGAGGGCGGGACTTTGATTAATGCAGCGTTGCCCTTGGCCATCTCAGCCTGTGGCACAGATGGGCGGGGCTGTGCTCGTGCTCAGTTACAGCAGAATTTACTGTTCCCTTCCATGTATACACAGGTTCATACTAGAACCTTACTCACTCACCTCTCATTGATGTACTTATGCTGCAGATTCTCACATAAATAGATGTGTAAACAGATAGTTGTAGTCTGAAAGGTAAACCAGATTTATTGTATTACATTTTTAGGTTTACAGAAAATTACAGGCTTCATCCAGAGTGACTCACACAGCTTACATTTGTATGTGCAATCCATTAAAACAGTTGTACATTTTCTGAAACCATTTAGGTGAAGTACTTGCTCATGGATACAAAGGCAGTGACACCTAGATTTCAAACATGCAGCCATTTCAAGCCCAGTTACCAACCCATTAGACTATACTGAATAAAGCATCACCAGCCCATTTACAGAGAGTTAATTAATTGAGACTTTTGAAAATCTCATTCAGCCTCCTCCAGTCAATGCTCAGAGTGGGCTCTCCGCTCTTTCAGTTGTTTGTGCACGGATAAGAAAATAGCTGTTGGCTTCAAAACAACAACAAAGAGCAAAATGAGATGAAATCAGAATTTGTGTGAATGCTAGCTAAGTTGAGAAATGGAATTCTTGTTGCTTAGTGACTGAGTAGCTTTAGCTAGTAAAAGAATACATGTTATAGTCCATTACATGTCATTATTAAAAATGGTACTCTTTTAGTTCTTCAATTCTATAAGGATATATGTGGGCAGATCAATGTTATACTGGTGCTTAATTACACTGTACCTGTCCATGTAACCTCTGTTTCAGCCCAGGTCCTCAAGGTTGCCTGGAGACCATTCACCTAAGGATCATTTAATGAGCTTGTTTATGAAAGTAACCACATTGAGGAAAAAGCCTTTAAAGTAAAACATTATTAAAACTACCTAGCATATGCTAGGTTTGGTCCGATGGTCACATTTTTCTTTCTGGTTTTTTTGGTACATACAGTCTCTTAATCAGTTAAGATTGCCGACATGCACTTTCAATCATAATGTTTCCTAATATGTATCAAAGAACAGTGCAGCTTTGGCTTGTTGCCATTTCATCAGTCATTGAACTTGTTAAGGTCTACTCTTATGCACTGATTTTGTCAGTCAGTGCATAATTTAATCAGTATAAAAATGCCCTCTGTCCAAATGAATACTTTGCCATGTAAGACATTACATAAAATAAGAGAATTAATTTTAGCATTGACCTTATTCATAGATCTGACTGATATATGATTGTGGGATATTTATTCTTCATGATACTCATGTATGTAGCTCCACCTGCTGACTAGCCTACTAGCCTGCAGTGCAACATACACATCCTTTGCAGTAAGTGAGTGGTTAATTGAAATAAGTAAGGTATATCAGTGTCCTGATTGCTTAACAAGTGGCCTCAAAAAGTGTCATTATTAGTTATGGATGATGATCAGCTGTGCAATTACTAGCTATGGCCAGAGGTTCCCACATTGGCAATTAAATAATCCTTAATGAGGAAAATAGTGGGTAAGCTGATTAAAATCAGTGTGACATGTACTCTGAGAGGCCATTGGGCATTTGTTTCTGTAACTATGTGTATGGTACTGGTGCTTTTATTCTGAAAGTGTATGGGAGTGGGGAGGAGAGTGTGGGAAACTGTACCATCCATGCCCACACATTCTGCTGATCTGCAGCCAGCTCGAGCCAAGAGTGAGCTCTGTGTGTCGTTCTTGTATAAATCAGAGGAAAATGTTCTCCATATCAACATTCTTACAGTTCACCTGTGTGGGCTAGTACCATGCTAACCTTAAACCTGTATGGATCAGAACCATGTTCACCTCTGTCTGGAATGGATTAGCACCAAGGTCATTTGCAAAAAAAAAAAAAAAAAAAAAGAAATCCCTTTAAATTTTGTCAGTCCAGTTCTTTTTATCATCTCTCTAAATTCTGTTCCAATTAAATTTCTCTCTATTCCAGTTTTGAGTATCTCAGATGAGTGTTCAATGTTCAATGTTTTCCCCAAAATAACTATTTAAATGAATTTCCCTCATTAGATTAACTCAAATCCCATAATTAAATTCCTTTAAATCCCTCAACTCAACTCATTTGTATACTCAGGCAATTATTTAAATTTCAGGGCAAATAAACAACTTGTTTTTGTAAAAAAAAAAAAAAAAAAAAAAAGATCCAGTGATGTCTGTTATAAAATATCAACATTTTTACATACAGTTATAAAATAGTTTATAAAACTTTGAAGTCAGTATTATCAATAGCAAAAAGTAATTTTACATTTTATGGTTAAAATGTAATTTCCGATTCAAAATACCTAAATTCAAATGATTATTTCAGAGGTGTAATTTAGTTGTAAAAATGTCAAATTACAAGTCATTTCCAGTTTCTTACACATTCCCTAACTTACCATTCAAGATCAAGTTTCCACCTCCCCATTGCAACAGTTTATGGTTGGGAGTAAATGTACAGACTCAACAAAAACTACACTCTGCTGTTCAGACACATTATTTCACAGCTAAGTTTCTAACATAACTTTGGTAAGAAGCCTTAAGCCTCCAACAAAAGGTATGCATGTACAGTTGGACTGAAAAGGCTCATTGCATGATTTTTCTTTCCCATAATCCTGTGTGGTTCTATCAGTACCGACATCTCACGGAGCTTATGGTCATGAGGAATGAGGAAGTGGACTGAGAATGTGACTCATTAATGGCTTCTGGTCTTTGTCAGTCATTCATCTCCACTCATTTTTCATTTCAGCACAGTGGCCAGTACTTACCCTGGTAATCCAGTGCATCCCCCTGCTGTACTTGGTGTATTACTGAGGGCAGAGGATGTCCAGCCTAGGCCCAGTCTTCATCCACACAACATGGAGGGGGATGGGGGGAGAAACCCTGCTCCAGTACTGTAATGAAAAAGAGACCATTCACAATCTTTTTTAATGGCCAGGAGAACTCTCAGCATTTCAAATAAAAACTGTAATAAGGCTGATGCAGTTTCTATGTTTATGTGTGTGTGTGTGTGTGTGTGCACTTATTCTCAGTGATGCAAATGAATGTGTATACATTCATTTGCATATGTTTATGTGTACTTTGGTGAATGCATGTGTTTGTGTATATTTTGGTGTTTGTGCTTGTGTGTATGGGCGTGTGCGCATTCACTCTGGGGGGTGAGCTCTTCCAAACACAGGTAACTTACCATGCGCTACGCAGAAACGGAAGGGCAATTATAGAAGCACAACTTTGCACTTAACTTTTTTCCCAACAAATTCCATACGGAAGCAGTTAGCAAGAAACAAAAGAGCTTTTTTTCTCATAATTATTACAGCCGACATAAATACAGACACTCTCAGCTGGACCACTGTGGCGAGCAGAGGGAGTGTTTCCATAGGAACGACACCTTTCCCCCTCCCACGCTGGCATCTGTGGAAGTTGAGTTTGTTGGAAACACAGATCTGTTGTTAACGATTTGGCACCCCTCTGTTGTGTGAGATTATTGGTGTTCACAGAGCACACAAGCTGTAAAAGCAGGCACAGACGGGCGGAGGATGAGGGGAAAACTATCAGAGCCTCTGACACATGGGGTAGACCTTGAGATGTTCTAAACCTGGATAGGAATTTCCCATTATTATATTTACATATTAAGATATGCTCTACCTTAGAATCTGACTGTGGGACACAGTCTGCTCCTCTCTGCCCTCCCGTTTTACCTTTCAAGACACACACAACATGTGTTTTACCATTACAACAGGCAAGGACAGAGGGCCCCCATTGTTACTGTCTGCTGGCCAGAGGTACACTAGTGCTGTGTGACAAATGAACATTTGATCGCAGGATTAGAGACAAGCGGTTTCGGTGTCAGAGGGGTGACTTACTGAGCCTCCAGCCAAGATAACTTTGTGCATCTTTGCACTAGCAATTTTATTGTCCGTATAGCTGTATGCACATTTTTACAGACATGTTATACATTTTTATGCTGCCGCCAGTATGCTAAAAGAATTCAAGGCACTGTGACACTGTACTGTATGGTGGTCAAGGGTACAACCTTTCTGCATAGGATTCAAACCCATAACCCATAACGCATGCATGCGTGCGTGCGTGTGTGTGTCTGTGCACACGTTTGAGTGTTTGTGTGCACGCAAGATTCTTGCAGGATGTTGCAATGCTGAGTTGCAGATTGTACATTCTGCACCAAGAGAAAAAAAAGGTGTTAAAATGGCAACTAATCAGACAAGTGATATTGTGAAATTATGTGCATATTAACTGCCCTACCTCACAGGCAGAGGGTTTTCCTCATCAGGATCACAGAACTGCCAGGCAGACATTAGTAATTGATGCTCTCTCTCTCTGGCCCGCAGGCTGATCCTGAAGTTATTTCTGTTCCTGGCTCAGGTGATGCATTGAGGTGAACCCAGCCATAATAACTCTGCCATTCTGACCCAGTCTGACCCTGTCTGAACCGGTCTGAACCGGTCTGTCTGCCCAGCTGATGAAGCTGGCATCAGCTTGGTCTTCTCTCTTCTTTTGTCACCTGGGAGACAGAACCACATCTACCTTGAGCTGTCATTTCCTACAGTACACACACACACACATAAGACAGTGTAAGTGGTAAACATGAAGGACTGGCCTCCTCAAACATTGCTATGCCATGATTGAAAATGTCCTCATCATGTCCACGCAACACAGTCTAGCACTGTCAGAGCAGCATGTAAACCCCCCTGCCTGCCAGCCTGAGTAACATATGACAACTTCATCCCTTGCAGTGGTAATGGCTGAATGAGGTACTAATACACACACAAAAAAAATGAGTGGACTTATTTCCAGCCGTTAATCAACAAATCATCTGGGGAAAAAAATTATTGAGCTGGTTAAACTTGGGACTGATTCCTTGGTATATATCGAGATTTAGGCTGGGAACCCCCTACGCTGTGGGATATGATCTTTGTAATTACCACGATGGACCTTGGTTTCAGAAGGAGACCCAGAATCAGATGCATATATGGTAGGAATAAGCTGACAGACAGAGACAAAACCACCTCCTGCAAGACATTCCCACCCTCTCTCCCCCCAAAATATCCAGCCCCCTCTCTGTGTGCATCCCTCTGAACCTCATTTCTCTCACTCTCTTCCCCTCTGAGAAAGTCAGAAAGACATTTCAACAGACGGGTTCACAGAACACAAAATCGATATTTTTCTTCTTTTTTTGAAAGCCTGCTCCCTGTAGGCCACACTGGCGCTGTGGTGGATTCCTTCCCCGTTATTTTCAGGCCCAAAGTGAATCATTTGTGGTCCACGGTCTCCCTTCTCCTCCCTCTCTGAAACAGCTCTGCGCAGCTGGGTGCTGAGGCTTTAGCAGTGTGAGGGCCGTGTTTCTGACAACTTTCAGCCTCAAACACAATAACAAGGACATGGATGATATGTGTCCATCAAAGGACATAATCAGGTCTGAGGTTTCAGAACCCTGACTGAGTGATCTTTTCATTTTGCTCTAAGGTTTTAGTAAAATTTGTGTGAACTTGTTAATGTATAATTTTCATATGTGATTTATAATTCCTGTGTTAAAATGTGTATGTAGTTTTGTGTATATGTATGTCCACTCCAACTGTATGTATGTCTACATTAACTGTATACATGTTTTGAGGCCCTGAGAGAAGTGGACATTCTCCTGCATTGTCGGCAGTGTTGTATCTGTTAGTTAAATGCAGGCAGGGGGTAGGGGCAGAGGTTGGGGACAGGGAGAGAGAGGGTGGGGGGATGTTTGGGGGCTGGGGTATGAATGAAGGAGAGGAGAGACCTTGGCTTGCATATGTTTTTGGGGCCACTGGGGTTATTCATAGTACACATCTCAGCCATTAGTTGATGAAATTCCCAACAAGAGGAGACCATAATCTGCCACTTCCCCCTCCCCGATCCCTGTAACCACACTATATCTGGAGCAAGGAACCTTGGGAAATTTCTGACATCACAAAATGCTCTGATTGGATAATGGGGTGAAGGGGGCATGTGTAAAAAGTCCTTCCTTTTTCTTTTTTTATTTCTATCCTCCTTTCTTGTTCTTTGTCATTCAGGGTCCCCTGATCCATCCTCCCTGTCCTTCTCCTTGAGTTCTCCTAAGGCTTTTGTTTTTGCATCAGTGCTGTTCTCTGTTTTAATATTTCACACTATTGTTTTGCGTCCATAAAAAACACTCCTCTGCCGTTACTTTCACTGAGAGCAGCACACAGGCAGATGATAAAAACAGCATTTTGCTTTCCTGTGCTGCAGGATATTGAAAATCTGGAACATTCAGGGAGAAAACAATCAAATAGTGATGGCTAATGGGTATTAATGAGTTTATTTACCTAATTTAAAGTATTTAAACTGTCACATAGTTCCATCTGTTGTTCCACATAGAATGAATTCAGATGTGAAAGAAATACCCCCCAACATAAATGTAAATAATGTTAATCAAGATGGCCGCTGATAATGTTCTGCTGAGATCATATATGGGGAGGTGCATGAGCTGCTTGAACGTATAGCATGTGACACATCTTGCATCAGCACTGCAGCGGAAGGAAGCGGGATCTATCAGACCTGTCAGAGCCGCACAGCATGGCTTCAATCAGACGGGCTGCCAGGTGTAAACATATTCCCCAATGAGAAGGACCAGAGGACCAGGCACTCAGCTTTAAGGTCAAAGGTGAAAGGTCAAGTCTCCCCACGGTCGGGCTGTGAAAAGCTGGCGTGTGCCGTTGTCGCCATGAGACGCACAAGTCTTTTTTTGCTGGTCCTTTAACCCTGTGGACGGTAAGAAAGTCTCTGCTGTGGTGAGAGAGCAGTGAGAGAGCGCTGTGTGCATCATCAATTAATCATGCTGCCGCTGGACTCAGACAGAGCAGGTCAGACTGTATGGGACTAAACCTGTGCATGTGTGTAGTGTGTGTGTATGTCTGTGTGTGTGTGTGTGTGTGTGTGTGTGTGTGTGTGTGTGTGTGTGTGTGTGTGTGTGTGTGTGTGCATGCGCATTTGCGTGTGCATGTTTTTCACACTGTCCCTACATTTATTATGCTGTTCAGCATTACGCAGCCCTGCTGTATTTAGAGTGAAGTGTTAAAGAAAGAGGTGTTGGAAGTTTTTCTTGAGCTGTTTATGTGGTACTGAATTTATGTGCGGGGGAATACTTGCCTATTCCCCAGTGAAAACACTTCACACAGTCTGCTCCTCACAGAAAGTGTGAAGTATCGGCTTGCTTTTTTATTTTTCTCACACAAACACACACACAAAGACACACACACGTGAGTGCACACACTCATGCAATAAATACAGACATAAACACACACTAAATCCTGTTTTTTTCACACTCTGATATTTATCCTCACTGGTTATCTGATCTACCAGAAATATCCTGTACATTTTTTTCATAAATTATAAGGCCACCAACATTATCCTGTTTTTTATTAGAAACTCAGTACCCTAATCTTTACCCTTGGATATTCTGATCTGGTAACCCTGGACATTGTCTTTGTCTTTGAGTAGACGGTATAACCAAGTGTCTCTTTTTTTTACATTAATATATTGGTTGATTTCAGAAATAAAATCATGGGTAAATCACAGAGAAGCCCAAAGTGCCGTATAGGTGAGATGGAACACCTGTTTCCAAAGCACGCGGTGCTTGGGTCTGTAGGCAGCCTCTGGGATCAGCGTGTGTGAGAGTCCAGGAGCGCGCTCCTCCTCTCCGTCTCCACACCAGTGCCAAGCCTCTGCTCCTGAGCTCCAGCTGGACTCTGTCCCCTGTCCTCAGCTGTAAACACTCTCTCTCTGCCCTTTCACAGGGACGGCTGGGGATTAAACTTCTGCTGCTGATGTTTCAGCATTACTGAAAATCTTACTTGCTTGTGGATTAAAAACACATACATGACACACACATAAATAAGCACACATAAGCATATACACACACACACACACACACACACACACACACACACACACACACACACACACTCACTCACACACTTTCACACATGCACAAAATACACACATTCACACATATAAACATACTGACACACACACACACAGGTGTTCTCACACACACTTGTGCCCTCACATTTATTCACACAAGCATTGATAGACTCACTCACGTGCTCTCATGCAAAAATGTGCACACACAGTTTCAGATGACTGTGTCCTCTCCAAAGATGATGAAGTAGTGCTTAAGCGGTCATGGTAGGGTCATGTGACTCCTCTTCCATCTTTTCATATTTATTCTTCCCCTTCTTCCTCCTTCCTCCCTCTATTTACCCCTGGTCTATGACGTAAATCTCTCTGGGCAAGCTGGCTAGTGCTGCTGCCTTTGTCAGGTTATCTGTCTTTGCAGTCGATGGATTTTTATTATGGAAAAGGACACAGTTGTTTTTTACAGAACTGTGCTGGAGTTTCAGATCTCTGAAAAATGAGTTGTGTTTTACCCCACGGTCCTCATTTAGCATGCATATCTAATTACAACTTGAAATTAATTGAACTTTTTTTGCATGGGGGTGGGGTGGGGAGGCGCTGAATGAGTCAGTGAGGGAAATGCTGGGTGGTTTGTCCTGCTTAGACACTGTTCAGTGTTGGCATGCCTGCTATAAAAGCCTCACTATGGCCACCCCTCAGGGCTGGGAAATTTGTCTATTAGGGAGTGTGAGTCTCAAATTGGGGCAATTGTCCACTTCTTTCCTTATCTGAAATAAGACGACTGTCAGTGAAAGTGCGCGAAATGAAACTGGAGAGAGATTCCCACACGCTTGGAAGTCAAGGAAAGTTTCAGATTTGTGAAGTTAAAAAAATTAAAAATCATCATATACATAAAGACATTATCAGTAAATAGTGTAATGTAATTGTAAGTGTAGTAAGTAGTATGTTTTTTATTTTTTGACATGTCAACCACTTAGAAAGTCAGTTCTCCTTTTAGAAAATGATTGGTAAAACCAAATAAAGATCCAGTTAACCAGCCCCTTTACATTTATCATTTATACATTAGCTCATAGATGTTGTCTTTGAAAAGAAGCTTGTCAGAAATCAGACAGTGAGGCTGTTATGTCATGCTATGTGCCATTACCACCTCTATGCTGTTACATAGCTTATCAGTCATTCTTCAGTTCCTCAACAAGACAGATTGTTTATATACAAACGCAATTAGTGGGATCCAGTCTTATGAGAATAAATGGTTATGGTGTAATTATGGTTGAATGCTGCTTCATAAATTCATAATATGCAATATTAAGTTATAATAAGCAGAAAACAATCTACTCAATAATCATAATGAGCAGTTAATCTGTTGCAGGGTTTGCAATTAACATTTTAATGCTACTGTCTAAGGCATTGTTTGTGACAGTAAAAATTTGGATTTTTGGATTTGAGGTGATTAGAACAGATAGATACACAGTTTTACAAACAAATGCACACATACACTCACACGCCAACTCACACATATACAAATGTACATCCTCAACACATGGAAAACCACTCAAGCTCTTCCAATCTCTCTCTCTCTCTCTCTCTCTCTCACACACACACACACACACACACACACACACACACACACGCACACATGCACACGCATGCATGCATGCACATACTGTAGTACAGAATATGTCACTGTGCTGAGACACGCCCTTAGTGTCCTATGGCAGCGGTATGTCGCTGGCATATTGAATCGGAGATTACAGGCAGAAAAGACCCTGCAGCACTGCAGGGTTCTGCTTTGTATTGTGCAGTGCCCCTGGGGGATGGTGACAGGGCTGGCCCTCATCCTGAATTTAAACATGAGCCCTTTATTTGTAGTTTCTGCCCCGGGGAAATACACCATAGATAGCATTTCCCATTCTATGGTGGTGCCCTGACTACCATTACTATCAGGTCCTTATACAACATCCATTTCCCTATCCACAACAAACTAGATAGCTTGACTATAAATACCCAACCTCTGTGCTAAAGCAGTGACCATTGCTCCAGCATAGATATCAATCTGCTATACTACAGTTGTGCCCTGATAACCACTCCACTCCACCATAGATATTTTTCTTCTACTACAGCAATGCCCTTACTACTGTTCCCATGGAGAACCATAGATTGATGTCAGTATTCTGACTGAATTACTATCCTGATTTGCAATGAAGAACTAAAAACTGCCACAAACAAATCTCTGTGAACTTCTATGAAATGAAGAGGCAGCTCGGCGAGTGGGATTCTGAAATTAAAACTTTTTTTTTTTCAAACTGTACAGAAAGAGGAGAAGGTCTGTTTTGTGGAGTAGTAGGAGGAGGAGGAGGAGGAGGAGGAGGATGAAGAGGTATCACTGCTTTTTTCAGATTCCTCCAGAAGTGTTTTAGCTCAGAAATTCTCTCCTGAACATGGCTGCCAAAATGTTGTTTTTTTGTGAGTTTGAAGTAGGTGTTCCAACTGGGGTCTCAAGAGGCCAAAAAACGCCTCTATTAATTGTGTGTGGAGGTGGTCAAAACTCACCACAATTCAATCGGAGCTGGTTGTGGATTTGTCCAAAAAGTCAAACCACAACAGAAAAAATCCTGTCAAACGATGTGACGGGATACAACATGATGTTCAAAACAAAACGCTTTCTCAGTGTGGGTTTGGGTTTGAGTTTCCGTTGCGGATAAAGTTTTAAAGCAAGGATATTCAGATCCAGGTCCTGAAAGTGACACACTACACCACCTAATTTCACTAATGAATTTGCAAATAAAACAGTAAAAAAAAAAATTAAAAATTAAGTCAAACAATAAGCCAGAGAGAAACTCAATGAAAATGAATATTGTGAGGTATCATGGACCCCATATAAGTAGGAGTTATAATGACCTGTCAGCAAAAGGCCTCATCTTACCATTTCTTCCTTTACCCTCAAGGCCAGTTCCATAATATAGTCACTCTCCACATCAAATATCCAGTTGAATGGAGGGTTCAGTTATAAATCGAATGGGACACCATGGGTAAAGGGGTGTGGATGATTAAGACCAATCTCTCTGGTGTAATGTGTGTGATTTTTCATGCCATTGGAGAACCACAGACAGCCTGGATTACTTAAAACATTTATCCTTATAAAATTACAAAGTACTTGATAAAACAAAATACTGTAATCTACAACCTGATCAGTGTTGGATGACTTTACAGGGGTGGGGTAGGGGGAGGCGCACTGTTTTCAAAATAAAATGGTTGATTTAATTGTGGAATGTCATCGTCATTACATGTAATCAGTTACTACCTAATACTGACTGCAGATGTGCATTGGTCCGTTGTCACCTGACTTGGCAAGCTCAACATCTGTAGGGAACTGTCGCCATGCTATTTTTAGACCGTTACTATGGGACCACAATGTTATTTTCCTCAGTCGGTGATGTCCTTGCTGAGTGGTGGAGGTTCAGAGCACAAGCGAAAAATTGCTCATCAAACCAGATGTCCATGCACCTAACTGACAATCTGCAGAACATTCTTCCCAGAACATTTTAAAACAGACATACTTATGATAGCCAGACTTATTATTCATTTACATTTCCTGTTTCAGCTATGATAGCTTCTTTTTTCATTAAACAATGGTGATGAATTGCGTCTGTAATGAATGTGTGTGTCAATCAATGTTGAAATCACTTCTTAAAAACGTTGCTACAGGGAGCCTGTCTGTTTTTGGTCATAAGATAACACTAAGACACAGTTAGTCGATGGAGGGCATGACGTTAACATCAACACACATTTACAGATGAGTAGAAGCCCATAGCTCAATTCAGCTGGCCTCTTCGCTTTACTTTTGTCCTGGAGTACAGAGTGGACAGTGAGGTAAATGGGTCTGAACCAGATCCCTTACTGGTCATGGTGACAATGATGTCACGGCACAGGTTGAACATTGCAAAAATCTGACAAATGTATGAACAATCACAGGCAAATATAATATCATATTTCATATTCCAAATATGAAATCAGCCAATCATGTGAGAGTTTATGGGTAAACACTGACAGGCATGCATGGATGCAGAGTTTGCAGTTCTTCATGAACTGGGATTGAGGATATTGCAGGACATGGATTATGCCTTGCTGCTGAAAAAGGGAACTGCCAGCCCTCATTTCAAATGAGGTCATTTGTTTGCAAGTTTGAGATTTTGTCTGTCTGGAGTGCGAGTGTGTGTGTGTGTGTGTGTGTGTGTGTGTATGTGTGAGTGGGTATGTGCTCAAGCAACATGCGTGCGAGCATGTGTGAGTCCCTACTTGTGTTTATAAACATGACTGTATATTTTAGTGTATATGTGCGTTGAGCACGTGTTACCATGTTTCTCTGTGTTTCTGAAGCAGGACGTGAAACTGCCATCCTCAGTCTCCAGTATTGTGTTGGTGATGGATCATTAGGTCCATAAATCTACAAAGGAAGTTAATCATGTTGTAGGAACATCACAGCCGACGTTTGGCTTTGAAGTTGTCAGTCTGCTCTGGCTCTAGTCTGGTTTGGTGCGCTGTCCTCTGAGTGAGCTCCAGGACACATTCAGAGCCCTGTGACAGCAGCGGTTGAGGGGCCAGTTGTTAGCCTCACTTGTCAGGCTCACAGCTGTGAGGCTGACAGGCTATTATTTCCTCTGTTGCATAGTGCATCAAATTATCAAGGATGTCCTTTGCTTACAACCCAAATGGTCAGTTACAATTCTCAGACTAATTAGGATCTTATGTCAACAGGACTCCAAATGGAATCAGCTTGAGTCAGCCAACAAATGGGCCAATCAGACTGCCTATGCCAAAATAATCTATATGTTTTTCCAGAGGCTCTGTCAAGATGAGGCAATAGTGTTTGGGTGCAACACTCAGCTTTAATTCTCTAGGTAAGTATATACAAAGCCGCAACACAGACACAACATGCCCATGAAAATATTTACAAAGGAGCATTACAAAACAGTTCATAATTACCCTTCTTTACCATGGACAGACAGAAGAAATAAGTACCGTTCTACCTATTCAATAAGCCTTCAGCTAACGTCAGTGGTTATGAAGGAGAGTTATAGTGCTAATGCATTGATTGCAATACTAAAAAGTGATAGCATTGCAGCTACTGTACTGAGTGTACAATCACATCATCATCTATATACATAAATGCTAAGATGTTAACAACATGAAATCCATTTAGGGGATTAGGTGGGACTTGACCTTAAAAGGCCTGCTCATTTTATGTGGTGGCTTCCTTATGAAGATTTGCCAGGGTTAAAGAATGATTGATGGAATGTCTGAGGCATGGCTTAGATCCTGTTTCACACACCAGCGGCTTTAGGGTGAACCTGTAGAAATAAGATTGATTCATCCCTTTGCCAGCTAGTCCTCCCCCTGTCCCGGCTCCCACTTCCCATCTTCCCACTTGTTCCTACACCCCCCTTGGTCCCCTCAGAGGGCAAATGCCCACACATCTGTCCTCCCTTCCCCAGCATACCTGTTAACTGCCCCATGCTCTTCTCCATCAGTGCCCCCTTCTGGCCATGGTCACATGTCACCACCTGTAATGACATAGTTCACACTCTCTCCATGAGTGGTGATGAGTTTCTGGGTGACATTCAACATTGTTGAATTTGCCATCCACTATTATTAATTTATTACTCAGTTAATTATTGATTCAAAAGGTGAAGTTAATCACTATACGTCTTAAGGAAACACGTCTTGGTGGTACTCCTCACTGGCTTTTGTTTTCACTTCAAATTCCATGTTCACACTCAAGTAAGTTCACACCCAAGGCCCCAGGAGAGACAAGATAACTAAGTAATCAATTATTTTAACGGGTCCCTTAAGTTCTCAGTAACAGCAACAGTCACTGCAGCCTGCTGCGGCCCAGGAGGGTGGACCACTGGACCGTCTACATTCTGTGGGGACAACGTCTGGGTGGGTGACACCAGCATTAGCCTTTGAGCCACACCAGAGCACTAGATTTAAGAGCTTCTGCATCAAGTTTAATCTTACAATCTTAAGCCAACTGGAACAAAAACACATGATTCAATGGACACTACACTGTGTGTTAAGGAATCACTGAGTGAACACAAATCTGTTTGGCATCCATGGGAATTAAACTCACAACTTCTGCACAGGTGACAGTAGAATTTACTCTTCAAGCCACACCAGAGCGTGACAGCGATTGTTGTTACTTCAACAGTTTGAAAGGAAAAATCAACCAACTGTTGTCATAAAAAGTAACTGGTCAAGTCTGCACATATCAAATTGAGAATGAAATGGATACTCACCATAGAGCTTCTGCCACAGCCTTCCTCAGAGAATACCATCAAAACCAAGCACTGCCACCATTGCAATACAACGGCTGGCAAACAATCTTTTGGTAACGCATTACTCATTTTCCAATTACCGATTGATCATTTGTGACTGAGCTCCCAATTACCAATCAGCAACTGTTGAGTGCTGTCACATTGCAGCCTTGTTTTAATAACATGGTGCTGTTGGTTTTCTGATACTGTCTGATGAAGACTGTGGCTGAAACCTGTCACAGTTTTATATCCTTTAAGTGAACAGCCCAAAGTAATAACTTAGGGATGGGAGAAGGGCATGCTCCCTTTTGTTTCTACTAATTACCCTGGCTCAATTAGCTCATTACTCTCAAACACCAATGCTCGTTACCTCTTACGTCAGACCATTGTGAAATGTTTAATGTGCAGTCATGAGAAATCAAGAAACGTACCTAAAACATTATATAAGATAAATGATTGATCTAATTAGATTCTTAAAAGTAGATGTTGGCATGTAATCCAAAAACACAAACAGACAGCCCTGCACACCCATAGGCTTGGCTTTTATATTTATCCAGGACGATTGCTTTGGACTGCCTTATTCAGAAATATCCTATTCCAAAACCAAAACGCACCTGCAGTACAATTTATTCTTCAATGTTTGAACACAACATAGCACTCTTTACCCTCCAAGTTTCTGTTACCAATGATTTTTTTCCCTCATAAGAGCAGAGTACATGATAAAATGTAAGTAATTTACATATTCATGAGCAGTGAATCATTTTCCAAACGCTTAGTTTTCCAAGTGCTTATTGCTTAACAGGATATGAGTATATTACCCAGCATACTTTTTCATTAAAATGATAATTAAGTTTACTGTTCCTTTAGGTGAAATATCTTATCACTTTTTATAATATTGCCACCTAATTTCATCAAATAAATGTCAATATTGTCTATCAAAACTGTGTCAATTCACAAACATATGTGCAGTATAATATGTAAATTAAATCCACCCAAACAAAGTTGAATTATTTGAAACAGTCTGAAACTTCATTTTCATTTCAGGGTTCATTTTACTGAGGAAAAGGATATTTGTGTGGAAAACAGATAAACCTCGCTAGGTTTAATTTGAAAAAGATTTAAAAAAAAAAAAAAGAATTGATCTCTTCAGTTTAATATTTGTCATTTATTTTACAGTAATGCATTTTGGGACAGAGCTCACATACACCATAACTGGTGTTTCATGTCAGCAGTGAACTTCCTTAACTGTGATAAAACCATTTCCTTGTGTTTAAAATCCATAAAGGGAGAATCTCCACACCAAATTGAGGTTTCACCACAAATTCTAACAAATCCTAACCTCATTTAACACTCACCAGTCTCCAAGTCTTGTGATGAGACACACAACTGGTGAATTAAAAATATTCTTTTAACAGTGTGAGACTGAAAAGGCATGTTGTTTCCCGTTCTGTAATGAATCGAGAAGTTGTACAGACTAAATAATTTATGTAAAGCACTGGCGGAGCTGAAATGACGTGTCTGGTCATCATGGATGATAGATGTTGGAGGTAAAAGGGGCATGAGTGGATCTCTATTTTGGGTAGATGGGTGTGGGAGTATTATTCATGAATGTACAGTGGTCATATAGACACGGATGTCTGTGACGTTTCCTCCCCAGACAGACAGCTGTGTTGACGTTGTGTAATTGCAGGACGTTAGGGTACTAAATGACATTTACGTGGGATTTGATTTTTTTTTTCTCAAAGCAGAGCTATGTTTCAGAGCTGGGGTGAGGGAGTACATACTTAGTTCTAATTAAATTCCCTCTAAAATGCATGGTGCTGATATTACACATGCATACATATTTGAGTGGTGCATTAATTATTACTTCACCCTAATGCTTCTTTTACCCTTACATGCTCCAACCCCCTGTCTAAGCAGCCTGTGCTTTATTGCTTTGATTAGTTTCATCTCAGTGGACCTTCTTCTATTTGTCCACTGATCATGTCACACCATTACTGACTTAAACTCATGTCTTTAAATATGGATTGAATTTATAGGGAGTATTAGAGCTGTCCGTAAATGTGATTTAGCGATATACATATGACTCTGGTCATGTGATTATCGCAATAATGAGCTGTTAGTGCATCCTAGTGGTGAGAAGAGGTACTACACCAGAAATAAGCATCACTATTGGTGCTGTCTTTTATTCTAGCCCAGCTCTTAAACACATAAAAGTCACACAAACAATCTGGACAGAAAAAGTCTGACTCAGATTAAGACATTTATCTTGCATTCTTCCAATTTCTGGGAAGAAGCGCAGCAATAAGACAGACATATAATTTTTCAGACATATCATTATGAAAACAAAAGGTAAGTCAACACAACATCTACTTAGGTTATCACAATCTGTGTAATGATGATATCGTGTGCTTAAATGAAAAACTTCATCTTTTGGATTGATGCATCACTTTTATTTCAGCATTATGTGACTGTGGTATTCAGTTTTGCATGGATGGCACTTAAGCAGGCATTCAGTGTTGAGGGTTTGGTGTATTCTGTGAGAGGGAGCGGGGGTCTCTACCCCACAGAGGCCAGAATGACGTCCACAGCCGTGTCCTCTTGGCTCCGCACGGTCACCTGCATGGTCACCCCATCAGCCAGGGCGAGACGGGAGCGGACCAGCACGTCGTGACCACCCCGGAACACACCTGCACGACAACAGTGACAGCAGCCTGTCAGTCAGGGCAGCGACATCTGCCAGTCAGCGCAGTGACATGCTTCAGTCAGCGCAGTTACACTTGTCAGCAAAGCGTCATCTGTCAGTGCAGACAGCCAATCAGGGAGGTGATCTTAGCACAGACAGACTGGGCTCACATTCCTCTAACTCTCAACTGAAAAGGAAATATGCAGTGACTGCCTCTTCCTGGTGATGTTACCAATAGAATACTAAATTTTTTATTCTGAGCCTATTATAAAATCATTCAAAATATTCAAGTTATTCATCTCTTATTCTTAAGCTCAGGTAAACATGCAATGTCCTTCCAATACAATCTGACCTTAATTATGTTAGCTGTGTAATATCAGAATAACAATAACATTGAAATGACATTCAGAATTGTCAAGCAATGGAATTTCAGTAGCAGGTTAAAACTGAGGACACAAAAAACAGACGGCCAGGTAAAAGTGATTTGCGACATGATTGCCTGACCATACCTGCCAGGAACAGGACATGGGAGTTCTTGTTTTCAGGCACCTTGTCAGATCTCTCGCAGGGTTGCATGCCCAGAAAGCTGATGATGTTGCTGACAGCCTCTGGAGGGGTCAAAGATCAGAGTATATCATGTTAATACTGGCCGCCAAAACCCAGTTTAATAATTTGCACCAAAATGGTGAAAAAAATTGATGAAATTACACAATCATGTCAAAAAAGATTACCTTCCAGAGTTTGGACTGACGCCAGAGCAAAGGTCTCCTCTTTCTCAAAGTCATCACCCACTTCATCCCAGGCTGCACCGAAGTTGGGCTTCAGGACCTTCTGGATGTGATCCGCTACAGTCACCTCTAGGTCCTCCAGCTGCCAGGGGGCAACAGAGAGCAGAACAAGAGAGACAGGGTGAGAGAGAAGTGGGAGAGATGATTGACAGGCTGTGGCTACTAATGTGGTGAATAGCAATTCAATTTTAGAATACAAATCATTGCATTACTATATTTCACAATAGCTTTAGCTGATATTACCATTGACTTGTGAATCAACAATGTGCTAGGTCCTAACTGGAAAGCCAAGTATGGTAAAACAGCTGTGCAACATAAACACAAAAGTCACAAAACCAGGATCTCAGAATCTCGTACCACATATTCGTCATCATAACCATCGTCATCCGGCTCTCCTGTGTTAGGGTCGCAGTCCCGGACCAAGTATTTCATTGTACAGCTGAACGTGCAAGACACTAGCAGTAAAAAGCAAGAATTAAACTCCACTCACGCCAGTAAACTCTTTCTTAATTAAGGATTACAGTCCCACACAAGTGTTCACACATGCACATCAATTCACACACACAGTCACAAACACACACACACACACACAGGGGACATACCTGCCGTGGGATCATCATCAGGCAGGTGCACCAGGCTGTAGCAGGACCCAGGCTGGCTGTAGGGCAGGCTGGCAGCAGGGACATAGCCCAGCACCTCGTAGGCCTCGGATGGCTCCATCTGCACCACCACCTTCTGCAGCAGCTGGTCACTAAGCGTGTTGGTGCAGTCGAACTGGAACACCATGTGGTTCGCAAACGTGTGCTTGATGCAGCGGACCACATACTCCGTCTCGGCCTCCGTCAGTTGCACGGGCTCTGACGACTTGAAGAGTGGGCCCAGGCTCTGGAACTCTGGGATAGCTGCCAGTTGCTCTGCAACACAGGGAAGCCTACCAGTTGTCCAACAGATTCTTGCTCATATTCATTACCCTTGACTTTCACCTACAAATTACATTGGAAGATAATGTAAAAAATCCCTTGTCATCTGAGTACGATTATTTTTCAGTTGAGCCACAACTGGCATGATGGCTGGAGGATTTAGCCTGATTTAACAGCTCTTTCCCTGGTGCTTCCATAAATTTGATGAAGCTATATTACTTCGGGTATGTTTGCCTCTTGCCAGACCGTGGCATAGGTGAAGTGACAAGCTAGGACTGGGGCTGGTATACGTGTGATTGTTCTAGACACTTGTGTTTATGCCACACAGTGTATAAATCTTGACTAACATAGTACACAGTTTTTGAGGACCCACTTCCTGCTCTACACTCTAACCACCTAAATTCCCTAACATTTTACAGCAAGGCCATTCAACTCCAGGTCCATAGGGTCACAGTGCCTGTAGGAGTTTGCTCCAACCTTTCACTACAGTTGCTGTATTGTTATGTGACCTGATATGAAATATTAAACATGCTGTGAGAAAATTAGCTGCTGGAGGCATACCCTGGTAGATGTCTTGCCGTGACGGAGCCAGCTTCTCTGGAACTTTGCTAGCAGCAACGGGTGCAACATCTATAAGAAGTGGAGCACAACATTAATCCAGCAATCCACGACCTTAAGCAGGCCTGAAGTTATGCTTTCTTCACTAACTTTAAGAGCTGGGAAGGTGGGTAATTTGCTTGTGCTGCCCCCTACCCCTCAACATGGCAAACAACAGCCTTACCAATCTTCTGCTCTGCGATGGGCGCGGTCACAAGCGGAACGGTCTTCATGTCGAAGGGTTTCTCTGAGGGCTCCAAAGTATACTGGTGAAGGGATTTCTCCAGACCAGGAACAGACACGGTCAGACCTAGAAGAACACAGCCACAACCATTTGAGGTCAATGATCGGTGAAACATAAACTGACCAGTGAGTGAATCAAACTGGTAGATGAGTAGTTAGCAGGTTACCAGAGCCAGGCTGGAAACCTTACGAGGACTGGACACCTGCCTACCTACAGTAAATGCCATGGCATCTAAAATAGGTACAGTGAGTCAGCAAAACAGTTTAGTGCCCAATCAAAGAGACAGATTACCGTTAAAGATATAGGCAGCATTCAGGGCTTTCTGTTTCTGCTGCAGAACATTCATGTAGAAGGTAGCTCGGTCTCGAACCTCATCATCACTGTCCATCATACACCTGCAAAAAAAAAAATGTGGGTGACTGACAATTAAACACACCTGTAATTAACAAACAACTAACAGAACATTACTGTTGATGACCGATTTAAAATCACTTTAAGCATTCCAATGTCTCCATTTCTACTGTTTCTATGTGATCCAGGAACCCCTGATGTGGTCATGTGACTGGATGACCCCTACTGTGGTCGTGTGGTCATACCTCTGCATCAGCACCAGCACGCTGGGCAGGAGGTCATCATTCTGGGCCCCAAACTTGGCCAGGGCACTGACAGCAGCTGAGAGAGGAGGAAAACAATGGCCAGGTGAATGAGTATCATTCAAGTGCTTACACTGCTACCAGCTAACCTCTTTGACCCCAAAATGTGAACATGATGCGAAAGCTAAGGCTCACCAGCACGCACGGCCTCGCTCTCCAGCACCACGCGGTTGAAGATGAAGCGGATGTACTTGGAGGGGGTGGGGGTGCGGGGGCCCTCTCGGCCCAGCAGGTGCAGGATCTTGGTGGCCAGCACGGTGTGCTCACAGTCCTCAATGAACTCACACAGGTGGGCCAGCCCTGTCTCCTTGCTCTCGGGGTTCTCCTCCATGATGCTGATGATGCAGTCCACGATGGCTCGTTTATACTCAAACCCACCCTGGAGCAGAACACACACACACATGCATGCTGAGTGGTTTAAACTTGGGGTTTAAATGAAAAGAAATTATGTGCATACCTTCACACACACACACACACACACACACACTTACATCATCTCTGAGCATGTTGGACAGGAAGTTCATCATGACGCTGTGCTTCCTGGGGTACTTCTGGCACAGAGCACTGATGGCCTGCACCACCACCACCTGGAGGAGAGAAAGCGCGGTCAGCCAAGCAAACTTTCAGCTCAGTCTTGTGGGATCACTTGTGCCTCTCTACCATAATTTTCCTGTCTTAAATTTGTTAACACAGTACAGGTTTAGCTTGTTGTAATTTGCTTTGTCTTTGATCCTGAAGCAAGTTATAAGCCTTTTAAAATCATGTAACAGAAAGGTGACCTTGAACTCGTCAGAAATCTCGGACACAAAGGAGGAGATCTGCTTCATGAGGCGGTCCACGCTGCTCTCGCTGCCCGTCTTCAGCAGGGTGGTGATGGCCAGCGTGGCAATGCTGCGGTTTGAATCTGTGATCAGGTTCTCCAGGTCCAGGTTACAGGCTGTGACGGCAGAGGGGTGCTTCATCGCCACCTGGTGGTGACATGAGGTAGTATTTTTCATTACCAGTCTATACTCGTGATGGGAATGAGGTGACATGGAACAAAAAAATGAGGACACAGTGTGACTGATTTTAAACAATTATTGTAGTATTCCACAGGGAGCTTTTGACTGTGGCAAACAAGTCCACAAATTAACTTGTTTTAAATCCACCAAACAACAGACTGAATACAGATATACAGATATAATAGACATTTATTTAAACTTTCTATGTGGTTTTGGAATCTAGCCAGCTGACAGCTTAAATGAGCCAAGTAATGTAACATGATGTAAGGATGATGATGTTATGTTCCGATGATGTAATGCCATGGTGCACATTACTAAGGGTGCTGAGAGCACAATTTACAGGCAATGTGATTTACAGTAATTATGATGTTACAATTAAGGAATGATTTAACTGAATGATGGAATGTCTATGGCACATGCACATCCTAACAGAGTAATACACCGATTGATATAATGATGATGATGATGCACTGATCAAATTATGATGTAATGAGAGGTCATGACACAGTGTTCTTGCTGTACCTTGTTAAGGGTTCTGACAGCAGCATAGCGCAGGGCAGCTTTAGGAGAGCTGCAGAAGAGCTGAAGGACTGCACAGAAGCAGAGGAGGTATCAGTGAGGTAGAGGAAGGTGTCAGTGACATTTTCAACAAAAAGCCTGCTGAACACAAAAATACCGCATACAGGCAGGCAGGTACACACAGTCTGACTCTGATCTGATTCATTTCAGAGGAATAGCAGGGGGTGCACTCAGGTTAAACGGCCTCATCTGGACGGTAGTACTGTCATGTCATTCTCATTACTATACGGCTGACTAATTGCTCACCCTAATGAGATACAACTCTGCCCAGCGACAAGGGATAGCTTTACTAATAAACCAACGGTCAATTACCACTTCCGACAAATCCCGCAACAAAGCAGCAATATTATATAAATCTCTGCGAGCCAATCTGATTGCATGAAGCCAAGGCCAGAGGAGTTCATTGGACACCCTGTAAGATATTGATGGATGTTTCAGGAGGCTGACCTGAGACAGCAGGGGCCAGCTCTCGGGCAGTGCAGTTTGGCATGTGGACGATGGCAGAGGCGGCCTCGTATACCACCATCTCATGCTTATTCCGCAAGCAGTTTTCAATGAAGTCAAACAGCGGGCTGTCATGTCTGTGAAGGAACAAAAATTATATGTCACACAGTTATAGCCATGTTCAAGCACAGTAACACACATGGAAGGGCTTGGTCTTTACATTTTCAAAAAATTCTTAAACACAGTTTTAATGCTGCAGCTCTTGTGTCCAAACTGCCTTCAAGAGAGACAGATAGACTCTCACACACACTCACACACACATATTTAAACACATAGATACAGATACATATATACACATGCATGTGAGCACATACCCCCCCTCAGTCTCCTCCATCAGACGGCTAGCGATGCGGATTAGCATGCAGTAGGCGAAAGGGGACTTGAGGCCAGACTTGGTGAACTTGTTGAGCATCTTGGACACGGCCAGGCGGTCGTTCTTCCGCATGTGGTACAGCAGGCCCAGAGCATGGTACTGTGAGCAGGAGGGAGAGGGAGAGAATGACAGACAACTCTGGATGCAAACTACAAAAATGTGTTTTTCTGTGGTCTAATCCACAAGTGAACTGCGTTGATGTATACATCACATTTGCTAATTGTGCCAGTGTAATTGCTGGAAACAAAAACCCACATACACACCAGCCCTCAAGGAACAGAGTACCCCTCATGATCCAAGGTAATGAGATCCTTTGTGTTTGAATCAGAGTTGTGTCTGTAATAATGAAAGCTGAGAGTGGCACTTAGCCTTAAGGGCTCAGGGCTGATTATTCACACAGAATGTAGGCAAGCCAGGTAGTTAGAGATGGTGCTGATGACTGACAGTGATTGACAGCTGGTATGGAAGTGCCGCCCACCTGCACCATGATATTGTCGCTGGAGGCAGCCTCCTGTGCTTCATTCATCCAGCGCTTCACCACATCGTAGCTCATCTTCACCATGTGCTGCAGAAACACATGCACACACACACACACACACACACACACACACACAGATTTACTATAACTTCAGTTTCACATAGATTTCTTTACACATTTTCCTTCCACAACCCCAGGCCATGTCCTGTCTTCGGACAACGTGCCATTTGCTTTTTTTTTATTCTTGCCAGTCAGAGGTATCAACACAGAGATATAATGACAGCCCAGCCAGTGGGGAAGACCAGCACAGAGCTACAAACAACATGCTCACCAGTGAGGAAACCAGAGCAGAGCTGGAAACACTTGGAACCTTGTCCACAATAGCCTGTTTCATGTAGCGCTCAATTGCTTGCAGCATTGTAGTCTGAAGAAGAAAACACGTGTATCTCATTTTATTAGATTTAGGTACAGTACAATCTATGAGGGATATACATTGAGCGAGGACAGTGTAATGAATTTGGCAGACACATTGCACAGGAAATGAATGTGACACAATGTGTAGGTTCAGTACAGTGAATGTGACTCAATATGTAAGTTCGGTTCAGAGAAGTTCTCACGTCTGTGATCCTGCAGAGGGCTCTGATGGCTGGTCCTCTGTACACATCCTCTTTGCCTG
The DNA here is from genome assembly GCA_022829145.1 of Albula goreensis. Classification (NCBI taxonomy): domain Eukaryota; kingdom Metazoa; phylum Chordata; class Actinopteri; order Albuliformes; family Albulidae; genus Albula; species Albula goreensis. The sequence continues at coordinate 14,093,049 of CM040765.1, forward strand.
TCATGTCCTTGGTCAGACTGAGAGGAGGAAAACAGAGACGCTTTCACTTTCATCAGCTGTATCACTCAAACCTAAAGTCTACTTAAAGCCTTTTCTAATAATTGTTTCCCTTTCTTAAATACATGTCTGTTTTTGCATATTCCTTGACAGACCTTCCAAGCAATATCTTTAACAGCACTGTTTTACTGTCTACTCGCAGAAAAGTAATCAAATGTTTCATATTGTCAAATTGAAGTCAGCCATTGAGCTCTTTTACACTAACTACCAGCAAGTCTAATCCAGTACACATTGCAGTAATCCTTACCTGCTGGTCACAATGATGACATCCTCAGAAATGTTGGCCATCTCCTTAATGGTCAGATAACACATCCTCCGCAGAGTTTGCTGTTAAGGAACGCATGAATACACTCAAAACTCAGAACCGCTCACCTCAAAGAACACAATGATATCAAATCAGACTAAGCTTACACATACACCTTTGTTTGTTACTCTGATACATTAGGCAGTATTGTAATATAATGGTTAGGAAATTGCAGAAGTTGCAGGTTTAAATGGATACTGCCTTTATACCCTCAAACTAATGAACTTAATATAAATATCTATTTTTATACTTTTATAATTTATATAATTTGTAACAATTCTATGTGTGATTACATCATTGGACTGGAAGAGTCGGGTCATAGCAAAGAAGGCCTCCGTTGCCTCTGTGGTCCCAAAGTGCTCCCCCTGTGAGGAACATACTGCAGTGAATAACAGAACAAAGCCAATCACTCCATGCACAAAGGTGTGTGTCCACAGATGTGTCTGCACATGTACAGTATATGTGTGTTTCTGTGTGTTCTCTGATGCATAATTACAGGTCTGTATGTGTTTGTGAGAGTGTGTGTGTCTGCGTGTTTGTTTGTTCTATGACACAATATTACCATTATACATGTGTGTGTGTGTCTAGTTTTCTGTCATATGACACAATATTACATGTCTATTTGAAACACTGCTGCTGGTGGAGTGTGTTGCAATGTTCACCACACCTGGTTGAGCAGATAGATGATCTTGGTGAGGATGTGGAGACATCTCCGGGGATTGATTGGTGTCTCATTAAAGATCCGTGCCTGTACATTAGAGGTCACAATATAAAAAAGATTTAGTCACACTTAGTGTTAGTTTGACCCCTAGTATATCTTACAAATAATATTGGTGGGACAACTGATTGATAGTGACACTCAATGCATGAAAATTAGTGAGCAGCACATGCCAAGATTTCCCCATCCATGTTTGCAGGCATTGGGCCTGGAGATATTCTGTGCTGATAAATCTGCATCTCATCTGGATGGCTTGAAACATAAGCCTTGGCCAATCCATATCAGCTGAAGTCTTGGATGTTCTGTACTGTGACTCCCTCAGAAAAAACCTAATTCAAGACAACTGCCAAGGAGCAAGACCGTCCTCACCTCCTGTAGCACAGCACTCTTCTCCAAGTTCTGGAATGGGTTTGAGCCACTTCCTACACAAAGAAAAACAACAACACATATTAATGTGATTTCAGTGTAAGTATTCTGAATTCTGAACAAAAATTCTATTAGTTATAAATAGAAAGGAATTTTCATTGAGCCACACTGATAAATATGATAACTTATAATATAATATTATATACAATATAATATAGAAGATGATTACCTAACACCCTGCCCACAGGATGAAATAGCCAGTGCTACATATTAAAACACAGTATTTTTTACATTAGATCAACTGATTTGCATTCATATGTCAGCGGCCGTCTGTGTTTCTGCGCTGCTCCAATTCAGTACGTAATAAACTAGACATGCAGCTGTGCACATCGGCTGCTCTAAATTAATGCCCTTGATCAACCAGTCGGAGACCTGGGAAATTTTGCTTCATCTTTAACGCCAGGTTAGCAGTAGCGCGTACTGTGCTCATAGTATGAGGTCTTGCAGCACACCAATACGTTGAAAACGCATCCTCCAATGGAACACTTAGTTGGGCTTGAACATGGAGTACCCAAGATGACAAACGTGCGAGGCAGTCTTGCTTATTAACCGGCTTATCGATATTCCTACATGCAATTTTATACGATTTTTGGTGGAGAGCTATAATGAACCTCTACAAAAAAAAGGTCAATTAGCTGACGTATTGACGCATGTCATTACACCGTTGGTAAAACCTGGATGATGGTAACGCTATATTAGGTTGCCAGCAGCTTGTTCTGCAAGTGCGATGCAATATATTTATTTCTTGATTTAACGTTAACAGTCAGCGAATAGAGATTGCTTGCTTTTCATCACACATCTTTTATCTTTCTAATATAATAAGATCAAATGTTAAAAATAAATCTTACCAGATTCTTCGTCCTTCTTGTCAAATTTCTTTATCATGACTGCAGGTTGCTTGCCGAAAGGGCACCATCTACGAATGAACACAAATCCACGTCACTTTGCCAGCTGTAACAAGCTCCGCCTCTCCACGTCGACGGAAAACTCGTCAGTTCCACGTTAAGGGGTGCGAGTTTGAAATTCCCAGCGGTACAATACTTCTGTTTTTGACTTGATCTAGATCTTGACTCAAAATCACACTCGGGCTCCCGCTGTGTGCTGGTTTTCACTCCTATTATACTTGCAACTCCCGCATTCGAAAAATCAATGATTTACTTTTATTTATATATTTTTAAGGTGCACAAAGCTTTTTCTTTTTTTGAGAATTCAGGTTTAAGTGTGATATACTACATTCAATTTGCACCTACCGATTGATGCAACAGAAACTGATTAGTAAGAACATGCGTGTAGTCAGATGAGAGGGATGTCATTCACTCCAAATATTCCTAAACAGCTGCCATCTCCAATTAACTGTTACCCAATATCCACTATGGTTCTTTTCAAAGTTCTTTCTCCATAATAGGCTCCTTAACATTTTAAAAATTTAACATTTGTGGGTATATCTCCCAACTGGCAACCCTGGACAAGTCTATTTCACTTAAAAAAAAAAAAAAAATAATAATAAAAAAAAAAAAACACTTCACACCAGGAAAATTAGATTTAGAACATTTATTCATGGATTTCAGACACATAAAAAACAGAGACAGAGAGCAGCTGGATTCATCAAGTGCAGAATCTTATCACACAAATGTGAAAGCAAAATTTTCTCCTGACCAACACACTGCCAAAAATCTGATATCTTCAGTGATACTCCTACATACTTGCATCTATTGGATCTATTCTGTTGGACTAAATAATTCATACATTCTGTGCAATGAAATCTATTCATTTTTTTCCAAAAGGAGACATTAATACTTTATTTTCCAAAAACTATACAGAGTACCACACATTTATAAAGGAAAGACACAGGACAATACAGTACAGTTGCTTAAAATGATAGATTGATGAGGGGTGGGCTGTCCGGGATATTCTCTTTCTTGTCAATGGGACTCCAGGTTATGAGCGGAGAGCTGAGGTCAATTAACTGCAAGAGGGGGACAAACACATTAAATAATACTGCACCCAAAGAAAACCTGACATGACTAAACAAATACAAAAACATTTTTTTCCTCTGCACCTAATGCACCATGACTGGTCTCAAATCAATGAGCCATTGATAGATTAAGGAGGTGTTCTGCTCCAGTCCTGGAGGGCTGCAGTGTTCCCAGGTTTTTATTTTAACACGAGATTCCAAACCCTGCTCAAAACTCAAGAAACTGGGTGAGGTAAGTTAACTGTGTTATCGACTATTATACTAAGCAATTACAAGCAGAGTGACAACAAAACAGTAAGCCCCGCGGCCCTCTGGGATCGAAACAGAAGATGTCTAGACAAGGAGCCGATACGGCCCCACTGCTTCAGCATACTTTATGATGCCTAGATTGAACTACATACAGAGCGGTTATGTCACCTGATCTCCTGTGGGTTTTAGAGGCATGGATCTCATCAGGTCAGGTGTGTTTGACAGGTCAATGAGAAGCCTTTCCTCTGTCTTCAACACCGGGGCTGGGGCATCCACTAACAAGATCTGCCAAAGCAATGTCAGAGTAAATAACCAATCAAACCTGCCAATGAAATGTCACAGACTGAATAACCGATCAAACCTGCCAATGAAATGTCACAGACTGAATAACCAATCAAACCTGCCAATGAAATGTCACAGACTGAATAACCAATCAAACCAGGTAATTCAGTGTCAAGAGTGGATAATCAATCAAAACCCAAGAATGCAAAATCATTTATTGAAAAAAAAGACAGCCAATCAAAACTGCCATCACAGAATAACAGGTTTGACAGGGATGCCAAAAAGCAAAAACTTGCAGAGAAGGATTGCCTCCTGAATTCTGTGCTGTAGGGAGACAATGGGATGGGAATGTGGGATGTTACCTCTTTGTTTTCCGGAGTCTTTGATTCTTGATTCTGGGGCTCTTCTGAGCTGGGGAGGCCCCGTTTCTCAGTGTTTGGTTCAACAGTGTTCTCCTTCTCTGTGCTGAATTCAGGGGATATGAGGTTCTCTGTAACTTCAGGGGTGGTGTGGTTGTCTGTGCTAGTTTCAGGGGTAGTGTGGTCCTCTGTGCTGGTTTCAGGGGTATTCAGGTCTCCAGTACTGGATTCAGAAGTATTCTGGTCCTGTAAGCTGTGTTCAGCAGGGTGTTCTGCTGCGTGTTGAGGGGTGAGTTCAGGGGTGCTTGGCAAAAGGACAGACATGGGTGTTCCCTCAGACTCATCCTCCAGGGAGAAGACCAGGGAACAGGGCTGGACCATGGCTGGGCCGGACGGCTCTTCCCCGGAACCAGTCTTGGGGTCTGAGGTGCTTGGACGCTGAATCACTTTTACCTGAATGGGGCTGAAGAAAAAAATGTTTCTATGAATATAAATGTGACAATGCATAATATTCACTCCACCTCCCCACTCTAGAGATCTTTAATTGAAAGAGATAATCACCTCCCCTGACTGATTTTCCTGGCTGATGCTGGCAGGTCTGACTTCTCTGTGTTCTGGCCCATTTTGACACCTTTTGGGGTCATCATGGGGATCCCCGAGATCCGCCTGTTCACTGGGGTCGGAAGGGCGGAGGAGCGCCTCAGCAGCCCTGACTTCCCACTGATGGTGGGGGTCTGATGTGCCTCTGGGGCAGGGACACCCGCTTTCTGATGGAGACTGGAGGAAAAAATTACACCAGAAACTTCACAATTGCATCACAGTACCCCAAGGATTGAGCACAAATTAGGCCCAATATAAGAAAACATCTAGCAACCAGTTAGGTCTGAGCTCAGACCCAGTGTATGGCACTGCTAATTATGCTAAAATAAACCTGCATGATACCATGTACAAAATGCAAGCTATGAAGATAAGCACATGTGCCAAGGAAATAGTCATGTATCAATAAGGGACGTTACCCCTCAGTGCTGCTGGCAGAGGCAAATCTCTTGGGCTTCATTATCCTTGACAAATCAGGAGAAGGAACTGGGGGGAAAAAAAGGAAATAAGCTTTCACAGGGAGCATCTATAGTCTGGGCAAAAGCCTAGACCAACCTGGAAAAGAACTAAACCAAGGTCATTCCTGAGCAATTACATCTTTTGAAAAAGTCAACAAATCTTCACCTTCAGACCGCCGTGGTCCCTTCACCTGATTGGTGGGAGTTGGGGCGACAAAGGCCTTTGGCTTGGGGTTGCTGCTCTTGGTGGCACCACTGGTCTTGGCTGCGGAGGCAGCAGGGATGCTGGGGACGGAGACAGCCCTCTGCGCTGGCCGTTTGGCAGGGGTGTGGTTTGAGGGGCCGGGGTCCGGTCTCTTGATGGGGGTTGACTTTCCAAGCCTGGCCTGTGGCTCTGCGGGTTTCTTGCCCTGGGCAGAGGAAAGCTGCTTCCCGGCCCTGACGGGCTCCGGGGCTGCACTCGGAGCGGATGGGGCCCGGGACTTTGTGGAGGCTGCCACAGAGTTGGACAGTCTGCTCATACTGTTGGGCCCCCTGGACTTGGTGCCACTTTGTGTCACTGAACTCAGGGAAGTGTTGAATTTACCTGCAGATAATATAAACAACACATCTTATTTTAGCACATCAACTGTGAATGGAAAAGGTTGAATTCAGTGACATCTTCATAGAAGCCTTTAAGGGGGGTGGTAACTTCTGCTTGCTAATATAAACCTAGGGGGATGTCCATATTTTGTTTAAACAGTCCCACAGCTATTCTACAGTCTCTTTTCTGCCTTTAAAAAACCATTTGATTAATATTAAAATTCCTGGTACAGAATCAGAGAATTCCTATCCTCTTAATTCCTCCCTGATTGGCTAAGCTATGGCTGTTCCTGGATCATTCCATTGGGCTGCTCATTCACTGGCCGAGTCCAGGCAGGATGAGTGGTCTCACCTTTTCCTAAGGGGGATATGGACAGGCTGGAATTCAGACTGGACACAGAGGAAGAGGAGGAGGAGGTGTTCGTCCTCCTGTCCACGACCCGCCGACCTTGCAGAGGAGGAGCTTTCATAGCAGGAGGTGCGCGAAGTCCAGCCTACAAAGAAAGCATCACAACAAAACTGAAGGTTTCAGCTTCACCAAATGTTATCAATGACAGGCCACTTAACACTGTGCCAGCACTCACTCTAATAGGAAATATCATAACCCATTCATGCTCAAATTTTAAAGCAGCTTCAAAGTAAGCTTATCTGTGAAATCTATATAATTCTTTGACTTTCTCTTAAGCAGCAGAATGGTTGCCTCAAGGAAGCCAACCTTAAGCATTCACGCTGCCCATGTGTCACTTGCACAATGTGCATTTGTCTCTCTTCCTACCCCTGTAAGCAGAGGTAGTGGGTATGAGCCTTGAAAACGAGACAGGTCTTTACCTTGCTGGGGGCTGTGAGGCCCCTCCTCCCAGGCAGACTGGTGTTGAAGGAGGAGTCGCTGATGTCGGATGCCACGCTGGCGGTGTCAGAGAGGAGGTCCTCCGAAGAGCCTGCGCTGCTCAGGGTACGCCCCAAGGGGCTGTGCTTCCGTCCCGCTCGACCCTAGCATGCCAGAACACACTCATTAGCATTACTGGCATGTTAGCTACATTCCTATATGGTTTTTCAGATGGTTAGTCTATGCTTACACTGATATTTTGCCATCTTATAATTATTTGAATTGAGTTATTGCCTAGACATGGATATTTCTGTGTGCTTAAGAAAATATCTTTCTATGTTTAGTTATAGAGTACACAATAAAAACGAAGCATTTGTGTGACCTACACCCCTGGACAACTACAGAAATCCCATCAGTTGATTTGAGATGGACTGAACAGCAACCTTAATCAAAACAAATGGAAAAACAGGCGATTTTCAAAATGCTGGTAATTTCAAGATAACTAATTGCCATCTAGGTGCTTGCCACCTGTTTTTACTATTGACAGCAATAAGAAAGACAACCATACACAAACAAGACCGCATATAGGATTTTAACATAAAGTACAAGCTTCTAGAACTTCTCAATTACTAAATCAGGCAAGTGCTACATCTGCACACCACACTGCACAGGAGGAACAAAAAAAAAAACTACACTACAGTTCAGCATGAAATTACAGAACAGTAAAATGGCAAACATAAGTTATTTTAATTTTTTCTACATTTTTTATAACCATGTTTTAGAACCATACTCTCAAAATCCAATATGGTTTTCAATGAAAATTATATTTCCTCATCTTCACAAGGGCTACTCCTGGCTACTTCTAACCCATGCAGCACTCCCCCCAAAATCATCTGAAACACAAATGCTGAAATCAGTCAAAGGACACAACTTCCAACCTTGTCTGGGGGAGCCAGTCTGCTCTTAGCTGCGGAGGGCTGGGTCACTCCCGGAACAGAGGGCCGACTCGGCAGCAATCCCCTGCCACAGGACAGAGTGGCTTTGCCTCTCAGAGCCACCCTTGGCTGAACTGAGCTCTGGGTGGATTTCAATGAGCTGGGGTTTCTAACTGACTTCTGTGCAGTGCTGCGGCCAGGGCTGGGTACACCTCCAGTTTTCAGGATACGCTGTTGGATGGCCGGGGGCAGCTGTTTCATGGGGCTGTCCTGGATGCAGAAGGTCTCTCGTTTAATAGGGCTGACCAAGGAGCCAGGCTGCTGACTGAGTGCGCTCAGTTTGGAACTGGAGTCTTCCACAAAGCACTCTGCCTGTTTGTCTTGGGCAGCAGTTTTGGAGTCTTCCCTCGTGACAGGTTGGTCCCCAACGTTCTTTTCGATCTCCTGCGCCAGCAGGTTGGCCTCTTGGATGATCTGGTCAAACTTGTCCCCTGTGAGGGGGCTCCAGCTGCCCAGCTCAAGGCTCAGTAAGGGTCCACTGCTGGCACTGCTGACCTCTTTTATGCCATTCTCAATACCAACGGAAATGCACTTCTCTTTGTGCCCCACTGGGCCAAGGAAGACCTCATCCTCCTCTTCCTCACTCCCCTTCTCACTGTACTCAAGAAAGGGGTGGAGAAAAATGTACAGTCAGACAATGGAAATATTCACACCCAATGTCAAGCACATAATGTGCTTTCTTCCTATCGATTGCATTTCCAAAAAGCTGAATACATAATTTTTTAATTTTTGAGATGGGGAGAATTAACTATGATGATTAAAGATGTTCTTAATATATGGATTATGGTGGAACAGCAAAAAAGTGAATCACAATTACTTTCTAATCCATTGAACCTGATAGCGAACTCCTTGGAAATTCACAAGGAATTTAAAAATCATCAGTATTCTTTGCTATTGGTATTCCAGCCGTTGAAGATAATGCTCAGCTTGAAGGCATCTCAAAGTAGTCAGCTGTTGACTTTGTAAGCAACAGCTGAGCTGTACTACTTTGTTGTCATAACATGCCTTTCCATTCTTTTGGACTAAGGCATTACCAAAGGTAAAAAAATCACACTGACTTGTAAGATAAAATATGCAACTTAATGGGTAAGGAACTGGAAAGAAGAAAGTATAAGACAATGGTTAACCTTCATCCAAGAATAAGCTGTGCAGATAAGTATGAAAACCACAACAAAACATTCATTATCCAGATTTTGTTGAAAAAAAAATTAATACCTTGCAGGTGACAGTGGAAGATCAAAGTCAAACTTCTCCTCTGCCAACGACACAAAGTCTGGGGAGGAAAAAAAATCAAAAATCAAATCCACAATTCTCCTAAAATAAATCAGCTGTTACTGCAGTATGGAGATCTTTACATGCAACCACACTGTTATGTGACTCAGAATTGTTCAAGTGTAACGCTGATGCAAGACAACTACGTTCAAGTCATTTCTACCATTGTTGTACATTGTAAAGGTACAAAACAGGAGGACCTCCGTCTTCCTGGGATTGGAAACTTTACCATGTTCAGTCTGCGAAGCCATAACTAGTCTTCCGGGAGAGGGCGTTGGGTCCAAAATGCTAACAGTTGAAGCGCTATGAGCAAAGACATATATGATTATAGCCACAACATTTATGACACACTCGACACTTACGACCGCAGCTATGGACAATGCCTCGTTTTCTTGACATCTAAACTACCTGGTAGCTAACGAATCTTAAGCCACGAGCAAGAGTAATCTAACGTAGATAAATTACACCATGACTCTAAGATTACATTTACATTTATTCATTTGGCAGACGTTTTTATCCAAAGCGACGTACAAGGAAACTACAATACTACAGAGTGACACCAAATACACACAATTTCCTGTCTTAATATTTCCGTGCATATAAGCACACATTAGCTAGTTAGCTAGCTTTCCTTAGAAACCAAACTGTATAACATTTGACAAGCGTGAATTAACGTTAGATGTCGATAGCTTGCTAGCTCCCTGCCCATATGCATTCGCAATATAGCATCTCACTAGATTGACTCAGTGGGTTCGAGTAACCAATGAGCTATTGGTCAAACTTACCCGACACTTGTTGTTTTTAAAATAGCAATGAAAACTTATCCTTAGCAGAACATATGCAGAACTAGCCAGCTAGCTAAGTTAGCCAACTTAGCTAGCTAATGGGCGACGCTGCTGACGCCGTTTAGCTATGGGAGTCTCACTTTGTTGAGAAATTCTGTCCTTTGGTTTGTTCAACGAACTAGTCAACACCTGATTAAGGGTGCTGCTGATCAACTGTTTAACTGTTACTAAAACAAAGTTCGAGCTAATCAGCTTTGGCGAGACATTTAATTCGTACATATAAAGACTAAATGTATACGACTGACTGCTACAAATACAAGACACAAGGTTTCCTTTTCAAATTGTGAGAACAAGAGTTTGAATGGTCACATGACAAATAGGTAGCATTATGATTGGTGTAAAAAATCTCGCGGATGGACCTCTCTTATTAACCCTTTGTTTTCCAGGGACTACAGTTCCTACTAGATGCAATGTTACAGTGTATTCACAGTATCGTTTACAATGTATCTCTGTCACCAAACGTCCTTAAATATGTGGTCCAGATATTAATGTTCCTGAAAATTGTTATTGCAGAACTATTGATACGAATTGGAAGGCTAATGCAATAGTCACGCTCCCAATGATCTGATTCGATTAACATTATTCTGATAGTCCAAGAGCCTGTCTTTCGTTGGTGGATGGAAGCTGACGCTCACCACCTATTGTGCACTGACTTTATGAGAACCTTTTTTTTATATAATTGCGACACAAGTTTATGACTGCAAAAGAAGTGTTTAGCAGTCTCTCTGTTGACAAACCTCGAGGGATTATGATTTCTTTTGAAGAGTGAGGATGAATTCCATTCGAAGGTACGAATTAATCAGCGAGCTAGAAGGGTAGTTTAATTTGGCGAGAATAATATTTTTTTCTTGAATGAGTTTAGACATAGTCGAAATTCGGCTGTAATCAATATGTTTTTATAACATAAAATTGGCCATTCCTCGTGTTATAATTTCTCGTATTCTTATCGCAAAACCTTACTTTAATGCATTCCTGTGTTTTTATCACCGACATTGCCTAAATAGTAGGCTGCTGTAATGTAGCTAACATAACCAATTATAGTTAGAAGTCACTTTGATCTTTTCTAGAACTTTTTGTAGAACCACAATTCGCTTGTTTATATCGTGGTTTTTGGTACAAAATAAGCTTTGCGTGTAGAAAAAATATAGTTTTGGCTTTATGTCTGCGTCATATATTTAATCAGATTTATTTTTCTAGTTTTGCACAGTTTTGTACCAAACCTTAAAGTCATAGAAGATCAATTGATGGATTCCAGAGCAATTCAAGTTAGCTATGTTATGTTATGAGAGTGATGATTCATTTTGCGCGCTGTCTGATTCCTCAGAGTCCAGCCGCTCCGCGCACGAAGACAGAAGTTGTATGGGGGGAAGGCAACAGGTGAACAGGAATGCCGATCCCTAGGCACTGAGGAGATAGCGGCGTGTGCACTTTTCGTCTGTGCAATAATCGCAGTTCTTTGGTTCTTATGGACGCACGAGCTTTTCAGTGTTTTATGATGGCTGTGATGGAGATCTACACAAGACTGATGACAAGTCGTGATTAAGTGATTCTACGTGGACACTGGGATTTAAAAGACACTGATGGTGAAATACCATAAAACTGTGAGCCTGCTATGTTTCAGTGTAATCGAACAGATTAGAAACTTAAACTCCGTTGAACAACGTTAAGCAGTTAGACTAAGCATCACATATTTTTACATCAACTATTAAATTAGAAAATTACCAACAGCTAGCAGAATGAATGCCTATTGAAATGGGATGTAGTCTAAGTGATTCTTTTAAAAAAAATATCCGGTGGAATCTTTCAACTCTGCAGATGGAAAATTAGGTCTGCTTGTTCGTTTCATGGTTGAGGATACAAAGCAGACCTCTGTCAGTTCTCTGGAACAGTAAAACAAAGCGCCTCCGGTTAACCTGGCCCCTTTGCAACCCGTATAGGCTACAAAGTCATCCATTTCGGCTAGTGGTTGAGAGTTGCAGGCTCTATACCGCCATTAAATATTAATAACGTGTTCTTCCAGTTGTTGGTTCTTTTAAATAATACATACACAGTCCTGGTGTTAAATCAAGGAGAAGTACAGCACCTGACATAGCACATGCAACCGGAGACCTGTTCAAAATGACGTCTCAAATTTACCTAGATTTCAAGTGCTCTCTCCAGTCCCAGCATGTGAGTTAAAACCCTCAGAACACCCCTGTGCAGTTATAATAAATTAAGTAGGCTGCCCAAACGCGCACCATTTGTGTCTGGGCTGCCGATGCTACTATTTAATCTCTTTTTAAAATGGAGACTTTACTTTTTCCACATTTTGCAGAATGTTGTTTAGATTTCCATATATACAATGTCTGTGAGCTGTTTGGAAATCAGAGCAATTCGACGTTCTTTCTATCATCAACCTGAGCTTTCGTACAATTTTCCAATTTTTGTCATTGTGCCCGCGTGGCTTTTGAGCTGAGATTCAACAGCATGCAACAGGCAGTAAACAAATTAAAACGTAGCAATGTCATATCTGTACAAATGTGAATACACCAAAGAACAAAGAGTATGACATTTTCATCATAATACCCAGTTTAAACATGTTTTGATATGCTATTGAGAGCATTATTAAATGTTTGACTTAATAGTACTAATTAAAACTGGTGTGGCTGTCAAAAGAGGTGGATGAAACACGTCGGAAATTCTGTTGGGCAACATCATCAGATTTTTTGGTATTTTAATTTTGGGGGAACGTTTGTTGTCATTTCCAACGACAAACATTGTATTATAAATTAAAATCCACTTACTAGTTGCTGGAGTGGCCGTCTACCACTAGATGGTAGTGTAAGATTGTACTGTATTTTAGCGATGTCATATTTTTCAGCTGCGGAGGGGCAAATCGATGTATTTAAGGTCTTGGTGCTGTGGAGGTCCAGGAGTTGGAGCTAAAGTGTTCCTAAGACGAATTATTCATAATAAAGTTTGCCAGTTTGATTATACATTTGGAAGTAGTGTAGTCGGCAGTCACTGAAATGTATTATTTTATGTACTATACGTCAGTCAGACACAGGGAACTACTTCTTGCAGCTGTGATGCTGTTCTGCTCTTCCCTGATCTGGTGATTGTACCTGTCTTTGGTCTGTTTCTTTTTTTCTGGCGGAAGTGATAGTTAGCCTTTTTTCCCTAGGAAAAATACTTAACTCTAATTATAAATAGACAGTAATTCCTGAGAATGAGCAGGCATGGCTATATTAGACGATTCCAGAGCACATGAACAATGTGGGCAGAGTGCGTGCGTATGGGTGTGTTCACACGCATGGGAATGTGTTGTTAATTCAATCCCCGCTGTGTCTGTGTTGTGCCATCTTAGAAAAGATGGATTACGTGGAATGTAACAATATTCTACAGTGTTCTTTGTGGGGTCATACATAACTACATTCTCATATTCATGTTTGCTGCCATTCTGTAGTGTTTGGCATCGCTTGAGGCAGACTGTCAGTGTGTAATTATGAAGTCTGTCAGCTAGCGTGCTGTGCTGCTTCAAGAAAAAATCCAATTACGTTCTCACTGTGTTACTTCACACACAAACTCAGTGCCAGCAGGGTGTTTGTGTGTGTTCAATTATTATTCTTTCAGCTGGTTTATCAGAGCCTCGCGCCATCATCATCAGAAATGCTCTGAGGGATGCGGTTTTGAAAAATACAGAAATAATCTAAATGAAAAAAAAAAAAAAAAAAAAACACTGCCCAAATCTTCTTGCACAGTAATAAAAAAGGTTATAAAGCATAATTGGTTTATAATTTACTTGTTTGTAGTGTCTGTGTCAGAGCAGTGATCATGTTATAGAAGTTTGTAATGTAACCATTGCAGCCACGTGACTATCACAGTCTACTCGTGTGAAATTAGACCACATCCTTTTGAAATAAAAACAGCAGTGATTGCTCTGGGTGATATACGTCTTGACTGTTGCACTATGTCGTTGGACCAGTAAAGCAAAGTCTGGAGTGCCATAAACTGTCTCACATTTTAGTCAGTATAGTAAGGATATGAAGGAGATGGAGGAAATGAGATTATATTATAGCAACAAGTTTTTACAATTTTTCAGCTTCTCCTTCCTCACAAAATTCTCTTGTCTAAACGAGTGTTCCTGTCTCTGATAATGAAGATGAATTCCACTGTTTCAGATTGTTTCTGTGTTCAGGTGTCTTGTGCTAATTTAGTCACAGAGAGATGACTAGGCTGGTGTGTTACACCTCTACATATCCTGACAGCTTGAAATACAGGTGTCAGGTGCAATAGACGTACAATTAAGATCTTGTTATGGATAAAACTTTGACCAACAAAAGTGAAATTTAACTAGAAAACTGAGCATAAAAGCAAGTATGTGTGTTCTCCCTCTTAGAATCAAAATGACTCAAAGAAAAAAGGTTGTCTGTCTCAGAAAAAGTCACACTTCCTGTAATTATATTTGTGGATAAAGGAGGTAAAGCCTTTTCAATGCTCCATTTCCTGTTGTCTAGATGCACCACTTCTACATTTCTTCATCAATATCAGCAACACTCAACACCTACAAAGAGCACAACCTGATTTTTTTAGTCAGCTAGATCAAACTGAAAACTAACAAAAAGGACTGAATACCTAACAATACATGGAACATTCATCTACTGCTGAACAGTGGCCAATTGGAACATTTAATGTCTTTTTTTATCTTTTTAATTTTGGTGAATGGTTGCCAAAAGAAAGTACTAAACTTCATTGACAAACACAACTATTACTGTACACACAAAAAAAAAATCCCCACAGACCATCTTTGTAAAGATACTGCAATTGTATCATTATATTGTTCAAATGGCCATAATTCTAAAACATTTGACTTTTGCCCTGTTAGCACTTATGGTCATTTCTGTGGAATATTTGTGTCTACAGTGAGCTGGAGTGAGTGCATCAGCCTGATTGTCAGTGAGTAATTATGACTGCTGTGAGGCCTCCATGCTGCACTCATACAGGAATGCAATTATGCTCTCAAACATGAGTGCTTTCCTATTCAAAGGAGGAGGTGCAATTAGGTAAGATAACAGTGAAATAGCCTTAATGAGACATACTGTATGGCTTTGGTTAGTAAAGGAAGAGTTTAAAAAGGTACAATTTTGAAGCATTGTGTACACTTGCAATTAAACAACGTAAAGTATAGAGATATTTCTCTGGTACTGAAAAACTGTAATTGAACAATTTGTTGTAAAAGAAATTGGTTCCAATGCTACTGTGGTCACTCACAAAACCAAGGTGACCCCAATGAGATTTAAGTATTGAATGATACAACGTTTTCATTTTCATCACAAATACTACATACAAGTTGTAAACAGAACTGAGTCCAAAATGGTACATTTTCCTGACATGCTTCAGGGGCTCTCTTACCCTTAAAGGGAAGGTGGTTGTCACTGCTTACTTAGTTGAACTTGATTGAATCTTCACCCAAGGATGACTCAGTTGAAAGGGGCAGCACTCACCAGGGATATTACAGAATGGGGGGCTCATCAGCTCATTCAGACCTAACACAGCACATTCATGGGCTTTGAAAGAGGGCCCACAGTTGTTGACCTCCTGGTTCTTTTAAGCATCTCTGGAAAAAGTTGCCTTGAATTCAGGGTATGACATCACATCACTAAACCTAATTTTACAGTATTTTCCTAGCAGAGAGAGATACCCCAAATACTAATGGTAGCCCAATGGTTGCAGGAGCAAAGCACTGGTGTCATCTACATTCCATGACCTTCTCAGTCACATCTGAAACTAGTCAAGAATTTAAGCAATATTCTATGGAAAAGCCACGGTCTGCTGCTTTTTGTTTTACATAAAAATCACCAGCCCGTTCAGAACCAAGAAACCAGGTGAGGTGAATCTTTAATTAATCAGGCTTATATAAGGGCTGAGTGACTGTGAATACCAGCACACCCTCTCCAGGACCAGGGTTGTGAGCCCCTTCTGTTAGCCAATGTCAGGTCTTTGCAATGGCAGTAACATGGGCGCTGTGTTTTTCCCGTCCTGTTCACCTGTCTGCATGCTAGTCTGGTCACTTCTTGCTCGCTCACTCCAGTCCTCTGTGCCTCTGTCTCCAAGTCGGAATCACTTTCACATGTCCCAGATTCCATCCAATGGAAAGCTGACAGCTGCCAGAAACTTAACACGAGTCAAGGAGAGGCCTGCAAATGAGAGGACAGCTGGAGTTGGAATTATTGTGTACATACATACACAAATACGTATACTTCCAGTCATAGACATTCACTTGTACATGCATGCATTTAAACAGGCACATACACACATGTATGTATGCAAACACACATCCACAAACACAATTATGCACATGTGTACACACACATACATGTAACTATGTACACACATAAACACATTTAGCTGGATAAATCGTGCACTGTGAAAAAGTAATGACAGTGTTTCTTTGAACTATGTGAAGATGAGTAATTCGCACAAGATAAAGAGACTAAATTGTATTTGTGCCTGGAGGATGGTTTTGAAAAGAAAAGTCTTAATAGTGATAAGCATCACAGTGATGTTACCGTAGCCACACAATGCAATCAGGAACCATGTTTTAATTGCTCTTTCAAGCTGTGAGATCTTAGCTATAGAGGCAAAAGAGCAGCTGATTACGTGCAGAAGAAGCGAAGATTGAGGAGAAAAGCCTTGAAAAGCAGTTATTTTTAGCTCGCGTCATGACACTTCAGAGAGTAGGCCAGTGCGTGACAATGGGCAGAGTTTCCTTCCCGACCACTGCAAAAGTTCTGCCAATTCTCCGGTGATTATGCAATTCTGAGTGTGAATATATATCTCCGTTCATCGAACACGAATGTCAAGAGTCCATACAGGTTGAGAAATGTTTGTTTTTATCTCCCTGCAGAGGTCTACCATTACGTGTCGAAGGATTCAATGCAGTTTGATTTAAAAATGAAAGGCATTACACAAGCAAGCATCCTGATGTTCTATGATATTCTAAACTTACGTACAAGACGTTAGATATGAACTAAATAGTCTCAATTTCAGATTTCAGTCTCTGACAGTGTGTCTAAATCAGCAATACTCCAGATCTTAAGGGCCACAGTGTCTGCAGGGTTCCAGCCACACACTACACTACCTGATTTTGCTGAGTAATTTACCTCTTTAGTTCAGAAGGTCAGCTAATTGGTAAAATCAGTTGTAGTGTGTGGCCATAGCAAATACCTGCATGCAATGTGGCCCTTAAGATACTATACCTAACATAGGTACAGCTAACAACTAACATGGGTACAGCTAACAAAACAGGCTGTCTTTAACTGTGTTACTGCATTGTCATTAGAGCCGCACGTCCTGCTGTTTCATAGATTTATTAAGCCTACACACTATGATAAAGATGCTGTTTGCTGGCAGAATTAAATATCATTTTCATAAGACAAAGGGTATTTTTACTTCTAAAACTATGTCACGAGTCATGAGTAGGAGGAGTGAATTGGAAAAAGCCAGAACATTATTAAAACATCCTTTTTTAATAATTTAAGAGAGGACTTACAGGAAAAGATTACATTGAGATTGCGTTGCTCTGATGTTGAGGGAGTCAGTGACTGTCACTGACTCAGGTATCATCGCAGACTTTTCTTGCAAATGTATGAGAGGGCTGTTCAGTATTAAATGAGCATTAATTCCTGGACTTTAGTTATCATCTAACCTTAAATTTGCGTCGTGTTCATTACACTGCCTCCTGCTTTATCGATCTAAGTAAATGCAGGATATCTGCACTGGCTCGTCTTTAGTAATTCTCCTCTTGTGTCTGACAGGCTTAATTGCTGTTGTGACAATATCACTGTTCTGAAATAAACCTCATTTGTCAGAACCATAACTGAGAGCCTGACCAGCTTCTCACTCTGATAGAACTCTTCCCAGCTTCCAGGAATGTGCTTTACTTACATAAATGGTTGGCTGGTGACACTGATTTGATAAAAAAGAAAGTCTTGAGGTGGGTGCATGAATTGTAAAATGAGAAACCAACCCTGCCAATGAAATTAATAACCCCAGTCAGCCACACCTACTGGCAGAAATCTGATGGCATCAACCCGAAGGATTTCTGTAATGCAGGCCCTCCTCCAAATAAATGTACATTATACTGAATACAAGGGAATATACATTAAATGCAGCTGCCATTGCAGAATTTTGCCTGGTACCAATAATCCAATCCTGAATCCAGGCTTTCCATAATACTGTTACAGTGTGTCTGCCATTTTGTTTGTGTGTCACTGCCCAATAATCTAAACAGGATGTATTATGCTGCTGGTGAGATATCCTCACAAGTGCCTCATGTGGTCTGATGGTGTGTAACATTGGTCATTGACATTGCAGGGGTCAGCACACTTTATGTCATACAGACCTGGGTGGAGTGCTTATTTGAAGCACATTTAATTATTAACAGATCCCTGACAAAACATAACAATTATATGGAAGAAAAATTTTGCTCTAAATGTTGGCGTTAGCTTTGAAAGTCTGTTTCAGTTCAAAGTCAGTTATTTTGTCAGTTATCTACAGGAATACAACCGGAGTCTTCAGGGGTTAAAGTGTAATACTTCAACCCTTATTTGACTCAGGTCTGAGAATGCAGTAATGTGATCTTATTTCCTCAAGGATAAAAAAGAGGAAGCACAGAATTCTGCAACACACATGACAAGACTCAGGGGGCAGGGCTGCTTACACGAAGTCAACATGATTGCTTGATTATACAAGCAGATGATTAATCAAAATAATGTAACTCCCTCATTATAATCCTATTAATGACAAAAATTGCAATAATTAGGAAATATCAAGAAATGCTAATTCCCAGCTAATTCCTGTGTTAAGCCGTATGAGGCAGGCAGTATCCCTCATTTCCAGGGATGACATTTATGCATGTCATATGTGACATGGGTGTGTATGGCTATCTTTGTATGCCTGTCAACAGCCTATATCCCCACCATTTTGATTGCAGTTCTCAAATCTAATTTTCCTTTGAATTACATTGTTTATTTTTTGCTGAAAGGAAAATGGTGGAAGCATATGCTACTTTGTTGGTGGCACCAGGGAATAAACTGTAGAAGAAAGACAGGAGAATGCTTCCCATGTTACATGTAAAATTCATACATAAAATTTTAATTTCCGATACATATATTTGAAATACTGCCCATCCTTGCTCATCCCCCGCCTTGAGACACTGTCACTGTGAATCAATCGACTCCTCCCCACAATCTCCTCCGTTCAAGCGCGGTGGCTTTCTCCTGAATATACAGTACATGCTCTCTGATGAGAGCTCTTTTCTCTCTTCACTGTTCGATGCAGTGACTGGGGCCTCTCTAACAGCAAAGACATGAATGGCAAAGACCCCGGAGGGTTTTTGTTTTGGCGTTTCATCACAATGAATTATAAATATTTAGCTCAGTCCTCCTGACTGTCTCTAAACCCTTTTATTCAATCCTTTCTAGATGAACCATTACTAGAAAAATCAAACCTGATAATATTCTTGCTTTCATTTTTACTGTCTTTTTTCCAACATAAAAGACAACCAGGTCAGCCTGAGAATGAGAGAGATTGAGACTGCATCTCAGGATCCCTTTGTCATAAATTGTAATCTTAATCATGTGGTAAAATGTGACAAAATGCAGACCTCTGGGAGAAATAAAAGAGAAAGCAGGTGGTGCATTAACAATATGCCAGTGCTTTCAGAAACACAAACAATATTTGCTTTTTCACTCTCAAAATGTCAGTTTGTCTGGCTGGCTTGTGGCATGCATTCCTGCTTAGGAATCCTCAAGATAAGCATTCCCATAATCCTCTTGTTACATACACCTACAGATTAATTTCATGTCATGCTAATGAATTTTGTTTCAGAAATCTAGGAATGAATTGGCATTTTCTTGCACTTAAAGACAAGAATCAAAGTGTATGTTTGACAAACAACATAATTGTTTGAATATCCCTTCCTTTTTAATTATGTTGTATGTCAACCATCCCTCCAATTATTTTAGATGAAGCACTACTTATGTAAACTGGGGGTGTTTTGGGAGTTGCTAAAAGCATGCATGTGCTGTAAGTATATTGATATGCAAATAATTTATTGCTCCTTCCTGAAAGTTTAATTTCATGCAAAAGCAATGTGGCGATGTAAGTAAAAACAAACTGGGTGTGACATATGGTGCAAGCTAGTTTTCTGCTAAAAGCTAAATTGAAGAGGCTGGCAGCACTAATGGATTTCCATGTCATCTCCTCTGTGACTCTCCATATAGATCCATTTGCATCACATTTATCACTAAGTTACACTGCTAAATCAATTTGCATCAATAATGAATCTTTACATAGATAAATGCTCTAATTACAGTTTATGTAATTAATGTGCTTGACTTTCCTGTCTCTTAAAATTGAAAGCACTATGTTGGTATCTGATTTCAGCTAATGCTTCCTTTATTGAGAAATTAATTCTTATTGTATTACTTTAAAGATGGCACAAGTAATCCACATTTTTACACCATTCATTCTGAGAGAGGGTGCTCTAAAGCTGTTCCTGTTCAGAATGAGCTCCAAAACCTAAGTTAGGAAAGAAAATAAGTCGTGTTATGGAAAGATCTAGAAAAGATCTGGAAAAAAAGATCTGTTGCTTTGTTGCCATAGTAACAGAGTGTAGACTTCAATCGAATGTGTTCTAAAATCCCAGTACTCCAAGAAGGAAACCCACTGAGCACTCATCAATGACAGAGAGTCAGTTGTGTCCCTTTAAGAGAGGGATTTTATGTTGCCCCTTTAAGAGAAATGCAGAGTTTCCAGGAAAAAGTCCAGAGCCAGCGATGCAGAGGTCTCCACGGAGGGATGTAGATGCTGGTCTTTTCTGGCTGATCGACCTCATCATCAGCAGATATGTGCAACCATGCACTGACTGCAGTGACAGCGCCGTCCATCTGAAAACCAGGCACAGGTGGATCCCAACAACCAGCATGTCGCTGCACCCCTGTACCAGTCCAGCTAAAAATCTGAGAGAAATGCTGACATTACAGGTGAAGTATTCTGAAGGAATATCTCCAATACATTTTCTTTTATTTAGACATATTTAATAGCATTAGAATGCAGACCATTCCAAGCCTCTGGTGCATGTTGAAAAAGAAAATCTTTCATTTTAAATAGCAACCACCCAACAGACCTTGTCAGGTAGCTATTGGGGATAATGAGTTGCTAGTTTTGACCAAAAACCTCCAATGGCAATCAAAGTTTATCGAATCATCTGTGCACTGCTCCATGCACAAGTCAATAGACAAGACTCAGTGTAGGGAGGCAGCCACTATCCATTATTAATGTGATGCAAATTTCACAAGGTCAGCATGGGACTAAAACCAGCTGTAAATCTGTCACCTGCAGCTCTACATGGAGGACACTGCTCTGCTGGGGCTGTGTAAAACATATGCACATGTGAAGTATTAAAGCTAAGTGCGCACTTCAGCTGTGATAGTAATCACATTTAATGAGTCTGCTCCGAGTGTTCCATTGTGCTCTTGTGAAAAATACGGCACATGTACAGGACTCTCAGGTGCATTTTCAGCTAAAGAACTAGCCCAGAAGTCTGTTTCCAAATTTCATGCCAACTTCAAGTTCTAAATTATGTAATTATACCAATCATTAAAGTGATCTCATACCATAGCTAAATTTCTAAGTAACCTCAAATGACCTCTGATGCATGTTTGCCTTCCCTGTGTGTAACATTGCTGTTATAAAATCTACAGTTGAACTGATTTTGTTGTATATTGCTAATTACCTAAATGAGATAAGGTAACTGGAGGAAACAAAAACCTGCATACACTTTTGAGAGCAGAAGAGATTCTAAGTCACCAGATATATGACACCCGAAATGGGTGGAGCTGTCATTTAAGCAATAAAACACTTATTATGGCAGAAATTAGGTTCCTTGACACGTCACATGAGCCTCACTCCTGATCATGTGCACCCCTGCATGGCAGTAGAATACCTATCTGCAAATGAACCCTTTCAGGAGGGTAATTCTCCATGCAACAAGATTAGGATTGATCAGGGACTGTAAATTAATTTCCCTGGCCTCCTCAGTCACAAGTCCAATCAAGTGTTTGTTAGGAGAGATGGAATGGGTAGTGTGGAGTAGAGGATGACCACCAGCCAATCTTGCAACAAGTATGGTAAGCATTAGAGTCAACATAAGCCAGAATCCTTGGGCCACCATACAACACCTTGATGACTCCATGAATTCAGGCTGTTCTAAGGGCAAGAAGAGGACCACCTTGCTGTTAGGTAAATGTATTTCATGATGGGGCCACTCACTGTTTATGTAAACAAACATACAAAATCACCCTGGATAACCTGCAAGGTTACTAAGATGTGTGGGTTTCCTTTTATAAGAAGTTTTCATCTGTTGCTATGCTGCAATATTTGGTTGGAAGCTGGAACGCGTAGGTGTAATGATTATATTTGAAATGGAAAAGTACTCCGGGTCCATGCCTATCTTGCTCATAAAAGTGTCTGACTCGTTAATAAATTACTTTCAAAAAAGCTCTTTGTTAAATAACATGACCTAATGCAATCCCTTCCAATGACTGTAATTTATAACAGATTATCAGATAACAGTTTTTACAAAATAATTCTGCTTCCCAGTTTATACAAAATGCATTGCTTTCTCAATGATGAATAGCAAACCCTTGGGAGGGTAAAACAAAATGCAATGAAAGGCTGGTGAACATTATCTGTTTTGTTCAGATACCGGCATCTGAACGGGTTAATGTGAGAGAGCTGCACACATAGTCGTAATTCTTCAGACTACATTCTTTCAACTATCTTTTTTTCCTTTTGTTTTTTGATAATAATGAAGCCATTTTAGTTATGATTAAATTAAGTAGGCCCATATCATAAAATTGCATTTTTGTATACAGTGGCACTGAAAATGCGTCAAATATTCCCTGTGGATGTCTGGAGCTCTTTTGTGCTTGTGGTTTAAGTACCTCTTCATCTTAATAGAGCATTTCTCCGTCTGAGAGAATGTTCTGGAAAACTCGTGCCCATTGTGATTGCCAGTGGAACTGACTGCTTCTCTCCATGCTCTCAGGGGACACTGGAAATAGAACAGGGTCTTCTTCATCTCGCTTACACCCTGAGCAAAACACACTTTCACACCGGAGGGCTGTGTATTCTTTCTGATTAGTTTTGAGCCTGGAAAGAACACATGTACAAATGCAGAATGTGTGTGTTTTCCACGGAGAGCAAACCATTCTGGGTATTTCAACAACAGACTCAATGTAGCCCCATCCATTATAGGTTCATGAAACCAGCAGTGCAAACACAAATAATACAAAAATTCACTTGTGCATGCACACACACAAACATACACACATACACACAGTATATTCATAAATGTACACATCTGCACATACCATCACTGGCAGACTCAATGCTACAGTACACAAAAATTTGACTGGCCAAACTTTGTGGCCCAACACCCTGTTGGGTGAATTAATGATGCCGTTTACATTTTTTCTGCACTAACATTATTATAGAGTATATTTATAAATAATATGGTATCTGAAGGCAGATATTTCATTGAAAGAATGAATTATAAGCATGCATCTTTCTCAAGGACATAACGATGGTTCCTTAAACACCATTCTGGATAAATACAGTTTTATCCAACATACCACACACTACTAATACACAACATAGATGAGCCTTTCATGCGACCAGTGTTTGTGCATGGGTGAATACAGTCACATCAACCACAGTGTGGTCGATTCTAAGGGAAGTGGCCTTCATGCAGAAGACACAGAAATAAATCGAGGCTGAAGAAAGGCAGCTATATTTAGCACCCTCTCGTCTCCTCTCTTTCTAAATATAGCTAAATGAATATTTGACATTCACCCATAGACCTCGGGCCCCTGCACACAGCAGTGATTGCTCGTTTGGCTGGCGCTGGGGCCTGGAAGGGTGGTTTCCTGGGGTGCACGGATATGGGTGCATGTAAATTTAGAAGCCTTACAGCTTATTTATAGTCCTAACACGGCTGTTCCTGACCAGATGCGCGCATGCGGCAGGGCAGAGCTGGGAGACTGGCACGCAACGAGGGGATTCTCCGACCTTGGGAGCGTGTGGCCGGGCAGCAGAGAGTCAGGCCCAAAAAGTCACTCACAGAAGATACTACTGAATCTCCGCCCCTCACCTGGCTGCCTGTGTCTCATGGCCATCCTGTGAGTTTTTACAATATATTCTTGCAGAGAGAACAATCCTTACACAGTGAATAGGAATTTGGGGTTTTATGTCATTAAATACTCTTGAAGATGATTCTTTTTAGCCTGCTCTGACTTCAGTTTACACCCACAATGTCTTTGTTACTTTTGTGATTTGAATTCCACTGTGTCTAATTTAGAATACGCAAGTCAAGTCATAGAGCATCAGAAACACAGGAATGTGAAAGAAGGATGACCAATACCAGGTTTTTGGTTGCATATTTCAAAGTGCTCACATGCTGTATTTAAAATCCTGTCCCACTCCCAGTGACCAGGTGTCAAGTATTAAACTTGTTCCTTATCAGTCTGTTGCATGTGCATTTGGATTTTCTTTTCCAGCATTTTAATTGAAACAATTTCATTGTATCCAGATAAGAAAGGTCCCATGGCAACATGCTGCTGCTGGAACTTCTCTTGTTTAGCCAGTAGGGGACAGCACTGGTATCTCCAGACCATTTTAAAAACTAAGGTTCCAGTGCAGCACAGTGGGGACAGTGTGCTGTAGGTTGTGTGATCATTGAAGATGACACAATGAATCAGGGGTATCCAATGAGAAGACTCGGTTTGGGTGTAAGTTTTTGTCATAGTCCAGCAATGACACACCTGCTTCATTGAGTCATTGTCTTCAATAAAGCCCTTAATTACTTCAACCAGTCTCAGCATGAAACAGGTTGGATGCTGTTAACCCCCCTACAGTAGACTGGTTACACAATCCCCTGCATTCCCTACCATGGTTGTGGCCTCAGATCACCAATGCTGAAAATAAAATGGTCTTAAACGTCCATCCATGGTTGACTAAAATGTAATAAATATTAGACCGATCTTCCATTCGAGAGCTCTAAATGTCAGTACATTAATTGCCAAATATTTCTCCTTGGCCAGAGACGCCAGTGCTAACATCTTTGCGAGCTCTTCAAACAGAGATGATATTACAATATCAGCATCTCGAAAATCAGAACAGATGTCAAGGGCGCATAACCTCACATATTGCCATCGTGGTCGCCTGGTTATTCCATATGAATTTTTATTTAGTATTCATTAGACATGTACTGTCAGAGGCCTGGGGGTGTGAGAGTTGGAGTGTGGGGTTAACGATGAGCTGCTTGAATAAATAGAAGAGGAGAGGTACGTGGGAAAGGAGGGCACACTTATGTGCAGGGTCACAGAGTCCACAATTCCTTTTTTTACAGAAGAGCAGGGTATTTATAGTTCACATTAAAGTGGGCTGCTGTATATACCACCTGACAGTAAGGCAGCGTGTGGGTGTTTGTGTGGGCTGTGAGCTTCACAGGCCGAATCTCTTTCAGATGAACCAGCGGTTTCAGGCAGGGGTGTCTTTTCCTTTGCTCTCTTTGGGGTATTGGAATCGTATCTGATCTTATTAACCTTTCCAAGAGGGAGCTGCCTGGGGGGATGGGTTCTGCCCCCAGGACATTAAATGGTCATTATGTGCTGCCCCAAGGGAAAGCCAAATCTAGACCCCAGTGTCCTTGTCAAATCTGTTCCTTCCACCCATCATGGTATCTGTTCCTATCAGGCCCGCACACGTTTATGCACCCGGAGACATCTAACAGTCATTACCCTCTCACTCTCGGGAATGTTGAACGGTGGCCCCCTTCTTCACCTGCCCTGTCCTCCCCTCAGGCCGCCCACCTCCCCCCTCCCCTCTCCCCCCTTCCACCCTCCATCCTCCTCCTCCAGCCCATCTGTGCTTGTTCTGCAGAAGTGTGAAACACCAAAGTGTTCCTCAGGGCCCTGAGTGTGAAAGAGTCCCTAGCTCAAGGTACAGGGCTGTACACTCTGTGAAAGAAACGGTTCTGGGAACAGTCCTGCATTTCAAGGCAAGTCCTGAGCTTTCCTTTTCTTTCTTCTCTCTTTCCACTGGGAGAGGAAAACAAGGCATTATCCTTCCATCTCCATCACCTGTCCACACATCCTTTTTTTTTGGGAAGTGTGGGGGGCAGGGGGGCTGAGGGGGACAAATGACAGGACAAGAGCTGCAGAATCCTCCCTGTATGATGTTATTCCCTGACTGAAAGAAGGGTGGGCACTTCCCATGATGCACTATGTCACCCTGACCCATCACTAGACCCTTGGAGGGTTGCAGATCTCATCTGTGTGCGTGCATGCATATTACCTTGAATTTATGACTGCGGTCTTTATGACAGAGGCCTTAGAATGGCCCTCACAGACTGCTCAATTATGTTGCCACGCAGTGCAATTACCCAGAATTCTCCTTGACATTCTACTGCAAGTTATATTATGGCTCTGACCTTCCAGGCGTCCAGTGATATTGCTCTCACTCACTTACTCTAAATAGCAGGCCCTCTCCTTGTTCCTGGCCTCTGGATCCATCAATAGGTAAAGTGTCAGCTCTTGATCTTGCGTTAAAAAGCTCCAGTGTTAGACGACCAATGTCAGCAGGTAGTTAATTGATTATTGTCTGTCCTTTACAGTTTGTCAGCCTCATGGTGTCTGAGCGTCACCAGGGGTGCTGGGAGCATGTGTCAGCCTTGATTGGTGACGGTGTATTGTGACACAGTGTTTCTGTGTGTGTGTGTGTGTGTGTGTGTTACAGTGAGACTGGACAAGCTTTTACAGGCTGGTAAGAAGAGATCTGCTATTCTAGGTTCATAAAACTAAACAACACAACTATTGAGCATTTGAATAGCAAACAAATCAGTACCTATATATGTGCTGATATGAAAATATGTGACCATTAAAAGTTTCTGAGTTGTTCTCACTTCAAATGTGGGTAAAAAAGAGAAGTGTTGTGCAGCTGCTAGAAGAGTCATTCCTCTGGTTTGCTGGGCCATCCAGCAATTTGCTTGCATCAACTGCACATGAAGTTGCAGTGACTCAAAGGCAGCGGCTGCACAGTTCAGCTGATGAATGCTGACAGAAGGAACAGACAGCTGGTAGCAGGTAGAAGTAAGTGACAGAGGATGCTGAAGTGAATGAGTAATTAGTCTAAATATAAGAAGAATAACCAATGGATCTGTCGGTTTGCACAAAAAAGGCATAAAAAATCCAGATTGAACAAGTGTAAAATAAAACCATCAACCAGCAATTTGTGTCGTGAAATTGCTATAAACTGATTCAATCACAGCAGCTAATTAAAAGATCCAGCAAAGTTTTCGTTCTAATTAACAACAAAGCTGAGTGTACACAGCTTGACGGAGTTTATTAAAAGCAGAACTGCAAACAGAGAGATACTCTGTGACCTGTATCTTCCAAGCATTAATTAGCACGGTTTCATCAGTTGCCCAGGGTACAAGTACAAAAGCTGTTAGGAAGTTCCAGGAGTATCACTAGGCAACTGGTTCAAAGTGGCATCAATATAAACAATTGTTATAGTGGCCATCACATTGTTAAGCATGCATAACCCAGGCAAGGTGTATTTTACCTGAGTGTTTAGGAGCCCACTCCACATACTTCCTGGTTTTCTTGAAAAGTTTTGACGGTTCATTTGCGGAGATGGATGGCTACATCACATATTTAATAATTCAAGCAAATGAAATAAATGGGAAATCAGACAAAGCAAGAGAAAGTTGAATTTGCCAAACGAATTAGTCTTCATGTTTTCATTGAAAATTCCATTCTCGGATTTGGATTCTTGTGCAACACCAATGTCAACAACAAGATGTAATGCTCTGGATAAGAGCGTCTGCTAAATGCCTGTAATGTAATGTAATGTAATGTAATGTAATATGTCAGCCAAAAATGTCAACAAGCATTACAGTCATTCACCAGATGCTTTCACTCTTCTGAACCTTTCCATTCTGTGTTACTGGGTTCCATGAAAAACAACATTGCAAATATATCATGTAAGTATTGCTTTCATGTGATACCCTATGGACTCACATACATATGCACACATGCCTATGTCATTTCACATGTATGATTTTTTTAAAACCTATAATATAATATAATCAATCAATCAATCCATCCATCACAGAGGATGCCCTTGGTTACCAAAGTAAATCATTCTATTTCTTCTTTTTCAACAGTGAATATTATTTTATATCAAACAATTCCATAACCATCTGTCTTTCTCCTTGACATTGAAGTGACCTTTGGCTGACCTTGCAGGGTCAGAAATCTTGTGCTTGGTTTCAGCAGAGCTTGCCAGATAGGTTGTGGTCTCTACAATGAACTTTGGAGTAGTAACTGCTCAGCAGGCATTACTCTAAATGGCTGTGAAATGAAGATGGCTGAAAGTAATTCCTCTGCTGTAGTACGCAGTACGTGAGGCAGCGACTTGAAATGCTCCTTTCCTGTATAAACAATACAAAATACATACACACAGAATGTGTGTTTAGTAAGAATTTTTATTTAAAAATTGATATTTTGTTACAGAAATAATCATTTATAATATTGATCATCAGACAGTCAGGCGATTATTTCATTACTTCCAGACATGCTTTTTTCAATTAATCACTGTTAATTCAAAAGTACAACAGAGTTTTTTTTATACATGAGGTTGTGCAAAGAAAATATACAATAAAAAAATTAACTGAACACAAACAAAAAATAGAGAGCATTTCACTGAACAACTGAAGGCATTCCACAATTCAAAGAATTCAGTGATAATTTAAGGCCATTTTGTACTGTCTGAATAAAAAGAAAAATAAACACAAGCTATTCACAAAAATAGAAAAAAAAACTCTTGTAAAATTTTACATGCAAGTGCATGTTAATAGAAGATATGACAAGCATTTGAATATTTTGATAAATTGAAATTTAGTAAACAAAATTCACATTGTGCAAGTGCAGGTGGGCTGCCAGAATGAGTAAGATTGGCATGTGGCCACACAAAAAAGGGTTTGAAAGTGGAAAGTTACGCAGTGCCTGTAGAAAAGAATATGAGGGAAACAAATTTATCCCTCTAAAGGCTGCATTGTCCCTCACCTCCACTGACAACTTTTTGACCCCCTCCAGTGACTTTTCCTCAAAGGTGACACAACTTACAAATCGTCTGAATACATCAGACAATTTGCCTGCTAAGTATATTATCTGATAAACTATAAAGAACCTGACTGTAGTGGACCTCCCCACCCCCACCGCCCATCCCCAACCCCCACCTATGAACAATATAAGCTCCCACTGGCTGGTTTGCATGCTAATTTTATGGAGTTAACTCTCACAGTAAAAAAAAATGTGTCCCTTGCAATTTTCCATTTTCAAAAAGCTGACAATGCTACATACCTATTTGCAACCATCATAAATTATGGCATTGTTAAAACATTCTCATGCTGACATTAACCAGAAATTTGGCAGTGTCGATTAGGTCAAATCCAATTGTGAGTGTCAAAGAACAATAAAGTTAAAAAATGCTTGGTTCTGATTCTCCTCTGCTCAGCACAACTGGACCTGCTCAGTAATGGCACCAAAGTATGTCACTTTTAAAAAATGAATAATATTTGGTTATGAAACCTGTTGGCAAACAGAAACTCCCAGTGGAATGAATGACTCATGGTAGCTGCTGTTAGCATTCAGAACTATACAGAATGCCGTTGACAAGAAACCATTAGTAAAGCTCCTATTCTCACATTACTTTATGGAAATTCCATAAACAGACGTGCATGGGTGTGCATGCATTTAAACCTGTGGTTTGACACTGAGCTTACATTATGTACTTGTCTCAAGATACACCACTTAAGACTAATGTAGACAGCATTAAAACAAGAGAAGACCTAGTTCAGGTGGAGAAAAGGTGATTAGAAATTAATAATGTTTATTACACTTTTGCTCACTTGAAACAAGCACACTGGGGCAAGGCTACTTTATTACATGGTACAAGATCATGCAGTTACACACAGTACCCCTTGTTTTATACTTATGGTTTTCATTTGAAGACTAAAAATAGATACAAATTTAGGGTAGAAACACTGGCATGATGAAAGACCATCAGAGCAAGAAATCTAGTTGTGCATAGTCAGGTGGGGCCCATTACTTTGGACACCTCACCTCTCAACAAAGCATGCAACCAGAAACCTGCTAACCAAGTGGACAAGGACTTTTGGCGATTTCAGATATTTAGATTTTATACTTACATAGAAATAATAATAATAATATGACCAATAATAATAATTATCATCATAATAAAATATTACATATGATCAGCTTAGTAAAATACTGTTGAAAACAACAATCAGTTACGCTTAACAGACTAAATAACTTAAAACTTCATCAAAGAAATTAAAGCATTTGTTTTTGACAGTTGGGCCCTTCGCTTCAAATCTTATTTGAGCGTAGCTACTGTTCTCAGAGACAATGAAAAATAAGGCTAGCTGAGTCTCTGTAGTTTCTGATGAATAAGAGAATCCATGAGCATAAGCTGCCTTTGTGTGGAAGGCATTTAAGACAGTAGAGAGAGAGAAAGAGAGAGAGAGAGAGAGAGAGAGAGAAAAAGCTTTTTACCATGGTAAAACAACGCACCGCAATGTTAAAAACACAACTGTCTGTGAGTGCAGGACGACAGCGCATGCTCTGCTTCAACACTGCACAGAAGCACGACGGCATCTTTTCATTTACGCCGGTAAAAAACAACACAAAAATAACTGCTACCTGTCCATCACCTGCTGCTAAGGTGATACACTGGAAATATATTAGTCCAAAGTTTATATCTCATTTACACTTAAAAAAGTATCCAACGGTAGAAATCCTCATAAACATGTAAACATTTAGAGGGGAGAATTCATCAGGCAGACTCAGAAAGTGAGAGAGAGAGAGATAGAGTTGAGAATTACAGTAAAACTAAGAGATTCAAAGGAAGTGAGAGAGAAAGAGAGTGTGAGGGACAGAGAGAATGAGAGCAAGATTAAGACATTGTTGAGACAGAGAAAGTGGATAGCAGAAGGAAAGACAAAGACAGAGATCGAGACAGAGAAAAACAGAGAGAGAATTAGAGAGAGGAAATGCATAAATGCATTTTGGAAGTTATTTACAACAGTCATGGGATTTTATTCCAAAACTGGAGGTAATGAGCCCTAACCTCCAGACTGCTGCTGCTGAAAGACGGTCAGGGGCCTGCGGAAACCAGAAGACCCTGCCGGGGGCCAACTCACAGACCACTAGCTGCGTTGTCATGCTCTCTGATGGGCCTTTCGGAGGATCTGCCCTGGCCCAGCGGTCTGGGAGGAGCAGAGGAACGCCCAATCAGACTCTTCATAGTGCAATGAGAGAGGCAGGGGAGGAGCTCCCCAGATCCTGCTGATTGGCTCTTGAGTACTGGATGTATGTGTGTGTGTGTGTGTGTGTGTGGGCGTGAATTCATGTGTATGGGTGAGTGTGTGTGTATGCGTGTGCTTGCAGGTGTTTTCCTCTCAGATCTGTGTCTGCAGTGGCTGCCCGGGGGGCGTGTAGGGAGGGGGTGCGGGCAGTGGTTTGAAGCCTCGGGTCTTCATGTAGGACAGGAACTGGTCGGGTATCTCGGCCAGGACATCCTTGGCCAGCCGGGCCATGCTCAGGATGTGGTTCCCTGTCCGGTCCACGTAGTCTCGGAATGGGACAAACTGGAAGGCAAAAAAAAAAAAAAACAACAACAAAATAAAAACAGAGTTACTGATCCATGGGGAAGTGGGGACTCTCGGGCTGATGAAGTCACTCTACCTGAGCCGCTTCAGTGAGACGACCCTGCAGCTGTTAATGGATGGGGGCCACCAGAGAGCAGAGGTCTGTAAATTGCAGCTTGTGGATGTGGTTGATGGAGGTTGAGACTTTTCCCAAATGACAGTGATGAAAATTTGTCAAAATAAGTGCCAAACGGACGGCAAATGATGCCCCCCCAGGTTGAAAGAGCAGCAGGTATGTCCCCAAGCTGGGATAGGTGTGGGTGGGCCTGGCAGGGGCACTCTTTCTAAATAAGAAAAATCCGAAACTGCTATATTTCAGAAGACACAGTAGACCAAGGTCCTGACTCACTGTGGTCATTAAAGATCCCATGGCACTTTGCCAAAGAGCAGGGGTGTTAACCTTGTCACATTTCCTGTCACAAAAACACTGGGCCCTCTAATTATCTGCTCCATCTGACTGGTCCATACACAAACTCCAGGCAATTACAGCCCACTCTTGACTCTCCAGGTCATGACTGCAAAAGAGAATTTAGTTTTCGGCAAAACTACCTGGTTAAAAAAATGTAAAATAAAATGGTAAAAATGTAGGCGGTTACTCTCCAGAACGAGTGGCTTCAAGTGGGAGAGATTCAAAAGGGCTCAGGACATCGTGTACCTTCGGTCTTAAAGGGAATGGCTATGAGCAACACTGCATTTTCCAGCCAGGTTTTTTGAGATGACATGAACATGGGGGGAGGGTGCGGGGAACACAAGAAACCTTTCAGCCTTTCAGCACAACTCCCCCTCCCCCCATTTCACTTCGTCGAGAGGTCTCCCAGGTCACGGTGTCCTCCTCGTGTTAACATGGCTGAGTCTGAAGGCGCATCGGGGGAAGCTGATTGGATAATGACCTCTGGTTGTGACGAGAAGGATGGGGGACCCCGAGACCGCAGGCATCTGCTCTAACACAAGAGCGCTGGTACAGACAGCTGTCCGTCTGTCTGTCTGTCTGAGAAGGAGCTCCAGCCTGCTTTCAGCTGTGTGCTAGATGCAGACCACCCCAGCCTAGCCACCCTAGAGTCCCCTGTCACACGCCGACACCATGTGGTGCTAACAGGATGTTCAGGGGGAGCTCAGAGGGGAGCTTCCCTGTGGCTCCACACCCCGGGTCCTCCCTCCCAGAAAATGCCCTCCCACTCATTCATGAATTTTCTGTTGTTATTTCTCCCCTCTCTCTGCTAAAGTTCTTTCCAAATGATGCTGAACATTCTGCACTCAGTCATACTGGTAAATGTTCCGGAGGGGAGAAAAATGAGTTACAGGCCACCTTTATTGTTCTACAACAGTGACGGCTGTCAGGGGTGTGACCATTTCTTTAACAGATATACTGGATATCACCAGGGGGCAGTAAAGAAGATGGCAGCCACATACCTGGACAATGTCCCGCTCTGCATATCGTCCTCTTGATGAAACTCTGACTTCATCTCCATCTAACTCAACCATGGCTGAGGAGAAACAGAAATTGGCACAGAAGGGTCAATGGTCTTTCACACAATGTTGCTAGATTATGGATGACTCTAGGCCTGTTAAGAACACAGGACACCATTAGACCATTGTCATCATTTCTGTGATTATGGTGACATTTTAACACTCTACCATGAAAAACAGAGAGAGAAGAGAGAATAAGTAACAGGAGGAGAAAAGAGCTAAAACAATGGAGCCCAGTGTTTCAGCACAAACTCTCAAGAATCAGTGTAGAAGAATTGGTCAAGTGTTAAAATAATTCACTCACACCATTTCTTTCAATAAACATGGAGGGAATTAGAGGAAGGAATGAAGAGGATGAGTATGGATGAGAGAGAAGAGAAGGGAGGGGAGAGGAGGAGAGGAGGAGGGTGAAAGAGAAGAGAGAATGTGGGGGGGAGGACAGGTTTCTGTTGAGGGGATTTTGAGTTCTTTATTCACTCTGAGCTGAATCTGGCTCAAAAGCCACAGTGGTAATCTCTATAGAAATCAAAGGAAGGGATCACTGACAGGCACTAAGTAGAGAAATCCCTGAGCGAACTGTCAACCGTAGCCTGTATTAATCCCTCTCACCCCCTGTTTTATGTATTATTATCTACTCCTGTGTGGCAGCACTGATAACAAGTCTTTTCCAGTCTTCCAACCACCTTTTCTCTCTCAATTCAATTTACCAGTGTTCAGCTTGTGCTCCCTCTATCTCCCCCCACCCGTAAACACACACACACACACACACACACACACACACACACACACACACACAAAATCCATATCGAACTCAAATCCCTACACAGAAGACAAAATATACTTTTGTTCAGGTTGAGAGGTTTGAGTTTGAGCCATTACCCTTACCGTCAAATTCTGCTGGCCCAACGCCCACGATTATAATTGACATGGGAAGACAAGCCGCCTGTGGAGAAACAATGAGAAGAATCCAGACTGATTGAAAGGAACATTCCATTTAAGACCTTTTCAGAGTAACCTTCAGAGTACTTTGAAAGGATTTAATTGACTGATTTTACAAAACTCATCTCTGTTTTGTCTTTTAGCACACGACATTCGCTAATCTGACCTGAAGAAAATTAATGATACAGTGAGAGACAAGAGCTAATTGCGCAGCTGTAGTGGTGTGGAATATGGTGCCACCAGAAATATCTCAAGGCTACATTTTTTGATAGCGAAAAGAGAAACAACACGTTGGCCTTTCGTTGAATATAGATTTTACAAAAGACAGATCTGAAAAGACATTTAGCCCAAAGGGTAACCATGGGCTCGGCATAGATTTTACTGTAGTCATAGAGCCAATGAGAGAGCTGTGGACACAGCCATTTGTCTCTGACTCTGGTGTGAATGTATTAACAGGCCGGGCAAACTTGGCTTCTCTTGACAGATTATTAACGGGTCTTGTATAAAAATCCAGGGAAAGCAAATTATATCCATCAAAACTCCACTTTGTTTCCCTTTGTTAATTATGTTTCTCTGGCTAGCCTCCAAGGGGGTGGATGAATGATTGATGAACTCGTCAAGATCTCTTAAACTGATTTTCTCATTTTGAGTTCCCATTTTCCATTCCCTATATTAGCGCTCTCACAGCAGATGCCAGTTACCCCTGCGGTAGCTTGGACCACAGATGCACACTTTCTCGGTAGAGCATCTGGACATGGAAGTTATTTTAAAAAGTAAAGTTCTCGCAATACTCTTTTTAAAAATATTTTCTGATTTTGCTCCCCCTTTTCGTACCTGAAATGAATGAATCAGCCTCATCACTATGAGATTTGACCCCTCCATGGGGCATGGCCATTGTAACCTTGAGCAAAGTACCCAACCTGAGTTGCTTCAGTAACTACCCAGCTAAATGAATGGAGAAGGTCATGTTGCCTGATATGTAATATAAATATGCACATGAAGGTAGAGATTTTTGAGATGCGCAGATGAATCATGCAAATGTACGGGGAGAAGAAAGCCCTCACATTGACGATGGACTCCTTGGTTTGTGCCATATCTGAGATGACTCCATCGGTGATGATGAGGAGGATGAAGTACTGCGAGCCGTCCTTCACTGATGCAGCATACCTGTGTGGAACATAACAGATGATGATGGGTTGCAAAGTGAAGAGAATCTGGCCAGTTGTCTAAGCTGCTTCAGTCCTGGGGTGGTGATGGCTGCTCCAGTAGGTGCTGTTTTCAGATGGTAAGGCAAGAGAAAAATCCACCATCTTACTTCCAAGATAATGCCTTTCTGGACAAAAGCATCTCCCTTTTCATACAATATATTAATGGCTTTATTTTTATTGATGTCAACAGCATAAAAACAATTAGGTTTACAACTGTTTTCTTCCCTGTCATTAAGAGGAATCACAGCCACAGTATCCACTCGAGTAATAACGCAGGGGGACAAATCCGGCTCTATATTTGTTATCAGACAGAGAGAGTCCTAGAGCCTGCTCCTCAGCTACTTGACTACGGGAGCACGTTTGCTATTGTTGTTTTATGAAACAGAGCGGAGAGCACATATAACGCTCACAGTGGAGGAGTATGTCAGCAAAGCACTTATGGTTACATTTTGACCATGAGAGAGCTGTAAGCTAAACAGCTCTAATTAAAGTACAGTATGTGGGAGTGAGGTATTCGGGAGAGGAAAAACATGGAAACTGAACTGGATAATGGGAGCTTTCGTGTGACTCTGGTGTTTGCAGTGCTGGTGAGTGTTTCTTTGTATCTTTCTGTGTGCATCCAATGGGCATGTTTGCTATGTATGTATGTATGTATGTATGTATGATTAGTTCCTTGTGCATGGGTGCATGCAAATGTGTGCATCTGTCTGACTACCTGTCTATACATGCATACCTGTGTGAAGAGTGTGTGTGTGCGTGCAAGTGTGTGTGTGTGTTTGTTTGGTGTGGTGGGGGGTGTTGAGTGTGCAGACTCAAAAGTCCAACAGTAAAGCCTACATTTCCCAGCAGCTCACTCCACAGGGTCCTCCGTTTTGACCTCGTACAATAAAAGGCTGAGGTTTGTGAGATGGCAGCCAGAGGAAAACTTCAGCATCTCATTCGCCATGACACAGCCATTCTCAAAGTTAGGAAGTTTTCCTAGGGGAATTAACCCTCTGATCACGAAACCCATCGACAACAAACTCAAAACCATCAAGCTTTGTGTTTGCTGTCAAACAACAAACACAAGCAAACTGCGGACAAATCCTGCCAAACTGCATGAGTAAACCATGTTGGAACTACTCTTCCATCTCATTGCAATGTTTTATGAACAAATACATTTTAAGACTTGTCTGTTGTTTTCTGACCCCTGATCCCTCTCAACAGTGGGATTAATTATACAAAAGGCACCGCACTCTCAAAAACTAAAATGGTAAGTCATTATGGTTAGTATTGATTTCTAGGACCCTGCCAACATCTTAGCATATTTATTGCCTCTACTGCAATCTTTGCCATCCCAGGAGACCAAAATCCCAATAATCCTATGGGAGCATAAGACAGGTCCTATAAGTCATTCACTATTGTCAAAGTCATACAGAGATGGGACCAATCTGAGGAATAGGAGAATTTAGGTCTGCACCCTCCAGTGGACTAATGTTCAATCCATATATACTATCTGAAGTTATAAATACTAGCATCTTTGCCACACTCCTCTTTTTTCATTCACTTCTTCAGAAGCATTGAGTGTACCTACCTATTGCAAAGATATGAAGTTAGGTGCTTATGAATAACTGTAGGTGTTATTTGTCTGGCTCTGCACCTAAAGATATCTATCTGGAAGGCTTCCTAAGTATCAGTCTGAGAGGCCCTGGGGAGAATAGACAGAACAAGGAGGAAACGACAGAGAGAGAGAGCAAGAGAGGGATCCAATACTTAGCTAATGTAATTTCTTTGGCGGAGGCAGCAGACTTGTTAATTAATCAATAAAACCTTCGCAATCTCCAAAAAAGCCCTGAGAGTGTCTCTGATCGACAAGCTGCACCTATGAGCTGCCAAGCCCCTTTCCAGCCCCCTCAAACAGCGTGCCAGGTTTCAGGTGTGTGCACCTGCCCATCCACCTACCTGGCCACATGGTTGATGACGGGAGAGAAGTTGGTGGGGCCGTACAGGTGCACAGACTTCAGGCTCTGGTAGTATGCCTCCATGACGCCATCAATCCCTGTGCAGTAGGGGTTCTGTGGGTTTCCATTCTGTGAGGAAATGTTAAAAAATATCACCAATGCTTCTCTCTCTCTCTCACACACACACACACACACACACACACAGACACAGACACAGACACAGAGACACAGACACAGACACACACACACACACAGACACACACACACACACACACACACACACACAGGAGGTAAATATAAAAAAAATCTTCAGGCAAAGCACTGTGAGCCCACTCCACTCTGAAGCCGGCATTGCATTATTTACTGCCGGCCGTTGAGTGGGTGAGGCCGCTCTGTGATGGATGGCGTCTCTTCTGCCAGCAGACGGCTACGGTCTCGGTTGGCAGAAGCGGCCGTAACTCAGCCCTCTGCCAGGCTGCCTTCCGCAGCTCCCCCACGACGGCGAACCCATTAGCCGCTTCATAAAACACTGGTCAATAATCTGCCCGTTTCTCAGGAGCACTTAAAAACCGTCAGGCATAACTGAGCGCTGAGGAAGGGAGGTGCATTCTCATCAGCCAGCCCATGAATAGAATCTGACTATCATAACTACAATAAAAATTATTGTATCTTATGCACATAGAACCCGCAGGAATACTGTTCAACTCGTCGGTAGGTGCATTCAGTAATTCCTAAGGCTTTTTAACTTCATACACTGTTTTCACTGCCCTGACACTTGTTCCATGAAAGCCATACAGTAATGTTTTCACAGACAGGGAATGACTGCCCAAATGTGATTCACAACACTTTTTCCCCAACAAGATTCCAACAAACCTATTGCTATTTGAGGATTAATGCAGATGTTTAACCCTCCAACTGGGATTTGTGTTGCTAAGACAATGATGGAGAACAGCAATTAAATTGTTTATCATTGTTCATGTTTAAAGGGTACTGTTCTTTGTCTTTGAGTTTGTATGTGTCATTTTAAGTATATGCACAGGCTGCTCTGTGAATTATGGCACAATTATAGGAGGGTAACTTCATCCTTAAAGAAGTCCTTGCTTCTATTCACTAACTTGACATTTAGGCAACAGTGATTCAGCATCTAAACAAATCTAAACACTGCACAACTTCAGAGATACTAAATCTGTTACAAAAACACTGGTCAATCAAACACAGCATAAACCCTGAAGTGCTAGTCTAGGTATACCTTCTCAATTTTAAACTTATCTGTGAAAAGGTGATCGGTTAACCAAAATTTTATGTCACTTTCCATTGATAAAAAACACTAAAAACACTTTGAACATTTCTCACCAGTGCAAACTCATGAGAGACCCTGCCATCAGGGGGCAGCTTGGCACCGAACCCCAGCGCTGGGAACATCTTGTCGCTGTCGTAGTCCTGAATGATCTCGCCCACGGCCTTCAGGGCCATGGCATAAGCGTTGAGCTGGTATGGGCTCATGTAGTGCAGGGACGTGGGCTGGGCCGGATTACCTGCACAGAGAACCACAGCACCGGTGAAGAGCGGAGCACACCAGCAGAACCCAGGCTCAGCTGTGACAGAACTTCATATCTGATACGAGTGTCTTTTTGGCCTTTTTGGTCTTTTTGCAATCTGACTGGTGCTGTCAGATTTGTGACACTGGTGTACAGTGCATTCGCATTTTACGTGAAGATGTGGTCCTGAAAAGGCTTGCATAAGGCCTACAGTACAGAAGGAATTAGAGCACAAAACTCTGTAATTATTAAGTAACAGTTAAGTGTAGAAGAGACTGAACACTGTGTTATATAGTGAAAATAAAGACTACAAGAGACTGAAATTCTTCAAAGCTTGAGTCCATTAGAGACAGTGGCGTAGCCATTCCTTAATGTTAAAGCCTGTAAGAGATGGTAGACTGTACCAATCAGTAACGCTGCAATTGTCAACTACACAAAAGGTATGCACCAGGTGAATCTCTGGAAATCAAGGGGATGAACATGATTTTCTGCTTAACTTCACAGAAACCAGTGCCAAAATACTCCCTGTCAGCAAACAACTATAATACAAAGACAAGTAGATAAACCCATTATGAAATTTAGCGAAGGCATTTTCCCCACACAGGAGGAAAAACTGGTGATATGCAATGCTTTTATGATTTGCTGGTGGGCAAAATTATTAATTTAATATCACTCTTCATTTGAAAGTTTTAGCTCAGTGTTTGGATCATTAACATAAAAACAACACTAAATGGATTACCATGTTCTGATCATTATGATAATCATTGTTATTATTGTTTTACTTTCAGGGCTTGTTTTGCACAGATGATAAAGGATGTTATTACACCAGGCCAGATTTGCCATCTGCAGAGATATGAATATTATTATAATCCTCATTATACATAATTATAAAGAAAAAAGGAAATGGCAGAACTTACCATTGGATGCGGTGAAATCAATCGCCACAGTGAAGTTGATCTGTGTTCTGGAAAGCAAAAAGAGGAAAATGTTTTTTACAAGTACATCACTCTTGTAGTGGCCTGTAGGCACTAACGTCATTATGCCAAATGATGGGGAAAAATGCTACATTATATTGAGTGCCACATTTTTCCATCCCCCTCTATGTTTCCTTTGTTTGCTATTTTTTTTCTTTTGTTAAGGCATTTTAGTGATTCCTCTGCCTCCCATATAAATGTCAGATTGTACAAAAATATTCAAAATATAGCAACAGTTATATTCCTCCAACCGTAACTGGCAGCTTTCTGTGTCACATGACTTGGAATGCATTATTGAAATCAGCAAATACTTGAGGTATGACATCATTTTAAGCCTATGCACACACGCAACAATGGCTCAACACAGATCACTTAAGCTTTTTTCTCTATCCATGGAAAACGTTCTGCTGCATAATTAATTCAAAGGCAGGATTTCACTGAATATTTCAAACAGACACTTGTACAGAGCTTAGAAAGTGTTTAGGACAAAAATGAATAATCTAAGAGAAGGGGCTAAGGGACATTTTTCAGGGTTTTTTTCCCAGACATGAGCACTCAGCCGTAATGTTTGGCTTTTGGGGGATCCCTGTGAGGGTGGGGACGTTTAAAGGGGGCCAAGAATCAAGGATAGGAGTGATAAAATTTCACAAGAGAACTATAAAGCACAAAATACATTATTGGTTTGCTTGTAAAAAAATGTGTAAAACTGCCGAAGCTGGCATCTGTACATTGGTTTTATTCAGCAGTTATGTCATGATTATGCATGGTTTATGCATGTATTATGTACATTTTATTCAGTTTCACTTAATATGCATTGTGGCTTTGATATGATATTAAAACATTTGACATAAACACATGTGATAATGCAGCAAAAATGAAACATGTTCCTATAGTTTGCGAAAGGCCACACAGACAGTAACTACAACATACAATCCAGCTCACACCCAGCATGCATTCTTACAGATTGGGTCCAAAGAATGGTTGCCATGGCAAAGCTTTAGACCATTATTTCACCAGCATATGCAACCCATTTATTGTGACAGGAAGGGGGTGAACTGATATAACATCTGAAGGTGCTTTGCTGTGGTCATCAGAGAGTCTTTGTGAACCTTCAGAGACATTCAAAGAGAAAGATAGGTCCTGAACGTCCACAAACACATGACAGTAATGACTCTCAGCTGGCCTGCTTATTTCTCTAACTGATGCAAAGCAGACTCCAGTATGAAGATCTATATATTTTGACATATCTGCAATGGGTGCTATACATATACAGTTGATATGGGTGCTGTACTCAGTATGAGCACTATAAATGCCAAGGACTCTACAGTTGCTATGGGCACTATAGTTGCCATGGCTGCTATGGACTCTGCAGTCACTATAGTTTCTATGGGTTCTATAGACTCTTTGGTCACTATGTGCTCCAGAGTTACTACCGTTGTTATGGGCACTATGGTAAATCTATGCTCTGACATAGCCCCCATCAACCCCATTATCATCTGTGCATATGGTAAGATGCACTGCAATGCCACCAGTCTTTACCTTGATCATGGATGTTATTACGGTACCAACTGTTCACAGCCAATCGCCTTGGAAACCCTACCCAGCAACAGATTTAGATATTTTACATGATCCCTCTCTTCTGTTCACCAGACATGGCCAGGTATTAACATTTTAACATTTTTGTCAACTCTTAACTCCTTAACACTCTATATTAACCGAAAGGCAAGCCAGGAACAGAGATACTGTGTTTGAACTGGCCTTTGTTTACCATCTTAGCTGGCTGGCAAATGCAAAGCAACCAAGATAGGCTCCTGGTGTAAACTTCCATGCATTGCTAAGCAACAGCCCCTGTGTTTCTGTATAGGTCTTTGTGTGGAATTGCGATTTAGTCCCTAATTATAGGCACTCATAACCCACATGATTCAAAGGAAAGTACAAAGGAGCAAAGGGGACACCAAGTACTCAACACAGGTTACCATTACTGAGAAAACCCAGCAAGAGCCCCAGAAAAGATGCCAGTGCATGGCTCATTTCAGACCTCTTGCAGTCTGACAGAAATGTGTTAACCCTTAGCCCAACACATCCTTCACCTTAAATCTCCTCCTTCATCCCAAAGGCCCACTTGGCATATCTCAGCTGTATATCACATCCTGTAGTTGTAGCTGAAAACGGTATTGCAGATGGATCCAAGTCCAAAAACTGAGATGTATGAGTATTTTGTGAGTGAAAGTCCCATTTTCTGACTTTGTCATAAAATGATTTTCCATGAGAAGTTGAGACTTACATTTCTTCTAATATCAGAATTGTGATTTGGCTATTATGTTTGTAAAATAACTGAGCGTTTTTTTTTTTTGGGGGATGGGCATTTATTTTTCATTTCAGTCCCTTTCCCAGTAGTAACACTCCTGAAGTCTTTTGCGTAAGAACCAGAGGAGGCCTACTTTTGTGTTGATCAGGGGAAAAAGAAGTGGAATTTCACACTCTATCTATTTCTCCTTGCTTGCTTGATCCTACTGTTGTCCACAAGGAACAATTCCATGTCCTATAATCACATCCAATTCTCTTCATCTGGGTGCTCCTGATTGTGACCGCAGAGGTTTGGCTAATTGTATGCTGGGTCATGCACACAAAATTGAAGATAACATGGCAACAGCTTCTCCCACACCTTGGGTGGGAGGCCAGCTGTTGACCCATGTGTTGTGAGAGTGGTACATGATTAATTATGCCATCATGTCCCCCCCACCCCACCCCAGGACCTTTTCAAAGTCTGTTGAACATTTTTGAGAGAATCCAATATTGGACACTCAGGCAAATGAATAAAAGCCCTGATGAATTTGCTGTGAAACACACTACACTGCTGGACAGGTGCTGCTGTCAGAAACTGAAACTCCTGCACAGCGCACACAGATTTCTGTAACTTGGCAGCAGGTCACCATAGCGACCAATCAGCTTTCACCATGCAAGGGCCATGGAGAATCTTTTGAAGCTAAGCTCTTCCGACCACAGACACAACTTAGACCATCTGCTAAGGCAATGATAGCAGGTTGAATTTCATATAAAATGTATGATATAGTTTTTCTCATGATATGACTTGGCCCACATGAAAAATATTTAATCTGTCGAATGACACGCACATGCCAAGTTTCCCCTAACTAGAAATGATCCTCAGAAATGTGCTTTTCCTCAATAAGCAGGAAATCATGCCTCATCCATTCTCACCATCATTACTGCCTTTGGAACTTTGAAACATCCATACATCAATCATTCCCACCTCATTAAAAAATAACAATCTGCTAGTAGTTCTTGTACAATTCGCATTCAACAAAAGATGTCAAATTCAGGCCAAGAGTCTACATTCTATCCCACGCAGTGAGGAGCTTGTCAATCACAATGAACCCATCCCACTAAGTATGTGTGTGGCTGCAGATGTCATTTACACACTGCAGGTGTCATTTCATTTACAAACCATCCCTACCCTTGGTTGGCGTGTGGCA
The DNA here is from genome assembly GCA_022829145.1 of Albula goreensis. Taxonomy (NCBI): domain Eukaryota; kingdom Metazoa; phylum Chordata; class Actinopteri; order Albuliformes; family Albulidae; genus Albula; species Albula goreensis. The sequence continues at coordinate 14,136,395 of CM040765.1, forward strand.
TCAAAGCACATCTGCACATTGAAAATGAGATTTTCCCCGAACAATAAGGAGATCTGTGCAGTGCTTTCAGCATCCAGTAATGGAACGGAGATAGGAAGGGGAACTATTTGAATCTGTTGACAGTGTAAACTCTTGTCACTCCCTTGTCACATCCGCCTTGTAAAAGACACTTTAACACTTTAATTTCAGTTACTCTACCTTCTTGATATAGGCAACGAAATGAAGAAAAAGGCAGCAGGATCACACTGAATCTAGTTCAGATTTAATCTTGTTTTCCCTGTGCCTATCTGAAGCAGTGATCCTTCAGAAGAGGGTGTGGGCTCTGAAATGTATTAGATTTTGTGTTCTGGAATGCTTCCTTAAGTCACCATGACAATGCTTGCTGTGACAGAGATGCAACTAGCTTCCCAGGGGTGTCACTGCTTGACAGAAAAGGATGACAGAGGTCCACCACGCATTGACTGTCTGTGATAGGAGAGAAGGGCTCCGAGCCCTGCTGTTTGGGCTGCCAGCTGTCCCTCAGTCTTTTGTCTGTCTCTTCAGTGCGTTTGTTTGTCTGGAGCCCTGCTTTTGCGCTGGCATGAAAGCACTGGTATCTATCTTGGGTTTGCTGCTGTCCGCATCACAGAAGACCTCTAACTCCCTGGATCCACAGTAAACAGGCCACCACAGGAGTCAGAGATTAGAATCGCAAAAACAAACCAAAACACATGCACACAATCATATTCCAATGTAAGCAACTATTTACACAAACCCGTTCATGCATGTTAGTGTGTGCATGCACAGAGACACTCATACAAAGATTTGAATATGCACAAACACACAGATTAACACATGTATGTAGACAGACACATTTTCACACCACAAACTTCTCACACATAAATACAAACTCAAATACTTCATACACATAAGAACAGACAGACAGACAGACAGACAGACAGGCACGCACGCACACGCACAATTCAGACTAAGCAAAACCTCATAAGCGGTGTCTTTTCACAGCCTTGCCATTTCTTGAAGACCAGATGAAGAGCAGGGGGAAACAGTGTCCACTATCTTTATTTGGTGAGATTGATGAATTGCTACAAACTGCACTGACAGTAAAGGAAGCAAAGCATTGATTCCCAGAAAAACCTCCCCGGCTTTTCAGAGAGACAGCAGGGAGGTAAATTCTCTCTCAACAGGAATGCTGGCAGAAGTCGAAGTCACCTCTTCTAAAAACCCACTAACGGCCTTTTACTTTTATGATGTAAACGGTTTCCACTAAGGAACCACAGACATTGATTTTTTTTGTTTGTTTTCTTTTTTTTATAAAAATGAAAAGCAGCTAGAAAAGCAGGAAGTGGGCGGACGGACTGCCATGCTTGACCAGGCATGGCGCTACAGCCCCAGGGGTACGTGGGACCAAGGCGAGAGTCCGCCCCCGATCAGAAATGAGTCAATTCGGCAAGGTAATTATTACCTGTGGGATCAGGATTCTCCCAATATAGCACCTGATTCCAGTTCAGTCTGGCTGCCAATCCTCCCTCTCAGATGAAAAGGGCAGAGGGCACACAAGAGCAATCAAATGGGCAATGGGTTCAGTTAAAAAACTCTGCACTTCTCTTGAGCCAATTGTGTTTTTACTGATGCTTTCTTCCCCTCCTTCATCACTGCAACACTCATCCTCTTTCCCCTTCCCCTGTTCTGCTGTCGTTCTATTTTCTACCCCCTTTTTGCACTCATCTTCCTTTCTTTATCTCTCACCGTCTTGCTTTTTGTCGAACATTGCCTTGTGATAATGTTTTGTGCATAGAAGAGTACAACATGTGAATTACGCAACCACTTATCCAGAACTTCATAACACCTTAGCCAGAATTATTCAGACCTTCATAAGGGCTTTATAAGCATTCACAAAAATGTCAACTGAGAGACTGTCACCATTCAGGTGAAATAAGCTTTGATCTGGCCATATTTGAAGTACATGTAAACATAACACACTCTATACCAGTCTATACCAGTTGGCAAACAGTATGATTTGCTATGTGCCTGAAAAGCACTGCCATGCCACTACAGACTATGTGTAAACGCAATATTGCCTCCTTAAACAGGACCCATCACAAATAAAAGGAGCAGATCATCTGAAGAAGGCACAAGTGTCCCTTACTTACCCGCCTTTGATGTAGTCCAGGAACGTCACCTCCATTTCAACAAGGAAAGAGAGCAGCGTCACCTGTTAAAATAAGGACAAAACAAGGGAGGGGTTTGTCTTTGAAATTAGCCAATGAAAAGTGTGAACAGATTTCAGTCAAAAGGAGCAGGTTTCAGAAGACATAATTTCACTTGTTGTTTTAAACTGTTCGAATGCTTTAAAATTAAGACAGAAATGCCAGGAAAATGAACAATGATTAAGATGTGGCTTTCTGCATATCTGTGTCAAAAAATGGTAAGTAAATTGAGTAGCATGTATGTATTAATTTCAGCCAACTCTGTAATTTAACTGCAATGCGTGTTTATGCCTCAGACAATGAATGTATTTCCTGTGGTGAAGAAGCGTTTGTTTAAATTAATCTAAGGCGTGTTTAACAGCCACAGAAAAACAATAAAGCATGCACCCTTATAATTCATTTTCATCCAAAGTTTAAGTCTTTTTAAAGTGGAGAAACATCCATGTAATTAATGATGATGGTGTACATGTAATTAGATTCCAGTTGCTTCATACAAAGGAGCCCTGATTAACTTAAATGCTTAAATTAACTTCTTACGTTTCAAGACAACATCCTATACAGCTGTAATATACTTCCTCCTAACTTAAACTGTCTGTGATGAGATTAAGTGTTACTGTTGTTATGATATTTATCTGTTTGTTTATGATTTATTTGCTAAAGACTGTTACATAAAAGAATGAGTCATGGGTATGAGCTGAACTTTGCTACTGATTTAGCAGCATAACTTTTCCATTTGCATTCAAGGTCTACTAAGTCAAACGTGATATCTATGACCACAGCTGGAATCACTTCTTGCAAAGACACACCACATACAAATACAAATTAAAACTGATTTCATGATGGTTTTTCTGTACCATGGAGCAGTTAACATGATGGTAATTTACATTGTTACCTTCGCCGACTTAAATATGTGATGCTATTTTATTTTCAGTCGTTTCTGAAAATAACATCTAAGAATTATAATGATTTAAGGACAAAGTGTATATACAGAACAAACAATTAACAATCTTTATATTGCAGAGGTAAAAACTCCCACACACACCTATACACATAATAACTTCCGCCCTTATAAAGTTAGAGCCTGGAGCTTGGAATAACTCAGACTTCACTACAGAGCAGCGGTGTGACATGGAGTTCACAAAACAATGCAGGGTTTTACGTGTTACCATTTGTTATATTGAGAGCTGGGCAAAGCATTATGGGTAACCGTCAATCATTGTGCTAACAGTGTTACAGGAGAAGTATGACATCGGTTTAAGTAGCTTGCACTAATTAGGCTATGACAAAAATCATAATTAATAGAGCAACAGGTATGAACAGTATGTCTGCTTATCTGTACATCAGCAGTGGAAATTTTAATTACCACAACAGAAGCAGTTCTTTGACATATAGCAAAGGTGTGCAGCTTGGGAGCAGCGTCTTTGCAATACTTTGGAGTTATTCTACAGTGCAAAACATGCAAAAAAAATGCAAGCTGAATCACCAACTCACTGTTCCAGAATTCAGATATTTTTTCTTCTTTGCTTTCTTCTTCGGATTTATTACCTGCAGGAAGAAGACACTTTTTTGGTAACACTTTCATATATGAGTTATTTAGTTTATCAATGAAGAAACTAATCATTGTCCTACTGAAGCACTCACCTGAAAATCACAGAAGACTAATTTTCACGTTACAAGTCACACACATACATATACTTGTGCATTCATCCACTAACACACACACACACACACAATTCTATCAATCTGTCACTACAAACATGAATTCACTCACAAATGCACATGAATGCAAACACACACACAAAAAGTACATTTTCTCAGTGACACGCACGACTCCTGAACAAATGTGCGCACGCATGCAGAGACGCTGGGTATATTTAGAGACAGCGCTGCCCTTCTCTCTGAACTTAAACTGTTGAATATGAGGAAAAAGCAGGGAATGCCAGAGCGCGTGCGCTCGTCTGCCAGAAAGCACAGGGGAAACGATGACAGATTCACACTTCCAAGTGGCGCTTCCAACTCTAACGATGGTGTGCAATATCGAACTCTTATTAAACAAACACCAGCTGCTCAAAATACCTCTCTGTCCATGCTGTCTCCACGATGAATATTGTGTCTTAATTAGTGAACGTTCACTGCTTTTTCCATGAAGATCAATCATCAGTCATCCAAAGTCACGATTTAACATGTTCGTGAGAACATGCATATGTGTGAGTTGTTTGTGTGTGTGTGTGAGAGAGTGTGTACATGTCTCAGCATATATGAGTGTGCATATGGGAAAATGTGGGCAATCATTTGTGTGTGTGTTTGTATGTATGAATGTGCTGATCCAGGATCAGCTGTAGCTCTCTCTCACCTCATACACATTGAACTGGGACTGGCCCCGGGATAGTTCTCTGTAGCTGGTGGTGAATTCCCCGATGAAGTCATGGCTGAGGAAACACACGTGAATGACACATGCTCTTTTACTGACTGTTTAACACATGATTCAGGGCTCCTTTGCATTTCTAAAAACTGCCTACTCGCTATTTGGTTCCTTTCTGGAGATCAGTTAATGAGTAATTCACACTTTACATTATGATGGAGCTTTGATTGCACCAGGCGCTTCAGGGAGGGGCAATTTGACCTGTGACCATGCTTAACTATAACAGAGCTTTTGTTTGCACTATTCTGTTTGGAGAGCATCCTTTGCATAGCCTTCATAAACTACCTGTGGAGGTGGCATAAAATGTCTCTTCCCAAATGTCAATGCTTATGTTTTCATAACAACAAAATCTCTCTTTTCACAGGATGTGCTTACACAGTGTGAAAAGTGAGGCATTTTAGCCAATTGTCACTCATGTACACAGGCCTTCACTGTGTCAAACTAAGATCACTGAAACATGAGTGTGCACAAATGGCCTACAGCTGGAAACAAAGTTGGAGTTAACTAACTCTGTCATGTTAGAAAGGGTTGTAAAAATATTCATAAATGGTTACAACAGGAAAATTGATTGCCCAGTTTAACAATGCATTTAGGTCAACATTTTCTCATCATCTTGACCACTGTAGTTTTTATGCTCTCTCACAAAATTCTTACAACTGACCACCTAAAAATCCATATGTTTTCTGTAGGAACAGGGAAAGTAAAATGAAATTTACAGATTGTGAACAGCTTGGATATAGCGTTTGATCGTTTTGCAGGAAAAGAACAGATCATGCAGGGGTTTCTTGCCAGGAGTTGTGGGTCATGACATTGATGTTGGCAGTGCAACACCAATGAAACAACGTTCAAAAGCAAGCATGTCCTGAAAAGAGGAAGGAAGTGGCATTTTTGTCCGGACTATGGCATAGCTAAACCCAGCTGTGCTTTGAGTGGAATTTGCCTTCACTTATTGTGCCTAATAGCAATGGCAGACTGGATTTGTTTTAGTGGTGCTGGCAAGATCTCCTAGAGAGCTCTCAACTTGTCACCTATGATTTCACCATAGACTGTAATATTACTTTGTCATCCTACTGATTTGTTGTTAGTTCAACATTCTGATTGGCTGATATACATATGTTAATTTAGGGAAGTGCAGGCAAATGCATTTGAGTTCAGGGCACACAACTTCAGTCTGGAGGTCCTCAGTGTCTGCAAATTGTTTGTGATATATTTTCAAATAGCAGCTAAGTTAGGACTTGGAAACAAAGTGCACGGACTATCCAAGCTTAAGTTATACTTCCTGATGACCTTTTACTCACCTGATGACATTTTCGTTCAGTTACGACAGTTGCTTCTGTATTTTTGGTGGGTTACATACTGCCAACTAGGATCTTAGCAGGTTATTGGCACATATTTAAAATGATGTCTCTTGAAGTATAAAAGGGACCAGTTTGCGCTGAGCTCGGGTGTAACTTTTAGCCAATCACTGCTGAAACACACCAAAAACCTGTATACAGACCATCCCTCCAGGACTGCAGTTGTGCACCACTGAATTGAATCAAATGTCCCATTTTGGACTAGGTTTAAAGCTGTCTTCACCCCCCATGTTCTTTTTGTGTTATGTCCCACAATACTTTGGGTTCAGTTTCAATGGTCCAAACTCATGCAATAACCAAAATAGAACATACTACCATGAACAATTACTGCCATGTTCTTTCAAAACTTCATTGTTTCAACTTCATAACATTAGAAATCAGACAGCAGAAAATTATGTGGCTGTGATGGTTGCACTCCAAGTTGCTAAACAATGAAGTTTGCCCTGCCAGAGACATCTCACAAATCTGTTTTCAAATGAAACACTAATTGGCCAATGTAAATGTATTTTTCAGAATTTTGCCATGAGTTTGGACCGGCAAAATAGAGCCCTTTTAGTTCTGAAGAGTTTCCTCAACAGTCCTTTTCACGCGTTTGCTATTGTATCAATTTGGTGAACCTCCTTCCTTACAAAAGGAACCATAAGCCTTAGTTATTCGCCGCTCATGAGTTTTCTGCACTAAAATGGTGGAGGTCCTCTTACCTTACTGTTCTGCCGTCTACAGTCGACCTGTGGTAAGTCAAATTAATAAACGGTCGATAAATATGTTCTGGTTTTACCATCTTCTTACGCATTGTGCTCAATAAGGAGATTGGGACGTAACACATGTAGCCCTGTTATATTTGCAAAAATACCTAAACAGAAATACACCGCAAATCTGAGCAAGCTACATTTCAACCAATCAGAATTTTGAAATGGACAAGCCTAATGTCTAATTCCAGTATGGATGCATTTTCTCAACAAAACACACCTACCCCAGGCACTCACATTTTTACATTCTAGCCATGGAGTGATTCAGGTTGAGTAGCTTGCTCAAGAGAGCAATAGTAGATGCACAACCAGGAATGGCTCCTTCTGTTTACAAGCCCCAACTTTCAACTCCACTGTCCCCTGTTAATGTAAAGCAGCTGCTAACAACAACATCACTTGCGCATAAACTGTCATGAAAAAGTTTTTTTCTACTGCCTGAGTTTCTGTATATTTTCCACATTTTCACATTGAAGATCATAATATCTTTTTGTCGGTTGTTCTATAGAGGGATCTCCGCAGTTTAGAGGTCATGAGACCATGTCAAGTATGATTAAAGAAAGAAAACAAACCCAACACTCCATGCTGGAGATTAGCTTATTGTGGGTTATTATTATTTAGCGGGTGTCAGTACTCCTGGCATCTGTGACATAATGTACTGAAACAGCTGAGTCGAGATTAGCGCCCCCTACCTGCCGTCTCTGTCCCAGTCGTACACCTCGATCTTGATTGTTCTGTGGGGAAAATGGAAAAACCTGCTGTGAGAAATGTCATTTCAACATTAAACCTTCTGATCATTGCTCAGTTCTGCGACTTAGAGTTGTGCCAGGCCCGTTAAAGCCAAGATCCTCACATACAGCTTAGATCTTCAACCACCACTAAGATTCTCAGCATGAGCTGAGATCCAGAACAACTCCATCATGACAATGAGTACTCCAGTAAACTCCACTACATTCAATGCAAGGCTGTGTGTTGAAAGGTGCACAGCTGTGTTTATCTGATCCAGCCAGACAATTCTATAGGTGCATTGTTCACCTCAAAAAAGAGAGGGAGATACTATCTCCCAGCATTCACCTGTGCCTCTTTCACTGAGGGCTCATTTATGTCCTGATGAGAGGATGTCTACGCTCACAACAGCTAGCAAAACGACCTAATTTCAGGACTTGCTCTACCAGCACATTAGACGGCCCACACAACGGGTAAGCCCACTTTGAGCTCTCCTCACTCTCATCCAGAGCGACAGCATGTCCTCACTGGCCACAGTTCCCCAACGAGAGCACGACTACATCCAAACAATCCCATAACCCGGTGCTCCAACAGCCATTTTGCTGCTGCCTGTGGGTCGTACAGGGAAGACACTAAACACTGGCCCACCGATGGGTGGATTCTCTGCTCTTTTAAACCAGTGGTGGATGGGCCGTTTGGGTATTGACCATCATCCCAACAGTCCATGTCTACATGTTTGGCATTAGATCATAAGTGATCTTGGAGCCCAGATGTTAATAGATTTCAGGTCATTACTTATGCTACTGCTACGCTAGCAGCAGCAGTCACAGCAGGGAATCGAAGTGCCCGAGCACAGCCAGATTTTAATGAAACGTGACAAAAAAGGGACAGAAAAGGCTGCCCACACCGTTATGTCATTAATGGTCTCCCAGCAAATCGAAACCAATTTTCCCAATGTGAATGACTGGGAGCATAATGGGATACATGATAAAAAAAAGGAGAATTGAATTGCTGAAGGTTTTTTCTGCTACAATCTCACCAGAGAATTTAATGAGTGCAGCTCCCAAACGGGAGGAAAATGGGGGGATGGGGACAACCCCCAACAAGACTAGCGCTTTCCCCATTGTGTGGAATCCCCATATCTCCTTTCTTTCTCTCGCTTATCTCCCTCCCCAGGCTTTCAGAGCAGTGACGACCTGTGGCTTTTTCATTTTTCATCAACCCCCCATCCTAACCCCACAGATAAAGCTCTTACTGCTATTGAGAATGTATCCTTGTGCCAATCAATACTCTGCAATGTGCAGGAACTAGCTAATTAGGGCTTTCTCCCTTATCGCTGGTTAACAAGCCTCCCGGTGGCGTTTTTTGACAGGCACTCCTGGATCTGTGGGACCGATCACCAGCGGCAACAGCCCCTTCACTCAGAGCGGATTTGCCGCTCGGTAAATATAATTATGTTCCCCCACTTGGAATGCACCCAGGCTCTTGTCGATCCATGGAACCTGTCAATCGCTCTGCGCCAAGAAGCTTATTGAAGTTTATAACAGTTAACGGATCCACTGTAACTTGGTTCATATTCCACTGTGGTTTTTCTTACCATGTGTGCTTCTGCAGTTTACTGTGTGACCTGTCATTTCCCTCTTTGCCGCACTTAACTAAAAGTGGCTTTTTTACCACACATGTTAAATGCACCGTGGCACCTGATGCTGAAGCTTAAAAGGCGGCAAGAGCACAAAGCAGCCAGAGCAGAAGGCCTGCTTTTTTCTCAACACCACTTGACTGTCAAATAAAACTCCCTCTCATCTCACCTGTCACAGTGCCATTCATTTGTGTTCCCTTCTCTGCATACTGAATCTCTTCACCTGTCAAATTGCTTGTCAAAGCATTTCTTCAAACTGTCACTCTCTTCAACAAGCCCGTCAAAGCCTTCAACTTGCGGACAAAACAGCACCCTACCTGCTGGGCTCCTCTCAAACATGCTGACTCCACCCAACACTTGATGAGGCCGCCTCCTCACCAGGTCAAGCCTTCACTCCCACTCTTCCTCCTCTTTCCTGTCACAGCTCTGCTCTCTTGACTAACGTTCAAAGCTCCACCCTCACCTCAGTTACAGAGCTTCCAAGCCCTTCCACTAGGTTTCAGTCACCATTACAGAGGACCTGCCCCTCCCCACTAAGCTGTCAGCCTCCATTACACAGGCTCCACCCATTACCCACTGTCCCCTACCAGTCAGGCTCATAAACAGACCCCACCCCCTCCCTGCTCACCTGTCATAGTCTCCGTTACAGAGGGCCCTCACTGGGATCTTAAAGGCCTGCCACACAGGATTCAGCGTGTTCTTCACCACCTCTGTCTTGTGGCAAATTGTGAACCTGTCACAACCAAGAGAAAACTTGTAACACGCAGAGGATATATCAGCCTGTAATACGCTAATTAGTCATAAAGGGCTACATAATCACACAGCGACGATGACTAATTTGTGAAACTTTAAATAAGTCTTCATGAAAGACTAATTACTGTAGGTAAGAGAAAGTATGTTTTCGTGGGGACTGGAAGAAATTAAGTAATGAGTCCCACTAGTGCTGAAGTGTGTGATGGATGAGCTATGTTTGGTTTCACTGCATTCTTAAACAGCAGTGTCTCCATACGTTTGTACTGCACTGTTATTTGGCTTAGCATATGTTGTGATATGCTGAGGTTGAGCAGTGTGTATCTGTTCCTCTGTGCTGTGATATGCTGAGGTTGAGCAGTGTGTATCTGTTCCTCTGTGCTGTGATATGCCGAGGTTGAGCAGTGTGTATCTGTTCCTCTGTGCTGTTCTGAGGTTGAGCAGTGTTTCTGTTCCTCTGTGCCATCACTGACTGCCTCAAAAACAAAACTCTGCCAGCACAGAGGAAACTTCGACATTTTGAAGTTCTTTGAGTTCTACAAGGTTTTTTTTTTTACTCCTGCATACTAGAAGCAACGTGCAATTACAGAGCTTTGGAGCAGCACTTCAGGCAACTTGATGAAACAATAAAAATGGTATTATCTCCTCACCCTCTCTCTCTCTCTCTGAGCGGGTGTCAGCCGGTATGAGAGCAGGGTAATAATGAGCGGTGCGGTCTGATATCATGCACCGTGACAAATTCCACCTGTCTTTTCAGGCACATCCTTTTTGATCTTTTCCCTACTTTATTAGAAAAGAATAAACCTGTATCTGTGACAACTGAAGCTTCTACATCCAAGACCGTGGCTCAAAACATACTGCCAAGCTAAAAAAAATTTTTAATGTAGATTTAATACAAAACATTGTGATATAAAAGTCAGACATTGTAGGGCCTGAGGTCCTTAACAGCATCACATTTACATGCTGTCAAATAATAACTGAAGATGCGAACAATAATGATAACAATAATTTATATCAGTTCACTTTATGAAGATGAATAGTCAACCAAGCTACTTCTAACAAATTGTATACAAAGAGTGTTGAAATGACAAATATTTTATGAAACTTGAGTCTGGAGTGAAAGAGTGATTGATCTGCCTCTTATCTGTGTTGAATGTCAGCACAGGAGTATTATGTCTGGCCAAATTGAGGACAGGGTAGTGTCGACACAGGGATGCCTGGCCAGGATATGGGCCAGCAGCTACACTGACTCAGGAAAAGCCCTACTGGGATCCGCCATGCGCTCAGCGAATGGGGAATGGTAAAGAAAAGCCATACGACTTGGATGGCTGCTTAAAATACATATATATATACACACACACACACACACACACACACACACACACACACACACACACACACACACACACACACACACACACACACACACAGACGTAACTCAGGTACCATGCTCAAGGGTACAGCAGCAGTGCCCCACATTGGGTTTGATCCTGTAACCTCTTAGCTGCAGGCTGTGGGGGGCCGCATAATGAAGGACTTACGTTCCATCCTCATTGCTGCGGTAGAAGACCAGGAAAGGGTCGGATTTCCCAAAGAAGTCCTTCTTGTCCAGTTTGTTCCCGCAAAACTGCATCAACACCGCTTCCTGGAAGATATGGAGGTTTTCAGAGACAGAGCTGACCCTGGCACATCGCCTCCTGCTGCTACACGGGAAACACGGGCTTCCAGAGGAACATGCTAATTCCTCTAATTTCATTTATTTGTCCACTCTACAAGCTGATAACCAACATGAAGTACATGTCTTTCCTAAACTGCTGAAGCAGGGCCTTGGGCCAGAGGGATTAGAGCAGCATTATGGAGGACCCAGGTGGCAGGAGAATAGGCCAGGCCCTGTGTGCTAGCAAAGGGACTGGCCACTATGGACACCAGCCATCGGTAACAGCTGTCACAATTATCTATGAAAGACCCTGACTGGAGCTGCCTGTGTGTCCTGACTATGCAGATCTGTGTGTGTGTGTGTGTGTGTGTGTGTTTCAGAGAGAGGGAAAGAGAATGAGGGTGAGACCTGCTTAAATGTGTGTATGTGTGAGTGTGAGGATGCATGTTTACATATGAGTATGTATTTGTGTATCTTTGCATATGATATATAAATGGAACATTCAGAATGTGTATGTGTCAGAAACTATGTCCACAAACTCTGCAATCTGTCTTTTTGCAGCATGAAATCAGCTCAGCACTTACCCTGCAGTTGTTGACTTCCTCAGCTTTCACGATAATTGTTCCACACCTTTTCCCAGGAATCCCCCTGTGGAGCGGACCATACAGGAAGTTAACTAATGAGCATCATCACATGTGAATGGCGGTTAGAGTGCCATCGTTCTCAGTTTGTGTAATTTCATGCACAAGCCGCTAAAAAAAAAAAAAAAAAAGGATCAGCAAGCTGAACCCAGAGGTGAGATTTAAGAAAGGTGACAGACCTGCAAGCACACTTTAAAGCAAATACAACCTGGGGACCTCTGATCACCTGCTTTAGCCCCCGTTACAGTTGGGAAGGGGCCAGTAAAGGTTACTTTTCCTCTCTCTGTCTCTCAGCAGTGATGTAATGATAAATGTGCTCCTCTTAGCTTTCTCCTGCCGTCTCAATAAATAGAAAGCAACATCAAAGATATAAAATATGCGAGGAGAAACCGAGTGTGCCAGAAAAAAATGTATACTTTCACTGAAACACCCATTTTTGGGCTCTGGTCATTGCACAATACAAACTACAGGGTGTGAACTCTCTGTTTAAAATTTTCAAAATGAGTCAAGTGGGCTTTCAAATCCCCACTAAAATATGACACATTTAAAAAAAACTTCAAAAATGGATTCAAAGCTCAAATTATAAACATATACAAAAATATCCTTTACGACCCAAGGGGGAGGAGCGGGAGAGTTGAAACCACTCTCAGGAGTAACCTACATGTTGATTGATTGCCTTTTTCTTCCTTTAATACTAACCCAGTTGTGTGTCTCACCATGGAAGAAGATGGAATGAATGTAGGTGGCACATTTTATAAAAAGACACTGACATACCTCCAAAGATGATGAGGAAATTGCCAAATGAAAACGATAGCACATATTTATGAAGCTATGGCTAAAGAAATTACTTAATCAATTTTCCCAATTGCTTCCATGCACATAAAAATCTGACTCAATCACACTCGTGTCGTTTTCTCATCCATTTTCATATCTAAGAAATTGACCAAGGATCCACCATTTCCAGTTTTGCATATCCTGCCTTGATTAAGCTTTTAAACACCTTCCAACTTCTTTATGAGAGGGGAATTATTCTAATTAGAGATGGAACCACTTTAATTTCCCCTCTGCAATACATTGATTTCAGAAGCCAAGAGGAAGTAATTTCTGGCAAATCCTGGTTTGAGAGGACATGGGCTGCTTCCACACACAGATTGAGATTGAGGCAGTTATACAGTATCTTATTTGTTTGAGTGACAGCGCCACCAGAAAATGCTGCCTATTTCCCCTTGTCTCTATTTCTTAAATAACAGCCTCTCCCAGGAACTGTGCAGACAGAAATCAATGGTGACCATGACGGCAACGACCAGGACAGCACATACAAATACAACTTTACTGAGCAGAAAACACTAAAAATTTCAACACGTCACATCATGTTTAAACCTACATGTTTAGACAAACAATGGATTGAGACAAATGGCCAATGTCTGCATTGTGTCATCATAAACAAGCATGGAATAGTCTGAGGCTCCCAATCAAACAAAGGGTCGCAGCCAACACCCTTTCCAAAGAAATTATAATTCCATTCACCTCAGTGATGCTTTTATTGTCCGAATTGTTGTGAGCTTTTATTGCCTGAATGGTGCAGACCACCACAGTTCACTGCCTGGTCAGACTCCTCTCAGACCCTCACTCGTGAGATAGGGGCGGTTCTCAATATTTTAACTTTTATTTTACCAGGAAAGACCCACTTAGATAAATGATTTATTGAAACATGACTCATGTACTGAAGAGGAGCAGGGTTCATGTTTACGTTTTACGTCTCTAGTGCCTTTTTCCCCACAGACCCCCTACTCGCCACTCCTCCCATCCACAGCTTTTGCCAAAAATGAGTCACAAAGAGAGGCATCAAATTTATGAGCAAGACAGAGTCCCCATGCAGGCAGCATAGAAATTACTGTAGGCTTCTAACATAATGAAGAGTTTATCTTTGAACTGACTGAAGCACAGCCAGGTGAAAAAGGTCCTCATAACTCACAAGAATAGTCAAATAGACAGCTATCAAGCCTTTAATCTTCTCACAAACTCAGTTTACTCATTGTTGAGGATTGGCCTTTTCTCTTTTTCATTTTGCTTTGTCCAAACAGAACTCCAGTCAAGCAGCTACAGCAAATATGAATGAACTTTAAAAAGCAAATAACTATTTTAAGATTTTAGACCACATATTTCACCAGGCTAATCAGATGAAACACTAAAGATAATGTGCTCAAAACCTTAAAAACCCTGATAAGAGATATTTCATCAAAAATAACATAATGCGGCTTTCCATATTTCTACTGGCAGGCAGGCAGGTGGGGCTCATTTAAAACACATCTTATATTGTTCAGCTGATTGCCTGGGTTACATGGAGGGGGAAATTTGGGGCTATTTGTTCAGGGTGTGTGTGTGTGTGTGTGTGTGTGTGTGTGTGTGTGTGTGTGTGTGTGTGTGTGTGTGTGTGTGTGTGTGTGTGTGTGTGTGCGTTAAGGGGAGTGAGGAAAGTATGTATTGGGAAGAGTGAGGGTGTGTTCAGAGAGGGTGTGAGTGTAAGTGTGTTATGCGAGTGCTCTGTTTTTCCACAGTGAAATCCCTTCCTCCTGACAGGCAGTGGGGTGGGAAGATGACACCCAATCCCCCGTCCACAGACATTCCTCCACTGCAAAACGCCATCAAACACCCTCACCTGCGTGCTCAGCAGTTACATTCACTATTTATATGTGCACCATGTGTGCATGCAGAGAGACATGCACACATACACATATACATACACAAATACACACATATTCACATGCACACTCACATACAGCTTCCCTAACAATGAATGAGATTTGACAGTACACAAAGGAGCAACAAACACACCTCTCTTCACTCGAGTTCAATGACAGAAAGAACTGCCCTAAAATAATGCTATCTACATCCACGCTTCTTCAGATGAGAAACTGCATGGTCATAGCTCTCTCCCTCTGTCTGCCTCAGAGTCAGCCCGATGAGGACAGGAGCTGGGCTGTGACAGGGGGGCCCTGATTGGCAGGATTGGACAAAAGGACAGTTCTGATTGGCCAGAAAGGCAATGGGAACTCCCCATCATGTTACTGGAGTTCACTGGTGTGTAAAATCTAACAGGTAAACAAGTCTCAGGCCGTTCAGAGGATGGCAGGCTGGCCACAGTGCCCTGCTCCTTTGGGAACCCTGGGTTGAGCTGAGGTGAGCAGGAAGGCTGGGGTGCCGATGAACCCATCTCTGTCTGTGGCTCACATGGCTACAAATGGCCAACAAATACAAACTGGCATCACAAAACTGGAGGAAAACAGGTTACATAGTCGATAAGAATTGGTTTAAAATGGTTACTGAAACACACCGATTGAATGCAAGGATGTAGAAATCCAGTCCTGAAGATCTGCACTGCCTGCAGACTCATCCGATTTCTTGCCAATCAGCAACCAGTTCAGGCTTTAGATGTGTGGACTCAAGCCAATCAATGCCTGAAGTGCTGAAACACACCAAAGGCCAGTAAGCTGTGGCCTCCAGGGTTGGACTTTTGCACCTCTGATGTAAAGTGATTGGTTAATCATGGTTGAAAATGAGGGTGTTTATATATGGATGGCAACTGACGGCTTATCTGCTCACATGAAGCTGACATGGATTACCACAAACACAAAGCCAAGGGGAATAACGCGAGTCTGAGGATACCTTTCCAGGTTATCTAACCGATAACTAACGGCATGCAAGTAATGATTTAAATCAATAAAGACTCTAAAATATTTATATTGGTGTATTCTGATGATTTTTAGAGCTATGAAACTTAGAGTTATTAA
This sequence comes from Albula goreensis, assembly GCA_022829145.1. Taxonomy (NCBI): domain Eukaryota; kingdom Metazoa; phylum Chordata; class Actinopteri; order Albuliformes; family Albulidae; genus Albula; species Albula goreensis. The sequence continues at coordinate 14,152,329 of CM040765.1, forward strand.
AATCCCCCTTGTGCCAGGGAGTGCATATCTCTGGGGTCTGCGGTGACATAATTATCTGCTTCTTCCCTGTGGGTTTCATTTTACTTGCTGCCATCAAAGACTTTCTGAACCCTTTTTTGGGGAGCTATTAATTAAAACGTTAAACACTTAAATTATCAAACAAGTCCACTTCATTCAACTCTCTTTCATCTTCATTGGGCGCAATTATCATTTTGTTTTATTTCACCTTTTGAACGACAGCAAAGCATCATGGGTGTGCGCAGGAAGAAAACGCCACCAGCACAAATCTCCCCTCAACCTAAAAGGGTGCATCTGCTAGTCAACTAATTAGTGATGAGACCAATTAAACATTAATATCAAAGTGCTCTCCACAGAAATATGTTCACTAATTTGTATTAAAATATATCCCATTTATTGCTCAACAGGGTCGAACAAGTGCTCCATTTATTGCTTGCCAGGGTCAAAGCAAATACACTCAAAATGTGTACACTAAGAACTTGAATCAAAACATGCCTATAATTTCTGGGTGCAAGTCTATATATTTGCTGTAAATAACTTGCTAATAAAGCCGGAACAAATACTCATAACCGCTGATACAAAATTAATAGAAATAAACATGCGGTTATGTCTATGCTAATTGTTAAGGTGATATACCCTCAGCTATTAAGTTGCACTGATTTGTGTACTTTTTATCATATTATTTGAGTAATTGCTGATGACATCTTAATGTGGAAGTAAAAAAAAAAATTAAAACATGCAAATTTAAGCAGAAGGTTGCTTAAATGAGGAATTCTCAACCTCAGTGTACGCCGGTTTTTTTGTTGTTGCTGCTTAATACTGGCATTTAAGGGATCAGGTTAAGTGGTAAATTACACATTTAAATCATCTTTCCTGATTTACAGTCACAAACAGTTGCTTTTAAGGTTAAAACAAAAAGGGCAGTGTCCAACTACAGCCTTTGAGGACCAGTGTGTGTGAATCCCTGGCTTAAATGTATCAGCACAAAGTACCACAGGGTTCAGAAGTCCCCCCTGTGTATTGTAAACAGGCACCTGGCTCTGTGCCTGCTTATATCAGCTGTTAGCAGCCTCTGCTGATCATAAGTAACAGTGAGTAGGCCACTTCTTTTTTATTCTATTCTCTTCATGGTTCTTATTCCTTGCTCCCACATGTGGAATGTAATACCATATTTTGTTGGACTGTCGCATCACTCCACCGTCATCCATCGATTCTGGAGACCACAGGCGGTCACGGGACTCTGCCGAACCATGCTCTGTCAGTACGGCTCATTGCACTGGATGGCTGCACTACCATAAAGACGCAGAGTGACCAGAGGAGGGCGCTGCTGAGTCAGTGAGATGGGGGCGACCCTGCTGACTCATCCTTGGCCGATCCCCCTGCCAGGCCTGCGCCACCTGCCTGTAGAGCTGCCAGCAACAATCACCAATGGCTTGGTCAGGATTCAGACCAGGCTGCAGGGCCGCTGCACAGGCCTTTTAAAGGTAATGAAATCCATTATTCATTATCGTATAGTGCTGATGCAGAAGCTTCAGGCTTGGTATATAGGACCCAATTATAAAAAGAGGTTTAATTCTTTTTTTGCTCAACTCTTCCCGTGTTTTTCCAGACCAGTGCTGGTCTTCTGCAGCAACCATGCCTGCTGTCTGTCTTCAGGAGGGGGAGGCTTTGAGCACGACTCATCCATCTCATGTGATGACAAGGCCTTCATTCTTCACACACTGCCGACACACCCACAGATCTTGTACAGCCCATGTGGTCGGAGGATTGCAAGGCAAGCATATTCTTGGTTTGTCTATCTGCAGACACCTTGCCTGGCCAAGCATGGCCGCTAGAGAGCAATAAACCCAACAGAACTTACCCCCTATTATCCCCCACGACTGCTTTCCAATGCAGACCTCCAACCATAGCTGGCAAAGTGACTCATCACCGGGCTCATGCTTTCTTTCAGAACAAGCGTCTTCACCGCTTGGGCCACCCTAATTCTCATTCTAGTATCCCATTGAAGCAGGTATGGGCAATTATTTCATTAGCCCAATAATTTATATGATTTGATATTTTAGTTCTATAGTTTCTATAGTTCTTTAGTTCCCAATATTTCATCATATGAAATGTTTGACCATGGCATAATGTGTGGGTGAATGGGCATTGCTGTGTGCAGATCGTTAGCTGATTGAGCCACAGTAATTGTTTGAAACAAAACCTTGCAAACACACCAGTTCTCCATGACCCAAGAATAATTGTTATGTGTAAAAGCAGGAGATGTACGTGTTGCCAAGGATTCATTATTCAGACAAAAACAGGAAGGCATTGTAACACAAGAATGATGAAAAGGGATCCATCACAGCCTGGCCTTCTTGGAAAAGGGGCGATGGGGAAACACCCAGAGATGAGAATGAAGGACCAAACCGAGAGCCAGCGGGGCCAGAGCTACATTCCTGCACAAGACACTGACCCAGAAACAGAGATCCTGATGCCAAGCACCTGCGTCTCCATGACAACTACACGGCAGGCCTGAGGAGATGGACCCCCACCACACACACACGCACACACAGACAGACACACACACACACACACACAAGCACACGCACACACACACAGACACACACACACAGACACACGCACAAGCACACGCACACACACACACACACATGCACAAGCGCACGCACACACACAGACACACACAGACACACAAGCACACACGCACACATAGACATACACACGCGCACACACACACACAGATGCACAGATGTACGCGTGTATACACACACACAAACACACACACCTCCCTGGCAGAGAATTCAAATATGCTTCCCTGCTCATTGTTTTCAAAAATAGAGTTTTTTTGTATTACTTCAAATGAACACAAGGGAAATGTCAGGATACCAACCTGTAGATCCAAGAATACAGCTGAAACATTAACATTTACACAGGAAAAGAAACCAGTCCAATAGCCTCTGCCATCCAAGAAACATAAATTCACAAGGGCAGGCTTCAGCACTGAATACAAGTCATTATGAATGACAGGAAATCCCATGTATTATATATAATATCAAATAATAATAAAAACTTAAAACAATGATTAGTAGGTCTATTGGCACAAAGAACTGTTGGTCCCTGAAGCTACTTCAATAATAAATTTGCTTATTACAGTAAAATTATATAGTAGTCATTTCAGACACATCATTGATCAGTATTGGTGAAGTTATAGATGCAATTTGGGTGAAGTTTCTCATCATTAAGTGTTGGAATTCCTATTGTAAGTAAATGTAGAAAGCCACTGTGTAGTGCTACATTTATTATGGTAAACTGCACATTGGGATACAAACTAAAGGTCTTCTGGTTAAATTTTGTAGTCCTTCATCACTGTCTTGCCACTCATATGCATATAGCTCATCGGCTGCTGTTTTTCATGAAAGGTGACATGCTTATGCATGTTGTTTACAATCACACGGTGCAGCGGTTTCACCCAAAGACTGCTGCAACATATAAGCTGTTAATCACAGCTAGCGCAAACAGTTGACTCAAAGCAGCACACATTTCATGATGCGTTGATCCGACTCCTATTCCCGGCTCCACGCCGCACTACGCTGCACTGCAATGGGCAAATGGCTAATCATGACACCCAGACTGGGCGAGGCTACAATCAGCAGTCAATCACTGATAGGTCTGAGCCAATCAATACATTCAGATCTTCACAACAATAACCAATCATGGGTTTAACGAAGTTGGTTGCTGGTAGGAAATGGTAGCTCCACCCACTTTTTTGTGTCACAATAACTCATTTCCCAATCACGGTCCTGTGCTACAAGCGCGTATCTCTAGACTGGAAACCTGCCCCCGCCAGTCGCCTCTCACACTCTCAGCATTCAGCGAGGGCACTTTGGCTCTAAAACATCTCATCAAGACACAGCGATTCGCAATCAGCGCTGGGAGAGCATGGGGTAATTAAGTGCTGCCGTTTTCACGGGTATCGTTTGTAATTACCGCCACACGGGCAAAGAGGGAGCTGAATGAATGAAATGACAATTACCATTCAGACTGGAGCGAGCCTCCAGCCGCCTCTCTTTCTCTCGGTTAAAAAAGGAGTGCCCGTCTGACCTTCATCTTACGAGCAGGGCCAGTGATATCAAAGCTACTCATCTCCACTGTCTAGGGCCGTATCACTTACACTTTGTCACCAGTTCACAAACCGCAGGGATAATACCTATTCTGCAATACTGAAGTTCCAAACTGAAGCTCTAACACTGATTCTGTGGTATAATTAATGACTGAAGGGTTGGTGGTTTGTTTTTGATCTGGAGTTGTACAATCCTGGATAGTGTGGATGGTGAAAGATTTACTGCTCATTATAAACCATTTTTAAACCACTGTTCCTATATTTAAGCCATTTTGTTTGGAAAAATGAGTGGATACTCTGGTTGAAATAACATTTCTTTTTCCTCGACTGGAAGTTTCAATTTTGTTGAAAGTATCGCTCGTTATGCTGTACGCTGTGGGTTAAACAGGAGAATGTATGAGACAGCGATTGGTGATTTAAGTGGCTGCTCTAATCTTGTAAGGGAGTGGGGAATCTTTGCTGGAACAGAGGCAGGCACTCTGCGAAATGAGCTACTTCAGCGAGGGAGGGAGGGAGGAGAGAGAGAGAGAGAGAGAGAGAGAGAGAGAGAGGAAGGGAGAATAAGTGAGTAAGAGAGCACAGATAATGGTTGCTACTTTTTAATTTCTATTTCTTAAAATATTCTCTTTTCAGAGCCTGATGGCATTTCTAAGTGTGTAAGGTTCTTTTGGGAGCATGCAAGTGACAGAGCGATAAGGTAGGACCACCACCCACCCCTCCCCCTTCCCTTCATCATTGGATAAGAGAGGCCAAGTAACAGTCTGCACTGCACACACACTCCCCTCTGTATTTTCCACTGATTCGCCATTGCACATTGGCAAGACTCATGCAACATAAGTTATGCCAAAGAAAACAATCTGAATCAAATTGAGAGAGAGAAAAAGAAAGGACTGCATGTTGTTTTCTTTACCAGGACTACTGGACAAACTTTTGTGCATGTGATAAAATAATTTTTCTCACACCATTACAGTTGTACAACAGAGTGCAGTAATCTATATCCAGATACACCTTCAGGCTTCTTCAGTATTATGAAATCTGCTGCGCCAGCTTTGAGAGAGACGAGCAGAATGACAGGAAAATCACTCATGTGAGCTTCACTGCGTCAGTGTGTCACACATCATGGCTACTATGTGCTCAGTCAGCTGACCTGGCCACCCCATACCCACGCTGGCAAATCCTTCTGCCCCTCCCAAAGCTGTGCAGACAACAAGATGGACATCCAGGTCTTACGCCGCATGTGATTTCCATCAGCACCAATCTGTCATTCCTACGGTTCTATGTCAATGCTGAGTACCAGCGGTGAGAGACAGGCACTAAAACACCACAGAGCTTATTCCATCAAGAGATAAAACTCCCAAACGCCATTCAGGCCGGTGAGGGATCTGTGTAATTAGGTGTAATTAACCATAATTAGCACTCGTTGAAGTCATCAAGGGCCTCCTTTTGTCATGCTGTGGTGCAGGTGTGTGTGTGTGTGTGTGTCTGCGACGTGTGAGCGTTTTGTGACCATGTGAGATCAGAGGTGTCGTTCTGGATGACTGCTTCAGCTTCAGCTTCCTCTAGCAAAACATACTTGCAGGCCTCCCCTTACAGTCTACCAGGCATAACACAGAGTCAAAAAGAGCAACATAGAATGACATCCCAAAACTACTGCCAGCTGCAAAAGCATGTGACTTTTCACTGGCCAAGCAGGGCATCTGTCATGTCAGAACCATGCCACAATGCAAAAACAGGCAGACAAGGTCCACTCAGTTCAACAGAGAAGGAAAACCACAACCACAAACATGGACACCACATTTTCAAACCATCAAAATAGGGCCCTACATCTATTTTAATTTATTGGATGAATTTATCTAGGCATGCAAAAAAAAAAAACACTTAAAATTGTCATTTAGGCTTGCTTAATGCGCAGCAATGAAATATGAAATGTTTGACAGTTGCCTGATATATAAGGGAGTCACTCCAGCCTGCAAAGTGAGCAGGATGCCAGATTTCACTTTTCACACCTGCCAAACTGGACCTGAGCAGGGTTGCCAGATGAGGCTTTCTCAGCCAGACTTGGTTGAGGTATGTCGTTTTCTTTGACTTTGCATAGAATTTTTCTTCTTTCCATCGGTTGACTAATTGACCTTTCCACAGAGATATGTCCTCCTTGGTTACTGTTGCTACAGTAACTCTGCCAAGATTTCTATAACAACCAATGAAAGTCAATGGTGAAATAATAATCTAAAGGCTTTCTGTTAGGTTTGATTGCTCAAATATAGATATTTCTGCAAGAACCAAAGAGGAAAAAATCTCTGAATTAACAGAAATACATTACATGCCTGAACACCAGCATATATTTTTTTAAATAAATCAATGAAACATGATTTAATATAATACTGTGTGTGAAGTAAATTTTCACAGAAAGCATTTTTATAATCAGTAAAAGATCTAGAGGAAATAACTTGAAAGTGCGGTTATGGAAGGACTTATGGTACAATCTTTACTCAATCTAACTGTCATCAGAATGGGACTCTGTCCTGTGATAACATACACCTTCTGCCCTATCAGCAAGCTTCGAGCCACTTCTTTTTTAATGTTTCATTTATACCTTAATGTCATTTTTGCCAAACCAGGGTAGGAAATCACTCAGTGGCTATGCAGGCCAACCCATAACTAGGGGGGTTTGCATACTGTGTGTGGTTTAGTGAGTGAGCTGAGCTCATGAGTGTGTGTCCTGGCCTAACCCATCCAGTCCTGACTACACTTGATGCTTGAGGGCAAAGGCCATGGAGACGGCATCATTCCCATTTCACTGTCCCCTCCATCTCCACGCGGTGCCTCACGTCCTCGCAGGGGCCTATCGCCCTCCACCGCTTGTAACGATCAAACAACGAAGGATAATCCAAGGTCAGGAAAACCATGTCAAACCAGACAGGATAGACTCGGGGTGTCGAGGCTGCTCTTTCACCGTCTGTCTTTTTAAACAAACGCGCAGCTTAATCCTTGATTGAAAATAAAGCGGATGACTAAACACTGCCACTTACTAATATCAAGACAGGATTAGTCAGAGAATAACAGTCTGACAGTCCTCTCACTGTCATTACAGCAAGTCGAGAGAAATTTTAGGTAAAGGGTAAGAGTTAATGCACTTTTTCACTCTGCAAGTCCATTGGAAGAATCTCTGTAACAGTTAAGTTCTAGGGATGGGTGGTATTCCAGTTACATATATTTGAAATGTGTAATTAGTGTTGTGTTTTTACATACAATTCAACCCTTATCACTACTTGTATATCAAATTTATGTATAAGAAAGAGAAATGCATTTTCTGCACCCCTTAAATGCCATTAACATATCTTGTATTTATCCCTCCTAACCTCTGTATTATCTATTTTTGGTTGTACATATTGTGCATACACATTACTGTACACTTACATTAGCATAGATCATTGCCGCACTTAATTTTTTCCTTTATGTATTGTGTAATGTAATGTACATGCCTTGTTCCATCTTATTTTTTATTCACAAATGCCAATGAACTTCCCAGTGAAGCATAATTAATTCTCATTGTACTGTATGATATTTTAAGTAAATGTATCTCCTGGAAAGTGTCTGATGAAAAGATCTATCTTGATGGTCTTTTGTTAGACGGACAAATGCATGGTTATTTGGCCAACCAATTACTTACAACTCATTTTCATTTTTTTATTTATTTTGTTGTTTGTTTCAATCAAAGGTAGGCTGTAGGAGGCCTTAGGAAGTTTACTTGGTAACTGACATGCGGTTTGTGTACAGCAGACACTGCGAGAGGATGAAAGACGGTTGGAGCCCACGTAACGAGCACCCTGAGTGAACAGGCTCTTCTTAATGAGGGCGCTGAGAGGTAAACAGCTCATTAGAGAGCATGACGTTCATCTTTCTTCGAGAAGCCACGGCAAACAGAGCAGCAAAATTCATGCCCTGACCGTGCTCACCGCAGTGACCACCACATAGCAGTTACTGTTCCTGGCCGCCGTGCAGACTTCCTCCTTCTGAACCACCGCTGGGAGAGACTTTCGCAATCATACCTCACGGTCGGGGGAAAGCAAATGACACTGTTAATTGAGACGTTTAAAAGTGTCGGCCCCGGATCTCAGGGAAGCATTTCAATCAGCGAAAGATTTACACCTGGAATAAAAGGCGATCTGACTTTTTAATCTAACGCTGTAATAATGAGCACCATCAGATCCTGAGCTGGAGTGTTCCACCACATCACCTTGTGTTATGTGATGTGCTTCTGAAGGACCCCACATTCATTCAGCATTCTAAAAGCCCCTGCAGCTGACAAAATCCGCTTCCTTTCAACTCAGCTGTTCTTATTGGCAAAGGCCAACAGCAGAAGAGAACAGAGGTGAGAAAGAAGCTTTTCTAATCCTTAAGTGGAGCCGCGGTTGGTTTCTGTACTTACCCCAGCGGTTTTTCCAGTCGGCTCCCCAGTGACCCCACCACCTCTCCCAAGGTGCAGTAGGCCTGTCCCAGGAAGTCCTGCAGCAGCAAAGAAATGCATTGGAAAAAACGTTCTGCACATCTCAGTTTCATTCCAATTACAAAAAACAGGTTTACGAGGCATACCAAAGTTTAAATCAATCGCACCCAGTATGATGGACAAAGAACTATTTCCCATTAATCGATTAGTTGACTGATTGATGGATCTTCACTTGCCACATTAACAAAAAGTGGAATCTTGCCTCTACCAGGCTGCCCTGATAGAAATGTATACATTACATATCTTTGTACATATAATAACAATGTAGCCAATATATTCCAGCTTGTCTGAAAGAAGTTTATAGTTTATATCAAAAAGCAACCTGCAGCTAATCAGGATTGTATAGCAACATGTTCTGTAATAAATTTACCCCACAATCATCTGTGGCCACAAAGTTATAGTAATGTGACAAGAAGAGTACATAGTTTATGTGTCTTTTATGCAAGCATTCATCCTGTTAACTTAAAGTGATGTAAGTGAATGGTTCATATCAACATCCTGATCCTCATTTCCTCCAGCAAAGATCTTGGATAGACAGCCTTAGGGTATAAAACCAATTATTTTTGTTGCTTGTTCTGAAATTGTAAACCTAATAAGATCTCTTTGTTAATCCATTAAACAAAGTGATTCAACAAAAATTTGTAACAGTCTGAATCACACTTTCAGGGAAAGACATCACATCTTCTCAGTCAACCTGAAATAATCAGACCTACCACAAAAACTGTAGGTGTTCATTTTCTTTTGAGTGAAATTTCCTTTCATTCTAATTTAGGCCATTGTTAGTCTCAGAAACAAAATGGTCTGATCTCGAGAGACCTACAGACTGTTGTTCTCGCCTGGGAACAGCTCTTACAGAAATCAGCACACCAGAGACTTGGCAGCTTAGACGGTAAGTATGGCAGAGAGGTATCAGTTTTGGTCAACAGGCTAGGTTCTTGTTATTGATCTGAGAAATGTGTACTCTGTCAATACTGTAACCTGTTTTTCCATTTCCCTTTCATAATGCAAGAAAGCTTTACTTCTGATAAAGTCAAAGATTAAAACTGGGACCCAATAACACAGATGTACAGATGTCTCTTTATGGGCAGCTGCAATTCAATCAAATCAGCCTTTACATTAAAACACAAGTTACACTGAGTATTCTGAGATCAGCAAATACACCCTTTGAAATGTGTTCTTTTCATTCCAAAATAGGATTGCATATACACTTTATGAGACCCATGTCTTTTTTGATTGAATTGCACTGCCCTTAAAAAGAATAAGTGAGTTTGACTGAACCTGGGCCAATATCTTTTTCCTCATCACCACAGAAATGGAGAACCCTTCAGACATTCCTCCACTCAGCACTTTTCCCTATGAGCCCCAGAGTAAAACACAAGGTGCGTAGTCATGGTGATAATACAGAAACATACTGAACTCCAAATACTATTACACTTGACCAAAACATGAAAGGGTTGTGCAATATTTACAACATGTGTTTGATCTAACAGAAAATGTATGATCTACAATGACAAGTTAGTTAAACTTCAAGCTGTGCAGGTTACCAGCAAGACTACAAAGCTGTATGGTTTTAGAGGCAGAAGTGAGCCACATTCTTCCATAAGATAACAAACAATGGAAAACATCAAGTACACTCAGGTCTATACAAATACATATCCAACTCAAGGGATACAAGTACATTTCAACACTTCTTTTCATTAGGAAGTACATTAAACACTGCTTTTATATGGTTTGGAATAGTACCAAGAAATGTATATATAAAAGATAACCAATGTTAAGATATACCTAACCACTACATATAAACCATTTATTTTAAAGTGTAATACAACTAAAAAGTAAATGATACATAACAAGGTCACTGGTGTCATATACGCTTCATGTCTACAAAGCGCATAAGCCAATCCATCTCATCAGATATCATTGTGGAAGTAATAAAAGCCAACATGCTGAGAAAATAGTACACTGTGTACCTTAATTCATCATATTTTAAACACAGAGACAGACCAAGATGCCTGGCACACTGACAACATTTTTACAGGGGTATTGCTGGATTTGCATGGAGCATGCACAAGACGTCAACAACATGGGAATGAATGATCTCTATTAATTTAGCGTGTTATTGGATACTTCACTACATGTCAACATGTTGCTTGCCACTGGTCTGATCAATGCCACTGGTCTGAGCAATGCTCGGCCAAAAACAGGAGTGAATGCAGCCCGTTACCCAGTAGCCCTGCTATTGTCTTTGTGTGTGCTCCCCATTCACTTTGCTAATGCACATTTATTTATTGAGCATTAACCTTTATTTTACTAAGACACTCCACTGACCCTGAGTGTCTCTTTCCCAAGGGATGCTCACACAAACAAAAGCTACAGAAAAATAAACAGGACCCATGTCAGGCATGCAGGTTTTGATTAGATTTGGAGGAATTGTGAAATAGCCTACAGACCAGCATTAGACTAACACGCCTGTTTATTTTGTTTTGGTTTATTTAATTTAGTTTTTTTTTTTTTAGTTGGTGAAGACCACACCTTCATAGATTGTCTTGTACAGGTGAAAATGCAGCTGTACTTACACTTCCTCCTTTTATGGCAAAAGACAGTACATCAATTCAATAGCACAGACAGCACCGAATCTTGCTTACACAACATAACTGCCTTGACACTGAATAACAGAGACAGAGGAAATGAAAATCTGGCTGGCTACTGTCTAATGGTCGATCAAAAATCCAAACACCCCCCAACCCCGACCCCCCCGGTCCCATAGCTCCACCCTTCACCTCATTAGCAGGATAACTGCTATAACTGTTGTGGGCACAAGAAAAATAGCTTTCAATCTGAACGTTGTCAAAACCACATGAATAATTTGAACACCTTTCCTACAGTTCAGCTGCTGAGCCTAATATGTTTAGATGAACCTAAAAGTGCATATATTTTTCTGAAACTGTTCTCATTCACAAATAAAGCCCCAAAAACATTTTCATATTTGCTGCAAGAATTAGCCAAAAACTAACTGCCTAACAAAAATCATGTTACATCGTGTTAAAATTTGCATACATTCATCAACTTAAACTAGTTGTAATCTAGAACCAAAGAGCAGAATGTGAATGCAGTATCAGATACGACTGTAATGACAAAAAGCTAATGAGGCATTACAGAGTTTTGCAGGGTTGTGATTGCTGTTCAATGGTTACTGTCCAAAGACAGAAGCAGATAGAGGTCAAGGTTAAGAAATTTACACAATGTTTCTTTAATTGTATCCACACATTTTTTTGTGAACACTATCAATTTAGAATACGAAACAAATGAAGACAATTATGAACAGGTCTAGGGCCGAGGTGTTTTCTGTGTTTGGTGGTAGCTGAATCATTCAATTTCATATACAGACCTGAAAACAGAGGCATTTAACAAACTTTGTGAGATAAATCCCTGCAGGCTGAAGTTATAAGAAATGTCATAACTTTACAATCATCTTGAAACCTGCCAAATATGGACTAAGCATTCCCAGTTTTTTTTTTAGTGGACAGCCCTTTTCGGTCATAGCTGTGAATAGGACCATCTGTCTGTTTAAGTTTAAGTGCCTCAAAATGTTCTATTAAATTTATACTTTTTCATTATCCATGGCCAGACCTTCCTACTTGGACAGTAAAAAAGCAGGCATGTGTCATTTTTATTATTACTTGTACTTTGTACTTATGCTCCATAACACAGTACCATGTTAGCCTGTTAAACTAACTGGTATTCTGAAAGTCCTCTACAGAACAGTACATAAAGTATCAGGTTACAGGTTGCTTCCTGGCACCCAACACCACTGTGCAGTACATGTGTACTGCAAATACACATCCTGACTTCATGGAAGTGATGTCATGGAAGATACTTTATTACCATGCACACAGCAAACAGTCCCGTTTAAGATGGTTGCCTGTCAGGACAGTTGCCCACAAAACCACACACACACACACACACACACACACACACACACACACACACACACACACACACACACACACACACACACACACACACACACACACACACACACACACAAAATTGGCTAATATTATGCCAAGGAAAAAAGGTCTGAGACATGGAATTCTTATGGATTTAGATTGACAAACACTAAGAATATAAGCAGCCCCCAGGAAAAGACCTGCTCAAACATAAAGAACCTTTGAAACTCTCACTGTGGCCAAAAGGGATGATATCATTTCCTGTAGTAGCCACCCTCCCTTGCTCATTTCACACTACACTATCCTATTAACCCTACTAATGTGGTCATGTAATGCGCAGTGACAGAGGCCAGCTACACACTAATGTGGGACTGTAGGCTATAGAAAGATATCGATCTGTTAGTTACGAATACAAGTTGCTAAGTTAATTAGCATAGATTTGCCATGATAAATGCAGCAAGGCTGGCAGAGAGGCAGTGTAAGAGAAGTCTGTTATGCAGACAATCCACAGTAAGTTAGTTCAACACATTATGGGATCATATAGGAAGACCCTGTTCAGACCCATTTTTACAATACAAAAAACAACATTTTTGGGATGAATATGCAGGTCAGTTAGGTCAATACAGTTCTATAAGAACATATGGGCCGGGGCTAAATGATTCTGCAGTAGTTTTGGGAAGTTCACTCTCATTATTCATGCCATGCCACAGCAGTCTTGTGCAGTCTACAGGTTTTGAACTGCTAGCCTAACTGTACAGCCTGACAACAGGTAAAATTAGCTTGATCAAAGATATGCTGCTGACATACACACAATATCATCCACAAATAACCTTAAAACCAGGATTATATGTCTGATTGAAGGCAAAATGAAAGGGCCATGTTTGTGGGACCAGTATCTTCAGAAGTACACAGCATTTACAACACATGACTAAATGACTGACATTAATTCATCTGGCGTGTAGGATGTATGCAGATCCTCATTAATGTGCGATCTGTCGATGGCGGAATTGTACATTTTCAACAATGGATGTGCCTAAAAAAAGATCTTTAAAAAAAGTCATCAGACAAAATGGGGTGTGGAAAAAAAGCGCATCAAAACTCAATCTGAGCACGAGCTAAAACACCGCACCTGCTGTATGCTGTTAATATTCCCACGCGCAATAAAGCTTTCCATCATCTTAAGTATTTCCCTGGGGTTCATTCACGGGCAAAGGGGTCTCTGCCACAGCCAGGGGTGTCATTTCCGTCACAGTCAGGAATGCCATTTTCAGGGCAGGATTAAATCGGAATACCAAATGACAAAAGGCAGAATTTGTGACCCCACGACAGGAAGTAAATTGGTGTTGCTTCTTCAGACGAACTGAAGCGAAATGAGCAGCGTGTGGAGACTTATCAGGGAAAGAGGGGGAAAGGAAATAATGGCCCAGGTGTATAATAAGAAACATTCTGGATTTTCGATATGGTTTCATCAGCCTTTAAGTGTTAGCTTTCTTATGCAACACAGAAAGCTGTTGATGCAGCATGCACCCGAAGACAGATACTCTGGCTTGGAGCATTAAAATGCACCGTGTTTCAGATCGATACGTTTGTAAACACATTAGTTCATTAGCTTGTTCCGCTGACTCTGCGCAGGACAAAAGAGCTGCTCCCCGAATGTGCATGAGCAGAATCGTACCACACACACACACGGAACAGATGTGATCATACTATACAATATAGTGGAAAATACATGCAAAATGAAACGTATGTCTATATCCTTCAGTAATAACTAATACACACATTTATACTGCAATATTCTGTAATATCTTGCCAGCAGAGCATGATCTGTTGATCTCTTTGTGAAGGAAAAAAGGAATTGTATTTATCTTTTATTAATAAGTCAGCTGTTGACTAAGTCCAGGCCAATGTGATATTATGTATCCTTCATGTACTTTTACAGGTAAGGCCTAACGATCAGGTATCACAAAATATTGCTGGACAAACCTGAAATCCATTTGGCTTACAGATGTAACTTGGATAGAAGATATGCAAACAAAGTACTAATAAAAATGTTTTAGTGTGCCTATGCCAATGACTGAGAAAAAAGGTAGATGAAGAACAGAAAAATCTTTCAGGGACCCACAAGGCAACACAACTCACACATGAAAGACAAACCCTCTCTACTTAACATCAATAGAAAAATTACCTCATTTTAACTTGAATAAAAAATAATTAGATCCACACCCTTTGGCAGCCCCCTGCCTCCAAAACCCCCTTTGCATAGTGCCAGAGAGCTCATTTGTTCCTGATGGCACATTGCCAGTAATAAAGCTTTTATTCTCAGTGATGGCTGGCATGCAATGACGCGGGAACACTGCACATTACTGCATTACCCCCGGGCTCTGGCGCGGACTATGGAGGGAGAAAATTTCCCAGCACTCCTAGCATGTTTTAAAAGCACGGTATCGCAAAGTCATGTGACTGGTATCCTGCACCAGATTGCTTAATTACAGCCATGAGAAGATAACCACAGGACACAAGAGTGCCTTCAGTGCTGCTGAGGGCCTATGGAGAGGCCGTAGGGTCACTGAGTCACCTGTTTACCAAACAAATTTCAGTCACATGGGTTTGTGTCACAGACAGCTCCTCTGGAATGTGGACAGACTGGTCTTGAGTTACGGTAATTCAAGGCAACAAAACAAGCAGTAGTGGAATCCAGCATGAGATAAGGAAACTCTCGCATCCAAAAGAAAAAACAGAATGATTAATGATTTTTAACACAGCTTACTGTTTTATGACAAACTTTGTGAAAGTTTTCAAATCCTTGGTCCACATATTATCTATTTATATATGTCTGTTTTAACTGTTTGGATGAGATGTTTAAACTGAAAACTGGCAAGCATACAGAAAAAATGATCAAGGTAATTATGATGTTATGGGTAGTGTGTCTGCAGGCGTGAGAAAATGCACACGATCATGGAAGAATGAGCGCATTAAGTCTCACTGAAAGCAGCTCAGTCCAGAGAGCACGACAGAGGAGGGCACTGAACGGCAGAGACAGTTATTTCTTTTGGTGAATTTCAGTTCTGTTAAAGGGAATTGCACAACATCAACTCTTTGTAAAGGCAGGTCAAAGGAGGAGGTGGCAAACCATACTGGGCGCAGGTGTATGCAAAATGCACCATTCCCTCACACAGTGCCCTCCGAGAATCTGACAAGTGCCTAAGCTGCCATGCTCCTGGTGTAAAACTCACGGCTACAGCGAGAGCTCTTCGCAGACAGGCAAAGGGAGAGCGTTTGCGTTGAGAGATGAACCGGAAGTTATTTTGGTTCTCAAACAGAAAGGCCTTCACAGAGAGTGTTTCACACACTGCGAACACAGCAACAGGCTTGTGTTGAATACGTATCTGAAATACTTCAGCTCTGGGGGTCAGAAATTCGGTCCTGGAGGACTGAATTTGCCCACTGTAATTGCAATTACAAAAGCATAACCAGCTTTTAATTGTTTTTAATTTGACACTTTCAGTGTCTCATGAGAGCTAATTTACTCTCTTAATGCCTAATCATGTCAGAAACAGTTATTAAGTTAGCATTAAGCAAATCTCAAATCAGGACTTTTGGTCAGTCAGATCACTTCTCAGTAAAATAATTCATTGAAAACTGAAAGATTTAAAAACAAAACAAAAGGCAATAGGCCTAAGATATATTATACTGTAACCTGTATAAACACATAAATACACAAACACATAAATACTAACTTATATACTCCTTTTAAACAGTTGTAATTAATAAAGAGACTGGGTGGCATGAAAAACAGGGGTCTCCCTGGGTGGAGTATGGCAACCAGAGTTTTATCTCCTAGAATAAAATTCTAAAATAGAATCCCCAAAGATTCCCAAAAAACTTACAAATGAAAACATTTCATTGGATGAAAGAAACATTTCTTCAGAATACGAAAGAGCTTTTTCTTTAAAAATTGCTGCAGAAATGCCAATTCGTGTCTAAATGGTAAAAATAGTTAGTAAAATATTTGTGCTGCTTGTCACATAGTGAAAAACCCTCTTGTTCCTCAAATAGGGGGACACATCCAACAATCTCAGCATTAAAAATGAAACTACAAGCAAGGCAACCTGTAGCAGCTTCTGATCAGCGCTAAGTAGGAAATCAGCAGCTTCTCTCAGAACCTCACTGAGCAATGGGGACCTTGAATTCAAATCTTAGGTTGTGTCTGAAAACTAAGCTTGCATCCCTCCCTTGTTCCCTCGATCTTTACTTTCTGCCAGATCTACAGAGCAGTGATTCTCAATCCTGCTCCCAGGAAACCCATTGTGTATTCTGGTTTCCATTCAAACCACAGCCAAGTGGGAACAGCCACTTGTAAAAAGTTGTTAATTGTTCATAATTACACATTTTAATATCTTAAGGGATGGCTTATTATATTAATCTACATTATGTCAAATACAGCTATGCATTTCATGAAAAATAATTGTCCAATATTCATATCCCAGGAGTGTTAATCAGTAAATTAAACTAATCCTTTAATTCCATTACCATGTTATATGGCAGATTATCCCTTAAGAAAATGAAAAAGTTTAATTTTTCATTAACTATAGTCTGGTCACTTAAACTTCTCAGAGATATGAGAGAAAGCTCATCTTTTCTGTAGCCACTTCAGATAAATGAAGGACAGAAGGGAAGAAGAATGCTACTTAAGAGTTCATGTGCAAACCCTGCAAAATCTCAGGGATCTTGATGCGGCTCAATGATTGCCACACCTTGTTTCCGAAACCTAAACGGGCTGTGGATTGAATGGAATCCACAAAATCCTGCAGACTCTACAGGCCTTTGCCCTTGAGTTTAAGATCCCAGCTATTCACGGTATAATTCTGTAACACTAAACTGGGTCCTGCAGTAAGTGCTTGCGCACAGAATTGGGAGTTTTGTAAAAAGTCTATTCTTGTCACGAATCTCAAACGCCTGTAATTACAGATAATTGAGATAATTAAGGTTCTCCTCATTTCGTGCCTCCTATTTTCACTGGAGTAAGGGAGTAATTACCGGTCAGCCGCAGTTATTTCAACAGAGGCATAACGGCACCGTGAAGTTGGCTTTTTTGGCGAACGGAGGCTATTGTGGCACTGAAAATGACTTTGACGGACAGCAGCCCTTGCTGTCGATCGCTGGTGTTTGCGCAGCTATTTATCCCACTAATTACGGAAACAGAGGCACAGGAAAAGGACATTGTTGCTTCGTAAGTAAATTATTGGGTATTGAGATTCCCTGACTAAACTCAGCCTTTACATGAGGGAAATCCCTCTTGGCTTTATAAGGGGACAGGGAGGACCGTGGACTGCTCAGTTCAATGTCAGCAGAGTAGAATCGAATAAAATAGAACAACTTTATTTCCCCAATGGGAACTTCATTAAGAAGTTACTTTCCACAAGAGCAAGCGAGAGAATGTAACCACACACTAAATAAGGCTGGTATATACCAAGTCATTAAGTAAGGCCAAACGCGAATGATAACAGAGAGAAGTTTCATGACATCATAAATGGGTGGAGCTACCTGTAACCAGTATCTGAATTTAGTTTAATCAATCATCATGCCCTGTTGTAGAAAGCAAAACCTTTTGACTGCATGTAACTGACAGATAATAGCAGCTCCACCAATGATGCTTCATTTGCCCATCATAATTTGAATCCACATCCCTCCTGCCAACTATTTCCTCAGCTTTCTGCTCTGGTCCTCATGGCCCTAATGAGAACAGTGCTCTGTGGAGTACTAAATAACAGCAGGAAAACAACAGCAGGACTTTGAGAAGGAGAGTCATTCAGTAACTCACATGTTTTGAGAGGTTTGCACTCTTGGAGTCAACATCGTACCTGAAAAAATACAGGAAATACAATTGGTCAAAAAACAGGTTTGTGAACTAGCTGTGCATCTTGTGGCAGAGAATCTGAAGTCCACATTCCTGATAGGCATAAGCCAGTTAAACTCATGTCTCTTTGCTCTACAGCAGGGTACCTGAACATACATGAACTCATCGACAGAAATCTTACCTGTTTCTATTGTGAAGGTGTAGATGGGATTGGTGTCGTATCTGCAGTGTATCAAATAGCTAGGACAGTCGCCACCTGGACCAGAGGAATCACATGTGCACATGCTTTCTCCTCAATCTGTGGAGGAGGCTCTTGGTGTGTGGTTGCTTGTTACATACTTCAATACAGGTGGGGAAAATGTTTAAAAACATTTTCAGTTTAAAGTGTTAACTCTGACTGTGATGGAGGACCTTTTCTCTATTAAGTATTTTATGTGAGGGCTGAGGGGGGGAGGAGGTAACACAATAAAGATCTCAGCATTTTCAGATCCAAATTCTTTATACTGGTCACTGTTGGATCTTAGAGAAAGGATTATAGCCTGACCTGCTACAGAAAATCTTGAGCTGTGTTAAACTTGATCCACCAACAGGTAGCTATGTTAACCTGCATGAAGTAGCATGGTACAGCTCAATCTGTGGTGCACTGTGACAAGCGTTAATATCCGAGTACAAAATGTACTCGGTCTTCTACAAGAATACAAGATGTCCTGACTTTACATTATCAAAAATGTATGTTATTTGAAACATCAAAAAACTGTAAAATGGTTTCTGTTTTTTGCAATATTGTGAAAATTTGTCCAGATGACGATGGTTGTTTGTTTGACAATTATACAAAAAACCCACATATTTCAATAATTAGTTTTCTCCCCCCACTGTGAGTGTTTTGTGTGGTTCTAGGACCTAAAGAGAGTATATCACAGTAGACCACCATCCTACTATCTGTGTGATTAAAAGTAAAACCACTGGTAAAGCGGAAAGGGAAACAGCTAGCCTATTATGCTACCCATGAGGGTTCAGAAACCGCCTGTTCCTTATGGATGTGACACATACAGTCTCTTACATTGGTACATACTGCATTACCCTGGATACACAGTTATGCAAAAATAACATCAAAACTAAAAATGAAATCCTAGTGGAAGCACGGTGACACATGGAATATCACATGTCAAGCATCAGTTACTACATGTCTCTGAGGTACAGTCCTGCCACATGCAAGAAAATGTGCACACATGCTCACATAACCATAAACACACGCGCACGTACACAGGCGCACACACACACGTGTGAGCTCAGATATATGTACTCACTCAGGACAGACACACACGCACACAGACACATGCATAATACACACATGCATGCACATTCACAAATGCGCACACAATGACACAATTATACACCGAGGAGAGATACACATGCGCACACACACAGACACATGTACACACAAAGACAAGTAAATACAAAGACATAAACACACAGATGACAGGCGCGCGCGCGCGCACACACACACACACACACACACACACACACACACACACACACACACACACACACAAGAGAGACTCACACAGACCATAGTATAATTAAGTCCCATTTATATGTATAAATGACATTGTTATACATAAAAATGCAGGCAGAGCTGTGCAGGAGCAGAGCTTTCCTAAAGCAGGAGCTTTGCCTGCATCTCCACAGTAAAAGTGAAAGTGTGAGACACGCAAAGTTACGGGCACATTATCTGCCAGATGTGTGACCGTATGCCACACCCTAGGGCGCCCAAATTGGCAGAAAACAGTCCTCTTTAAATTATTAACCTGCACTATTGTTATGGTGACAGAAGTACAGTTCATAATATGTAATCGAAGGGTAGCAATTGTACTTACCCTTACAAATACATATTGTAATTGCAGTGCTGGTGCAATTTCCCTGTGATAGTTTGTAGGTTAAATATGCCATAGTTACACATTTTGCAGTTAGTATTGCTTGTACTTTTTGTATGTGTCAGGAAAAATACAGACAGCGGTATTTACAGTAGTAGTGTATACCACAGAAAGAGAGAGAGAGATACTACCACTCAGACAGGTTGCGCATTCACATGCTGGCTCACCAGTTGACAAAAGAGTGTTTTATTTTGAGGAATATTGTCCTCTTTGGTCCGTTGCTCTATGAGCAAAGGCACCAACGACAGCAGTATGAGCGTGAAATACTGACGCGCTGTTCTGATGGAGGAGCAGCGATTACACACGGGCGCGAGCTGGCAGTATGAGAGGGACAGAGAGGCAGAGAGGAGCCGACGTCTCCTCGGTGGACTCTATGACAGGAGCAGAACTCAGCCATCCTGGAGGATCGTAATATGGCCTGATGTCCGCCCACACACAACACAGAGCTGGGGGGGGGGGGAGCTGGGGCAGGGTGTACGCACTGCAAACCCATTTACACCCCCTCTCTCTCGTGAAGCTACATTACGGAGTCACTATTTATAGCTGGTCATACATTCATGCATTTCCTTCATTGTTCACCCTCCCAAAGTGGAAATATAAGCCCTGCATATGGGAAGAGTTAAATACAGAATGTGCTGTACATCTATACATATCTACACACTTATTAGTTTACATTTACCTGTATGTATGTATATGAGTGAGTATGTCAATATATATATGTATATATATATATATATACACACACACACACCCACACACCCACATCTTCTTAGGGAGCTGAATAAAGCCTTTCAAAGATCATAGGAGAGGGAGGGAGAATGACAGTCTACTTCAGACTGAATATTGGTTATGTTTGGCTGTCTGATAAATGAATTAAGAACTATTTATAAGAACTAGCATTAACACTTTTTACTTTAACCTAAGCACTAAACATGGAATAGCTACTATACTACTACTAAACTACTGCTGCTACTAATACAAATATGAATACTACTTCTAATAATAATAATAAAATAGGCATATAAAACAGAGTAATAATAGGATATGAATAGTTCAGAGTTAAGCCTAGGGGAGTCCTGTAAATGAGCAAAATACTAAGCTGTAAGCCGTTAAATAGTTGCTTGGTGAGACAGATATCCAAATGCACACCGCACATTTGAGCAGGGCCCACACCATGCAGAAGCTGTCTGCGTTTAAGACCTAAAATAAACACAGTTCACCTTCGCACAACAAGGGCCGCTCTCTCTTTACTGCTCATTCATTCACCTGGTTTTTGTTCAATCGTCTGTGCTTTTTAACCCTGCCCAACTTCATGCTTTTCACTAAACCGCTCTTTCGACAAAAGAAGAGGGGATTAATCGTTTCAGCAGGTGTAAAACAATCTGTTTTTAATTTTCAGCAGTCACCATGACTACAGGGCGAGTTGCGCTTGTGTGGCAAGCAGTAAGGTCCACCTGTCTCGGTCTCCCTCTCTCTCTCACACACACACACACACACACACACACACACACACACACACACACACGTGGGGGAAGTAACTGACCATGCAAACATTTAGTCTCCTCGTCCCTCTTTTTATTTGTGTAACATTTCAATGCCAAGCGGGACACACACACAGACACACACACACCAACATTCACACATGCAGAATTCACTCGCACATATGTACATACTGCACAAGTCACAAACATACACACATGCACACACACATATACATATACATATACATGAACATGAACATAAACACACATGTACACACAAACTGTAAACATGTACACACAATAACAAAAATACATACATTATACTTACAGATCAAACCGCAGGTTCTGTCTCTCCTCAAAGAAATAGTCCAGCATAAATTTTCGCACAAAGTCTGGATTCAGAGTGTTGTCAATGACTTCAGTTCTCCCAAACTAGGGAAGACCAGAAGATGAAGACTGAATGAGTTATAAAAGAAATGGTGGATAATTAACATATTTTTATACATTTATTCATACAGATTATTCCCTAACATCATTTTTATTATTACTTGATGTACAGAGTTAATCATTAGAAACTATAATAATGTGGCTCTCCTACTGTAAACTAATATTAAAATTTAAAAGTTGAAATAATGATGAATAAATGCATATTCTCATAATGACTCCATCTAAATGAATAATCACACAAATTTTCATTTTCACAAAGGGAGTAAAATGTGAGAATGAGCAGCACACTGAATATTTATGCTGGTGCTCATCTGTGAAACGGGACTGAAAAGTAGTTCATCATGCAGGGTCAGTAACCATGCTTGTTAAATCCACTCACAAAGTACAAATACAATGCCTGCGAATCAGGGTGCCCCCTCGCCTACCTCTCTCCATTCTTGATTGCCAACTGCTTGCGTGTACAGCACACAAACTGTTAAAACAGAGGAAACACAAAGTTAAAACAGACTGTGGAACAAAACACAAACACATTATCCTGCGCATTAACTTGCATACTATCATTCACGGCTATTCTAAAAACCATTTATAAAGATAACAAGTTATATGGCCTTCAGGTGTTCCGTAGCTATCCTTCATTATGGTTAGATGAAACTGACACTTTGCTCCACCCCAAAATTGCTATAGCAACTGAGTGTTAACTCAGTTTCTTTTTTTGTGCATAAGCAGGTACATAGAATATTTCACAAGGTATTCTTCTGGTACAAGATGGTCTGGCACATCCCTCTGTAGAAAGCTGACTGTATGCTGGTTTTCATTCCAACTAATTAGTGTTGCCTTAATTGGTTCAATTATTCATCCGGCCATATGCCTGCAACTCTGTGCTAAAGCACAGAAAATAAGCAACGCTTGTTATTTAGACAACACAAATAACTCAAATCACTTTATATGCATTACGATTTACATGCAAACCAGCAGGACTAATTGAACAAATAGTGGAACTAATTATCTCATCAATGAGAAGTCTGGAGTAAAATACAGCACGCACATGGTCTAGCATCCAAACCCCATCACTGTTTAAAATGGGAATTCCTGTTGGACTATGACTATTAAAGGTTTGGCCTCCAATAAATATTCCCTTTATCGCATCCCGTATCCATGTGGCATGGTGGCCGGTGTGAATGGCGACATGGGGGTGGGGGGCTGGTGGTGTTGTCTCCCTCTCCCTGTGACAGGGCTGTGGTTGTCTGTCCCTCTGGGTCTGACTGCAGAAAGGAGCTGAGAGGACTGGGGAACTCAGCTCTGTGTGCCATAGCAAGACATCTGAATCAGAGCTTAAAGCCCCAGGATTTCCCTGACATCTTCATCTCTTACAGGGAGGGAAGATACAGCTGTCTCGTGCTCCTCCTCACCTGCTCTGTGTATCCCTCCCTTTCTCCCACACTCATACACTAAAATACAGTCTGAAGTAAAACACAGATGCACACAAACACCAATAAACCTCATGCTCTCGTGTGCCGATAAACACACACACATACAGCTTAGTCTCTTGCCATTTCCACAATTCCCCATTCAGCCTCCACACACTCAGGACCCTCTCATTAACCTGATGGTAGCACAGCAATCTTCATATAATTATTCAGAATTCTGAATCAAATTGTTATACATCATCTGTCACATTATAAAGTCTTGTTATCTCCAAAGACCAAACTTCTTAGAAAAGATTTTTTTTTTTTTTTACTGTTACTACCTTACACATGTTGCAGTCATATGGTGTATTAAAAATCTTTACTAGTCAAGGGGCCATGAAACACTGACAGAACATGCGATGATGCTGAACTGGCGATGCAGGCCTTCTATTCACCTATCAGGCTCAAAAAATGGCTGAAAGCTGTTAAACTGATGAACTGTGCAGCTGCGATAAGGGTGTTGAACATAAGCAGAGAGTAATGGGTTTGAAAGCAAGGCGGAGCACAGCCACTGTCCGTAACTCACGGCAACTGCTGCACACTGATAACATGGAATATAGAGGCCCCCGCATGTTGACCTGGACAACCGTGTCTGCTAAGTTAATGGCACAAATAATTTGACCGTTTCAACACTCGAACTGGTTTGATTGGATGCTGAAGCAGGTAAATCCAGTGGCTCCTGTCAGCAGTGCCCCTGGCAGAATGACAGTTACTCACTCATTTCCATATGCACTGATGCTTGTCCATATAATGAGAAGAGTGG
Organism: Albula goreensis; assembly: GCA_022829145.1. Classification (NCBI taxonomy): domain Eukaryota; kingdom Metazoa; phylum Chordata; class Actinopteri; order Albuliformes; family Albulidae; genus Albula; species Albula goreensis. The sequence continues at coordinate 14,176,872 of CM040765.1, forward strand.
CTGGTAAGGGAACCTTGTCCTGCCAAAACACTGGTTTGCAGTGCAGTAACATAAACATACGGGCCTCCAGCTAAGCTAACAGTAAACAGTTTCAGTTTTAATTTGTTTAACAAAAACATCATGAGGCCATTTTGGCTGATACGGTTGGAAAAACGCATGCTAAACTGTTAAGGATGTTTGTTTTGTCAAGTCACACAAGAATGAAAGGCACCATCTGTAATTTGAATTCAGCCCACAGCATAGTGTAATTCCAGCATGCTTTACCCAGAATTTTTGTAGTACTGTACTACAAAAATTGTCCCATGTTTCTCTTCCTGTGGCTTCAGAACCCAGAAAGTTACATACTGAGAAATCACAAGACCCTTGCTCCCGACCACCTTGGAACAGCACTTAATTCAGCATTGATAGCTATGCCAGCAATGGGGCAGTTTAGGAATTGCAGGGTTCTCTCTAAAAATATTATCGTGGCGCTGCGTCACTATGTCTTCCAATGCTACATCAACTGATTTTATAACAAGCATATGAAAAGCTGTGAAAAGCTAAAGTAAAATCAACATTTTTCAGTTCTTCACATTAGCAGGCTTTAATATACAATTCATGCAATGCAACAGACTTTCATAACACCAGTATTGTATCGCAATCCGCTTCCGGGTTTGGAGTTCATGGCACAAATTTGTATACACATTCTGGGAAGACCTCGAAATTGGTCAGACTATAAAAGGGCTGAGTCACATGTGACAAATTTGGCTTACATTTCACCACAGAACAGTTCTTGTTTACAAAAAAGTTACATCATCACCATGAACTTTGACCAACCATAAACTTTTGACCAGGAGAATTGATATGAACGGACAGAACATATTGATTATGTGGGCAATTCCTTAATGTTTGCCAGGCTTACAGCAGAGATGCATAAGCCTAAGGCCTGTGGCTACTCTTCCTCTGACTGCCCTCTCATCCCATCATCGATTTCCTGGACCTAAACCCACCTGTTTCACACAAGACATGTAGGTGCAAAGTACCTAGGGGTACAGGGAGGTTGAGCAAGTAGTGAAACTGTAAACTGAAAAAAAAATAATGCAAGTTTCCTGGAATATATGGAACACAACAAGAGAGGGAGATAAGCAGACAGAAAGTTTAAAAAAAAAAACAAAAAGAGAAGGAAGAGAGAATGAAGCATTCCTACAAAGAATAAAAAAAGGCCGCCTCATCAATCACAGCTACACTACTGATTAACTGCACAACAGCGAGTGAATAATCAGTAACTGAAAACTGATTAGGCAGTCAAAACCTGGGTCAACTGCTTGAACTTCCTCAGAGGTCACTTATCCGGTTGAAGAACAACAGGGACTAATCAAACTAGTGATAGGAGTGGGAGGACCCATGACAGTTCAGTTATGACATGCTGTCAATCATAGGTTCCTTTGAACCAATCAAAAGGCGTTCCTCTCATGGCGCACTGTGGGTGCTGCAGCTGGGTGTTTGAGTCCAGCTGTGGAATTACCAGCTACGGCTGAGGGTCCATACTGGCACAGTTACGATTGGCTCTGCCTCACCAGGAAAGAATGCAGGATAAGCCAGCTAAAATCCTCTGACTCATCAGCTTCGCTCATCACCCTCGCCTCTCCTGTCCAGCAAGGCACCCACCACATTCTAAACTGATCACATGTTGATTTTCTGCTCCAATGACAGCACAGGCCATATGTGATTGGGGGTGAGTCAGGAGCATGGAGGAAGTGGAGAGTAGCCATTAATGCAATTTGAAGAAATCCTATGCATACAGATTCCTTGTCTCTTGTCTGCAGAGACAGTCACTGGGTGAAGCTGATAGATTAGTCCTTCAATTTATGTAGAGAAAAAGGGGAAAAAAGCAGAAAGACTTTACGCTCCACAAACTGACAATCACCATATCAGTCAATAATAAAGCTTAGGTTTCGCGGAACCTCATTCTCCTATGACCAGTACAAACCCCTCCAACTGCCTGATCTCTTGTATCTTCAAAAAAATGTCCCTTTATACCGTATACTTACACAGTTCTGTGCTTTCAGTCGGTGATTAAATCAGAGAAATTAGTTGCTTGATGGAGGGTAAATAAGGTTATGCTGTCTGGCTAGATCTGCTAATTTAATGTAAGGAGTAGTCACAGTGGTAGAAGACTGATTAACTGTTATGTGTCTATTAGAAAAGTGTGGCTTTTTCTCTGAATGTCTCAAGCTGTAGTTATTGAGAGAGCCACAGTAACCCTTGGTCCACAATGCACAAAAGGAACAGAGCTATAGCCTCGAAAAGATGGGGAAATTGAGGTAACCAAAGATTAACACAGAAGAAGAGGAAAAGTAAAACTGTAGACACATGGTAAAACATGGGAAGAGTGTGATATGAACACTGACTCCATGGCACCCTACCCTATTACTATCCAAAGAAAATCATGCCTTCATCTCCTCTTTCTTGTTCTCTCTCTCCTTAATCATTCTGTCATTCTCTCTGCTCTATCTCAAACACAAGTATACACACACCCACATCCACCATCAAGATGAAGAATTAAAAAAAAAAACACAGCAAAAAGGGTCTGGTTTTATCTTAGCCTCACCCCTCCAACACCTGGTAATAATGGTCTTCCATCCTCAGCATGAACGCATGTAAACTTTGATACATACACACATGAGCCTCCCACACACACACACACACACACACACACACACAAAGGCAGCCAGCTCCATTTCCCAGTGTGTGTCTCTCTCTGCACCCTGTCCAGCGGCTCTGGGCCCAGGCTCTCCAGAAGGAGAGACAGGCCTTTGATAATGACCCTGTCCGAACCCAAGGGCCACGCCTGACCGCCAGCCCTTTCCTCCCAGATTACACCATTAACAGGCGACTGCATACAGAGAAAAGAACAACTAATGATACTATCTGAGGCCATTCCTCTTCCTCTCTCTCTGCCTTATGGCGTGAATATTCAGTTAATGTTTCCCTGACCACTTTTCTGCATATGAGTAAACCCTTCCATCTAACACGCCCTGAAATGACAACCATGTGGCTGAGAAAGCCTCGTAAGGATCTTAATGGAAAGTCTAATGTGTGATCCAGAACACAGCAGGGCCGTGGCACAGTGATCACTGCCTGGCCTGATCTATTCGGCACACTATCAATATGGAGGAAATCGACATGTTTATGTTTTTATTTTACCAGAATTTAAACCACATTTATGAAATACAGAATGGCAGAAATATGGAAAGAACAATAAAACTACATTTTCTTTGACAAGGGAAGTGAACAAGGGTACTTATGGTACATTATTCAAACGCCAGAGACTGTCTGTCAGGTAGAGGATGATCTGATCGGGCTATTTGCTGTGCTCTATGGGTAATACCCAACCATCATGACATACATACTTCTACAGAAATCAATATTTTATCCAGCTTTGTTCAGAAATTAAATAAATGTAGAAATTGACAATTTTTAAATCTAGACTTGAGCAAAGATATAATTCAAGCAGCACACCATTTACCAGGGAAGGAAAAACATACAGTGGCTTCACCTTCATTATCGTTTATCACTGTTCTGTTGATAGACACACAGTGGTTCTTATAAAAGGTCGCCTTCAACATGTTTCTATATCTGAATCCTAATTGCATTCAAATGGAAATCAGTAGCTGAACAGAACAGTCAACAGAAAATATTCTCTGAGAAAAATGATCATCTCTGAGACTGTACCTGTAAATGAAGGGTTAATTTGTCATTACCCCTGGCTCTTTTCAGGGTTAAATCTATTCCACACATGCTGTGGGACTGGCAGATCCTTTCAGGATTACAATCTTGAGAATGCTACCTGTGAGGTACATAGACTCCCATCGCTTTTAGGCTTTGATGCTCACAACGCTAGTGTTTGGTGGATTCAGTGTGAACAGACTCCGCAAACTCACAAACAGTTTCAATCTGCGGGGGTGTTAAGAAGGATAGACGCATCATAAAAAGAAATGTTTACTTTAATTCACCCACTGGTTCATCTCAGGTCAGCGCTCAGCAAGTGAGCATTTAAGTGACTAGCGTAGACCTGACGAAGGGGCCGAGGGTTCTAATCTTTCAGCCGCGTCCCCCTCCCACTCAGTTTTATTTTATAACATATTCAATACCTTGTGCATGTGCATTAGCCTGGCCTTTCAAATTAAGCACCTGCTGCTGGCCTCCTCAAAATGAAATCCTGATAAGAGATTGTTTTTTTTTTTTTGTTTGTTTTGTTTTTTTTTCGGAGAGGGTGGTGGAAAGTGAGATTTGCCTCCAGTTGCTGAAGAGAGAGAAAGGCAGGAGGGAAGCTCTGGATAATATTTAACTTATGAACTGTATGCCTACAGGATGGATGGCTGTCAATGAGAGAAGATTAGGGACAGACAGTTTAAGTGGCAAATTTGAGGCATTTAAAGACTGACTTGAGGAAGAGACATCCCCACCCTTAATGAGAAAAGACTTCGGCATTCACCAGGACTCAAGCATCTTGTTATGGAATTCCATCCAGACATTCAGCATCATTACTGACAAACAGACAGATGGGAATTAAGGAAAGGTGTCTTACTCGGGTCAGATTTGGAAAATGTGTCCATGTCCAACAGATTTCTGAAAGAAAAAAACATAGAGAAAGCAAATGATTATCATAATATATATTGCTCTTGTCCATTACATCAAATAATATTTTTCACACATTCATGGTCACACAATAAAATACATAAAAGAGATTAGCATCTAGGAATATCACTCTTCGACAAACACAGAGGACATGAGTAACAGGAAGCGTAATATCTCCAGTGTAACATCTCATTCATGCTGTGATTGATTAAGAAATGAGCTCTCAAAAGGTGGGTTATTTTCTTCCCTCCCACAAGCGTGAAATCATCAGGTTCTGCTTCCCTGTCATGCCGAGACAGCTGGCACAGGAGAGACAGGCACGAAACAGGCACTGACAGAGCGAGAACAACACAGCGCTACTGACCCCACGCAGGAAGGGAGCAATCACTCACACACACACAGACACACACACAGACACACATACGTGCACACACACGTGCACGTACACACACACACACACACATGACCACAAACACATACACACAGACACGCGCACACACACGCGCACACATGCACAAGCACACAACACACACATGCACACACTCACACACGCTCTCTTTCTCACTCTCTCATAACACACACACACACAGTCTCTCACAAACACTCACCCTTTCTCACCTTCTCTCATAAACACACACACACACACACACACACACACACACACACACACACACACACACAGACTCTCTCAAACACAGGCACACACACAGAGCCGCTGTCATTCACACACACATACAGACACATTGCCACAGTGTCATTCTCTCCCTCTTATGACTTTTCTCAATCACACATACACATTTTCAAACTCACACACACATACAAACACAAACATACACACAGAAAAATTCTTCCTCTACCACACGCTATCCCCAAATCTCAAACACACAAACATACACGCTCACATGCGCACAAACATTCAAGCATGCACACACACAATCTCTGTCCCTGTGTCCCTCTCTCCTTCTCAAACTTCATCAGTAGCTTGTGAACACACAGAGCTTTTCAAACCCATCAGCCTCCCTGATCAATTTGTTAAGATGAGCCCGTTCTCCTCCAGCGCACCTGCTGTCAGCAGGGATTAGGGCTGCCTTCAAACACAAAACATGATGCCACCACTTTGGCACATTGCCTCTGCCCACACAGCAGCGTGGAAAACGTTCCAGAGCCAGGTGTTATTTGGGTTTGGTGGAGGGGGGGCAACCATTGACTGCTCTTTGAAACATGCTGCATACAGGCTAAACTCAGCCATGAAAAATGTTATTCTTTGACCAAGTGAGGCACAACTGGAGGATTCAGTTCTTACATTAAGATAAGCTGAACTCAGTCATCTAGGGACTTCAGTGGGGTGGGGTGAGAACTTCCCTGCTACACACTGGACTGCAAAACGGAGCACACTGCTTATTCCTAGGACAGATGTGACATCTCAATCAAATAAAATATAAAACCTGTGCAGGAAAGCGTATGGGTGACTGATTCATCCACCCCCCTCTGGAGCACTCATTCTAACTGAGACTCATGAAACCCATGCAGGTCCACACATGAAGCCTCCTGCCCAGCAAGCCCTCAGTGTGTTCTGCCTCTCCTCCTGCCTCAGCTCCTAATAATAGTTTAATAAAAATAAAAAAAAATGTAATTCACCCTGGAGCTCCAGTCATTTGCTATTCAAAAGGGTAAAGGCCAAAGCTGTACAGGGCTCTAGCCCAACCGAACAGGAGCTGCGCCTCTTCCATTGCAATTCACTCATGTGACACCGAACACAGAAGCAAGGCCAGTTGGCTCAGGCACTCAGATTTAATAATAGCAGTGATGTGTTTCCTGGCCACCCTCCCCTCCACAAACTGCCCCCCCAACAGCTGCTAAATCCAGTTTAGAAAGGACTAAATAACACACCACAGGGGCATGATGGCAGTACGCAGCCCAGGGGAGGGTGCGTACACACTCTGTCTCAGCGGTCTGTGGGACCGCCGTGCTCCAAGAGGCTAAGCGTTTATAAAGCAGGGATAACAGCCATCTCTGCCACCCCCCCCCCCACCTCCCCCACCTCCCTCTGACCTGCCACTGGTGGGAAGCAGAGCATATCGCCCTGTGCCAAATCCGCAGATAACTGTCAGGTTACACATGCAGCGGGAAACACCGGACAGACACTCCTAACCGTCAAATCCCAGGAACCGGCCAGAGGTTCGCCTGGGGGCCCCTGCCTGGATTTACACCTCTTTACAACCACCCCTGGGTCAAACGCTTTGTATCTAGCCCATTCTCCACAACATATTGCTTGGACTGTTTTTTTTTTTCTACTGCTGCTCTCACCTGTTGTCTTGTAATTATGTGGTCTATATATTCACAGCATCACAAAGCTGTGTTCTTTCAGCCCCACCAAGTGCCCAGGAGCAGGTGCCTTTATGCCATGAGCCACCTGAAGGTCCTAGCAGCACATGCTCTGAAAGGGCATGACAGCCACTACTTCCCCCTCCTCCACACTGACAAAGCCAAAAGACAATTTCCACTATGACCAGACACAAGTAGCTTCATGGGCAGACATTCAAAACCGGCATGAAAATTGAAAATAGAGGATACAAAGTTGCTACAAAAACACATGCATATATGAGCTTCCTGCTGATGTTTTGTAAGAGACTGCAGAAAAATAATCACCTGTACTGTTTCAAGTGACCAGATAATACAGGTGGAGGTGGAGGATGCCCTTTGTCCCACATTTTGCACTGTGTGTAAAAAGCCACTGTATCTGGCTGCTATATGGTTACCCTGCTCACACTGAGGGAGAAACAGGGAGGGAGGGAGGGAGGTCACTGTTGCCAGGTACTGAAGGGTAGAGGCTTGTATTAAACCTTTTGTATTAAAGTCTTTCTGTCATGGAATATCCCTGCATGCTTTGTAAACCTTCACCTGGCTGGTGCATGTGGGTGTGCACACTTGGTTTTGTGAGGGAGCGACAGAGGACTGAGAGCAAAGAGAAAGACTTTCACAAACCCTTCATTTAGTGTAACATTAAAAAAGAGGCACAATGTAAAATCAGACTATATACAACAAATCACACTCCACTGTGTCAAACAAAACAGAGGGGAATGAAAGAAAAACAGATATAAAGGCAGAGAGAGAGAGAGAGAGAAAAAGAGAGAGTCAGAGAGAGAGAGCCCTCCTGCTGGAGTGAATTTGGGCCTGGGCCTCCTGCAGGAAACCCTGTCCATACAGTAAATAGAATTTAAAGGCTGTTAGACTCAGTGGGAGGGAGCCAGCGTTGTGCTTAATCTGGGCCACTCAGGGCTCAAAGAGGCACCAGGGGGTGCATTCTCAGGCCTGCATGGGCCAATGGCCATGGGGGCAAGAATAGAGAGGGCATTCTTTCACAGAGCGGTGTACAAGACCCACACTAACAATATACAAATATATATAAATAGTTACAAAAGACTGAAAATAAAACAAGAGATGGAAAAAAAGATGGAAAAAAGAGCACTATCTATTTACATGCCATATGCCATAAGCTATCAATGAAACATCAAACACTGATGTTTATTGATCATTATGCATTTCTGTTATATTGCCTTTAAGCATTCATTAGATGCCCTTACCCATGTATTATTATAATGGCTTATATTCTTATGCAACATCCCTCAGTATAGTAGGATATTTTACTCAAGTGATCCATCTGAAGTGACTTGCAAAGGGGTACAAGAGCAGTTCCCTTCCTGAAAATTGAACTTGAGCTACGAGCTCCTTAACCACTATACTGGTGAGCACTCTTTTATTATTGGTTCAAACCGGTTTTGGTGTGATTGACAGCTCATTGTAGCCCCACCCATTTAGGGTTTCATAAACATCGCTCTCCCATCAGCACATTATACTGTCTGTCACAAATAACAGAACAAGGTCTGGTGAGTAATTTGAAAAGGACCTTGACATTTATCCATCTGCTGTTCAACTGCATGTAAGTGGGCTGGAGCAACAGTTACCGCCTCACATTTAAGACAAGATCCCTGACAGAGGCAAGGAGTGAGTGGATGAGAAAGACAGGAGAGGATGGAGGGATGACACAGACAGAGAATCTCCCCATCCCTTTTCCCACCCTTGCCTCTCCTGAAGAAGTGAGGGAGCTGACAAGGTCTAATTAGCTCGAATGATTTTTTAAAACTTAATACATGTGCAATGCCACGTGGCACCTCTGGGGGCAACAATGTGTCAGTCACATCACCTCCAGTCACCAGTTCCAGCGGGACCCAGGCCAATCACATCCAGGGAAGAGTTCCAGTGACTGTTACCATGACAACCTCTGCCCAATAGTAGAGGTGGGCTCCCGAACACTCTGCCCCGTATTTCCCAGGTTTCCTCGCATTTTTTTCCCCGTTTGAAAGCATCGGTCTGACATTCAGCCATGGCCTCAGTCTCTCATGAACAGATCCATGGTGAGGCAGAGAATCCCCCATCATTTCTCTCCCTCCTCCACCGCTGCATCCCCTGGTTTGATTTCATGCTGAAGTCCCAAATGCTAATTTAATGGGCAAGTACCAAGTATGTGTCTATGTTTGGTCCTGAAAACTACAGTGGGTGACAGCTGTGTGCTAATGGACTGAGTTGTTGCTGAGACTCTAAAAGAACTGCAGTAATAGCAGCTCAAAGCTCACCTCCCCACACCCCCACTCATCGTCTTTCACCAAGCCCCGGAAAGAAGTTTGGGGCCCCACAGAGTTGAGTAACATCAGGAAAGAGGGCAGACAGACATACTGTGAGTTATTTCTGTACTGGGAGCCCACAGATCTGTGAGTGACAGAAAACCCTGCTCACAGAGAGAGTGAGAGAGAGAGAGAGACCAAGAGATGGAGAGACACCGAGTGAAAGAGAAAAGACAGATGTGGAGATTAGAGTATAGAATTGGGGAAAAACGATTGAGCACAGAGAGAGGAGAGGGAGGGATGGGGGCAGGGGAGGTGCAAGAGAAGGACAAAAGTATTGGAGGAAGGAGAGAGGGCAGAAAAAGAAGAGTGTTGGGGATGAGGTGGAGTTATAGAAAGAGAAGAGTGTAAAAGAAACCTGAGAGGAGAGGAGTTGAGGAGAGAGAGGGATGAAGGAATCGGTGTGGCAGGGGAACACTTCATACGAGGAAACGGACAGGAAACACATAATCGGCTGTGTCCTCAGGAAGGGCGGAGGGCGCAGTTAGACTGCAGTGAGATCCCAGACGGTCCTTTCCGAGCTCTGGCTTTTCCTGTACCGTGACCTGGATAATTTCTCCTCGGAGACGAGCGCAATGTCTCACTGAACTAGATTCCGCCACGTGATGGTCACTGCCTGGAACACATCTCTCATTGCACCGTGACCGTAAACCAGTAATGCAGCAGGCTACCGCGCCTCATCACGCTTATCACACAATCAATACTGCCAAGAATCTGCACGGGACGAGCAGCACTAAAAGCAAGGGAATAGAGCTTGTGCATATGTGAGGGGAGATTACTTTGGTGAACCTTAAAACATCCACAGCTACAGTACCTGCTTATGTGCTTCCTGTCACTTCAGCAACACTGTCCAGTGATGTGTTGGCAGCTAAGGAGCTGAGCATACTGTAATGCCAAAGCCAATATGTATTAATGGTAATAAGACTAATAGATTGATATAATGCATATCCCCAGATGTCTATATGGGTATATTCAATATTTGCAAATACCTTCAACCTGAACCACTGTATCATTCAGACATTTGAAGGCACATTGAGCAAACAATTGTGTGTACAATTACAGCTTGTAATTCTTTTTAGGTTTCTAGTGAAATGAATCCTGAGAAATTGTGGGATTCAGCAATGTCACACCAAGACAGTGCTCTGAAAGCTAACAAACTGGTGTGTGAATGCTTGGTATTGGCCTATACATCCCACCTAGCGCTTTTCCTCCAGTGCTACTTCACATGACTCACCTAACAGTATGCCCATTGGTATTTCCAGCCCACAGAGACCGAGGTTTGCATGCCGTCGCTTCCCCCACTATAAATATTTATAAGAGAAAATAAAAATGCATGCAACTCATAAATGGCTTGACCGAATTTTTCCAGCCAGTAAATGAACTCCAACCCCAAGGTGCAGTGGGATTTCACAGACAGGATGGTCCTGGGCTGGCTCTGCCAGGGCACCCCCACCACGCAACAGGAACAAATGGCAGCTTTCGCAGAGGGAACATATTCACAGCCTTCTTCCAGCAGGACTGTCCTAATTTTACCTGACATGGGCTGGGAAAGCAGAGAGAGAGCTGAGGTAACACACACACACACACACACACACACACAAACCACTAATAAAGGATGAAGACATTTATTCAGTGCCATATAAACATATTTGCCTGCCTCAGATTTTCAGCATATCTGCATATTTTAACAGTCATGCTGTCAGATCTTCCAAAGTAATCACCCACATAGGCTGATTAACTGGTTATGCCAACTTTAGCAGCAATGACTATAACCGGATGCTTCCTGTGGTTATTGATCGATCTCTCACAGCCCACTCCTCTATGTACAAATTCCTCAACTCAATGACATTTTGCGGTTCGGTCTTGATGTTAACTAGGCCCACTTCTACTTATATTCTATTGTTCCTCTGTCATTCTGATGTAGACTAGCTTGTGTTTTTCTGATCATTGTCTTGCTGTATGACCCAGCTGTGCTTTACTCCTAAACATCAACTCAAGGGCAGATGGCCCGAGATTCTCCCACAGAATTCTCCAGTAGCTTGAAGTATTTCTTTTGATCTTCATGAAGTACCTCGAGAACATATGTACTGACAACTTTTGCTCCGATTGTAAGGGCCAGAGTTTTATCCTGGACAAGCCAAAACATCTAATGAATGTTAATCCCTTTAAGTAGTCTAAGGTTTAACAATACATTTTCACATCTGAAGGCTGCATAAAGCTACTACTAATAATAATAATAACAATAATAATAATAATATACTAAAGATAATAATAACATCAATTTCATTTCATCATCATCCTTACTATGGGTTAAAGCCAGAGCCAGCCCTCTCATAGCTTTGCTCTGCTGCAGTGTCCATGTGATCCATTGCTCTGCCAGTCAAGCTGATGCCTGATATTCCCCAGGAGAAGCCCTGAGGTACGGACCCACCTAAAGAGAGGAAATCTGACTGCAGTCACGATGCCGTGGGCCCAGAGGAATAGCACCGGGAGCTATGCTATTGATTACAGTCACAATGGGAACAGGTGCCTGCTGAACTGTCCAGGAACAGAGTTCCTCACTATCACTCTACAGGTGTTTGTCAGGCAAAATCTCACCACCCTCACAGTGACATGACATCTAATGAGTCTGGACCAGGATTTGAGGGAGGGAGGAGAGATTGGCAGGCCCCGCCCCTTCATTTCCCGTGCATTCTCAGCAAAACGGAGATAATCTGACATAGCCTTCCTTCAGTCAAAACTGCTCTTAATTAGGGCTCTGAATGGCTCACAGAGTAGAGGCAGGAGCTCCTGATGCAGGTTCCAGTCCTGTGACAGGGTGTTCCATCCCCAGCTCTGCCATGATGGGCTATTGCTGGAGTTCTACATGGATGAAGCAACAACTGGCTCTCCGTGCCAGGGAAAGATAACAGTTAAGATGGTTAAAAGCCACTGATCTCTAGCGTCCACTCCTGGTCAGTCAAGCACCTGCAAGTATCTGAATTGAGAAGGTTTATTTATTTTTCTTCCGACTGCACAGTCGATTGGTGGCATGTTTGCTTCCGAAATACAGTGAGCTTGTGAGCTAAGCATGAATCAGAGGAAGTCATGGGGCTGCTGGCCCTTCCCCAGAGTGTGGGAGAAGGTCACTACGGTGGGCTGAGCTTTGGTTTGGGTTGGGGGAAAGTGCTCATTATTGCCATATTTAAACTCTGCCTCTGAACTGTACAATTCAATTTGAAAATACAATAAGCTACAACCTGATGTATACATCAAAATGTACCACATACGCTATACGCCAAAACTAAATGTCAGAAAAATGACCACCAAATGATACTTTTACTTAACAAAAAAAACGACCTAGCAGCATTTCATGAAGGGGCTAATGTTAACCTTCTAACTGTGAGTTGGGAAAGAAATCAATTCTAAGATATGTGACGGCAGAAAAAGGGCAGCCAGCCAAGTGTTGGAAAAAGCTCTTTCTTGCTAGGACTTTGCATGCGGGAAACAACAAGGTCATAATTATTGATTTATTCTTTTTGTGATTTACATGCAGTCAGGATATGTATTAAAAAAAGATGTGAGCATCCACTGCATGTATGGGGACATATCCATTCAAAAGATTATCAGAACATCACTGACATTAATCAAATGTAAAAGATTTAATAATCACAGAGTCCACAAAGGGATGGATTTTAACCTTGGATAACCCTGCTGTGGGCTAAAGAAACCTCTAGGACATCAGTTTATGCTATTGTCTATTTTTTGGTTTTCAAAATTGGCATCTTCATTTCATCTGAACAAGAATATTGGTTTCAAAAAAATCCACTTTCCCTTATTAAACCACACAGAAGTTAAAATCATATTTTCTTGCATTTGTACTGTTAGTGCATGATATGAAATGTGCTTGAATATTTTCCCAAATAAACAGAAAGGTTATATAATATGTTTTCTGAGATTACCAAATTCCATTTTTAAAACCTGGAATCTGTGATTCTGTTCTATACTCTGAATCACAGATATGTTAGATATGTTAAAAGTAGCAAGCTGTTCTGTTCTCCTTCTTTTATAGCATGCCTCTCACTTCTGCTAGTCTTACAGACCTGCCACTCCATAGCCATGAATTCAGGCTCAGTACGCACAGCCACACTCATTGTTATTCCCCCTCAGATGAGAAGCCATTACGACACTTTTATAGGGCAAAAGGTCAACAGTATAGTTTACCAGTTCCAGTGGTCTTCACTGATAACATCAGAGAAATGACTTTCCAGCATTCCCACTCAGCAGCGCTCACAACACTCTCATCCACGGAGGCCTTCACACTCCTCCACTCATCTGACAACACTAGAGATTCTCTTCAAAAAATTACAAACTGTAAAAAAAAAAGAAATAAATAAACCCAACCCTCACTTGTGCTTCCTCACTATTGCACGGCAGGGTTGTCAAAAGTCCTGAAGGGCAGCTCTGTCTGCAGGTCGTTCTTTTCATTCGGTTGCTTATGAAGGCCTTGGAAATGAGTACAGACTTTCTTTAGCCAATCAGTATCTTAAACACGTAAGAGCTAAAACATCAAAATCCTCTGAAACCCCTCCTTCAGTCTCACCATTTTCTGCCTTCACAACCCCCCACATCATGTGGAGACCAGTTATAAAGTGGGCACCCATCTCCAGCCATTAAGAGAGCATTAAATGCAGTGAACACATTTCAATGAATCTGCATTAAATAACGTCAGGCACACTGCACACTCTCCGGCAACAAACTGTCCAGTGTGATTTTTAAGGATTCTGAGGGATTTCTTACTTTAATGGCTGTTTTCCAAGAAGCATTAAGCTGCACCTTGGCCTCGTAAAGGCTTAAGTACTTCAAATGGGCGCTGTCATTTGGTATGTGCATCTAATTGGCACATTAATGCCTTTTTTTCCAGTTTCTAGGGAAAGTCTGCAACAGACTCAACAGAAACTCTATGGAAAGCATTTACCTAAGACATAATGCACCAAGCGAAAGGATGACACAAGAGCCCTTGCATGCAATCAATGATATCTTCATATAACCAAGCAATTCCTCTTAGTTTAACAATCCTGCTAAATAACCATGTCACAGGTGCTGTTTACGCATACTTTCAAGTAAGCTCTTCTGGACTGAAATACGTATTGCCTTACTTGTGTCTGTGTTAGGATGGCAGAAAGGCTGTCAGTCAGTGAATGTATTGGTGGGATATGTGTAACACGTGAAATAGATTGTTTGGGTGTATGTGCATGTGTAATTGTGTGTGTGTGTGTGTGTGTGTGTGTGTTTGTGTATGCCACCATGTGATGCCCCAGATCTGCACCCATGAACTCTGACCCCAAGGATGACATCAATAGAATGGGTGTCGGAGGTTACCTGCTGGTGCTGGGTAATGAACTGACAGTATTAATTACCCATCATGCTCTTGAGAGCCGAGCAGTGCTACATGTAAGTTAACCACGATATGAGTCACCTAACCACTGGGATTTTCCGTTTCCCTTCAGGAAACGTTCAGACGGCTCTCACTTTTATACAGCATGTGACAGCAGGCAGGCCAGACAGCACTTGGGTTTACAATAAACAAAATGTCTGTTATCTTAGCATGTGCATTGTAGAATTGGCCACCCACCTCAACAATCCATCCTGAGACTGCGCACCCAAAACAAAGCAAATAATGGTGCTTAACACATGTGGTGACAGTCTAAACAAATCTATGTCCACAGCCATCTACACTCCCACTCCGAATGGTACAGAGTCATTTTCTGCTACCCATCATTCTGTGCTATGAGACTGACAGAGCGGCCCACAAACAGGTCTCACACACACCTCTCAGTGGCACTCCAGAGCTCTGGCAAACTTGCTGTCCACACTGTGGATCCAGCAAATTTGGCAGCACTAGAGAGCTTTCCATGGTAAGCCTGAATTTCAGTAGGATCCACTTCTCTCGGCGAAGAAAGGCATCGGTTCTGCATGTCGCTATCACAATAACAGCAGCAAGGGATCGAAATAATGATCAGCGCTGCTGTGCCAAAGACTAAAATAAGCTAAAAAGATTTCACAATTACAGTAAAAACAGAGGTTTTATGAAATTAATTTAGCTCTCTCTCATGGCAAGTGCACAAACTCTGAAGCTCTCTAGCGAGGCGAGTGACACCAAAATATTGTGCATGGTTAAAAATAATGTCCTCTATGAAACAAGCAAATCAATAAATAAATACATATTTTTTAAATTAGTGAAAACAGCTTCAGCACCTCACAGGCTGACAAACATTTAGCACCAAGTATGCCTTATTCCTGTGACCATGCTACTTCGAGTGAGGAATGCCCTCTGTACACACAACGGTCAGCCAGTCTCCCTTGAGCTCGCCAGATTGTCCAAATGCAACACAGAGCCCTTCACAGTAGTCTCAATTTTGGACAGAACATCTGAAAAACATGGATTCTGCTTTTGCCAAGTAAAGTCTATTATTTATTACAGAAGAACCACCAAAAAATATTCAAGCTCTGAAAAGAGTTTGGTTTGGACTCTTGCCTATACAAGATCGTGATTAGTCAGAAATCATCACTGACCATTGTTTTCTTAGCAAAGTGCAGTCAGATGGGTGGCATTAGACTACAAAGGAGAGGGTAGTTTCTCAAGCTCATAGTTACGGGGCTGACAAGCGAGGCTTTTCACATGCTGACTTAGGACACCGAGGTGACCAGGCCCGAACACATGAATCAATAGCAGTGCAGGCAGAGCCAGATAGAGACAAGCTTGCCAATCCAATGAAATGCACAATGAGCAGTCAAGGACTGCTATTCCCTGAGCCATATTCTGTCCCCCAGAGCACAAGGGGCTCTATTCACACAGAGCCAGCTCCACTCACACAGGAGAAAGCAAGGGGGGACCCATCTGGATTCCCAACAGCCCTGCTCCTCTCCACCTCAATCACGGGCTAAATGAGGCCTGCCTCACACAGACACACCTGTGGAAGAACATATTCATCATCGGCCTAAACAAGCCTGACGGAAAGCAGGAGGTCGCCCACTGATGAGTTATGGGATGTGGGCTTGGTGGGGGGCAGAACAGAGTTTGGAGAACAGCAGCAGTGGCTCTTATTCCAGATATTTTGATGATAGAGGAGGAGGACAAAGCGTTTGAGACATCTGAAAGGATGTAAAATCGTGCGCGTGTGTGAATATGAGCAAGTGGGTAAAATCACATTTGCATTACTGGAGTAATCAATTTGATTTGCTATTTTTTTCCAGGGTGCGTGAACAATACGAAATATTTCAGAATTCTGCACATCTGGAGAACAATCAAAAACAAAAGCAACACATCACACAACAGACACCCCCTCTGCAAAATCGGGTACCTGCAGTCTGCCTGCACAACCGTAAGTCATGTGAAGTAACGTCCTCTGGGTCAATAACTGGGGGAGCTAAGCCCCTGCAGTGTGGAGAGGAGATAGGTCTTCAGAGGACGGTTTGAATTACAAATACAAATGGGCATCTGTAACTGAGATCAAAATGGTGGAGAAACATTACATTAATTATTCCCTTCAGCTTATTGTGCTTTCACTGTTTTCAGACTACTGACAGGAATTTTACCAGCACTGGCTGCCATATATGCTGGCATGTAATTGGGCCAACAGCACTGGCTGCGGTACAAGATGATATTTCATTGGCTAGTGTGCATGGCACCATTCATGACAAAAACAACAACTACGACAATAACAATGATTTTTATGACAATTTCATTGGGCCAACAGCATTGGCTGCCGAACGTGCGGACCCTTCAACGGGCCATGGGTATGCAGAACCTCCAGGGTTAAGGGAGATGATTTAATAGAACAGTAATTGGCTGCAGAAAATCAGAAGCCCAATCCCTATTCCAATAACACGCTGCAGGATTTCACAGCCTGTTTGTTCCCTGGCAGTTCTTTGTCTGTAGAAGCCTGAGTCTTGCTCAGAGTACCTCAATGGTCTGATATCATAAATCACTGGGCTAATTAATTAAAAACAGAAGCTAAAATGAAATCTAGAGACAGATACACCCCTCCTTTTCAACCGCTTGTCTAACCATGGAAACCATAAAAGCTGTAGCCAGTACTGATGAGCATCGCCATTATCTGTGTTACGCACACCCTCTCCATGTTGTGTCTAACTCAACAGCTCCCCAAACACAGCACAAACGAGGCAGCAGGACAACACTCAGGGAAGGAGCGGAACTGGAGGCCTCCATCTTTGAGCTGTTGACTGTAATGTGGTGACACTTTCACCACACTGAAGCCACACACCCTAAACAAGGTTTAAAGGGACAGTGGACTCTCTCACAAATGATCAGTATTCTTCCACATAAAATGGACTGAAAAGGGAAAGCAAAGGACCCTGGGGAGGCTGATCCTTTAATCATTGAAATTCAGCTCTGCCTTAATTCATTTTCACAAATTTCACAAATTCATTCAAAGGGGTAACTGTTGCTTTCTATGGCTGGAATGTTCCTTTTTGAACATCAAAGTTGATTTGACTCCAGATAACACTGCCCAGGATCGCTAAGAGTTGACTCACTTTTTTTGTTCGTTGAAATGACCTGAACTGTTTCGTCTCCCACAGAAACCTTCTCCCACTGACTGAAAAGGAGCCAGCCATGAACACGACTCCTCTGATTCACATAACGACAAAATCTCACTTCTTTCCGAACCGCAGACACACCATCAGTTGCATACTCCCTGTGTCGTCAGAGGATGACGAAGTCAGAACATACCCATTTTGTTTGTCTGCAGGTACCCAGCCAACCATAAGTGGCCACTAGAGAGCAATGGACCAACGCCACGGCTGGCTCTCCAACACCAAGACACAGGGCTCACGCCTGCTTCCTAAAAATGTCTCGCTGCCTTTTTTCATTTCATATCACACTTTATTAATGTAGGTGGAAAGCTGACAGGGAGAAACACAGAGTGGAAGCAGCACAGAGGCATCACATGTAGACTGGACTGCAAACAAGAAAAATAAGTTTTATTAGGCTTAGAACACACACGCATACACACACACACACACACATAATATACATATATATATACATGTATATATATGTACAGTCATAGGTACAGGTTCTTTAATTGTCTTTGAATTCTTTTCAGCCCGTATAATTAGTATTTAATTAAAACGTGTAATGAATTGTGCAATCACATTCGAAAGTAATGTAAATCATTACAGTTCTTTAAAAAGCATAATATAATGTCATTATATTTTAGTTCAATGACAGAAATATTGTTTATCATTTCAGTACTAAAAGCAGGCCTTTTTAATGCCCACTAATGGCGCCTGTAGATAAATGAAGTTATAACAGAAAGGTTACAATGGCAGCCGGTTCTTGATTGGCATTTGCAGAGGGGAACACTGGGAATTATGGCATTTCCGGCGGTCTGCTTCTTTTTGAGCTGGTGACACCTACATACATTATTCACTAGAGCAGGCAGGCCAAAATGCTAACACTGACCACTGAAATTTTAGTCTCCAGTCTGGTAAGAGCAAAGTGAGAAAGAAATATTTACATCTTCAATACTTCCCCCCCCCATAAAGAACCTTTAATTATTTATGACTGATTCATACAGTCACTACAATCGGCTTTGGTGGAATCACTGGCTTTTTAACTGAAGGTTTTTATGCAAAGGGAAATCAGATTTACAACACTGCTTCTCACCCCACAGCTAGGATAAAATGCTTTACACTTTTGAAATTTCATCACTACTTGTCAGATGAGATGGTCCATTGACTAAAGAATAGGTAACTAGCCTGTTCCAAACGACACTGTGTAACAGAATGTGTAAAAACTGTGCTGTTTTTGCAGTTCAAATGAGCCAGCACCCATTTCAAGTAATGCTCCACTCTCTGTCTTAGTGCAGCTATCATTTCCCAAACCAAAGGCCTGCTTTCACTACAGATGCTGGTTTATCAATTGCTGACAACAGTCCAAGGCTCCAATCAATCAAAACTGAGTCCATGAGAGGCTTTTAACTTGATTGTGTTGGCAGAAAGCCACCAGCAGACTGGGGGACTATTTATTTGCAAAAGCCCAGTATAAAGTTCAGCCTCTCCATCATTTTGGTTTTCCTCCAATAAACTTGTTAAAACTTCAACACACCTGTGGTTGGTGTGAATTCTGTCAGCATTTGAGTTCTGTAATATGGACCAGTAACACCAAGGACAGTGTCTTCTGCCAAAAGATATCATTAGCTCAGTGCTCCCACGGTTTGGGATCATGGGTAGGAATGACATCATCAGAATGGGCCCCTGCACTGAAATCCCAACACAAAGACTCCTTTTGTGAGGCACTTGTTATGCTCATGGTGAGAGCATAACAAGGAAGCCTCCTACAGCCTCACTAACAAGCAACCTACTGTACCTCAGTCTTTTTACATAGCGGTCACACAAGCTCTCACGGTGACAAACACAAACATGTAGTGCAACTAGACAGACATCTGACTAATGACAAAATGTTACTGTCACTCAGTTCTTAGATAATTACTTGAAATCACCACATTACATCAATGATAATGGATAGGAACACAGCATCTATTTTCTCTCTCTCTCTTTGGTTCCTTTATAGCACATTTTACAACCTGAATGTATGGCTATGCTGTAGCCTTCTCTCCCTGGCAGACCCTCAGACAGTAACCATGGTGACCCTTTACCATTCTGTCACAGGCTGACCACCAGATTGTAACCATGGCTACAGCCCAACCAACAAGCAGACCCTCTTGATTTAACCATAGTGAGTCTGTCCTCCCCTCTTAGGTAGGCCCCCGCATGGTATGTGTCCCTAGCATTGAAGCACTGGATAAGAATGCGAGGGAATTCCCCACAGTGGAAGTTTTCCCTGTAGGCTTTCTGACTTATTGATTACATGGCACTCTAGCCTACATCAGGCATCTCTACAACCAATACATACCCATCCCTCTCCTTTAGAGAAATGTTTTCTTTATAGCTAAAAAAAAAAAAAAGGATTAATTACTGATTCAATGGGTATATCGCAATGTTCTACGGCCATATATAATTGTATCTGTGTTCTAGAACTAAAATTGTAAAACATTTTTAGTGTAAGGAAAAAATCTCATCAATGACGACCACATCTGGAGGTCAGTTACGTGGATGACTCTTGCCACTAACAACCCGCTGGTCAGCATCACCTCGCGCCTTTAGCAAGGATCTCGAGTAGGAGGCTTGGGGGGAGTGGGGGCGGCTGCACGTGGCTTTACGACCCAAAGACTGCTGCTACTCGCGAGCCGCCTCGGACTGGAAGACACGGATCTCGAGGGACATTTAGATAGAAACACTCATGATTCATCGGAGCCCTCGCATTTCTTCCAGTTTACTGTCAAAACGCATAAAACAGCCACTTGTAAATGGCGCGGCCGTGAATCTGTCTCCAAGCAAAAATGCCGTATGATTATAACTGCCTGTCATCAAAACGCCAATCAATATATATATATTTTAGCTTTACTCAATATTCATACATGTTATTAAGTTAATACTGAAGAAAATCTGATTAATGCCGCTATAACTACCTTCTCCAGTGACAGTAATTAAGATTCAACACAGCAATTACGATGACATGACCCAAACAAGTCAAGGCTGACAAAGTAAAAACAAAAAATCGGCAGCTCTATGCTGTACACTGAAAATACAGTTCCCACAAAACTCATTATACTACCCTTTTAGCCTATTTAATTTGGGGTTTACTTATTACTTCTCCTAATGTAACTTCACATGCTAATTGACATCTTTAGGAGAATAAGCGTAACGTTGCGTAACATACTATCTGAAATACCATATCATGGCAGAGAGCCAGAAAAAGTAGGTAGTTCAACAAGAATGCAACAGTGAACGCCGTAAAACTCTTATAAATCTAGTAAAAACAGATAGATAGATGACAACCACAATTATACTCAATATACCTGTAACGTTATGTTGTATATTACATTTCTCAGAGGCGACCTACAACAGGTTGGTGAATTCTACAAACGAAACGTCACACACGCTGTGAGTTTTGAATTCTGTCCGTCTGGTTCAAAAACAAAACTAACGCGTCTATTTCCCGTGCGTCTGAATTAAATGACACCGCTCTGTGATTGTTCTTACAAAACAATATTCCACCTTCGGAAATTATTTGCATGTTCAGTATTTTGAAAAGTACTGATATTGTTTTCATTTGTTTTCTCAAGCCAAAGAATCGTTTAAGGCGGATTTGAAGAGTTTCAGAGTTGGGACACCCAGCCATACGCGTGCTTCTGAAATAGATCACGTACTCACTACCACGGTGAAAGCTCTGACGGCAAAAATCTTAAAATAGATTTTAATAAAGCTATTTCCTTACCTGCAAGACACTGTGAGTTCAACTTTGGTGGCGGGGATATTGGTGTTGAGAGGATCGAAATCTCCTATGGACGCCATGTTCAGGAAGCTGTTCATTATGAAATCTTTTTGCCCAGCCCCCTGTAATTTAACAGCCAAGAAGTTGGAACTGCACTGCGTTCGTCCACTATTGCATGTGAGAAGGGAAAGAAAAGGGCTGCAAGGCTGGCAGAAGAAGAGAGGGTGATGTCACTTCATAACAAACCCAGCGTCACCGTTGCTTGGAGAAGGAATGGAACGATAGAGAAAACATTCATCATCAATATATTCACGGGGGTGGGGGGATTTCAGGGCGGGGGTGGGGGTAAGTGGGAATAGGTTGGGTGCAGGGGGTGGGAGATTCCGCGAAACGCGATCCTTGCTAGCTGCTAACTTTTTTAGTGTGTGAAATTTATTTGTATGAAATCCTGTGGGTTTTTCCTCAATTTTTATAACAGTTATCTTACTAATAACTCAACCCTGCCTCGTGAAATAGACTATCCCCAAAAAAAGTCGGGTAATAATAACAACAACAATTTATTATTATTATTATTATTATTATTATTATTATTATTATTATATGTTAATGTTCTTCTCTTCTTCCTATAATAGTAAGAATAACAATAATAATCATCATCATCATATGATAATTATCATGATCGCAGTCTTAATCCATAAATCCCTTTTGCCGATAAAGCATCATGTTGCATTTTCCCTGTTCATGTTAAACCTTACCTATTATGACTTTACGGACAGAAGTGATCCATGGTCAGCGATCATCACTCTTAATGAGTAGGGACCGTGGAGAATGTTCCATTGACTGTGGAAGTGTGTTGTAACCAATTAAATGCACATTTAACGAGCATAATTATACAGCTTGGTATTTTGTCTTCAGATGTTGCCAAGTAAAGATGATACCGAAGCACCATTGGCCGCTTCAGCCCTGGAGATCGCTCCGAATATAGCTCAGACTTGTGTTTTCTCTATTTCCGTGTAGCCTACCAGTCGAGCTCGTTTGAGCACAAGTTGCATTAGTGTCCAATTCCATCCGATTCCAGTGTCCAAATATATCACAGATCAGAGTGGGTGACACAGTACAGAACTTCACCCAGGTGTGACCCATTTGAGCACAATACTTCAGTAAAACCAGTTTGGATAGTTCATGTCTTTTTGTAAGCTTTGTCCACACATCACAAGGTTAATGGTCAGAAAAGTACCTGGAAATAAACGAAGCAAGAAGGCTGTGCCACAACCCCATGTGACCTAAAGTTGAGCTCAATCCAGGGGCATCACCAGACCCTATTTACTGGGGGACATGCCTCAGTAATAATTTGTTATGCCCCAGTAAATGATCATGAAAAATAACTAGTTTTTAAAAACGTATCATAAATTGTAAGTGTGAGGGTGTGGGCACTGGGGGCCTGTGCCCCAGTTGTGCTAAAAGTCTGGCAACATTCCTGGTTGAATTG
Source organism: Albula goreensis (assembly GCA_022829145.1). Taxonomy (NCBI): domain Eukaryota; kingdom Metazoa; phylum Chordata; class Actinopteri; order Albuliformes; family Albulidae; genus Albula; species Albula goreensis. The sequence continues at coordinate 14,200,006 of CM040765.1, forward strand.
AAGCAAAAAATGACCTGAAAACCGTTTGAAACCGTGTGCCAACAACATTTTCGTATAGACATCGTCTTCTGTATTTTGGTTGTTGTAAATGTTCTTGACAAATGGATCTTGGATCGAGGTACCGTTTATAGACAGGTAAAATTAAACACCCACTGACCAAGTATCAACTTTACTACACGGCCGATGAAGTCATCTCTTGTTTCTTGTATCTCTCTGCCCTATCTATTCTGGGGTCACAGTCAACAGTCACCAGCACCCCCACCATCTGCAGTCAAAAGGAAGGATAAATGGGACAGTCGATCTGGGGTCATGTTTCCCTGTCTATATCCTCATCTCATTTATGTCAGGCCAAAATGCAAAACTGATCATAGATCAGGGTCCATTTTCATAAAGTATCTCAGAGTAGGACGGCTAATCAAGGCCCACTTTTTCCTTTAAGCTTTAACGTAATAATGGATTACATTAGGACAGGGTATGGGAAACATGATCCCCAGAACTGAACCACATCACAACCTAAAAGCTTTTGGAACACTGACAAAAAAAAAATACATTTATTGTCTTCAGTTTTGAATCAGAGTAGGAGTTCTGGTCTGGGCTCAGTTTTGCATTTCAGCTCACAATATAGAAGATTAAGACAATGCACAAGGGATTCACAAGCAGGAACCTGATCCTTGATCAGCAACACCACTTTTCAACACCTCATGAATATGGACCTTGATCTTAGATCAGAACTCATGCTCTGTGTTTTGAACTGAACTGAGGTGCCAATCTGGGATCAGAAGGGCACAGAAAAGGCCCTGGTTAAATTGTTGCCTTTCACTCTCACTTGAAAATTCCTCTAAATTTAAGCAAGCAGAATTCAGTCCAGGTGATAAAGATTGAGCCTGTTTATGATATCGACCCCTCCCAGTCATTCCTCCTCTGAGTCTTTCACTAATTAGGCTGCTCTTTCTTCTGTCCTTTCTGTTGAAATTAAGTGTGGGTCCTCTGACACATCACGGATGCAGAAAGTTTGAAAATTCAATCTCAACAAAAGGAGAACGAAAGAATTATTCTTTAAAGTACGGAGAGATGGGGGGTGCTGTTTGAAAATATTTTCTGTTTGAAAGTCTGTCGCTGCCAGATGCCTCCTGTCTCCCATAAAAACAGCACACAACAGCCGATGTTACTGATGTTTGACTTGTTAATCAAACGCAGGTCTACAATAAAACTAATGCGTTCCTCTCACAACTTTAACATGAGAATGTTCCCCCTTTAGCCGTGGAGTTCTCCTCCTCCTGACTCACACAGCTGTGTGAAACAGCAGGAGTGAGCCAGCCGCTTTTATTTTTTGCTTTAATGCGGGGATTCCCAACACCCCCCCCACACACGTGTACTCCTTTTCATCCAGATGAAAAAGCTGTTTCCTGCATCTAATGATCTGTTCATTGTGCTGCAGCCTACAAACGGACAGTAATACAGAAGCCAAACTGAATGAGTGTTTTGATTGACTGGCAAAGTCACAGAGTCCTAAACATTTAAAAGGTCTGATTAGGAAGCCTAAAACTAACCTGTGGGAAATAAAGACCAAAGCCAAAGAAAGTGACAATGAGCCAAGCCTGCAGTCTGAGTAAATTAAATTCACCATGGCTGATATGTCACAGATCTTAAACTAAAATCCTAGAGGACCGTAGTGTCTGCTGGTTTTTTCTGCATTTCATCAATCTAGTGTATAATTTAAGAGATTGATTTGCACATGCCATTATTAGCCTCCAAAGACCTGAGCGTGCTGCTGGATGGAAGGAAAGCACAAACGTAAACCAGGACTGGAGTTCAAGATCCCTGCCCTAAATGGTTTTTTTTTCAGCTAACTGAAAAAAAAACAAGTTTGGACTTTGGAAAGTGATTGATTTTTTTATAACAATCAAGACTGTGTGACCTCTATAAGAAGCACACTCTATTGATTAACAGTCTGATTGATTGCAGTGCCTGTGTGTTCTAAAGTACCTACCTGTTGTGAGATGACCAGTGTTTTCGACTCATAGCAACAAATTTCACCATGAATGTCAAAAAGTATGTTCTTACACATTATATTTTTTCATGGTTTAATTTGTACTTTGTTGACAAACCAATTATAATTCTGCCAAATGACAATCACTTAGTTTGTGCGGGTGGACAGTGTGCTCTCCAGTACAAATTCTGTTCAAAGTGTTCAAATAAATATTTCACTTCTTCTGGTTTAAAAACACCAATTTGACATTATTCAGTCAGCAGGATAAAACAAGGCACCCCTTATCATGTGTGGGAGTAGCTACTCACCTTCATGTTCTTAACATTGCAGGTTCTGCACACTTATGGTTGCCGCTGAAATGTTCCATCTTGATGCATTTTATGAATTTTTGTGAAGGGATGTGACCCAGTATAATATACTGTCAGTGGATCCACTGTACTGTAATGCAGCACCAGAAAAAAATGTTATCAACTGCATCTGTCTGTAGTTGGGTAAGCAGAGCAGGAAGAGAGAATGCAGGGCCTGAGTATCTGGTCAGTCTATGTCCGACCTGAGAAGGGCATCATGGGAAACTGGTTGTCTGAAGCCTCAAGGGTGAAGCCCATTCATACCAAACAGCACATAACAGACACCTATGGTATTTTATATTTATGATATAAAAACAGCTACTGTCTATATTTAATTTGTCATTATTTATCAGCCCTTACTCAGCTAGACTTCCACATCCACAGCAATGTACAACAGTTTGAATTTTACACATTTACCCATTTATGCTGCTCGTCAAGCACTGAAGCAATTCAGGTTAAATACTTTCATTAAGGATATGTGCGTTGCCTCCAAATCCTGAAACAGTAAAGGTTACAAATTCCCGAGAGTAATGTTACATATTATCATAATGGCTACACATTTGTCCAGCTTTAAAAACCACAATATTGGCAGATGCATGGAAACCCAAAGTGGACTCAACCTCTTTAAAGTCTGCAGGTCCCTGCCAAGCATTCATTTGTTTTCCTAGATTTGGAGTTTGTGTTCTGGGCACAGATTTATATTATAAAGCACCTTAGGGTTTGAAACATAAAATTCAGCAAAACTCTGTTGCTTTTTAATTAAATATTGATTCACACCTTTAGTGGTGAAAACAAAAAGGATTTTTTTCAATGTAACTTTTGGCATCACATAATTGTAGCCATTGAGTGTAGAGTCTGTTGTAGCATAATATTTTCAGACTTACCTTTGACCTGACCAGAGGACAACTCCTCTACATGATTTGTTATAGTGTATAATGCACACTCGCTGCATTGTCTGCTAATACCAAAAACTATTTAGTTTCAGTTATGTCGAACATGTGAGTGGCTCTGCTAGATTGTGGCATATTCTCAAAAAACTTTAATTTAGATTTAAACTGCAGTACTTTTGTGCACATCAGATCATTCTTTATGTAACAGAGTGATTTGGTTAAATAATTCTTATCTTAAAATATTCTGTTTGCTTTCACACATTACATTACATTATAGGCATTTAGCAGATGCTCTTATACAGAGCAATTTACAACAAGGAGTGCATTTCTTTCAGGAAAAGGGTGTCAAAGTGCTAGAGAGGGTAAAAGTCTCAAGTGCCAGGAGGGTTAGCATAGACTAAACCCTGTGGATGACCTGAAGCAATGCACTTTATGTGAAGAGAGTAAAATGATCACTGATTGGAATTTACAAAAATATAATCAGCTGCTAATATGTGATTTTTATTTATCAAATTTGCTAACCTTGCTAATTTATACAAACAACAAACAGAAAAGGATTCAAGATATAATAATTATAGGGCAATTGGATCAAACGGCCACAGCATGCAGCTCTGCATAAGTGTGTCATCTAGTGGTGATATTGGTGCATTGCATGTCCAAGAAATTAGTACACCCACTTACCAAACCTTACACTCATTTGAATATTTATAACTTACAAAATTTTAAAAAATCAGTTCGGAAATCAATCAAGGGAGGATATTCTTTCTTGAGCCTGTCAGTTATGCCATGAATCTATACCTAAATGGAGCATATACCCAACCATTTTTAAACTACTTTAATTTATACAGTGACCAAATTCCACTGCTGCTTAGATACGAACCTCCCTTAGTTTGACAGAGCTAAGACACGACATGCTGTCATTGTTAAAGTCTCTCTTCAGCTGTATGAATATTGTAAGAGCAGAAGAGGCCGGACGCTGTCAAATTGATTGAGGGACGTAGAGTTGATTTCTAGGTCCCAACAGTCAAAAGATTTAACGCCACTATTTAGACAAAATGTTTTGTAATTTATCCTTTCATCAATGTTTCTACTAAAAGCTGCTGCTATGTTTTCTCCCCTTCTTACATCCATAATTTTCTATACACCTTTCATTTTTTCCATTTCATTTTTATTTTTTGTAATTTGTTGCAGAACAAGGAACATGGGTAGACTGTTCAGAAAAAAATACAGTACTCCCATCCATACTCAGCAACTTTTTTTTTGTGTTTCTTCATCACAAGAGCTGCTAATGAGACCAGAGACCTGGCTATATACTTTCCTGCAGATTACATTTATTTCACTTGACATCTTACATTAGAACTGCAAAAAAATCAAGCTTCTTTTCCACAACTAAATTTCCAAAGAAAATGTATGTACAGAAAGTTTCAACATTATATAAAACTGGACAAAAACGAATACAAGAAAGTGTATTCCAACTGACTGTGTATTGATAGTGTTGTCAACAGTATTTATACAGGCTCAAGTGGAACTCTTCTCTTCACACATAAGACCAGATAGAGCTCTTTCCCTGTGCCAGGTGGAGCTCACCTGGATAGAAACAAAAGCTTCTATTGTTTCAAAAAGACTTAGCAGCATATTCACTAGTTCAAAGTTTCATGGTGAAATTCAAAATAATCACACAGAAATAAACAAACAAAAGACTTTGTGACCTTGACAGCTGGAAGGAGCAATTCATAGATGTTCATATACAGAAAACAAACCGTTCACATGAATGTAAGGACAAGAATATTGAAGTGAGGCTATGAGAAGACGAGAAACATGAAACATCTTCAGATTGGAGAAATACACAGAGCTACTGGAACCTGTTGAGTCATCTAGTTAAAGTATATGCTTTGGTCCTCCATGAATTTGCAGGTATGGTTTGACATCAAAGCAAACATTGAACACCTGCATGGCGGAAGATTTAAGATCACACAAAGCCAATTTCACTTTAAGACATAACCAATTCTGAGCCAGCGAGCAATTTTGACCTTTGACCCGTTACCTCTGATCCCAGAGACCAGCTCCAGAATTCCATACTCCCCCAGCAGCCTGCAGTATGTGGCAACATGGGCAGTGAATGGAGGCTCAGCGGTTAGGCAGGACCACATTTAGCAGGACAGCATTTGGCAGCGCTCAAACAGGCCACATTAGCAGAGAAGGCTTTTGCTGTGCTGTGTTGAGCACTAAGGGACTGCCAGACAAGGAGCTGCAGACTGCACAACAGGAAGGTGAAGTCATCACAAAGATGGACTGGAGCCCTCAGCTCAGTTTTGGTTGCCACGGGTTGCTGAGGACAAAGAGGAGCGCCTTTGCTCTTTGGGCTTCCATGTGTAGGCCCTTCCCTCCTTCTCAAAGTGCGATACACTGCTTGTGCACCCTGCCTGGAGTCACACCAAGAGGTTCCAACTCCCACACTCATTTCGGCGAAACCCCCAGTTAGCTGCTGTCAGTCAGCGTTTCAGTCGGCCGCCATATCTTCACAGTCCGGTCACTGTGGAGCACATGACCCAAGCCAGTTAGTCACAGATACTCACCTGCATGTTGCTCTTACATACAATGCACATGCATTAGTGATTGAGTGATTGTGTATGGGAGTGTATGTGTCTGTTTGTGTTTATATGGGAGTGTGTGTTTATGTGTTTGTCTGCATGGGAGTGGGGGTTTGTGTATATGTGTGCCTGTGGCTCACAGTTGCACACACACAGACGCTCCGCTAGCACTCACTCCGAGGCGGTGAAGACATGGCTGCTGTTGGCTGAGACTCCGTTGATAGGGCTCTCGTGTCCCCTCATCTCCCCCAGTGGCGCCAGCCTGCCCGTGTGCCACAGCTTCAGCATGCCCCCTCTGCACGCGCTCAGCAGGGCGGGCGAGTCGGGCACCGCCCCTAGCGCACACACCCAATCACGGTGCGCACTCGCCACTTGCTGAAATAGACAGAACACTCTATTTTAATGGATTTCCGGTTTTGTTATTGTAGACTTTTTGTGGTGTAATCTAATCTAGGGGGTGTACCATTCACATGAACGGCAGTATAAATTTCACTGGAATGATCACAGTTGGCAAAATAAAAAGATGTACAAAACTGCATGTCATGATGGTATCCATTGCTAGGCGATGTTGAGAGGTGACACTCTTCACTTGCAGATTATGCCAGTTCACACTGAACATGGTAAAAACTTTCATATGCAGTCAAAAAGCAGGGCTTGTTTGTCATTCATGAGCTTGGTTCCATAGCCTTGATAGCCAGATAAATCACTACACTCATTGAATAATTAATGCAGAGGTTGGCAGGGAATACAGAAACACACACCATCATTGCCAAGGCCAGCTCAAGGGCACCTAGAGCTGACTTTGAAAAAAGTCACCAGCCATCTGACATGAAGACAGTAAGCCAAATGATTGTTTCACCAATGTGGAGCTCAGGCTATAGTCGGCAATGATGGTGCCCCCAACACTCCATGCAAAAATGGCTCTGTCTCACCTCTCTCACGTCTTTGCGGGATAGATCCCACTTCCGGATGCTTCCGTCCCTGGACCCGCTAAAGAGCCCATCGCCCTGCACCAGGAGTGACTCCACCCCATCACTATGGGGAGGCTGGAAGTTGTGCGCTGGGCTAACACTCCCCTGGGTGCCCTCTGACACGTCAAACATCTGCAAACACAACAGTGCAGACACACACTGTCACCATAAAAACCTGCAACACAGCTACACCATATACACATATATCACTAAAAACCTAAAACGTGGAATAAGGTCAGTAAAACACCTGGAAAGCAACCACATCATGTCACAGGCAGCCACTAAAAACATTTCATTCCAAATGACAAAACCTTAACTTCAAACAGTCATTAACTTCATTTTAACAGTCACACCTGGAACAGAACCACAGCATGTCAACCACATGGCTAATTAATACAAGCGGGACCCAAAACCAGCAAGTCATCAAGAGTCTTCAAACGGCACACATGCACGCACACACGCCCTGAACTTTACCCTGATGTGGTGGTCCTTGCATCCAGTAATGACCAGATCTTGACCCTTTCCTGTTTGGTCTACAGTCAGGCACAGGATCGGACCCTGGTGTCCTGTCAGTTTGCCAGTGGACACAAACCTGTCAAACAGGGGAAATCACAAAACAAAGGAGCCTCAGACACTGTCAGAGCATGGATGACCTGTTAGCAGGAGAGACATATTTCCTTTACCAACTGTCACATCTTCCAAACATCCCAGAACAAAACATTTCATGTGGCTATTCAGGTCCATAAAATTAAAAAAATTTTCTGTAATGCATGTAGACATATGTTCATTGTTACTGGGCCAACCAAATCCACCCTCAGAAGTCAATAAAGGCAGAAGGGCACCAATAAGCATGCAGGCAGCCTATATCAAAATAAAATCAGTGAATGTGTTCCAGCTCCTCTGTCAGAGATCGCACGACTGAAGGATCAATCACCTCTTCAGGTCCCACATCCGGACAGAGTTTCCGGCAGCTGCGTAAAGGAAGGATCCCGTGGGATTCAGAGCAATCTGGCTGATCTGGGCCTCTCCAGGCGGGATGGCCGCCGTCCGATTGGCGCTAGCCGCACAGGCATCACCTGTGGTTACCTGGCCAGAGGAACTGCAAAACACACAAGGTATGAACACACATAGACATGCACAACTATAAGCTAACCACAGAGTGACAGCTGGTGCTTAGGATAAATGACATGTAAGCTATAGAAGTTTAGCAAAAGAACCTGAAGAAGGATTTGATTTCATCTGGACTGTATCAGAAGAACAAGTGGGCATAGGAAATTGGTGAAGGTTAATTTGATGCTTTCATCAGGGCTGAGCTTGCCAGGTAGTGTAATAAAGGCAAGTGTTCAAGTTCATACTTCACACAGTGCAAGATACTGATCAGATGTATGGTCTGCTCTGGTCCTCATGCACCCTTCTGACGGTGCGGCTGTACTCACGCAAGGGTACGGATGCACTTGGCCGAGTCGCGGATGTCCCACACCTTGATGTAGGCGGTGGAGACGGTGAACACCAGGCTGGAGCAGTACCTCACTGACACCACACTGCTGGCATGACCCCCCAGGGACATGATCTCCTGTCCCGTCACCAGATTCCACACCTTACAGGTACGGTCTGCAAGGGGTGGAGGGGTCAGAGGTCAGACACTATATCACATTATCATCTGTCCTATAGCCTCAGAGAGCAAGAGTGGGAGAGAGGTCAAAGGTCACACACATAATCACATGAGGTCTTGTCACACAGCTTACAAGAATAGTCAATAATGGTCAATGGTAGTGAATAAACAGAAATGAAGGACAGTGACAACATGGTTGTATAGGTATGTAATGACGAATGGTACTAAATGATGATTAATTAATACAAATAATAAATGGCTGTGAATGAGAGTGAATTGTACTGAATCACAGGGAAGGGTGCAATAAATGGTGGTGAGCAGTTGAGAGGCTCTGAGCTGTTCTGACCCTTAGAGCCGGTGAACAGCAGGTCGTCAGTGGAGTCCACACACAGCACAGCTTTGGGGTGCCCCTCGGCTACATGGATACACTGCAGTGGTGCCCCCCGGCCCTTCGGGGACGGGGTGGGGTTGATCGTGCCCCTGGGGTGAAGACACAAACAACATACTGCAATGCCAGAGCAACTTTCACTGGACACCAGAGGTAGAAAACTCCAGATTCAGATATTACCAGTACTGCAATCTATTTGCTGCACATATCGATTTAAATAAATATATACATTTAAAGAAAGCCCCTGTTACTGCCTTATAAGTAGAGTGTTGATTCTAATTGAGAATCAGACCCCATCCAGGGATATCAGAAGAAGAATTGAACAGGAAAGAAAAGGAAAAAGAAGCAGAAGTGAAGTCAGTTCCAGCAGGAGACCCTACCTGCACCCCTCCAGTGAAGAAGACTCACTCTCATCTGACCTGAGAGAAACATAAGCAAGGCCTCTAAGAGACAGGAAGTGACATACTGACCCAGAGAAGAAACACAACAGTGGAAACACTGGAGAGTGGCATCCAAAGACTTGTAGGAGGAAGAAGTCTGTAAACATGGCCCTCACTGAGGAACAGGGGAGTGACAGGAAAAAGGCACACCTCTGGCCCACACAGTCAGCCGTTTGTTATGTACTGATTACTGTTACTAATTGACGCCACTCACAGTAAAACTCCACTGACTGAGGAATGTATTGGGCCTGTCAGTACAGCCTGAAGGGTGGCGGCAGCTCTTACTGTTTCAAATCCTTCCCCTTGACCTTGTCAGCCATCATTTGGCCCTTCTCATACGTCTTCCTCCGGGAAAGAGGGGAGGGCTCTGGGGGTCTCTTCTCCACCACTGGCAGGGGCCTGGAACCAGAGCTGCCAAAAGTTGCTTAGTTGGAATAAAAGCAGCACAAAATCTAAAGTACAGCTATTCCATCACCAGGTCACAACGGCCACAATAGCTGCAGGCTTTTCTACCAACCATGCAGCGCAGCAATTGATTTCATTATCTATTTAACATCCCGCACCCAGGAGACAAATGACTGCCTGAACTAAGGTGGTGTAGTGCATGATTGAGACACACAGCTGCAGAAATTGCAGCCCTCAGGATCTGGAGGTGAATAGCTCTGGAAAAAAGCAGAGCAGTACAGACATACCTGCTGGCCAGCTTAGAGGACACACCCGAAGGAGGGGCTGCAGAATCCCTGTCTTTGAGGGATGACCCCACAACCCTCAGGTCCCCACCCACTTCCTGGGTCTCAGCCACTGGTAGAAGAGGGGCGGAGAATTCTCCAGTGGGCATGTCAAGGGTCGGGTCACTGCTGCTAGCGTACAGGAGCTCCATCTGTGTGGTGGTTCTCCTGCGGGCCTGCAGGAGGACAGAAGATTATCTCTGCATTAAAGACAAATTCATTTTAAAAATTCAGTATTTCAACATCATTTTGCTTCTTTTCCATCTGGCTAGTGTTAGCAAAGCTGCATCCATGTTTACCAACTCAACTTGATGGTCTTCAATCAACATGCTCTGTGGGGAAAGTGACATTAAGCCAGCCAGTTAGCAAGAAAACGGCTCCTTTGTTCAATTTTTCCAATTTTCCTAGACTTTTCAAAGAGTGGGGTATTTCACCACTTTCCATTACTATCCAGAATAGATTCATTTCCAAGGATCTTCCAGAACAATCAAAACCCTGCGTTCACACACCATTACTCTGCAGTAGCTGGGATACTCTACCTTACTTCTCTGTCTGGTCTCTCCACATAGTTTCATGAGGTCAGTGGCCAAAGAGCTGAAAGAGTTTAAAGAGGACAGTAGTGAAATTTTAAATTCCTTAGGGCTGTCTTTCTAATAAAATAATCAGTGCACTGGCATTGTTAAAAAAAAAAAAAAAACTCCACAGTTTCCATTTTCTGGATCTGTGACTTTCTACGTTTACTGAAAATGAAAAGAGGTGAAAACATGAAAGGATTAAGTCATGCAATAATAAAGCATTGTTCTCATCTCTGACAGGTTATATTGTTCAAAATATAATTTTTTATGATGTAAAAGAGTGGTTAACCTTAAAGCTTCAGAACCATTTCACATGTGTATATGTTATGAAACAGGAGATTAATGTTTAGTATTCAAAAGTATGTTAACACAAAACAGGGGAAAAGATCAATTAGGCTTAAAAAAAAAGCCCAGGAGTCGAGAGTCTTTAAAAGAGTGGTAGATGACTGCTCAGTGACCCACACTGGCATATGAGAGAATACCCATAATGCCTTGGCCTGGAAGCTATGATATTTACCTTCCTTCAGTGGCAGGGCTTTGTGCAGATTCATCACTGCTGCTCTCATCTCCTTCCTCTGTACAAACCACAAGAGTACAATCATTGGCACCACCTGGGTCCACAAAGAAACTGAGGGATCTTCATGTTACAGGTTTTATGGTTTCATTACAATAAACAGGAAACATTGGTCTTTCATTACATCAATTACTACCTTCTGTTGTTCATTCTCAATCACATATTGCACTTAATAAATAAGTCATACTTGAAGCTCTAAATGAAAGCAAAGTCTAACAAAGATTTTTTTTTCTTGATGTCCTGAAGCTCTGGCAAAGATAACACTGTCTTACACAATACTGCTGAATTCAACAGAACTGAAAGGGTATGGAGTTCAGAAGGTCAAAGGTGGGGTTGAGCTCATCAGTGTGAACCTCAGGTGGAGGGTAAGCAAATGGGGGTAAACATTAGAGCGACGCGCTAAGAGCGGCCATCTTACAGGTTTCAACTGGACAAAGCATCCTGGTTCTGCCTGTGTGTTTAAAGGAATGGGGAAAGGGGAACTGGGATTTTGCCAGCTAACAACGGTTATTGGGGTTTTATCTGCAGCTGCAGCATAGAATGAGTCACCCACACTCTGCAGGTGCGGTGGGGGGAGGCAGGGGTCAGTAGAAAGATGTCAGGGAGCTTTAGCATAGCTACATCACATGCACCTCTTGGCAGTGTTATATACTCTAGTTAGTCCGAGGAGACCAGCGCCTACTGGCGAGCTACACATAGGGGAAGGCAGAGAAGTAACTTTATTTGAACCCTGTCCTGACTGTCACTCTTGACCATTTTGCAGGATGAACAGGGCTGACAATTCAGAGCACCCATCAGCCTCTTGTGATTCCTTTGTTTCTTGATTGCAATCAGTAACCTTTGTGCACTTCACAAGAAATAACATTACAATGAAAAAAAAAAAATGAATGAAAAATGAAAAAGATTCTGATCTCTGGTAATCATAATGGCCACTGCGACTATATCTCTGTGTAATAGTTATTGTAATTTAATGTGAATCACACTAATGTTGCAGCCACTGAAGTAACAGTGAGGTAAAAATAATTGGCTGGATATGGGTGATCCTTACTAAAACTGAGCAGCTTGTTATTCACAGAAATGACCAAGAACAGTTTCGGGACTGCTATCAGTTGAAGACCACTAGCACACCAAGCCAATGACTCGTGATTTTAGCACTGATTGAACCTGCGCATTAGCTAGACACAGACATAAGACTGTTGGACTTTTCTTGCAAAGATTCCTCATGTGGAATCCTGAAGACTCTTCTACATGGGCCAATCAAAGATGCGGAGCACAATTGAGGTCTAGGGGTGTGTGAGCCAATTCTCCCTTTGCTTTATATTTACATTTATAACATGGGGGACACAGAGTCTCACGTTGAGGGCTTGGTGCGCTACAGGCCCAAAGAAACATTCTCTGCCTCCACCATGTCTTGCCCATGGGCTGCCACTAGAGGGGGCTCATGCACTCATTACAGCAGAAGGAGAGTTGTGTGTCCTTTACTTACCAGTAGGTATGTTACCTAGTTCTGTTTGAATTAGGGCAACAAAGGAAACAAAAAGTAACACAAAAATCAAAACACATTCGTCTGATAGAAAATCCATCCCAAAGAAAACAGCGACAACTGAGTAAGGCCTTAAATGGAGACACAAGATGAAGGAGGTCAAATCGGATTCAAGCTGACAGATATGTGACACCAACAGCGTCTGCAATAACAGGAGTGGGCTTTACTGAGTTCTCTGGTTTTGAAAATGAATTAACCTATTGCTGAATGCGGACTCATTCGAGTAAGCTTTATATAACTAAATTAAGTAAACTATGCATCACAAAATCTGTGCTTTACTTATAGAGCTTTTATAAACCCCAAAGCACAACCAAATACAAGAGGACATCATATAATCTTTAATGTGAGTCAGCGTAAACCCGAGCGTCATCAAAAGATTTTCAATTTTCAATCCAGGGGTCCTAAACCTGCAAAAGAAGGGAGAAACACTGGGCCATGTGAGCACCTGACATGCCAGGGCCCGAGAGGGACAGTACCTTGTAGAGCGTTCCCCAGCAGGGCATCCAGCTCCGGGTTGAACTCAGCCTTTTCCTTTAGCATGTGGAACAGCAACTGGTTCTGGGTGGCGCTGTTTATCTCCGTCTGCTTCAGCCGGCCCTCCATCACTTTGATCTGGGACTCCTTCTGGGCAGCCTGTAGTCCCTGGGGAGGAACCGAGAGGCAAAATGATGAGAAGCTACATGAGTTAAGGAAACTTGAGCAGGTGAGGCTAGAGCAGGTAAGGAATCTGGTTAAGTTTCTTTCTTAATAGTTCGATAGCTTCTAGCTGTACTTTATGAAATACACATTCATATACGCAGAGCTGAGAACATGGGGTGGTACCAGTGGCAGGTGTTGCTGCAGTACCTTATTGATGGCCATGGACAGGAAGTGGTCAAGCAGGAAGCGGGCCTCTGACAAGGTGCAGGAGCTTATCATCGCAGTAACGTCAACCACGCCCCCTTCATCCTGCAAGGCGAGAGTTCCCAGAGTTCCATATTCATGACTATCTTTTCAGGGCTTTATCATGAACAACAACTCACCGTTATGTCTTCCCGTCATTACTTTCTGCCCAATTTAAAGATATGGGGTAAATGCATTAGCATTCACTATGGAATGCCCCAGCTGGGCTGTGTAGCTAGTGAGTGATTGAGTGCAGATCTATGATAGACCACAGGAGGCCCATATAACTGCAATTAATGTAAGCTTTGGGCATCCTGTCAGAGAGCTGTGAAGTGAAGTGGAATGGAGCCTGGTCAGGTGGAGTGAGCATGCTCAGTACCTTGGTCTCCTCGATCTGCATGATATTAGCCTGGCATTCGGCGATGCTGTCGTTGATGTAGTCGATGTTGGCAGACAGAGACTCCATCTCCTCATTGAGGGACAAGAGGTTCCTCTCAGCGTCAGGCCCCTCTGCTGTCACCCTGTCTCTCTTCTTAGAAACTTTATCCCTCCGTTTGGTCAGCTCTTCCCTTTGCTGTCGGTGAACACAGCAAAACAGGGACAAATCAGTCAGGTCAAACAAAAACTCAATTCTCTTCTCTAGGGTACTTCTGCACTTCAACCCCAACCTTTGCATTACTTTACACTGCAAGTCATTTTGGTCAACTAGTGTCAACTAAATGCCTGTAATGTAATGTAATGTAATGTAGTGCAAGAAATGTTCAAAAATTTGGGAAGTGTAATCATAAGTGCAGACAGAGCGCAGCAGTAGGGTGGGAACCTTGAGCAGGCGGTTCATATCAGCCTCCATGTTGGAGATGGTCATCCTCTGCATGATGATGTCACTGATGCGGCGCTCCAGCAGCTGCCACTTAGTCCGAGCCGCTCTGGTGGAGAACACGCCCATTGCACTCCGCTGGTTCTTCCTGTTACACACACACACACACACACAAATTTTATTAACTGAGACGACAGATAACACACAATGTCTACATGTTCCAATAAGTGAATAATCAGGAAAACTGATTATAACAGATATACATACACACATATGTGGTAGTTGTGAGTGATGTTCCTCAGAGTGACGTTACGTGTGAGTAGAGGAACAGGTGACAGTGATATGATGTGTTACCTAGTTCCATTGAATGCTGAAGCAGCAGCAGTGTGCGTCCTTCCTGAGGGGGTGTGGGAGGGGTCCTGCAGTGGCTCAGGTAAGCTCACCTTGCGGTTCACCTTTCCTGATACAGGCCTCACCTGTCGCCGCAGGGCTGTTACCTGAGCAAGAGCCATCCACATGCAGACAATGAGGAGCACAGTAATCCAACTGACCTCTCCGTTCACCCTTCTAAAGCCTGGCAGGTGTGTTGCAGCTTTTGATGTTTTGAGTGTTCAGGCTAGCACACAAAGGATGTAGTTATTGCAGTTCACAGTTGAGGATATGTGCACACCTGGAAAACTGACCCATGGGACCTTGGAGAGGATGATACCTCTAAAGCAATCAAACAAACCTCCTTACCCTGTGCATCTATCACCTATTTACTGCCACACTGAAAAGTGCTAATCTTTCGGGTCCAGCTATTCTGAAAGGCCCTCTTATGGCTGAGATTGTTTTGAGATGATTGAAAATAAAAGGTCCCCTTTAGACCCCTTTAGCAGTACAACATTTCTGACAGGAGGCCCAGAGCAGGTTTTCAGTGTGAATCCCTCAGAAAAGCTTGCTCATCTCACCTCCTCAGTCTTCCTGCGCAGAATGAGCTCCTGCTGTCTCTTCTGGGCCTCCAGCTGTTTGAGCTGCAGCTGTGGGGGATAGAAAATGGAGGAAGAGGTTGTGATTGTCTGCGCACTATCCAATTTATGGAGCACATAGCAACAATGAAACAGTCCTACAAATCCAAGCGAGAAGAAAGCCATACAACATTATTTATTTTGCTGACAAAAACAAGTCTAATTTTTCTTGAGTTGAAAGATCATGGAAGGTTCAATATCCTCCTTGATTTGTCCCAATGGGGCCACAGCGCCACCTGCCTACCTCCTGTTTGCGCTGATCCTTCTTTAGCGTCGCAATCTCACGGCTCCTTTTCAGCTCCTTCATCCGGTTCTTCTCCTGTTCATCTTTCATTTCCTTCATGAGACGAACCTGAAGGGACATTCTCAATTAACACTGAGGGAACTGCCACTGCTACAGAGAACACAACACTTATGAGCTTAGCTGAAGTCAAAACTCATATAAATACCCATATAACAGCACATATATCTACATCATGTCCTTTACAAGATGACAGGGTTTTATATCTATGTGTCCTTTTGCTTGTTCTATAAAGAAAGCTAAAATATCAATGTAGGTCATTCTGAAGATGGTGTATAATTTTGGGGATGTACTGCATGCAATACATAAGCAAATTTATTTTTTAAGGAGTCCAGGATTCTATTTAAATAAAAAGAACTAGTGAACTCCGACCCTTTCAGTGTGGGTACCTTTGTTTTCTTCATCTCAGTCACATCCTGCTGCAGTTTCTTGAGCTGCTTCTCGTACTGTGACTGGTTCTTCAGCAGTCGGGCATGCTCCTTTTGTGCTGACTGCAGCTTCTGCATCTCCTTGTTCATCACGTTGAGCCTCTTCTCATAGTCAGCCTTGATTTTCTTGGCCTTCTCCTCAGTGAAAGTCTCCACAGAGCCTGAGGGGTGGTGACAGGCTTTTGTCATGCATTACACATTGCTTAATGACATCACATGCTGCTGGACCTGAGATACAGACATTACGAGTACATTAGGAGGGTAAACTGCTTCTCTCAAAAATGATGAGAAACTCATGGGCTCATCTCTGAGACCACTTTCAGAGGCACTGCGAAGTGATGTCACAGACTCATGTGGATGATGTCAGAGAGTGGCATGGAAAAACTCATGGATGATGTCAGACACTCATGAGGATGACATCAGAGAAAGCAGAGACTGATGCGAGAGACCCTCGTGAGCACGACGTACCCATGTTGTGCAGCACGCGGTCCCTCTCCAGCTGCGTGTCGCGAATCTTGCTCTGCAGCACCATGAGCTTCTGTTCGTACTGCTGTTTGAGCGTGTGCAGGCGCCGCTGGCTGTTCTCCAGCTCGTCAATCAGCTTCTGCTTGATGGCGATCTCACATGTGATGTTAGCCAGGTCAGCCTGGAAATCCTCCTCTACACACCAGGAGGAAGAGATGCACAGCAGATGTCCCAGGGAAGCCATTACAGCACAATGCATTTTAGACATCTAGCAGACATTTATCTTGATCAATCTACTGTTTAAATTTGTGCATGTTCCATTTATACAGCTGGATAATTTGTTTAAGCAGTCCAGGTTAAGTATGTTGTCAATGGATACACACAAAAGCACCGTCCCCCAAGTTCCTCTGAGCTCCCTATAATTATACTACATTGCCTGGCCATGTAGGCCATATTCCCAATAATTTGCTGCTCAGCCTGCTCAGTGCTTGAAGCACACAGCTGATATGTGTGACCTGGTCTGTGTCATTACCTTTCTCCTCCAGCTCAGAGTCTGCATCGTCTGAGCTCTCATCTACCTCCATCTCCTCCTCTTCCTCCTCCTCATCTTCATCATCCCCCTCTTCATGATCACTTCCTTCCTGTCCCTCCTGCGCACATACACAGATACACACAGAGTAAGTAAAGTGGAAGGGCCAAAATTACAGTTGAGATAGAGTTCAAATAATAAAATCAATTAGCATACTGTACCATCTCTGCGTCATCATTGGCCTGTTCAGATGGCTCTTTCTCCACCCCTTTCTGCTGCTCGTTGTCAGGAACGACACTGATGAAAATGAGCACTGTATTAAAATTGGCCATTTAAAGCTGAATTATTAAGCATTTAATTTTCTAAAGTGCTATTGCTAAATATAATTCATATAGGCATCCCATAATTATACACCACAGATAACATAAATTAGCATATAACTGTACAGTTATTGCTCAAAGGCACACATTTGATTGATCACACTGTAAAGATTCAGCAGTTTCATAATTTTTGCTTAATGGATCCCTGCATATATCCATGCAACGTGTAGCACAGAAGAGCCCACAATCTTTAAAGAGCCCAATAAATTTAAGGAAAAGCCTACATTAAGTGAAGCAATCATTAATCAAAAAACCCAATCCCAAGACCGATTCAGAAATGTTAGTGGATCGTGGCAATGAAGCGAAGCATCAGCATCTCTGGTGCTTGAAAAGAAAACAATTTAGAGGCAATATGAAGGCAATCATTAAGATAGATCTGCGCATAAATCTGAAATAAGAAAGTTAGCACAAGGGCAGGTGAACAGGTAGCTACCAGACCACATTTAAATGTTCATCACTAAAACAAGATACTTTGGTCCACCAGAGGTTTAGGGTCTAACAATAAATATTTCCTAATTATTCAAGAAATGCAGCAGGAAGAATCAGACCCCTGGGTTATGACTTCACAGTGTGTTTTATGTAAAGGAGGAAATGGCATGAGCGAATAAGCGGAGGGGATTACAAAGCATGTTCCAGTATCTAAAGCTGAGTATCCCAGTGCTGAAACCGTACAGGTGACAGGCTGCAACACAAACTACATTAGCAAGGGTAGAAAGTTGGATGACAGCAGCCTTCACTCGGGGCTTAGCCAGCCTCATGTTAACAAATGCAAGTGTGACAATGGGCAGAGCTAGCCCAGGAACAGTCCTAGCCTCATGTTATGGATAGCCCTGTCCTAAGAGAGTGCAGCTTGAAAAGCACTAGAAGGAATTCCAGTCTCCGCTAAGGGGGTAGCCTAAGGGCAAAGGTTTTGGGGCTAGAGATTAGGGGACAGGGAGCTGTGAAAGCTAAGGGCTGCTACAGGCTAGGGGACGGAGCTAGTGCCTGCCCTTTCCTCCAGGTGTGGAAGCTACCTGCGTTGATCAAAGCTGGATTACAGAAGCGAGTCAGAGAGACTGAGCAAACCTGTCCTCCTCATCCTCCTCCTCGTGCGGAGTCTCATCCAGCCTCTGGAGCCTTCAGAGGGGAGTGGGGGGAGAGTCACATGGGACAGTGAGGAAGAGCAGACGTGTGAGGGATAGGATACCACACGAAACTCCCCAACATCAACCTGCAGTGTATACTAGCCAGTACTACTCTATTGATCATCTATACTTTTCATTGCTGTTTTATTAATCAGATATACTGCCCAACCCTCCTGTATTGATCACTTAGATATTGCTACACTTAAATCAGTTAGAGGGAAGGAATGAAAACCAGAAGTTAAACTATTTCCAGTGCCCCTGGAATTTACCATGACCTGAGGAATGGGGAGTGTGAAGTATAATAAAAGTGAGTTGCAGGTTTAATTCCCAGGTCAGGTTCAGTCATTGTACCCTTGAGCAAGGTGATTAACCAGAACAGCTCCAGTTAACATCCATTAACTACACTCTGACAGGCTGAGACTTGGTCCAGAATGTTTTACTGCTGATTAAAATACGTTAGCACATAGACACACCTCAATCATGCTCCCATACTGAAATATGCTCACACACTGGCACGAATAGACACGGACACACTGGTACACACACACACACACACACACACACACACACACACACACACACACACACACACACACACACTTTATAAAATATCAGGGCGTGCCACCTTGCCACATCAAACTCCTGACAGGACCACAAGAGAGGCAGAGGTATGAGAAGGAAAATGGTAATGAGTCAGGCAGGAGTAATTATCCAGAACACACTCCTTCAACAAAAGCCGAAATGCCGGCAGACTCCAACACGCTCCGTTGCTGTGGCGACTGTTTATACTTGAATTGATGCGGATTAAAGGTGGGCAAACCCAGCGCCTACGTGATTCTCCACGGGCATACCGTGAGCACCCAACAGTGGCCCAGCCACTGTTGGTGTTTATTTCGGCCTACCTCTTTTTCTTCTTCTTCTCTTTCTTTCGGAGCCTCTGCAGGTCCTTCTTGGCCATCTCCAGGATGTCGGAGGCTTCCTTCTCAGGGGCGAGGAAGGTGGAGCCCGTCCCGGGACCTCCGTAGAAGCTGGAGCGGGTGGAGGCACGGGACAGGTTCTTCCGCAGGTTCTCATTCATCGCCTCACTCTCCAGCAGCTTTGCCCTGGATGTGGAAAACCAGCCCCCCTTCAGCAATACTGGACAGAACAGTCTCCCAATGACCACTGACCACCACAACAATAGTCAACCAATCAGCACTTCCGCACAGATGAGTCACCTGATCATCATGTGACTAGGTACACACAAGATCCAGGCAGACATTTTCACAGGAAAAAGTTATCTGTACCTGAGCTCTTCAATCTCCTTGATGTAGTTCTGTATCATATTCCCAATCTCCTCATTCCCTTCACCTGCAGAATAAGACAGAGTCATGTCATATTCCATACAGGGATACAGGAAACAGGGCCACTCTCACAACATGAGGGGATCAGGAGATGCTCCCTGTGAGGACACACGCATTCACATTCACATATCCTCAGACTCTAGCACACATACTCTTCCACATACAATCACACATGCACACATTTCACAAATACACACGCACAAATACACTGCACACGCACGCACGCATGCACACACACACACACACCTGCTTTAGCGAGCACTTGGTTGGCCTGGTCACTTAGCAGCTGAGTGAGCCGGGCCTTCTGAGCGTCGATGGTCTCCTGCATGGCCTTGATGCGAGTGCGCAGGTTGTTGTTCTCCGTCTGCAGCATGGAGTTCTCCTGGAACATGTCGTTTATGCTCTCCATGCCATCTTCACCCACCATCCGCTTGCCCTGCTCCGGCAGAGGGTCACACACTTTCACACCGAGGCCATCCTGTGAGCCACACTCACAGAGCACACTATACTACAGCATAAGTCCAACCAGGGGAGGAGTGTGCTCACACTATACCACTAAGCATGGTACAAAACAGTCCTCAATTCTTCCTATTTTTACAGTCATTTCTATAAACTTCTACCTATCTTTCTCTCTTTCTCTCTCTGGCTTTCATTCTCACTCTCTCTCCCCTGCTTGCTCCCCCTATCATTGTCTCTCTTTGTCTTCATCTCTCTTACTCTTCTTCCTCAT
This sequence comes from Albula goreensis, assembly GCA_022829145.1. Taxonomy (NCBI): domain Eukaryota; kingdom Metazoa; phylum Chordata; class Actinopteri; order Albuliformes; family Albulidae; genus Albula; species Albula goreensis. The sequence continues at coordinate 14,220,661 of CM040765.1, forward strand.
TACTGGTCTCGTTTATATCTGTCTAAGTCTCTGGATTCATCCACCCATCTTCCTCCATTCCTCCCTCCTTCCTGTCTCCTCTCCACTCCCCTCTCTCTCACCGTCTTGTACTCCATCAGCTCCATCTGCAGCCGGGCGATCTCTGTGCGCAGGGCGCTGATCTGCTGGCTGGCCTTGTCCTGGTTCACCATCACGCGGTTCTTTATGTTGCGTGCACGGTTGGCATACTTCAGCGTGTTCAGCGTCTCCATGAAGTCCCGGTCCGATGGGCTGATGCATGCGATCATCACCGTTTGGCTTTGAGGGAAAAAAGTTTCATAAACACAAAAAGTCCTCTACGATTCATCTATTTTCATCTTCAATAAAGAAGCATATTTAAGAGGCATTTATTTTCTTTAGTTTAATTTGAACACATATCAGGGTACCCAAGACATGGTGTTGGTTATTGTAAAATTATCCAAACCCTCTTCACCATGATAACATCACCACCGCTAAACACAGTTTGACATTGGCCAAGCAAGCACTTTCCCTGTGAGAGGCGCAGACAGACCTGTTTCCACCCAGGGAGTCCTGCAGCAGGCGCGTGAGTTTGGAGTCACGGTACGGCACGTGCGTCGCCCGCTTGCTCCGGTCCCCCAGAGCGCTGATCACGTTTCCAAGGGCTAACTTTACACAGAGAGAGGGGAACATAACAAAACAGTCAAATATTTCACTTCAATCATAAACATTTCAAGAACCTTCAGCAGATATCATGTCCAGAGCGACTAACACAGCTTCTACTTACACACGATCCAGTTAGACATCTTTATATTAACTGAAGCAGCTCAGCTGAGGAAATTTCCTAAAGAGCTATACCCAATCTGCACAACTCTACTGCACTACACTTCCACCCATACCAGTTACAGAACTTCTGGAACTGCAACGTCACATTGATTGAGAACAACAGACTCAATCTCACTGATTCCCATCATACCCCCAATGAACGTCATCTTCAGCCGACCAAACCTCAGGAATAACAAGCTCAAAAGTAAAAGCAAAAACCCTCATCCCTCTGTCAGCCCCGGTCAATTTACAGCTAGACACCACTGCCAAGAATGATCACCTTCTAATGCAGGGGTGGGCAGGGTAAGCTGGGTAAGGTCCTGGATTCAGGCCAACTTCGGCTGTTAATCTGATTAGACACATCTTTTGTCTGGTCTGATATTACAGCTACATTTCCTAACAAGTTCACAAATGATAACTAAAGGTGTCTACGTACAAAGTGCTTTGAAAAATCGTCACTGATTGTATAAGCATTTTGTTTGCAATCATTAAGCCATTTAGCTTAATGAAAACCTGTATACTAACCGGCCCTCCAGAACAGGAGTTTGCCTCTGCCTGCTCTGAGGAGTTGAATTATGTGGAATGAACTTTCAGTCATCTTTGTGATTTTTGGTGTAACCATAAGATGGCGCTCTAGTCAGAATGTTTCCACTGCACAAAAACAGTTCAGGTCTCCTACTGTGGATTCAGTGTGTCTATGTACAGCTCATCACAAGGGGTAACATATCTGGAAAAATAATATCTGCTTCAATGTCAATACGACATGTTTAACAGTAACTGCAACTACACGCCCAGCCCCAGAGTGGCGATCTCTCACCAGCCCACAGTTAATGGAAATGCCCTCTTTGGCTCGGTCTCCTGTTGCCCCAGTCCTCTTCAGCCTCTCAGAACCAGCGAGGTCCACAAAGTGAAACTTGGCAGTCAGGGTCTCAAACTCATTCATCTCTGAAGCAGATCCGTTGGCCATCCTGTTGTCTGTCTCGCTTCCCTCCTGGAGGGAGGAGGCAGGGGTGAGCACCAGAGTCAGTCCAGTTATGAGACATATTTCACTGTGTCAAAATTTATAATTTTTTAATTAAAAAAAAAAAAACATAATTAATGTTAATAAAAAATTCATAGAGTTATACCAAATGTATAAGCAATACAAACAAGACTACACAAGCAGTACAGACTGTGTAAAACCAACCCCCACAGAAGTTTTAAGTATTAAGCTGTGAGACCTAATAGAGCTACAGTCAGTCCTAAAGAAATCAATGCTATCTGCAATTACACTCAAATATTACAGCCCTAGACTGTAATAATGACTACATTGATAAAATTCAAACTGCAAATGAAAACATATAAGTAACACTAACCATATTACAGTTATGCTTATGTCAAATTAAAGCCTAAGAGTATTGATACAACATGCAATGCAGACAATATTAAGGAGGTGTCATTCTATATTATAGTAATATTATATAGTAATATTACAGTAATACTAGCAGTTATATTAAAGGTAAAGACAATGTTAAGGCAGTAATGACTATGTTTAAGCAGTGCAGGCTCCACATTCTCAGGGTCTTTTGTGTGTGGGTTTGAATGAGACAAAGCTGAGCGCAGCACAGCTGGGGTGATGTGGGAGGAAGCGGGCACACAGCTGGCATGGCAGGGTGAGGTGGGCACGTACGTTGTCAGGGGCACAGACGCGCACTTGGCACAGGTGGATGGTGAAGATGGCGTGGGAGCGGGAGCTCTGGACGTTCATCTGCGTGCTGGCTGTGGTGCGGGAGAGGGCACCCAGCTTCAGACACTGCATCATCTGTGTGAGTGAGAGAGAGGAGGAGTGTGTTACACACACACACACACACACACACACACACACACACACACACACACACTCACACACACACACACACACACACACACACACACACACACACTCCCATCATTTGCCTCTATGTGAGAGAGGCAGCGCTACACACAAATGTACAATGCACCATTTCTGGGAGTAGAGCGTTGCACACACACACATACACACACACACACACACTTCAAACATATGGCATCATATCTATGCAGTGAGAGTTACACTGCATAATCTGTGAGATATTTACACACATTACACACATGTGTCATCACCTGCATGTGAAAGAGAGAGCACATAGCCTTAGACAGTGAATCATGTGTACAAACTGTATGCCAGTGTACACACACGCACACACACACACACATGCAAGAAAACACACATTGCTTCCTCCTCAAAAGGAGGAAACATCCTGTGACTGAGGGTTTACACACACAGAAACACACCTCAGCCTCAGAAGTGACAGTGCGAGTGGTGACTCCCACAGTGTAGATCCCTCCGTTTGCGTCTTCATGGATTTTAATGTTTGACTTCTGCTTCCTGGCCTCAATGTCACGTGTGGAGTCAAACAGGTCCAGCACCTCCTCATTATACAACTGGAACAGTGCAGCGAAACGGCATCAGCAGGTTAACAGCACATTAGGAATAATCAAATACTATGTCATACTAAAACATAAACACATAAATAATATAATACATTTCGTATATTTATATATACAGACTGCATGGATGACTAAATACAAGTTTTGCCTCTTTTGTATATATTATTTGTACTTCAAAGTTTCAACCACTACAATCATTGTAATAACAAATTAATAATAATGGGACAAATTAAAATAATAACAAAATTCCTTAGATTTTGGTGCTTTATTTCACAAAGCATTACTTAAAGAATACGTTTCATCTCTTATTTTCTTTCCTCTCCCACTTGGGAGAACCCAAATCATATTCATATTCATAAGCCACCCATTATCATCTTAAAACAGCAGCTATACCACCCTGAACCTGTCTCAAGGGAAAACTGCTGAGTCAAAGCAGGTATGGACAAACAGAAACAGACACACAGACACACACACACACACACACACACACACCTTGTGGGACAATTCAGTTCCTGCTGAAGAGGTGTTTTTTTCAGGGAACAGTTTAAGAGCACAAGCTGAAAAATGCCCCACACCAGGGCTGCCAGTCTCCCTGAGCCAGTTTCTTATTTAGGTGTTGGGAACGTGTCGACTGCAGGTTCATGGTAACTTACTGAAATACTGCACAGTGACATGACACACATTTGTGGGTTGTGGGTTTTGGGATGCGTGTAACACTTGAACCATAAAGTCTGAACTCAGTTGTTAAACGGTGGTGATAATCCTGCCATGCTTCCCTTTCAGTTAGCAAAATGAGCTTCAGCTGTTTGAATGAACGGAGAGTGGACACAACTGTCATGTCAAATGCCTGACCCCCACAAAACCCTCCCGAATCACAGCCCTGGCTAACAGCTGCACGTCACACTTAATGGAGGTTTACATTTATAAATGAGCTGAGGCACTGTGAGGGTTTGGGGTGTGGGGGTTTTCAAATCACTAAATCATGACCCCTGCTTAACCTGGGACACAATTAGCCATACACAACCCACAACAACCCCCACTTTCCTTTTTGTGGCCTTTTCCTGGCTGTATGTGTATCAAAGATAAGAGTCATGAGTTAACACGTGAACATGGGGAAGTATGTGATTGTATGTCTTGTTACGCTGCATTGCTGAGGAGGTCGTTTTTGAAGACCCCGTGAACAGACCTTGCTTTACAGGGACAGACGTACCTCCAGGAACTGGGCGTTGATTTTGAACTCCGGGACGGGACGGCCAGCCTCTGTAGCTGCTCGGCGACGCTCCTCTATGCCACTGAAGAGGTGGCTAACTGCCCGCGGGATGATCCCCAGCTCCTCACTGCCCAGGCTCACGTCGAACCCTGTGCCCATGGTATAGGTCTTCCCTGAGCCCGTCTGCAGGGGGAAAGGAACAAAAAGAACACAATCACTCACACCAAACGCTCACGCATATACAGAATGCACACAGGCACTAGTAAACCTTAACCCATTCACATCAAAAAGAGTGGCTTTTCCTCTGCAGAATTTCAGTCATTCTTCGGTCTTATTGTTCAACAAGATACAGTGAATGTAAGACTTTTTGTACTCCATACCGCCCCCTACGGTAGCATGTGTGCAGGAGAGCTAAGGAATACTATACAGTATTTGTAACTGCACAGGATTCTGGTCTGTGTAGGGTGTATGGGGTTAGGGTTAGGGTAGGATTTGGGTTAGGGTTAGTCCGTTTAATTTTTAAGACTGATATATAAGATGGATCTAGGTTAGATAACATAATAAGGCAAGATTCACGACCAATGGCCAGTGGACCAGCATGGGAAAAAGGGCAGGGGTCAGTGCCAGTGCATTATAGAAATTTCCACACATTTACGCTGCCCTGGGTTACTACTATTTCACTTGGACTTTGTTCCCGATGAGCTGGAGAAGAACAAAAAAAAACAAAGAAACCCAGCACACAGGCTGCATTTCAGGGGCTTGGTTGTCGTGGTAACTGATGCAGGGCCCGGTATTCCAGTGTGAGTTTCATGCTCTCTGTTGCGTACCCGTGAAAGAGGGAATCTGACAGCAGAACAAGGGACAGAGATCTTTCAGGAAAGGAGGGGTGGACCGAGGGGATTACAAAAGAGAGGGAGACCGAGAGACAGAGAGAGAGAGAGAGCTCTTTTGTGATGGAATAACAGCAGAGTGGCTAAACAGAGGCTCTGTCTCAGAGGAGAAGGGAAAGAGCAGAACAGGCTGATTCAGATGTGAGGAAATAAGCACATCTTTTTATCTCGAAATGAAAAACAGACAGCGATTCTTGCCTGAACACACAACACGCTGGCTGCTACCTTGCTGACAGACTTTTCACGAGCCGTTTGTTTCTACATGTCACCAAAGTAACGACTTCAACCATGACTGAAAACGGGTTTCCCCTGCTCCTCCTCCTCCTCCCTGCAGCCTTACATCATCACACACCGGCCTGCAGAGCTCCTTACGCTCACATCTCACCCTACTACTCATTTAGCTTTTTCATAATTAAGTCACTTCACTCACTAGTCTTAATGCAAATACTTAAGAGTCTTTTATACTAGTAAATTGTGAAGTCCTCCCATCAGTTCTCAAGTTGATGCCACATTTTTTGCACTCAAACTCACACATATACACATACATAACAAACCTCACAGGCCGTGATCTGTAATGCTAAACAAACAGACTGACACAGCAGAACAAGGCCTTAGCTGGGAGGGGTACTCAACAGTCCCACCCACAGAAGAAATTGACTATCCACAGCACAAACGCCCAGCTGGCGCTCGGTTTAGAAACTAATTGTTTGGAGTCGCATGATCCGCTTAGCCTTGGGGAGCACTGAGGGGAGGGGAGAGCAGCGGGCCTCACCTGGCCGTAGGCGAAGACGGTGGCATTGTAGCCCTCGAAGCAGCCCTCGATCAGCTTCTCTGTGCAGTGTGTGTAGATGGCATCCTGCTGCGTTTCCATGTCGAACACATAGTCGTAGGTGAAGGCCTTGTCCTTTCCCAGAATCACCTGGGGCTCGCTCGGCGTGACAAAGGTGCAGATGTGACATCCCTCAATCTTCTCTTTTGCCAGCTGGGGACGAATCCTGGGGAAGGGAGGGTCAAAAGCACAACATCAGATTGGGCCAAGACAGTTTATATGATCTCAACCCAAGAAAACTCAACCTCAAACAGGACCTGGACAGATTTGATTTTTCTTTTTCAGCCACCAGCAGCCATGGCTAACTTCTCCTTACCAAGATAGTTATCTTACCTGGATAGCATTTCTGGTATATGCTTCCTGCAATCTGATTGGTGGCTGCAGGTGACTTTCTACCTTTTCATGTTTCCCCTCATTATGAGATTTGTTTTTAAGGAGTAGCAGACCATTGGTTTACAGTCAAATAAATTCCCTGGAACCTGGACAGGGTAATATGACAGAGCGAGAGGTTCCTCTTGCTCACAATTATGATGTCAAAGTTATGAGCCTCACAAGTGAGGCTACTGTTCACCAAGCTCACTATGACCTCTCACTCTCACACAATTGTAACGGTGATAATTCGCCACATTAATCATTCAGATGTGCTGACATCTTTAGCGATGCAGGCTGATTAGTGGAATGCCAGGCGTCCAGTGATTGTCACCGAGGTGGCAGCTGTCCAAGGCATTTACCCTGAGTGAGCACAGTATAGTTTGCCATGGTTGCCAGCTCTGACTTACTGAAACATGTACTGAGGGAAAACGGACACAACCTACTCAGCTCTTTTTAGTAGTTTTTATAGTTTTGTGGTACTCATTTTGTGGGTGAAATATGACCAAACAAGGTCTAAGTATGAAGCACTATCATGCACTGTATATTATAAAAGACCTATATAGTTTGAGAGTGTGTGTGTATCTCCCAATGATTCTACTGTGAGCAGGGTGTGTATGAGTGCTCTGCTGTACGAGTGTGTGTATTCGTGCCAACACGCTTCCTACACACTCCATCGCCCCTGAGAAACAGAGGGCTCACTGTCTGCACTGGTGAGGGAAAAAGGTCTGAAAACATGCTGGATAAACAGTCACACCCCACATTTCCATTTATGTGTCTTTATTTAAAATAAACAGGAGTCTCTCTCTCTCTCCTCTCTCCTCTCTCCTTCATTCTCAATGAACTTTCCTTGTTGCTAGTTTTTTTTTCCCTTGTTGGGTTTTTCTTCCTGATTGTCTCATCGGTTTAATTTCCTGTTAATCATAAACTGTTTTTTCCATTGTTACATCCCTGCAGATTATTATTTGTTGATAGCCTTACAGCTCATTAGCACAGACAGAGTGGTGTTAGTCTGTATAAAGCGCTGCATTAAGGACAGAGAGGAAACCAAGGATGCCCTCCGCTGCCCATAATGATGATACCGTGTGAGTCTGACATCAGATCCCAGTTATTTAACACCTCACTGTGGTGCAGAGAGGGAGGAGCACAGGGAAGGAGCAACAGATGAGAGGAGAGGAGGACGCTTTCTGGCAATGTGTGTTTGTGAGTGTGTGTGTGTGTCTTGAGGTGACAATTATGTAAAACCTGACTGACCAGTGCTGAAATGGGACAAAAATGCATGCATGCACACACACACACACACAGAGACACACACATACACACACACACACACACACACACACACACACACACACAGTGACACAGTGTCTATCACTGAGTTATTTGCCAGCTGCGTGAATTCCCTGAAACATCCATTCAGTTTGATAAATGGGGGGATTTTAAGGGGAATCCACATTAATGCCACTGGCCACCATCCCAGCGGAATGTTCCACACTGTAATCTGCAACAATAATGGCAACTGTGCTAACATCAATCAGAATAAGGCTAACAGCATGTAAATCTGTCATATTTTAGTCTAGAATAATGCTAAACGCTCATTAAAGTGATGGGTAACTTGACAAAGACAGAGATAAAATGATGTAGTATCTAATTAAATCTAATGAAAATGGAAATTATATAACATTACACTGTGGAATTTAACTGCAGAGAGGCTTACTCAATTTGCACTGCTGAGCATGCAGGCCAGTTATAGAGCTGGATATGTTTATAGAAGGAATTCAGCAAGTGTCATGTTCAATGGGACAGTGGCAATGCCCCATTTTGAAATCAACCCTGCAACTGCATGAGTTACACACCTAGTTCCCTTACCATTATGGCACTGCCACACATGAACTAAGGGCACTGGCAGGGCAGCCAGTGATACTATTGTGCCTTGGATACATTGCAAGATTCTAAATGTTTCAGAATGGACTGTTAAAGACAGAGCAGAGGAGCAGGTGGAGGTGGAGTTGGACAGCAGGAGCTATGACATACCCCCTACTCCCCCGCCCATCACCTGTTTAGTCTCAGATCTTATTGGTGTCCTTTTGTTGACCCAAAAACTCTGTCTGTGTCTTCATTTATTACCAATTAAGCACACATTTTCTGGCCATGAGAGGGCACTTCAAATTGGGATGCTGCTTACACAAGCTAGCGATTAGTAATAAGTATTAACTGGCCATTGGTGTATTAGCAGAGAACATCTCTGAAGTTGGACACCGTTCTGCCAAAACAGAGACAGTAGTTTTGCCTGGCTCATGGTTACATGCCTGAGTGAGGCTACCCCCACACTCCCCCTGGGCACAGACACAAGATTAACAAACGCTCCACCTCTCCTGTCCTCTCCTGCCCCCAGTCTCCAACCCACACAAAGGCAATCAGGGCCAAAATGTTCCGGCAAGTTCCAGCGCCCATTCAGTTAGGTCACCGGCCGGTGCGGGGTACGGGCTGCAGCAGGGCATTGTGAGAGTTCCTTCATTAAAAACGGATTTAGCTCCTCGGTCAGATTGCAAAAAAAAAAAAATCCTAGAAATGCATGGAAATTTTCCATAATGCTGTATCACAGAGTCCTGGACCAACATCTAAAAAGTGTCTGAAGGCAGGAGTGCTGACCTAGGATCAGGTTTCTCCTGTCCACACCTTTCCCTTATCCATTGTGAGATAAAAGGTAATGACCTGATCCCGGATCAGCTTCCTTAGACTAAAATATTTAGAATATTATAAGGGCTCTGTTACTCATCTGGTTTATTGGTCAGGATGATGGAAATAATGCTCTCCTCCACCAACCATCCCACAGGGTAGTGATGTTTCCTCCAACCATGAGATCAGCTGTTGAATGCTGTCACTCTAGCCTTGTGATATCAAGGGTTAAACATTACATAATGGAGTTACGAGTAGGAACGTGCTTCCCCATTGTACGAATGAGAGGTTTTCTCTTCTGAATCAAATGCAAACAGTCTTACGTCAGAGTGTTGAATCCACTGAGGACTATCCTTGTTTGTGGAGAGGATATTTTCTCTGGATTTACACACTGAGAAAATCCTCACCCACTGAGACAGTTCTTTGTTTGGGAAATATTTAAAGACCCTGAAAGTCGAGCCTCTGTTCCCTGTAATGGATATAGAGCCTGATAAAAAGGTTAGAGATATGCATGTGTCACTCAGCTTGTGTGACACACTTACTCAAGTCATCCCAGCCTCACAGACGAATGACCAGAATAGCTCCTATATCAGAGGTGAGGAAGATGGGCCATATCGGGTCCTGGACTGCATGCTAACTTCAGCTCAATTCTTTATTTAGCCAAATCATTTATGTGACCAGACATTCTCCCTTAGTTTCCTTAAGGGCTCAGGAATAAGACATAAAGACAGTGCTAGTGTCGCTATGTGAAAGCTTTTCTAACCTACCAGTGAACCGGCATTGATGTGTGCAGATAATTCCCTATCTGAGCCAGAGTAAGAGCTGGAAATAAAAAACCCCATACACACCAGCCTGTTCCCTCCTGGAACAGAACTGCCCAACAACGTCCCGACTAAATGAGGAGATTAATGTATATTTAGCAGTCTCTGTATACAAATATAGAGTGTTTTGTAACACTGTGCATACAGTTAAGTTAGATAAACCAAATTAATGATATAGAAAATGTCATGTCAAACATTTATTCAGTATTACTAAAATAATGCTTCAATGTGTATGTTGTCATGTTTAGATTCTACACTGAGGGTTCTATCAGCTTTAATGTTCATTACAAAGAAAACTAATAGTGAAAGAGCTTTCATAGATCAGCCAGTCTTAGACAGTATAGGAAGAGAGAGGTGGATTTTCAGTAACTAACTTAAACAAACTGAAGAAAATGTTAACACCATGGTCAGCTTCAGTGTGGCATGCCTGGACCCACAGGTGCAAATCCAGACACGCCACTGTCCCCTGCCTTTTGGAGGGGGGGGATCCCTGTTGGGGTCAGAGGTCATAAGACTGGTCTATTTGTGACCGCAGGGCAGAGAGGTCATTAGGATAGCTCCTCAGCCAATAGTTCTGGAGGAGAACTGAGTGTCGGCAGCAGGTAGGGTCAGTGAGTTTGATGACCACAGTGAAGTTTAAGAGAGAAATTCAGAAAGACACCCTTTAGTTTTATCAATGGAAGGGAAATCGTCTCAGCTTTACTATTTAGAGGTCAAGCCTCATTGCTAGCATCCAAGTGTTATCAATGAATGCTATAATTTTTGCTCCCTACTAGGTACAGAATGCAAACAAGTTAAGATTAGCATTCCAGGATATCCACATGACCTGTTCTAAAACTTGCCCATCTGATGAAGTTGAAATTTTTTAAACTTAATTATTCTTTTATTTTTTAACTGGATAGCACAACCAACCACATACATGCTACACGTGGTATTCATCAAAACAATTGGAAAGCACTAGATTTCAAAGATTGATTTTTTCCCTACATTTCCATCACATTCATACCTCTACTTTTGTATTTGATACATGAATAGAGAGTTACATTTTTATTTGTGTACTGTCAATATGTCACAACCCTGTGACAGAGTCTATTCAAAACACCGTGATCAGAGGTAAGCGAGGCATTAGACGTTAATCCGGGGTGACAGACCAAACTGTGACCTGTAATCAGCTTGTCTGAGTCCAGGGCCTGTGCCAACAGGTGAAATCGGTGGGGGCCTGAGGCATGACTGGAAACCAAACCCACTCCTTCCATTCGCTGTCCAAAGTGCCTTTCCTTAGGGCCTTATAATTATTGTATACCCCCTGCCACTTTTACTGCTCATGCCTGTTTTTCTTTCCTTAGCCAGAGGCTAAGGGTGTCCTCAAGGTGAAATGGTATTGAACGTGTCTGCTGATCTGGTCCAAACCTGCAGGCCAGGTGCCAAGTGTAGTGAGACTGCACTTTGGAGAAAATCATTAAGCTCCGGTCACCTCTCTGACACTGGCACAGTGACTGACCTCTGACCTCTATGGGGGCAGCAGGTGCCTCAGGATGACAGGACAGAGGAGCACAACCCTCAGGCTCCAACAGAGCATGCAGGACAGCAGGGGCACTGTCCAGAGGAAGACATGTCCCTATGTCTAGTGTAGCTGCACTGTTTCTTGTCTTGATCTCTGCAGAGCAAAATCAAGATTCTTTCTTTTGTTGGTGTGTTTGCACATCATTTTGTCTTCAGCTGTCACTTAGATTTTATGAAAACAAAGGTGTGTACGAAAGGGTAGACTGTTTTCCTGAGTCCATAGGTGTGTTTAGTTTGAATAAACGAGTTTGTGTGTACATTGTTGTGGAGTAATTGAGCCCTTGTAAGGAAGATGAGTCAGGCAACGTGGCAGGAAAAGTTCTCATACATTCCCGATACACAGTTTGAGCATGTAGTGATCTAGAACATCTGAGACAAAGGAGTGAATGTGGAGCTCTAGAACATTCCAGATGCAGTGTGCGAATTTCTAGAGCCTTCTAGGTTAGTAGTGTATTGGAGCTCTCATAAAATTCAAATGAGCAGTGTATACAAGGGTGTATTTATAGCATCCAGGTTCTGTGTCAATAAACTCAATGTGTACGTGCCTGCCCGCGGGCATGGATTCAGGTGAATGAGTTCTTTTTGTGAGAAATGCAGTCCATCTACAGAAAGAGCCTCGTCATGTGACCCTTCTAGTTAGCCTCAAGCTGCCAGCCTCATTATTCCGATTACAGTGACTGGGAAGTGCTCGGAAACCCGACTCCATTGGAAAAGACTGAACTCCTGTTCTTTCAGTGCCCCACATTAATCTAAGACAAGCCTGTGTATCTGTCCCCATACTCTCCGGCACTGCAGTTCAGCGAAAGCTGCACACTAACACTGTGAGTAAGAGACCTATTTCAGTCCAACGCAATTCTTATTTAAGAAATAACCAGCCTTTTAGGGGTCAAAAGAGACATTATTTTGTAAAATAGACTACAGAGAGCTATACAGATGTGTTATGGTTTATAGACACTATTTATTTCTGATGTGTTTCATCATAAATGACATAATGGTGATTTAAAAATTGATTTTATTAGAAAAATATATCCCAAAGGTTATACTGATAATCTATACACATTTTTCAAATGGTAAACTATAAGATACGGTTTTATGAAACACAAATGGGATCACTGTTACAAAGCTTACCTCGACCGTAATCTCATACATTCCTGAGGTTTCACAAGAGTATATATCCAAGACTAGCCAATGCAAACACATGGAGCTGCAGGTAGTAAGTGTTTGTGAAGTGCTGAAAACAAAATTCAAACTTGATGAGCCAATCTTACCCAAACCATTTCTTAGCCACACTTCAGGATTAGTGGCGCATTGTTCACTTAATATTGGGACTTCACAAACAACGCTGTTAGTCAGACAGCAGAGTTTCCCTTCATTTCAATAAGTATAGAAGTTTTACAGTGCTAAACTGACCAACAGTAATGGAGAAAATCACAAGTAGTAGTTGGTGGAATACAATAGAGATGTCCAAATGGTCAACTTAGGGTCAAATTTGGCCCTCACTTCAAGAAGCCTTTTTTGTCCCTTTCTAATACAAAGACATTGAAATAAATGACAAACACAGATTTCAAATGCCAACCTGGTCCTTCCTATAGGCAGAATGTCTTTAAATGAGCAGGGTGTGGCCCACCACATTCTGTACTAACCTGAAATGGCTACTCTGGTCTTGTAATTGGAACAAAGACATTATTGATGTTAAAATCAATGCATTTCTGGTGAGGAAATTGATCCCGCTGTTAATGATGCAGCGTCTGGCGGATGCTGCGGTCTGATTTAATTTGATTGGAGCCCCTGTCCTCCCATTCCGCTGACTCACTGGCCAGGCCAGCATATGCCGTCTGTCTGATGTCATCCACCAGCTCTGGCGAACTGGCGTCTCCGGAGGAAAAGGTCAGGTACACCTCCTAGCTGCACTGAACCTCGAATACAGAATCAGCACGCCCAAACAGCAGGGCTTTCAGGTTTGCCCTGCCCGGGGTGCAACACAACACAAGATTCAATTTTGATGTAATGACAGCTGATGAGGAGGGGGCTACTGGCATCAGCACACAGTAACTATGAAGCAATGTTTTTTTTTTTCCAAACAAACAGAGTACAGGACAAAGTTCATTGTATAAGGAACACACAGTTTTTTTTTCTGAAATGCTAGACTTTCAAACTACTATGGGACCACTGGCAATACTATAAAACCAGCTGCTGACCACAGATCAAAGCCTTCAATTGATGTTCATTATAACTATGGAGTCTTTCAGAAATGGGCTCCTCCTGTGACAGAAGTCAGGGCATACAGTGTGGCAGCCCTGCCCGCCACTCCTCCACCAAGTTGCATAACCTGCTTCGCTGTCACGGAAACACAGAATGCATGTGGCGAGTTTTAATGAGCAGCACACAGAGAGGAGAGGAAAAGCATACTGGAGGTGAACGTTTCCACTGACGTCACCCAGCAGAGCTCTGAGTGGGGCAAAAGCAGTGAAGAGTGGAACAGGAACGAAGATTGTGAGAGGAAAGTAGTGGGTCACATCCCAGGTCAGCTACTGCTCTTTTACCCACAGAGCATTGCACTCATTCCTCAGTTTCTTTGGGGAATATCAACAACACAAAAGCTGATGGAATGGAAAATGCTTGCTGCTCAATAACTGGTTAATAACATATTAATAATGCATGTATAATTCAGGATGATGATTAAGCTTTGGTCATATTAAGAGGAAAAAACCCAGCTCACACAGCTGTCAACAAAAATAACAACTAACAGTTGGCGACAGTAACCTGGCTGAAATAAACCCTTCATGTTCAAATTAAGTCATGCATCAAACGCAGGGTGGCATGGTCATGCTGGAGTGTCTTGAGCATCATTGTAGCATTTCAGTTTGCAGAGGAATAATTCCTGTTTCTCAGATTCAGAATGACACTGATAAGGAAGGGAAGTGACTGCTGACTTTTCAAATCAGCTTCAGGGCCAACCTGTTCTGTTTTTTCTTAAGAGCGCCAGAAGCAAGATTCCGCTTCTTACATGGTTTACTTGGACAAATCTCAGAAAACATTTCATGCTCCTTTGATGGAGGGTGTATTCGGTCATATTTATGGTAGGAACAAAAATAAATAAAATATTCCCTTACATGCAAAGTGCCTTCCCATATAAGACAATCTAAATTATAAGAAAAATATGCTCACACCCAAAACGGGCCAATATCAACACGTGTGTTTTTGTAGCTGCACACCCCTGAAGCACTGGCAGCAACCTCAGAAATGTTCAACAACAGGCATAAACAAGCCTTCCCCACAGACAACTAAAAACACCCAACTCAAAAGACTGCAAGGGTTGCTGGGAGGCTCATTCTGCTAAGACAATGGCTTCCTGCCTGCTGAGGCACCCAACATTCCCTGTGCCATCTGTGGTTAGAACAGTGCATGACTGACAGCAGTGTCACCCAGGGAGACGAGGATTCATATAGATGATTAGTCTCATGGCATGATAGTGACTCCTCTGGTAAGCCAGGGAATTGCAGTCTGCCCATGCCAACTGTCAATAACTCCAAAAGAAAGTTTTGCCAAGCTCTGTTGGTTTACTGTAGACTGAACAGAAGAGGTGGCTGGCAAGTCATATGAAAAACTTCAGAGGAGAGACCTCTGACATTAAAACAATAGCACAGTTCTATCAGCACAATAGGGTATCCCAGACTGGGGAAAAAAAGAAAACACAAAAAACAAGTTCAAAGATGTGTCCAATAAAACAGGCACAAGGAAGCAAGCAGCACAACAGAAATTAACCATTTACAAACTCAAAACTTTCTTTTTTTTTTTTCTCCAGTGGCTTTTGGACTTTAGATGTGGTTGTGCGCTTTGTTTGCTGAAGATAACAGGAGACACTCACATTTTAATACACTCTCATTGGCTGCTCCCTGTCAGAGAACATCAAGCTATTGCTTGTATAAAAAGACACAAACACAGCATAACAGGTTTTCTATATGTAAAGAATATTTCTGAACAAAACGGAACTGTGGAATTTAAGGACAAGCAAAAAGCTGATAGTAGGGTTGTCCAGGAGCACAATTTGGATTACAAAGCCATGATTGAACCTAACCGTACTTATCTGCAACCATTTCACAATCAATGGTTTATTGATGTCCTCCCAAAACGATGCATCTACAGATGGCAACGGTAACTTTAAGGGGTCCTATTGAGTCAGCATTCCTGGAGAGTTCAACCCCCCCACACTGCTTCAACACAATTAACGACCTTCCAACATTCTTCTTCCTGTGTACAGTGTTTGAGTGGCATCAGGACATGGGGGTCACGTTCCTGAGTCAGAGGTCAGGCAGCAGGCCTCTGGGTAATGCAGGAAATGAGCATGGAAACTGCATGCTGAGGCCCTCTATTTCATGCCAATTATAATCAGCAAGGGCAAAACAACCGGAAAACATGATAACAAATGACCAAAAAAACATCAACATCTCACAGACACTTCACTGCTCCAGGACCCACAAAAGACAAAATACACATCTGTCATGTTCATGACCCCTATCTTTTTCCCCTCAAGCAGATATACTACCTCATCTTCTCCTTAAGTCAGGGGACGATATCAAAATAACAGCCAGCACAAAGCGAGAAACAAAACAGATTTCAACAGTGATGCATCTGTAATAGCAATGTATGTAGTACTCCTAAAAATAACAATAGCATGCACAAACCCCAGACTGCTCACTTGTGTTATTACAAACATATTTAAATAGGCTGAAAAAAGAGAGCTCTCAATATATGAGGCCCTGAATCTCAAGGATAGAAATGACTGCCCGGCCACCCGCCAAATGGAAGTAAGAGCAGGAGTGCCTATTTCAGACAACATTACCGCCAGCTATGCTGGGTGTTCCTTCCAGCTTTCTAAATTGACTTGGGACTCTTTCACATTATATACAGCACTTCATATTTAGCAATCAATCCAATGACACAGCACGAAAAAAACAAACAAAACCCCAGAGTACCCTATGCAGGCAATTTCACCTCTACCTAGTCCTATTTCACCTTTCACTGCTGCCTAATGGTAGCTAGCAATAACATTTAACAGAGACATGGAGCCACACTCAAAGGGTTATTACACCAAAAAATTAATGTACAAAAAATGATGAAAAACAGCAGGAGGGAAAGAAAAAATGGCAGAACAGGCAGTGCAAGTAGAATGAAAAAGTGTAAAATTAACAATGCAGCAAGGCTAAAAAAAGGACATAGAGCGGTGTTTAATTCACAGGAATGCAAAGCCCCAGAGTACTCCCTAACACTGATGTGATAAGTGCTTACATTCGTGCCCTGGTCAGCACTGCGCAGCCATAGCACTGGCCAGCGACCCCTGAACCACCAGCCAGCACCGTCAAGACTCCCACCGCTGGGATCTGCTCCACTATCACCACCCCTCCCCAGCCAGCACTCTGCAGGCCAGCTGGCTTAACTGGCTTTCATCAGGGGGTAGAGGTTAGCATTGCTAAAGAGCACATTTCTGTGGGGACTCTGTGATTACTCAGTAACAGCTGGTCCTGTGACTTACACTCCACAGACACAGATATGCAGGGCAGGTGAGATGTGCTCAGCAACATGCATGGAAATGGTTTCCCCTTTTTAATTAAATAAGGATGAATATGAATAGGACTACATCGCAAAACATTTTAGTAAATTTAATTTACCAATGTAAAATAAAATCATGTATATCTATTAAAATAAATAATCTTGATCATGAATTTTTAGTTTTTAATTAATATTTTTAATGTAGTGTCAGCTGTGGCCACGTTTCTTTCATTCAGTACAGCCTAATCTTTGCAACTAAACCCATACGCTGAGTGATCTGATAGATGAAATGGATTCTTCTCAGTTCCTGAAGAGTACAGTGGAGGCACAGAGTGCTGCATCACTGAATGACAAGGCAAAGTCAGACCTGATACACAATATCTATTAGGATGTCATTCTTTATCTGAGGCTCTATAAATGATAAAAAACATTTTGTATCTTCACCTGTAAATCGTACACTCACTCCTCACTACATATTATTCTGCAGATAAACCTGCATAAACCTGTATTAACTGCATTTACATTTTTTAAAAATAAATCTGCCCTGCCCTTTCAGTATGTCCACAGACAGATTCCTGTGCTGTTTCAGTATCTTATATTGTACCTGATGAGATGGCAGCACATTTCATTTGCAGGTCTAACATACAGGTGAGTTAACATCTGCCATATTTCAACATGTGCACTGCCTTCATTGCTATTTTAATATACTGCCCATATTTCTCCAGCAGATTGTAACAGAATA
This sequence comes from Albula goreensis, assembly GCA_022829145.1. NCBI lineage: Eukaryota > Metazoa > Chordata > Actinopteri > Albuliformes > Albulidae > Albula > Albula goreensis. The sequence continues at coordinate 14,238,584 of CM040765.1, forward strand.
TCAGAAATCCTCTTTGAAAAAGCACAAGTAAAATAATAAATCATTTGAATACCTCCCTTTGAAGGAGAAATCAAGCATTAAATATTGTTAACAGACAGGATTAGGGGAACAAGCACAGACAGGCACAGTCTCTCCCAACAAACTCGCAACGCCAGCAACAGAAAAAAGTCAAAGCCATTTCAGTCCTTAGAGTGTACAAAAGCCTATCAGTCATTCTCTTTTAGATGTACTTTCACCGTGAATGTCAGCGCTGCAGCTCACCACAGAGCAAAGCAATGATTACAGGGTTGCCATGGCTCCTGGCATTTAGCAGGTGTCAACAATAAACTATTATGAATGGGGCTTTTAAGAGATAGAAGTCCCGGGGAATTAAAGTAACTAATGTGGAACTACTGCAGCTAAAACAAAACCAGGAATTACTTAAGCAGCTCTGTTCTTTGTAAGGCCTTGCGTCTTAATCAGAGGAATTCTTAGCCGAGTTCAAGTAGCCCATAATCTAAGATGTAATTACTTATGTTTGAAATATCAATGGTTACCTCATATTAAAAACATGAAAAACAGCAAGGAGTCAACGGCGCTGAGATCACTATGAGCTTCAAAAGCAGACAGCTTTTAAAATGATTTCATACACTTGCACACCAAGAAAAAAAAAGAATTTGCTGACAATTAAAAAAAGATATTGAAGGTACTCTTTTCAAGGAAAATAATCGAGCCATTTGAAGAAAAAGAGGTGGGAGCGCTGAACCTGTGGTTTACTTTGGATAGAGCAACACTGAGGCCAGGAGAGCATCGGGTCCAACGGGTCCCATTTTATAAACCCCAAACAGAGTTTACAACATGTGGAACCCTGGCAATATTGTGTAATTGTAACGGAACTGAGTTTGGAAGTCAGATGTTGCAGGTTCAATTCCCACATTTGGCAATGCCTGTGATCAGGGTAACTACCCTGAACTGCCAAATCTTGCTCTGTAACTGGACCTCATGTAGAAATGCTTAAGTCACGCTGGACTACAGCATCTGGCAAATGCTTACATGTAAATATCAACTGTTCATACATCCATTTGGGCTTGGATGTTCTTGAAGCAGACATCTAACCTGAATTGCTGGTAAACCAGTAAACTGCACACATTGAGCCACCCTGATGAAGCCCATTGGCTGGTTATATTAGACAATAATTATCCATATGAATGTCAAAGGAAGTCCATGACTCCTGCTCCTAACATTAGCCCCATCATTAGAAACATTCATGGCATCCCTCAATAGCCATACTCATTTAGAAACCACTTTCTCTTCCTGCACATCCCAGGGAGAGGTAGGATAATGTAATGCAAGACAGAAACAAAGTGAACATGGGCTGGGTGTGCATTGTCAAGTAGCTATAATTGTCTCCTCATCTCTTTATGCAAGGCAAGCTGCTCTGCGGCAAATGAGAAAACTGTTGCAGAGAAGCCTCCATTCCGTGCCTTTAGTTCACATTCATGGACACCTGTGACAGGTGTGACCTATACGTAACATAAGGGTTTTACACTGAAAAAGAGAGAGAGAAAGAGAGAGAGTTTCCTTATTCTCTGAATATTTGAAGAAGAAAATATAACACCAGCTCATGACAGCTGATAAACACTCATCTGGGTCAAAGTCTGACCTTTGTCTCTGAACCAAAGGTTGGATCAGTGGAGCATAACAATGCAATGTGAAAGAGGGAAGGGGATTTCTGCCCTTTTCCCTCCCTTTGTCAAAAGAAAAGACCTCAACCTCAAATTCCTTTCAGGTGTTCAGCTTGTTCCCAGGCCAGGAAGCACTAAAGAGGTAGATTTCAGACAGGAAGAAAGACACTATTGTGTCATTTCATTACTGTACCCTTTTCAGGAAAACAAGAGACATAAAGAGATAAACACACATCAGAGTATGTTCGGGACGATCAAAGTCTGCTCTGAGGAGACATGTGACCCCTGTCTCAGTCTTCACAGAACCTGCTCAAATATGTTTTCATAATGATATTCAATGCACATGTCCCAATGAGTGAGCTCCGAGCAGGGAACACTGTGGAACTGTGGCAGTTTCTAGTTAGCTGGGAGGAGCAGACAGTCTTCTTTGAGTTCACCTGTGGGTGTTTCTTAGGAGTGTTTGACTAGATTGACGTAGAAAGAATTCACAAATAACCCAGATCGGTTTGTGCCTCTGGCTCTGTGTGTATCTCAATTAAAACATTTTAACTAGAGTTCACTTTCAAATATTTACCAAGCTTCCTTTTAATGGTATACTGAAAAAAGGAAAACAAACCTCTGTCTTTAACTGTTCTTTTTTTTATTTTTTTTAATGTGTCTTTTTATTTTAAAAAAGAAAAAAAGTGTCACATGCTAATTTAGCACCACTATCTTGTTGATGTAATACCCATTAAAATACTTCTCAGAAAAATGTACAGGTGTCTTCCAGAGGGACAGTCAGCTCGCGGCACAGCTAAGGATCTCCGGCAGAGCTCCACAGCCAACTGCATATGCATAGAATTAAGATTATTTATCAAGCAGGTTCTGCAGGAACTGATGATTTATGCCTTTGCAGATACATATTTTTAATGCCATGCAATGCATTAACTGAATAGCATAATATAATTATCTTCATATCAGACTATCATTGTCCCTTGTTGGAATGAAAACAAAAAGAAACTCAACAGTAGCATTCTCTGATCAATGTCTAAATCAATTAAAATAATCCTGTTTTTTTTTTAAATACCTGCATGGAACAATTTCTTCCAAAGAAGCAAATAGAGTCAAGACATGTCTGTCTGATGACTGTTTTGTCAAAATAAATCCATATACCTGCTAAGTTATCTTTTCTCTACCAAAATGAATTCAGCTAACTTGTACCTCACTCTATGTGAACAAACATATTGACCCCCTACCTCACTCTGCAAGTTGCATCGCACTTATCTTGTTCTTCTCTCAGAACAAACAGATATACCCTCTACCTTATTCCCTTTCTCTTTCTCTCAGCACAAACAGATATACCCTCTACCTTATTCCCTTTCTCTTTCTCTCAGCACAAACAGATATACCCTCTACCTTATTCCCTTTCTCTTTCTCTCAGCACAAACAGATATACCCTCTACCTTATTCTTTCTCTCAGCACAAACAGACATTCTACCTTATTCCCTCTCAGCAAAACAGATATACCCTCTACCTTATTCCCTTTCTCTTTCTCTCAGCACAAACAGATATACCCTCTACCTTATTCCCCCTTTCTCAGCACAAACAGATATCTATTCTCTCAGCAAACAAACTACCTTAGCACAAACAGATATACCCTCTACCTTATTCCCTTTCTCTTTCTCTCAGCACAAACAGATATACCCTCTACCTTATTCCCTTTCTCTTTCTCTCAGCACAAACAGGTATACCCTCTACCTTATTCCTTTTCTCTTTCTCTTAGCACAATTGCTCATGGTCTTTGTTTCGGCCTGGGGAGGTGTGTTCTTTGAGCTGTGTCAGGGTGTTAGCATTACCAAGGCAGAGCAAAGGTCAGGATAAAAAAAGCTACACATGCTGCATTAAACAGCCTCTGTGTTAAAAAAACAATGCAGACATCACTGTGTTGACCTGTAGTTCTTCTGTAAGCAGTTTTTCATGGTGTAACACAAAATTGAACACAACCTGTGTGCAATGTAACCTTGTGGAGCATGTCAACACAGGTTGTGTGTTTAGGGATGTCAGAGAGAACAAGTGAAGTGATTGAGCCTGTATACAGATACATGTGTATGCACAGGATAGCCAGTGTGGCCACAGGACAAGCAGAGCTGAAGCACAGGCCATGTGAAGCTGTGCTGAGGGGGTGCACCCACTCGCTGTGTCAGCAGCTCCTTTGAGGACAAGCCACAGGCAAGGTCAGGTGATTTGTGGCGCTGGAGTGTAGGACTTCCGCCAAAGAGCTGCTCACTAATGACGGCATTACTGTCTCCTCAGTGGTCATGTCCGGGAGGTGACGGCCGTTTACCAGCAGAGAGGGTGAGCAAAGCTGGTGACATAATCAGCCTATTGCACAGACACACACAGACACAGACACAGACATGCACACACATACACACACACACACACACACAAACACACACATGCACACACACACACACACACACACACACGCACGCACACACGCACACACACACGCACGCACACACACACGCACACGCATGCACACACACACACACACACACACGCACACACACACACACACACACACACACACACACACACACACACACACACACACACACACACACACACACAGAGGTCAGTGGGATTTACCAGGTGTTCATTACTGTTCTTCACCACAAAAATGCCATGCTTTCATTTTGGAGGGGCCCCTCCAGAATGAAAGGGGGATTTTGGCTACAACATAAAGTCAACTGATTAGATTACCACTACTCTTGACTCCAACTCTGCAGCATAATTCATATTTTAATGCATATTTGTTTTATTAAGGATAAGTACAACGATCCCTCATTATTCTTATTTTCTGTAACACTCTAAACACTCACTGACGACAGTTAAAACATTATTAGCAATAACACACTTCACAGGTTCTATTACATTAACACACTGCCCAGAATGTAACTTATTAAAATAGTATTGAAGAAACACTTATCGGTGCACCCATAGACAAAACCTTACACATTCAGGAAAGCTACAGCCAAAAGTTACAGAAAGACAAACATACTCTAAAAAGCTTCTAAACAGATGAGGGTTCTTTTACACTTAATCAGAAGAGAACCTTTCATGGTAGGAGACAGAGCCATTGACAAACCATTCTGTAGTACTGAAAAAGGTTCCCCTATCATTAGAAGATAGGAAGCCATAAAGAACACTTTTTTCTTAGAGTGTACAGCAATGAAAACTGACCCCCTGTCATGAATAAAATCCCCCCTCAAAGAAAGACTATCCTTCTTTAGTCCTTCCTACACCTGCCAGCTAAAGTCTCAAATGCAAAGATCTATCAATATTTTACACCACAGAGAGATGATATGCTTCATGTAAGCTAAATAAGTTACACTTTCTAAAGTGCAGACAAAGAAAATGATTTTTAGTAGTATTTTTTGTATTGTGTATAAAACATTTTTGTATTATACATCTATTTCATGTATTCAATGCCCCTTATAAACATCCTTAAGTTTCAGTGGCTTTGGGTGGGTTATACTGCATTCTGGTGCTTTTATAAATAATATGGTCCTTTCTAAGGTAAAATGTTGACAAGTAAAAGCAACAGATGACATCTAGGTCTTGCATGACACAATGGTGATGATGTAAAATGTTTACTCGCTGGGCGTTCCGTGAATAGTAAACAAAGAAGTCCGTTCTCATGACCAATTCAGCTGTTTGACGCTGTTAAAAGGTTGTCCACTCGCCGACAGCACATCAATAAAACTCATCCTTAATGAGTGATCGGTTAATAGCTCCTTTAGGAATAAAGCCGTGCATTTTAGCGTTCGTCAAACGCAAATGCATAATATTTTGATTCTGCGTACGATTCAAGCGTATCTAAACTGCGATTATGTCACCATTGTGGCCATGCACGCAGAAACTAACAATAACATTATATACCCCATGAATGTGCCACTGCACACTCGACACCGTGTTCATGTTGCAATTGTTCTTGTCACTGTGTACTGTGGACACCTGACGCATGTATCGCGCGTTGTCATTAACTCCACCCAAATCGTATCTCTTGGACCACATTTATACAGGCCTACTGGTGTAATGACCAGTGGGAGGAACAGGCTTAATCCTCTAACAATAAAATCAGCGCATGCTGCGAAACGGCGGTGCTTCTCAACTGCTTGGAAACAAGGCATCGAAAATTTGACTCATTGACTTATATTTAGTCTAACGAAGCAAGCTGTAACTGTATCCTGCCCTAAATTATTTAATAGCACCGAACCAAGCTATTTAATACTGGCCCTTTGGCTGCAGTAAACAAGCATGCTTTCAGTAACAGGTACTTCAGAATAAACAAGATCATGCTGAGCATCGCTTCTCTATCCAAAATCAATAAATACATGGTCCATAGCTTACCTCAAAGCTACACGGACTGAGCTTTCGTCTTGTAAGGTGGACATGATAGTATTCTCCTGCGTTGACAAGTGCAAGAAGAACCCGATATATCACTGGATTATTATTTGTCTACTATATCGGTGAGCTGAGCGTGTCCACTGATCTTGACGACAGCACAAGCACTAGCTCACCTCCGCTTCTCAACCATTTTAAATACAAAATAATGTGTTTTAATATCTGCAGCGGAGAATTCCATCAGCTATTTGCCAGCTGTAGCACCCGCATGTTCGCCTAGCTAGCATTCTATTGCGTCCTTATTCAATGACATGGCTGTTGTTGCTCAAAGCCCGCTCCTGCGCCGTCTGTAACAGGCTCGTCGGCCGAGACTGGGGGATTGTCATTCGTGCGCTTTGCTTGAGCCGCCGTGCTTCGCCAAGCCCCGCCTTCTGAACTGTGCCGCTCTCAGAGTTGCGAGTTTATAGCTGAATATTCCTCCATATTCGTTTGCAACGTCATTTGAAAAAAAAAAAAAAAAGAATATGTCATCACAATCATTGTTTTTTTACACTTAAATTACTTGAGAAAAAGTAATATTGAAACACATTTTATTATTTACTTAAATACCCCTTTTCTCCTATTAACAGATGTATTAACAGATATTCCACTGTTTTAACAGATAATCTAGTATTCAGTTGTCACAATTAAATTGAAATTAAACAAAAAATCTACATAAGTGACAGATTGCACCAGCTCTTTCCATAATCATAATTGTTTGCCAGTAGGGAAACTCATAGTTGGACTTGTCCTTAGTAGGATTGTCTTTTGAATGACATTTTCAGTATAAGCCCACAAAGTGTTTATCTCTGTGAGTGTATGGGTGAGCCGTGAGGAGGCACACCTGCTTTGCCATTAAACACTGTTTACTGTACACTGTTACGCACACTCCTGCAAGGATAGAAGGTGTGGGCTTTGTAAACCATGTCCGTTTATCCACAACACACAAGGACTCACGTTTCTTAACATCAAGCTAAACCCATCACACTAGTGAAATAATGCAGGGTGTGCACTTGGTTTGTGAAGTCACAATGACAAGGGAGAGAGGTGTGATTTTGGCTGATTGTTAATGTTGTTTAGTTACAATCCATAACACCTCTGAACTGACAAGTGATGTCAATCAAGAGGACAATATGTTGGGTGTGATTTCTGACCTTGAATTATGTAGCTGGAATGTTGTCTACAGTGCATTTACATTCATGCATTTAACAGAAACCCTTATACAGTGATTTATTCAACTTACATTTCACACACAATTCATTTATATAGCTGGATATATACTGGGGCAAATCAGATGAGGTATCTTCCTGAAGGCTGCTATGGAGGTTGGACACTGAAAATCACACCTGCAGCATATGTGTGAATGTCCTTTTCATACTATGTGTAGATGTGTATACAAGTAAATTCAATGACTAAGCAAACCAACTGGATGGAGTAAAAAGAGAAGAACTACCACCACCTAGTGGTGGGATGTAATAATACAGTCTAGCCCCTTTATTGTCAGGTAAGAACTTTAATTCTGGCCTGTACAAATGTTTTCCTCAAAGGAAAGTAAGGAATGTGCATGTGAATTTCTGTGTTAAAAGCAAATCAGACAAGCAGTTATGTCATCATGAAACGACAGGAAAAAACCTTTTTTCAGTAGCTGAAATACTACTAAAGTCATCCAGCAGAGGGCAACAGATGACAGTTAATATTAACACTACAACATTCAGTTGATCAACCTATCAATTAATTCAATAAACTAGAGGTCACTTACTACTTCATATGAACCACACACTGGAGAGTGTGTGCAATGATAATCCAATTGGGTAACACTTCAGCTTGAAGGCGGTTATATGGGCAATGAGAACATCTAACATCAAGCACTCATGAAGCACTTCCTCAACATCAGTGATTAGCAACACAACAATGAACCAGAGTGACATATAACCAGAGATAACATTTCAAAATATTGCAAAGTGTTGAAGTGGAGTGACAAAGACCTGCAAAGGGATTGCAAAAAGAAGAAAAAAAAAAAAGAAAGAAAAGACAACAAAGTAATTTTGGCACTGGATCAGAGTATTAGAGCCTGGTGTTGTGGCTACATCATGCCTACTCTACAGTAGCCTGGTGGGCATGCAAATACAAGACTAATGTAAATGATGAGCTCAGGTTTCAGGATGGCTCCTGCTAATCTTCTGTGTCACCGACTCTGCTTTCCCCCATGCACACAATCTCTGAATGCCAGAATTTGCCATTCAGAAGTTTCTATTTACCTGTCAAAGACTGTGAGTGCAGGCCTTGATTGAGGTGAAAACCCCACCTGCAGATGACCTGGATGCTGCACCCCCCACTGGTAAGAATATGTTCAGACACCAGCAGAGCACAGTTCCTCAACAGGGCTCAGCCAAGCGTCAAAAAAGATATATGACAGAACGTTTTGAATGCACACCTTCCTCAGGCACCTAGGTGCTGCACACGTACTGTGTGTGTGTGTGTTAGATGCCTAAGGCAGTCCTCTTGTTTGGGGTGCTTTTTATTGCTTGCGATTTTTCAACACACCAATAATAAATTACAAAGTCTGCTCTCCTGGAGTTCTTTTGATTTGCAACTGTTAACATTGTGGTCCTTTCTTGTGGCCATAAACAAAGCTATGTATCTGCAGCAAAGGCAGAGGAGGAACACTGAGGAGGCCCACACAGTGAGCAGCAGAAATGTGATGAAGGTGAAAGTAAATGCAGGTGGTGTGGGACATTAGTTAAATGAATTAGCTTGTATCCAGATATATATAGATTCATATTTCCCAGTAGGATACTGCTTTTGTCCCATTGAGACAGGTATAGGACATGAAATGCTTCAGTAATTATATGATCAAATTATATCTTCTGATTTAACAGAGGAAGTTGCGAACAGCATTGGTTGCAATTCAAAACAACAAGAAAAAAGAGGGAAACCATAAAGGCATGAAACACAGGTGTTAACATAAACAAAAATTAAGATTAAAATTAATTGATTTAGTTCTCCCATTAATATTAACTATTTATAAAGGAAGATAAAAAAGCTAAAAAAATGTAACTTAAATTGTCAATTGACATAGTAGTTATTTTTAAAAATATCGCATAACTGACAACAACCACAGTAATTATTATTACAACTGCCACAACTAATTCTATATAGGTTGAATATTTGTACTTCGTTACATCACAATATGAAATTATAAGTGGCACGTAATTGCTGTCACTGGCAAGTTTAGCTATGAACTAATGCACGGAAGAGGGAGATTGTTGTGTGCATTGCGTGGCCACATACTGCGCTACCCCTGAATCCCCTTTTACTGTTCTCTCTTTTCCAGCCGTCTCATTCTCTCTCTCTCTCTTTCTGTCCACCTTGCTCTCTGTCACCCAGCCCATTGTCTCTGTGCCTCCCTCCCGACCTCTCCTCTTCACTCGTCCAAGATTCCAGCTGTCTTAAGAACAGAGTCCTCTCCCAGGATCTTGCACAGCTCGTTCAGTCTGTGTTGCATCTTGGGAATGCCTGCCAGCTGGGTCTCGAGGCGCTGCTTCTCCTCAGTCAGGGACAGGCGGGTGGCGGTGTCAAGCTGCTCGAACTTCCAGCCGCCCTCTCCGTCAAACTGCAGGAGGTGTGTGTGGTATTTCCTGCAGGTCACAGCAAAGACAGTTACCCTCGCAGAGCCCACATGAGTTAGACACAGCGCTGTGGCTTGGGCCAGTCACCACCTATTTACAATCACATTTAGGGATTCAGTCATCTTGTATGACTTAAAATTTCCATGTTACTTGTGTGAATTAACATTCTTACATGCAAAACGTATATACAGATGGTTAGTTACTGAAGAAATTCTGGTCAGGTACCTTGTTTGATAATAAAATGGCTGAGCCCCACCTGGAAATCGAACCAGTAAGTTAAAAGCCCACAAGCCTAACCACTATACTAAACACACTGACAGAGGTAGGGAGACCTGGGGTAAGTACAGAATGTTAGAGACTGGAGCATGGAGCTGACTCAGGTGCTTTGGTTACGTAAGTGGACACACTCAAACCTATTCAAATCCATTCTGATCTCCTTTATTACCATGAAGCAAAGTTCAGAGCACTGATATATCTAGCTGCCCAGGGTCACATGGTGTGTTTGAGGGACAACACCCAGTAGGATTTTTATACGCACAAAATACATGCTGTTCATGAAACTGGCATTAGCAGTTGTGTTTTTATGGTTACCATGTTTTTTTGGTGGGTGGACACAAGCAAGAATAGATATTGTCACAATTGCATGAATTGTGGTGACCAGAAAAAGATTCAGTAAGGCCAGAAGTGACATTATTGAGTTTGTATTGAGAGTCTGTTTTCTGCACCCACCAGAGAGATGGCCTATGGGTAATGGACAGCAGAGAAATCCCAGCATCCTTTGCAGCCTGGAAGATCTTCCCCTCCACATCAATGCTTACAGCACTGGTGCACTCATCCAAAAGGGCATATTTGGGCCTGAGGAGAGACAATTTTCCAGGAAATTCATTTGTTTGAAAATTAAGGTGTGACAGACAGACGGACAGACAGACAGGTTAGGGCTTCTCTGGTATAATGTAAATGAAATAGATACAGACATAGATGCAGACTGAGAGGTGAAGTTTTTTCTTACTTGTGGTAAAACATGCGGGCCATTCCCATTCTCTGCTTCTCTCCCCCAGACAGAACATCCTTCCAGTCTGTCTCTGCATCCCAACCTGCAGACAGAGCACAAAACACAACTGACACCCCTGTACCGCTAACAACTACACAGTACAGACATCCCCATCCCACACACAACTACACAGCACTTCTGACATCACTCATAACTACACTGCACTACTGACAACACTGCATCACTCACAACTACACACACTACTGACATCACTGCGTCACTCATAACTACACTGCACTACTGACAACACTGCACCACTCACAACTACACAGCACTACTGACATCCCCATCCTACTCACAACTATATTGTATGTCAGGTCAGCTCGAATTTTATTTGCCATACAAAAGTACTAAAAACAAAAAATGAGCACATACAACATTTGCACAGGACAAAGGTAATGTTTCCATGAGTGTCCATTCAGACAGCTTTAGAAAGTCCATGTAAAGTTTTGTGTTGCATGCTAAATGGAAATAGGTATTTTGTCCATAAAACTAAGTTTGTTGGGTTCACAAAAAAATTCTTGTGCTTAAGTCTTTAGTTCTTAGTTTGGGGGAAAAAAAACAAAATAACTGGCTAAAATGCACTGAGGCTAATGGAAAAACTTGCTGTTTACACAAATGTTTTCTGGAATTCTTTCTGAATACTTCATCCACCATTCTCTGGTGCAAATGATTCGTTCAAATAACTTTGTAACCACAAAATGTGGCTCCACTTTGCATGCAAAAAAAGCTATTTGGAAACACCTAGCTTGGTGGGGGTTTCTACGCATCTGAAAGCAATTGCTTTTATCACTCCACAGTGCATTCACATAGTCAGCTATGAGCAGGAGAGCACTGTGAGTGACATTCTGTGGGGAACCAATAAAAAACATGATTAACTGAAGCTGATTGCTGATGTGCCACGCTTTGTCTGAGACGCAGACAAACCAATGTGACATGACAAGACAACTTTTTGGGAAACTCTGGCTTTGGCTGGAAGCTATTAAACTCTCCGTCATTTGGTCAGTAACTTTATGACCAGGATAGCTATCCATTATATCTGTGAAATGTCCAATGGTAAATAATTTTTAGGGGGAAATAAGAAAATGTTATCTTTTCATACTTTCACTAAAAATTCAATTCATGTACTTGGATTTTTGTGAGCTGCTACTGCCAAACCACGTGATGTCATATATCAGCAGAAAACCACATGATGTCATATATCAGCTGAAAACCACATGATGTCATATATCAGCTGAAAACCACATGATGTCATATATCAGCTGAAAACAACATGATGTCATATATCAGCTGAAAAACATCAAACAATGAGTGATTCGGGCCTTTAAAAAGATTTTGGAAATGGGCAATACCCCCTTCACGGGTAACGATGTGGTAGAGGTTGACGATGTCCAAGATGGCATCTAGGTCACAGTCACTGTATCCCTTCTCATGCATATCTTCCACAGAGTCTGGGTAGATAACCTGGTCCCTTAGTGTTCCAATGGACATATAAGGCCTGGTAGAAGAACAAGCCACATGGACAGAAACTCAGTTTCCCACAATACTATGCATACATCCCACACAGAAAAAACACAAGAACAAAAGTCTACAAGTTACAAGCTGCATGTATCCATTATTAATCACCAGGCAAATGCAATCGAACACATTCTGCATAGAAATGGAGGAAGTACAACACCCCCACCCGTACTCAAAGTAGAACCAGGCATCACTGTGGTTTGCAGCCTCTATGGGATGTCTGTGCACACTGACACACTTTTGGCAAGCACAGAGCTGTGTAGGAGTGCTGACTGCAGAGCTTTGAAACACACACCCAGGAAGAAGAGAGGCCTGCGGAGGAGTCAGTCCTGCAGGCCAGAAGCCTGAGTTAGGCAGAGGCAAAGGGCAGTTCTGCTGCAACCTCATTGGTCAGAAGCAGGCAGGAGTAACTCAGCTGCCCTCATATTGGTCATAGTGATGTGGACAACTGCTGCTACTCCTATTGGTTGTTTACACCATCAGGCATTAGCATCTCCGCACCAACTCTATTGGTCAGCTGCAGGCAGACACAGCTCTGATGGACTCCCACTAGTAAGACAAGTAAGAAGTAAGAAAGACAAGGACAACTGTGCTGCACTCCTATTGGTCAGCAAGAAAGGACAGCTGTGCTGCTATCCTGTTGATAAGAATCAGGTGGGGACAGCTTCAATTGGACAGAAGCAGGCGGGGGCAGCTCTGTTCTGCTCCAATCGGACAGAGGGAGGTAGGCTCCCCTGTCTTCTCTTACCCATGGCAGTGCTAAACTTTACAGCAGCCAGCTCTGGTTTCTTCTGTACACTGCACTGTGGGATAGAGTTACTCTCTGTGTTATTACACTGAAAAAGGAAACATACATCCTTATGCTGCAGCTGATGCTGCTGCTCTGTGTGTGCGTGTGTGTGTGTGTGCGCGTGTGTGCATGTGTGTGCGTGTGTATGTGTGTGTGTATCAGTGTGTGTGTGTGTGTGTGTGTGTGTGTGTGTGTGTGCGTGTGTGAGTGTGTATGTGTGTGTGTGTGTGTATGTGTGTGAGTGCATGTGTGTGCAGAGAAGGCTGGTACCTCTGTGGGATGTAGAACATGTGCTGTGGGGGTGGTTTGTGGAGCACGCCTCCGTACACAGGCCACAGCCCGCTAAGGATGCGGAACAGAGAGCTCTTCCCACAGCCATTGGGCCCTGTGATCAGGAGGTGCATTCCCTCCTCCACCTACACACAAATATACACTGTTACACACACACATACACACATAGACACACATATATATACCTATATACATGTATACCTATAAACATACAAGACTGAACGAAAAAAAACATTAGCTAGGCGAACCAGACCACAGCCCTCACCTTGAAGTCCAAGCTGGACGCCACCATGTCTCCGTTAGGTGTGACTATTGGCACATTCTCACACACGATGCCTCTCTCCACATCCACAGCCTTCCCTGGGGGAACAAACAACATCCCTTACCCAGCCAAGAGGGTACCTGCCACTCTCACACTACTGCTGCTTTGTTGTGGCAATAGTATCAAGTTTTTTCAATGTCACAGCAAGGTTATGTGTTTTACAGTGGCATTTTACAATGTGACTTCAGAGTGCAGCTTAACTGACCTAAAATGGATGGTGCACATACAACCAAAATGGAGTCAGCCCTTCTCAGATGAAGCTGAAGATCCCAGCTGTACACCAACACCATGACATGCTCCAGTCTCAGGCAAATTACATCAAATTAAAAGGCCTCAGAAACTTGCAAATGATTGGCTGGGGCAGCAAAGTGCGCAGTGACATCAGCCATAGCTGGCCAATACCTTTGATCTCCGGAGGGCCGTTGATGTGAGCCTGGGCACTGGCCATACCCTGTTCCTCTCCGATGGGGATTGGAGAAACTGTGGAGCGCTTGTAAACTCCCCTCTGCACCTCATCAAACACCAGGAACATGTTGTACACTCGGGATGTGTACCCTGCCAGTTCAGTGACCTGTCACAAACACCTGGCTTCAGTTAGCATGCCACAAGTGGGCACGGTGACACACAACTCAAATGCATTTCATTTCACCTTTATTCAACTTGGGTCACATGGGAACTCTTTCATAATGACAATCTGTGAAATCAAAGTAGGTAAGGAACACAAGGAACTGTGGCCAGTCAGATGTAGGTGATGATTAGGAGACTAGAAGAAACATAGAGAGCAAATTTTACCAGGAAATATGGGGTTAACACCCCTACTCTTAAGAATGATACTATTGGAAAACTACTGACCACAATGAGCCAGGACTTCTGAGAAACACTGGAAATGACTGGATAATACAAACATAAGATTCAAAATGTGTCAGAGTATCATAAAACATGACATGCTTACATACATATGCTTTTAATGAATGAGCTCATCTGAAACAGATGAACAAAGAATGATAAGCAAATCTGCATGGTCAGTTTACTCACAGTGGTACACTCTTGTTTTGGAAACATGCTATGCAGTTTGTTGATGTTGCTGCAGCACGTTTGCATATAGATGCATACTGCTTTGCACAGATCTTAGCTTTTCACTGTAGTAAAGATGCTCGAGAACGCACTTGCATGAAGTTTGCACTGGCTTCATAGCAAAAGTCTTATCGTACTATCCTGACAAAGTATGGGTTTACAGCTAACCATAAAAATGAAGAAACAAACACGACTAAACAAGGGACAACTATGACTGTTACAGAGTAAAAGCATTGTTGCAATGTATTTAGCCTTTATAGCACTTTTCATGCAGTGCACTCCAACAAGTATTGATAAAAACTCATACTTGTGGCATTTAAACATGAACTACTGAAAGAGAAGACATGCTGAATCAGTCACATTTCAGAGTTAACTGCCCGGTGAGGATCCAGCCAGTGATCATGGGATATGACCATCGGGGTCCTGAGCGGAATCACCTCTTTGTAGGAAGACATGATCCTCTCGATGGCATCAGCTCCTGAAGCCAGCAGGTTGCGTGCCGTTGTGAAGGCCTCCGTTCTCACACTCACTAACACTTGTGTTTGACCATCAGCGAGCTCTACAAATGAACACAAGTCACATTTAGACATTCTATTCAATCATACAGCTTCTTCATCAATATAATTCACTACCACCAAGTTTCAGACAACCCTCAACAGCTCCACGCAATGTACTGCCTTTTAAGGGGTTGCCATACTTAGAGAACTACAGCCAAAGATAAATAACAAAATAGATTCTATTCAATCTTAAAAATCAGTCCCAGACATAATTGTTAATATTTTAAAAAAAGAAGGAAAAAATGTTCCTCTATTGCACAGTCAAAATCCTCACACCACAACACATCTGGTATAAAGACACCTTTTTTCTTGCATGCACTCTATTTTGAATTTAAACAAGCTCTAACTTTGTTAGCAAGAGCTTTATGTTCCTCAAACAGTTCTTGTTTCTCTGAAATAAAAACTGAAAGCTGTGGGACCCTGGCCTGGCTGAACCAGCGTTATGAAGGGAAAGCCATTTCTTCCAGTGAGATACTTCCTGATTCACTTCTAGACTGCAAAAAAAAAAAAAAAAAACTGCACTTAACTGTAGTATTTTCTACCCTGAGTTGCAACAGTATTGAGGTCTATAGGAAATAGTTTTGTGCAAAGTAACAAAAGTTGCATTGTTTTTTTTTTTTAAAACACACACACACACACACACAAATGTTTGAGTAGATTGACATGATTATTCTGGGACTCAGTACAGTACCGTTGTCTGCAAAGCCAGATGCTGTGATAATCGGCACTGCAACCATGACAAGGCCGCTCGCGCTCCACACATACTTCATGAGGAACTGCTCCAGCATTATGTACCACAGGCGTTTGGACAAAATGAGGTTCATCTGCAGCGCGAGAGCCTTGTAGCACTTCCGCAGCTGCCGCATCTCAACCTACATTCAGAGATGTCACAATACAAGGCCATCAGGCAGACATGAGCTAACAACTTCACGTTTTTACAGTTGCAGACAGTGGCATGCTAAAACAAATCTTACATTAGATTGACTTACCGCGTGTCCCCTGTAAAAAGCAATCTCCTCAGCATTTGCAATGATTCTCGAGTGCATGTAACGGAGATATCCCTTTCTGTTCGCCTCTTCCGCCACTAGTTTTCCGAATTTAGGGGAGCAAACCCTCAGGATCTTCGCGGTGACAAACACCACCAGTCCCGCAAGCAGTGTTGGTCCACTGGCGTTGGCTCCTCGAGAAGTTGCTGTCTGTATGAGCGTGTAAGTTGTCAGCACTACGTCCAGGATGGGTTTGGTGAGGTTGGAGTACAGATGTGCTACAGACTGCGAAAACACCATGATGTCCTCTGTGAGGGACTGATCCGGATTCGCAAGTCGCCCATCCATATTACTGACTTTATAGTAGGTCTGGTCAGAAAAGTAGGTCCTATAAGCATGATCCACCAGACGTGTGCGAAAGGCCAAGGCGAGCTTGCACTCCAGATAACGGATCGCGCTGTTCACGAAAGTGGCCGGAATCGCTATCAGCACCCATTTCATCAGTTTTAGAATGAAGCTCCGGGGCTGTTTCTCAACGATGGTTTTGACAATCTGGCCGTCCAGTCCGGCCACATAAATAGAAAGAAACGTCCTGGACACCAGTGCAACTGAGTGGAGACACAGCAGTCCGACCTCTTTAGTGATGAGCTTTGGAAAAAGTATTTTTAGGAGTTCCACAATCTGTCTAAAAAATTCAGCATCTACGCCGGGTGACTTTTTTCTATGAGCAACATTGTCGTTGGCATTTGGCAAAATCAATCCATTTTCCTGTCCAGCCTTTGAAACCGGAATCTTCTTGGGGCCTTTCCGTTTGCTGATCTGTCTCAAGACTACAGGGTACAGTGTTTTTACTCCATACGCAGCGGCAACAAGAAACGCTGCCCGCTTCAGTGCAACAGACCGATTCCACTTCACTTCAGACGCTGCACGAAATATACTCGACATCTTTCCCAAGACAAGGCGTTGGGAGTATGCCTGCCAGCTAATCGTACCACTTATTTTCCAGCAATACATCCATATCAAAACTTAGAAAAGAAAGAAAAACAGCAATGACAATCCAAAATGTAGGCACACCCACAGAAAAAGAAGTGTGATGTGTATGAAAAACCGTGCCGCTGGCTAGACAGTAAAGCAGGGACCTCCCCCGGAAAAGAGTAACTGCTTGCATGACAGAGGAATTCGGGTACAGAGCGAGGTTACATTGTGTCAGATATGAACTCTGAATTACGTAGATAGTCAGGCTGCAGTTAGTTCCTCTTTAGCCCAGTGGCTACTGACAGTAACCAAATCAATCAAGCATACATCGAGAGTGAGTAACTACAAGTCGTCGCGTTGTTTGTGAACTAAATTGTTTGCTTCTCTGTTAGATCATACCATTATTGATCTAATATATTTGAGGTTCTGTATTCATATATTTTTTATTGCAACAATTGACTTTGTTCTTGACTTGGAGGGGAGATTTTGTGAGTTGATGCAGACACGTTAAATATTAGTTTTTAAAGTGCCTGTATATTTATTTATATATTTACATACAATACTTAAAACAAATAAAACGTCAAAATCTACAGTATGCTAATATTACGCACCTGTTGAAAAAAAGAAAGGTTTATTAATTCTCTGGGTGCAATGGATTATCATTTCGGAGTTGCTTTAATCCTCATGTGATAAATTGGCAAGGTCCTGTTATCTGAAATAATTTTACGTAAAAGTAGAAATGCAAAACTCACAGCGGAGGTCTCCTAAAGGTTTTTGGAGAAAATAGGCCTGTCAAACTCAGAAGTTGTTGAAGGTACGTTATCCAACTGTGGGTTGTTGGTGGCACCCGGTGGTGAGTTTCGGTATTGCAGAGAAAAAAAAACGGGCAAATAAATGTTTCTGTGTACAGGCCTAATTCTCCCCAAAGTTGGATTCAAGTCTAAAGCGGTCCTTATCGCATTAAATTAATTGCCGTACTGGCTACTTTAAAGAAAAATCATCTCAGATTCTGCTCCAAAGTTTTTGTACTGTTGTTTTCGTCCTCTATTCTGCATGAACCCAATTAAATGATGGTTTAACACTAGCAGACACAGTAGCTAAAAAATTTTGCACACTTGCAGTTAGCAGTAAATTAGGAACCCAATAATTAATTCAACAAACTTACTGCAATTACATTATGTGCATTCTAATAGAAAGCAGACAAACCACAGAGAAATCACTGGTTGTCTCTGATTCATTCATGCATACATGTGTTTTATTGTAGTGTCTGTATACACTAAAATGAGGAGATGGAGGAAAGCTTTTGTGAGAATACTGATAATAATTTATTCACAAATAGTATATAATAACTTTCTAAACACACTGATCTGGAGCGATAGTTGCCCTGCCCACAAAGATAAATGTCATTGAGGCCACCTGCCAGTGGCTCAGTGACTTTCAATAAATGTTGGCAGACGGGTGTTGTGGTCTCCTAGAATCTCTGAACAAAGCAATTAGGTCCCAACAGGTCCCAACAACAACCGTGTTTCTCTGGAGTCATCTGGCTTAGAATTCAGCTGTCAGAGAATATCTTGTGCTGGTTCCTACACCCCAATTCCACTGGAGGTTTCTGTAATGAGACAATGGAATTTGATTAGGGCAACAGTATGAAATAACACTGTGTAGTTTCTAGCAGACACAACAGAAGCAGTCTGAGCAACAGTTTCTCAAACCTGCATGGTCTCGGACGCAATGGCAGGATTTAGTTTAGCTGGGCCACACTGTACTTTGGGTCTCTCCATACGTGGTCTCAATGGCAACAGATGCTGTGACTCTCCCTGTGTCGGGTGCCTAATGTTCTCATCCTGGACCTTCGTTTTAGATTTAGTGGTCTTAGTTTCCTCCGAGATTTTTGTCCTTGCCAGCAGCTTCCTCTGTCTGTTTGCCCATCTCCAATCCACCGCAGGAAGTTTCTGAACAGGGGACATGGGCTTACCATTAGGTCAGCAACAAGAAAAAGTATTTGAAATTCTAACTTCACAAAGCCCAAAGTTCCTCTGACCTGAAAGGTCTCAGATGCAGGGATCCCATACACCCTTGCTGGGCCAGACCGCAGGACTGGCCTATCAGCACGCAGTCTCTTTGGAAGCAGGCACTGGGATTCCCTTACAGCTGGCTCCCAAAGGCTCTTATCCAGACTCTCAGTTTGAAGTCTTTTAAACTCTGCCTCCTGAGACACATCAATCTTCTCTTGCAAGTTCTTCTGAATTTTGGAACACTTCCTTTCCACCACTGATTGGTTCTGAAAGGAAGGTGAGTGTTAGAGAGTACATCTACAGCAACCCTGTCTGCAGAATACTACGAGTGTTAGATTTCCATACATGACTTAAGAGTGTTTCTGTCCTTCAGTCATTCCTTAATTGCCACAAGATCAAAGGTGCAATCCAGAGCACTTGTTAATTGCTAATTTAAAGCAGAGAAATATAGATCAGCTTTGAGGTATAAGAGCTTCATAATGTATAACTGATCTTGGGCTGGGTTTCATATCATAATAAAACAACAAAGTCCATTCTAAGTGATTATCAAAATTTTGATCCATAGTGTACCAAGTATGATGCCCAGTTCACAAACATTTGGATGTTGTCAAGTTGTAATATGTACTGTGTCAACTGTGGCTTCCCTCTTTCATGTCTAATGCCATTGTCTGAATGCCATTGTTCTGTCCTGTATTCCTGTTCCTCATCTGTCCCTGTGTAGTTTTAGTGCTCATGGGAGACTACAAGGACCAGTGATGTTGTGTGGTTAATGACACAACATCTCCATAAGACCTTTATTTACTGTGTCATGTCTAATTTTTCCAATGGTCCACAATATTTGGGGGCCCACTCCTCAAAATGAACTCCTAGAGTCAAAAGCATGGGACTGCACCTTTAAGGACATTAAAAGCACTGAATAATGCCAAGTTTTGACTAATTCTACTGAGGCTTTACAGTTAGTATTAGGGTACCCTTTGATCCTTGTGGTCCTGGACTTCCTTTAGATACCTGTCCCGGTTCTGCTGGTGTCTGTACTGCTTTTCATACAACATTAGTCGATTACGATCCTCAGCTTTCCAGCTCAGCAGGTCCTGGGGAAGTACCACAGTGCAACATTTTTTCAACACCAATCATGTCAAATCAATTTTAGAACACCACCATTTACCAGCATTTTCACCGAGCACTTACAGCACGAATAGGGCTGTATTCTTACCAGTTTTGTGAACAAATCCTCCACACTCTGTTTGATGTCATTTTCCTCCTCTGTTTGTACCTGCCTATTTCTTTGTATAAAAGAAAAATATCCAATAGAAATATGACATTTAGCTTTTTGTTATGAATTGTACAATAATCGCACACACACTGAATTTCAAAACTGGTGTCTCAATTTTGGTTATGACTGAAAAATCACATCGTTGCAATGGTTCGCTGTAGTAGCGCAGTGGCGATGCAGGTTTGCTCTTACCTAGCCTGCTCTGCTTCCAGCAGATACTGCAGATTTTCTGAGTCTTCCTCCAGGAGTGTCTCAACCACTTCAGCAAGCTTTACATCTTTGGGTATCCTACCCTTTTCCTGGAGCCTGATTACCTTCTCCATCTTGGCCCTCTGTAAACAGATACATGTTGTAGTTTAATTACAATATGGCAGGGGTGGGAAAACATGGTCCTGGAGAACCAGTAAATATGCAAGACCTTGTTGTCACCATTTACCATGGGTCAGTTAGTTTACTATCTGCATACATCAATGCCAATTCGTTAGTAAGAGCAGGAGTTGACAGGAAATATAGAAAAGTACACGTGCCTAGCTGATCTGGTCTTGCTAATTTGAGTGGGCATATAAAATATCCCAATGTAAATTGATGATTTGAGTGAGAGACATAATTTTTTTTTTTTTTTTTGGAGGACCTCACCTGTTTTCCATCTTTTGTTCGGTCTGCAATCATCTTGAGGTTTCTCAGGTACTCCTCATAAGTGTTATATTCCTTCAGAGAGCATATCACCTGTACAGACACATTCAAGATTTGCAATATTGAAAGCAGGGGAAATGCAAACCAACATTTTATTGCTTTTTCTTACAGCTAAACTTATCTCCAGAGCTGTGACAGTTGACACAGTATGGATAATGGAAAAACCCTGGCTAAATGAACAAATCAAGTAAATACATGAACTCACTTCACTCAACAGTTTAGACCAGAGGCTGTCAGACTTGGTCCTTGCAAGCACATGCTTGTTTTCCATAACAATAACCATAATTGCAACCTCAAAATTGTACCATTTGTATTACTTTAACAACTGATATAACGTGATTACTGTGTGCAATCGTGATCCTAAATAGTATTAACATAGTGAAGGCAAAAGATAAGGAATTAAACCTGCACTGTGTTACAGTTTAAGGAAACAGCAATGATATGTTTTAACAGAATTAATTGATCAAGAGCTGTAAAGAAAAAAAAAAAAAAACAAAGCGCTGACAGTGGGCCCCAAGACCAAGTTTGTGAGGATCTGGATTAGACAAGGGTAAGACATTTTGTTTAGATACACAAAAACAGTCTTCATCTTTTTAAAAAAAAAAAAAAAAAAAAAAAAACTTTAAGTACTTTCAGTACATTGATAAATGTACTTACAATGTCAGGACATGTAAATGGGTTTGAGTAATTAAATGATGAAGATGAAAAGTTGACAAGAAATAGACAGGCCAGAAGACAGGACATCCCTCTGGTGTCGTAATGGAAATCGCACGATATTCGTAACAAAATGATATATACCTCGTTGTCCTCTGTAATGAAGTTTGCTTCTAGTAGCTGCTGGTGTTTGTCTTTCCGGTTGAAGAAATGACGGAGGTGTGGATCGTGCAGATTATTATAATGCGGCTCCGGTACGCGCATGCATGGACCAGTGCGCAGGAAATCAGTTGTCGACTTGTACATCTGAGGGAATGAGACGTAAAACGGACAATTCGCTCACACATGAATGTATAGTTGTTGTCAAATTGATTTGAAGAAATACTTCTGTCCAATCCCATATTAGTACTTGTTGGCAAAATCATTTTGCGAAAAGTCTTCCAAGAAAAAAAAAAAAAAACGAATATCCTGAAGCTTTTTTTACTCCTGAGCTTGAATTGCACTTTCACACCCGTTTAATATACAGAGAATGATTTAAAAAATCATAAATATTTACATCATTTATACTAGTATAAACACACTCATTTATCAAATAATCGTTAAATAATTAACTTGATTTGAGAAATTGACTTTCTTACAATTTTGGCATTTTGGACATGTAGGCGTTATCAAAATACTAATGAGCTGCTCATAACGGCAAGCATCCATTTACTTACTGTATCCCCAAGTTTACCCCGGGATACTGATACTCGGACCCCGTTCAGCACGGGAAGCTTATCAGTCGGAACCCTCCTCCGCAGTAACTGAAAAGGCGCCGAGGTGCCATCCCGAAGCACGATCTTGGGAAGTCGTCGCTCCATCCTGAGCGCCCTAGTGGACAACAGTCAGCGAAGGTTGCTAATCTTGGCAACCCCTGGCATTAGATAAATAGCGTGGAACTGTTTTACGTCAAAGAAGACCTAGAACGCTTTTATGACGTGGGCATCCCTCATGGATTCTTGTCTCTACTCGCTGCATATGTAAATCTGTTCGTTCACGGTAAAATGTACACAACACGTACGCAATCCCCACGCTACAATGGCGCACTAATCAGATTGTGTTCTTTTTTTATAATGGGAAACGTAAGTCTACGATTAATTTATTTTGTCAATTGATATGTAGACAACCTTTCCTCACAACATATAATCTATATGCAAAATCCTGAAAGACTAATTGCCTAATAGTACACGCATAGCTACTTGAGGCGTGTATTCTGTTGGTTCGGAAATGCACAACAGTTGCCGCCAGAGGGCGGCCAATTCAATTAAGTTCATGAAAACAACTTCGACGCATATTTGAATTATCAATTACTACTATGAAGCTTTAATTTGAATATACGGAAATAAACACCAAACACAGGCAATTTGTTTTATCATTTTATTATTACTTTTGTTTCCTTGAGTGGGGTGACAAAAGTAGATAATGATGGCTAAGGGGACCTTCCTGCAAACAGGTATTACTCTGGGTCAACTAAACCTGTATTAAAACTCCCTAACAATAATAGGGGAAACATCTAGATTTGGTCAGCCATCAATTTTGGACAGGAACAATTAGCAAACTTTTGGACACCAGGATCACATTTCAAGCTATATACATTTTCCACATTGGAATTTAGGCACTAGGATAAAACTTCAGGCACAAAATGAGCAGTCATTTGGATCACATTCAGATCAATAACTTTGATACAAATTTGAACAGATTGACCATGGGGGAACTAAAATTATTTAGGGAAAAGTAGCTGCAAAGGAAAATGCTCACTGGGCTTCAGATGTTTCCACAATCTTCAATCAGACTATTTTAATCCAATTCCATTTGTCAAAATGCTTGTTTCCAGAGCCAAGTAATTGTATTTTCAAAAGACAAAGTCTGCAATGGACTGTGCTTTTACACAATATTTACATAAGACTTCCTTTTCTCTTACACAGTACTATAAATAATTTAGGCTATGGCTACATAGTTCTGTGGGGTAAAGTTTAGCTGAAGTGTCAGTTGACATGTACTCATTACCTACACATTACCTGTAAAGAAACAAGGGGGTTGGATGTCCATAAAATGCCCGCCAAAAGGGTTGGTACCAAAGCCATCTTCTGGGTTGGAGGAACCGCAACTTACCTTAGAGTGGGGCTTGGCCATGTGTAGTTAGCTGATGAAACAAACAAGTGAGGCAAGAGGGATAAACAGGCTTCAAGCTCTATCGTTCACGACTGTACCTTAAGGGCTACATAGGTTATTCTCAGAGAGGAAAAAAAATCCATTAAAAATAATTTAAATGATTTTAAAATCCAATTTCGTGTATTTGTTGAGTATTTGGGGGGTTCCTGGGGTACCAGTTTAAAAGATACTGTCACCCAATTCAATGGAGCCCAGGCGATGCCCTGAGTGCTCAGACCAATTGACCAATTTTCCTCAGAGAATAACCCCCTCGGGCCTTTTAGGTTCAGTTTCAAAAATGGTAACTGACCAAAATTTAAGGGCACAAACACAGGATAATGTAATGTGGTTTCTCCAGCAATTCAAACCTGAACAGAAATGTTTGCACAAAATTTCCAAGAGAAGAAAGTTCAGGTCAAATTTCAAGCAGAAGCAACGCTACAAATGCTACTTCCAAAACCCACAATGGGCAAACTGGTATCTCTTGTAACACAAAACCAGATCAGTTTTTACAGCTTCCAAAATTCCTCTGGCTTACCAGAAAGAACTTTACAACATTCAACAGGGACATTTGAAAGTGTGCCTCAATAGTCACAAAACATTCTGTTACATGGGTAGTCCTCAACAGATGTTTTATACACAGATGAGTCAAGCTTTTAACAATTACTTTCAACAATTTCCAAAGACTCAATACTCAAACACCATTAAATACCATTTACCATCTCACAACAAATAGGGCTAATCCACTGTATTTACATTATGGTTGGAGAAGGCCTTGTCAGAATGGTTAGATGAGGCAACATTGTTTTCATAAAGACTTACTATGCTCTCAAAGTTAGCAAAATCTAGTTTATTGAGGACACAAAACAGGACAGTGCATTTTGTTTTTTAAAAATGTGCCCATACCCGAACTGTACATGTTACAATGGTAGCAGACAGCAAACTGTGTACTAACTTTGTTCAAAAGCACACCAGACAAACCTTTTAAAATAAGCCATGACAAACCCTTTAAGAAATACCTAGGAACAAGCAACTTTTCCTCAGCATATGTACAAGCTAAATGGAACTAAAAAGTGAAAAAAATTAACTTGTTCAGCCATTTAATAGGCAATATGTACAAGATCTACAAGGGTATTTGGTTGAAATATCTGAGTGATTTACCTGCTGCTTGATTCTATTTTCTAAAATAAACCCAAGGCATGATGTAGAATTATACAAAAACAGTTTTTTCCTGAATAATTCGATGCATTTTTTAAAATAGAAAATCACAATTATGGGACAAGTAAGGGCCAAATCCAAAACTGAGCTAGGCACTGCTTAAGACTTGCGTGAAAAATGCTGTTAAGCAGCATCTAACTCAGGTCAGGATTTGGCCCCAAAAGACGAAAGCCACATCTAATCAGACTCTGGCCATGGGACTACAGAGTTTAATGGTGGGGAGGCTCTGTTAATGCAGCAGACCCACCGGTAGCAAGAGGAACAACCTAGAACTCTGATTTCTACTGAAACACGGAACCTTCAATCGAACACTGAGTAAAGGCGGCTTACATAATGAATCAGCTTGACTCGTGATTGGCTGAGGGAGTGCCCTCAGGTGTGCACTGGGTGGTGCCCACTATCCCTGTATGTGCATGTGCTGCGTTTAAGTAAATTGCTTCTAGCTACAGAAACTGGCCTAAGTAAGTGTAGTTTTATAGCCAATGACTACCGCCCCTTTCTTCCCCCACCCGCCCAAAAAAAAAGCTTGTTTGGTTGTCTATCATTCTGGATGAGATTCGTCCACAATTTCATTTCTCCTGCTATGGAAATAGTAACCAAATATATTTGTCAGTGAAGTTGAATATGAAACAAAAACAATGGAAAAATATATGCATGGGTATCATTTAACAAATGAAAGGGTTAAAATTAACACAACAGTTTTGGTTTTCATCATAAAATGTTCAAACTTCCTAATGCAGTTACCATACTTCTACTATGAGAAACTTCAGTGCAGAATTTCTGTCAGTAAATCTACCAAACTAGCCACTGGCTAATGACTATATTACAGCAATGTTTCAAAACCATGCCACATTTTTTGCTGAGCAATTCAAATCTAGTGGTTAAGACCAATCCAAATGACTTCCTTAAGAGTCAGACTCACTTCAGAACAAACTTCTGCAGAATATTAGGCAGAATACTAGAAAAATTTTGACATCTACCAAAAATTTGAACTTGATAAATGGCTGATTGCAATTCAAATGAACCTACAAATGGTAACTGCCAAATATGTTACCACTGTACCTCAAAAAGACTACAAAAGATAATTGTTTCACAGAAGTTTAACACTGGTTAATATGGTCTGTGTCCAAGTACCATGTTTTCTCCAAAAATAGCACAATGAGTCAACAGCACCCATGTTATCAAGTCAAACCCTAAAACACATTTCAACAGAACATTATTACAACGTTCACAAAAAAAATACACCAGGTGTTAAATAGACCAAAAATGTTAAAATTTAAAGAAATTTCACAGGACTAAGGTAAACATGTAGATCCACCATCACTTCTACAACATGACCAAAACAAAAAAAAAATGTGAGCTTTAGGTTTTATAAAAACAGGGTTATGACAAGTAATATTAATGGATATAATTTTCAGCACAGATTTTTTTTTTTTTTTGCATCTTAAGGACATCACTCAAAGTACTCCATTTATAAGGGAGACATTATTGGCATCAGGTGACCTGCACACAGACCATAAACCCCTCTTACCACAGGCGAGGCCATGACAGAATTTGGTATGATTCAGTATGAAAGAATCAGTGTAACACAAACACATTTAATATAAATGTACAGGACTGGCGAGTTGAGGAATGCATGGGAAAAATTGTGCAGCATATGAACAAGCATCAGCCCCAGTAAACAGTTTATTACAACACTAAATCTAGATTTAATAATCAAAGCCTTGACGTTTACAGACATTATACGAACAAGGGAAACACTGCAAGTCAGGAAGAAAAAAAAAAAAAAACCCTATAAAAACAACTTTTCTACCTAATGACAATTTATACATTGTGAGCAGTCACAAAATGTTCTGTATGTCTGTGTAGGACAGGCTAATTTTATTTTGCAAAGCAGTAACTTTTAATCACACAGGTTTTTGCTTATTCTTTAATATCAAATAAAATGTCATAAGCAACATAAAAAATAACATAAAAAAGAGCTGTGGTTTTTGTTTTTTTTTTACCATTAATGTCAGTTGGTTTTTGCTTTACTCTACAGTTGCTGAGCCTTGCACAGTGGCATGCAGGCCTTTAGCCATTCCTTCCGTACGCTGACAGACAGACAGACGGACAGATGGGGGGAGGGCGGTCCGTCGTGATGTGGCCTGGTGTGACTTGCGTGACTCCCGATCCTCTTCCTTCAGCTGTAATGTGTCAGAACGAAGGGTGGAGTTTGGTTTGTGCAGCCCAGCAATTTACAGTATTTTTTTTTCTCTAACTACACACAAAGGAGGAGAAAAGGAGACATGGAACATGCAAGCACGTTTGTAGTTGAAAAAATAAAAACAAAATAAAACCAAAACCACGTTCACATAATTAAAGGGGGAACACTCCTTTCACCAAGAATTATGTATAATAAATCACGGACAAACTGATACTTAAATATTAATCTGAAATACCTGAAAATGTCACTCCCCTTAGAAAAATAGTTGCAGAAAAGACATGGTTTTCCTGTTCCCTTTGGAGGGAAGATACAAATATTTGCTAGCAACTCCTGCAAGAGGGTCTTTACTCATAAAATCAATCTTGCTATCACACCATGAAACAGGGGAGGTGGTGAGCAAAATAAGAATTTCGATTCTCTGACCGTTACAGCTTTCCCAAGAGATGGCTTCAATCCCATCTACCCCTAGAGCCACTGTAGAGCACAACCACAGATGCTCATTTGTATTGAACGATAATTTGAGTATCGATAATATAATCCAGTGTCTGCTAACTGAACTGCAAGGCACTCACTCGCACAATATATAACCGAGCAGAGACCGCAGAGCTCCTTTACAAGCAGGAAGTGTTTAGCGATACACTTTTGATATTTAAACATAATGGGAGTACTGCAGATTCAGAGATGGGACACAGATGTAGTCAAGACCAAATTATGCACAATAAGGGAATTCATTTACATTACAGATAACATCAATTATATTGGATAAAATCAATGATGTCCCACAACAATAATCCAATAAATCTGACACTTGAATTCAATAGTGCTTGAAGACAAAAGCACAGGTCTTAGTCTAGCAACCAACATGTTACACATAACCAGAATAAAGTAGTGGGTCTAAAATTGTACCCCCAACCAAAAAAAGAACATTTGCAAACTTGTGACTGCGCAGACAATAAAATCCCTGTGCTCAGACAGACACTGGCATGAAATAAACTTCCCTAATCCACAAAATTGTCTACATTATATAGGACCTGACCTAAGACACGAGGGAGACTGCAGACCGCAAGAAGTACAGAGAAGAGAGATGAGGTGGGATTACGGGAGGGGATGGCAGAGCTGCCAGTCAGAAAAAGGAAATACTCCACACAGATGAAAGAACACACAGAGTAAATCCTCAATCTAAGTGCTTTTGGAGACATTTGTAAAACAATGGGAGAAAAAGATCGAGAAGGAAGCTGCATGCAGTCCATACAGACAGTACAGTGACAATGCATCACATTTCAGAGGTTTTCATTTAAACGGCTACACGAACAGTGTCAAATGTGATCATCAAGCAGTATATTAAATGTATGTCATGGGTCTAAAATGGTGAGAACCGTCACGGCCGTTCAGATCTACCTGCACACAGAAAGCCCCACTCCTTGATATTAATCTCCCAGCTCAAGTACCAGGTAAACGGACTACATTATTTTTTATTTTTTTATTTATTATTATTTTATTTTTTTTTTTTTACATCAGATGTGCAGATGTGTTTGCCTTCACAGCAGTTAAAGTGATAGGTCAGCTATTTCAGATTTGGTCCAGCTTAAATGGAGAATCAAAATGGAATAAAAAAGGAGAATCACCTGGTAAGACAGACCGTAGCAGGAGTCATACGTAGCTGGGTAAATTAAGATCAAAGTGAGACTACCTGTGCAAAATATTGAGATTCTCACCCTTTTTATTAAAACCCTTTACTGCTCTGCCAACACTCCTGGGCTTTGGATGCACATTTACTTATGGCTGAAACTTTCAAGGACAGGCATTCAAGCTTATCCATGGGCCAAACAGCACTGAATCCTACCAATACTGGGAAAATAAGTGTTTTGGGAAAATATCAGCTGCCAGGTTGAATTCAAAACAGGAGGCTGGATGATTCCACCCAAAAATGAAGTGGCTGGGAAAAGGATTTTGATGTGAAGGATTTTTGTTTCAAATCACTGTTTGCACTTGTGAACATTTGGCCGGCTCCTGACTCAAAACAACATTTACAGCACCCCCTGCTTGCCTAACAAAGACTTGACTGCTTTGTAATAGAGCAGTAGGTAAAATATCACTTGTGCAGGGAGTGATGTGCTTCACTTCGGGAATAAAGATCATAAATTCTCGTGCTCTGTTATTTCCAGGTGGAATTTGCCAGTGATTTACCCAGACTTCATTAGAAGTGCATGTGACATCAAGGCCAGAGTGGAGGCAGGCAGACACCATGATATTCAGTTATCATTATTATTGAGAGAGAGAAAGTTAAACTTGTTGGAATCAAACTGGGTTGTTCAGCACTGCTTTCTCGATGCCTGCAAACATCACAGATACCTACAGACAAACTGGAGAAGCAGCTAGTAATTTCTTCAGAGCACAAACACACCTGGGGGCTAAATGAAATGTTAAGAAGATGCGTTAACAATCACACTACAACAGGAAATACACAATGGCTCTTCAAAGGCCATGCTAAGGAGACAGGGCAGAAGAGAGGTACAAATAAGAGCACATTCTTTCTTGCATTCACAAAGAGCAGATTAAATGAATACATCTCTTTTCAGTATGACATTCAAACAATCTCATTCATCTCCACTTGGTGTGCTCCTAGTTTCTCATACTTGTATTATATAACATATCTTTAAGTGGCTGAAAAACTGTCAAATCCATTTTTTTTTTTCTTCTTTAAATTTTTTTCCTTTGGTCATTTAAAAGGATACAATAGGCTAGGATTGGCACAGTCTTCAAACAACTAAGGCTGCACAATGCTTTTAAAAAGTAGCTGAGTCTGTTGAGTGTTGAATATGGAATTCAGAACACCAGTGCACTGATGGGAGATGAAGTCCACAGGTTGAACAGCAGTACATCATTATACCCAATCGCCTTCAATTCTGGACTTCAACACCCAAAGGCACCTCAGCCAAATATTGCTACCAGACTTGTCACCGTTTAGAACTACGGCCTGATGTGAAACTCAAGTTAGAAAATGAATTTCTTCAAAATACCAGCAACATTACATTCCAGTAGAGGCAATCACCACTTTAAGGTAACCCTCAAAACTCAAGTTGCTTAAAATTTCCCCCACCAACTCAGAGGTAAAAACACCACAAAACATTTCCAGATTGGTCAAAGGCAGACTAAGTTTACTTGGAGTATAATATTATGTATTATGCATTTGCATTATACATTACAACAACAATAAAATTCAGTAACTCAAACCACGATTTCATATGCATAAAGTTTACATTCAAAACATATCCAGATAGATGAGGTTAAATTCATGACTTGTTACGGAAATTAAACAAGTTGAACCAAATAACGCAATACATAAAATTATTCTTACATGTACTGGAATTTCTTGAACAGACTATTGCACCCGTAACTGAAAATATTTGATTACATTTTCCATTTCGGTCCTCTATACAAATGAAAGTATGTATGTAAGCTTAGAGGACTGAAAAGATGAAGAAATTCAGTTGGAAGCAGTCTTGCGAATGCCATCTTTAGAGATATTTACATTTACCATTTTTTAATTTTATATATATGTACGTGTTACAGAACAAACAGTCTAGTATTAAATTTATTGTTAGCATATTCCTCAATATTGATTCACCTTAGAGCCAAATTCCAGACTCATATTTTTAATTATTATTTGGGAAAAGGCTGAAGAATCGTACAATGGAACGAACATGCATATTTAACACGCCAGTTTGGGAAAAAACCAACAGAAACAACAGGCTCATTCAATTGTACAAAGTGTGTGTGTGACCCCCACAACTGAAATAACATTACTCAGTGGGCAAGATGACATCACTATTGTGAAATCAAAGACTATTTTGTGGTGACTCTTCAATCCCCACCATCAGCAGCTAGAACAAGATGCTCCATTTTGTGAGAGAACACTTAATTAGTCTATCGACTATTCACTCAGACAACAGGAAACAACACAAGCATTGTCATCTCTCTGCTGGGCAACCACGGAGGAAGAGTCATCACAAAGTGACCATGACTGAGGGAAAATATCTCTGAAAATGTAATGCAGAGATTTAATAATAGCAAGGTGGTACTTCAAACAATATACTGAAGTATAAAACAATAGGGATATTATGCATTCATAAAGCCATTTAAATGCTTGGGTTATGAATGTGCAAACCTACTGAAAGAGCAATTTGTTTGAGTTTACCACTCACGACACAATCTGATTTTTTCCTGGTTGTTTATGGTACTGTACTTGTTATACTGCTCTTTAACACTTTGGCATCATACAGCATTGAACAGCTCGACAAATTTCTGACAACTTATGAAGGGACATACCTAGTTTTCTATTATGCCCAGAATGCTTTAAAATTGTTTCTTTCTCTAAATGGCAGTACAGGTGTATGTAGACTTATATTTCTCTGTCAATGTGCACACATACACGCACAGCCGCACAAACAAGCGCACACACTAAACTTATGAATATACTATACAAGATTGTAAATGACCATTTTTTAAAAATACATTAAAACAAAAAGAAAAAAAAACTTGAGGTTAGGGACCAAGACAGAAAAAAAATTACAAGTTGCTGCTTAACCAATGTACATGAGATTAACACAAAGGAATATCAAATCAGCAATTTGATTTTTATAGAATCTGACAGTCAAAAAATTCCTGGAAATTTCTTTCTTCTAAAATAAATGTATTTCACTATTCAATCAAAAGAAATTTCCAGGGTAAGCTACTTAAGAGTATGTGTAAGCTCATACACTTAGGTTAACAATGATCAGTTTATCAATGTGACATGTTGCAATTGGAGTCAATGGATCAGTAGTAATACGATGCTGCATAAAGCATTTAATCAAAATGTGTCCCCATTCAGATTAGCTTACAATTCCCTGTTCATGGTTCATGAAAGATGTTTGCCAGAACAGCGCAACACAAAGAGTACAACTGAAACTCTGTCAAAGCTGTAAATTAGTTACCATGGTTAGAAAGACCATACAAGGTGGAAATGAACAATATCAGCAACAGTGGACAAAACTGAAAACTGGGCAGAGGACACAATATATTAAGACCAGGATCCAATAGTCAGTTTCCAACTGTATGTACAGTATAGTACCACATTATCGGAAATAGTGTTCCAAATAACCAATCTCAAAATAAGGCACCTTCTTTCATTTAGGACTTCCAGATCTGGTCCTGGAGAGCCAAAGGGTGTAATGGTTTTTGTCATTACTTGGAACCTAATGATACAGATAAGCCACCTAACCTGGTTTCTGGTGTCAAACGAGGTTGTGAATTTGAAGGGGAATACAAAACCCAACAGAGCTGCAGCTACCCAGGACCAGGGCTGGCACCCTGATTTATAGAATACTCAAGATAAAGGGAGGCAGAGAAAGCACGCTGGTTTGTGCTCACACACAGAGCAGGAACTGCACTAAGAATGAGATACACTACTGACACACGATTGTGTGTCACACCAACATAAACACGCACACACTCACACACCCTGTAAAGAAAGCTACTCACCCTGCTGCTTATACCTACCTGATGCCAATCTTCCTCGCATACCCACAATACCCCGGGGCAACTACCTGTGTGATCGCCCAGGGCCCAACCTCCTGCAGGACAAAAGGGGGGGGGGGGCGTCACAGTGGGAGAGCAGGCGGGGTGAACGCACCTTTTCCCTAGCGGTGGCGGTACTCCCGCTCACGGTCACGATCCCTCTCGCGGTCGCGGTCCCTCTCACGGTGGCGCTCGCGCTCCCGGCTGCGTTCGCGATAGTAGTCCTCATGCCGGTCGCGGCTTCGGGATTTGTGACGGCGGCTCTTCTCCCGGGAGCGGCTGTGGTCCCTCTCTCTTGACCTCTCCCGTCTTCTGGGGAGAAGGGTACATCCTCATACACCGCAGAGAAACGAGCGCACACAAACTCCCAACCAGGAAAATCTTTCTTTGGACTTAACACCTTAAGCACAGAAGCCGAGTAGCTGGAAACAGTATAAAGAGATACCAAACCCCTGGTCCTGAAGTCTGCAGGGTCTTCAGGTATTCGGTTAAGCCACAAGAGTTTGTCTATGTACACATTACTGCAAAGCTACCCAACAATTGTTACTAATGTTATAATAATGTCATAATAATCATATGCAGTAAGCACATGAATGGCTCTTCGCCACTGAAACAAGGGAGTTTGTAAGTGACTGGTCAGAATGCACAAACCACCCGGAGAGAAAGCACAGTGTGGAGGAGCTGAGGGAGGGGAGCAGATGGGGTGTACCTGGAGGCAGATCCGTAAGACTTGGACTCGATGCCGTGCAGGCAGTCCTGCAGGGAGCTGATCAGCACCTTGCAGCGGTCGTCAGCTGACACCTTGGACTGTTTGATCAGGGAGATGGCCGTCACGAGGGTCTCGATTGCACTCCCGTAGTCCGCTGTGGAGTAAGACAGAAAAAAAATGTTTCATACCCACTGAACATCTGAGCAAGGAGCTTAACTGGAATTCTTTCAGTACATGGCTAACTACACACATTTTTACTCAAATGAAAGTTAAACCATGCTATGTAATGTCACTGGCACCATATGAGTAAACAGAATTTTAAAGAACCCTATTTTTTTATTCCAGGATGAAAAGAAGTCCATTTATTGAGTTTTTATTTATACTTTATTATACATTTTTACTTATATATTTCACAGCAGTAATTCAGGTGACGTATCTTGCCCCTAACTGTTAAGCCAGCAACCTACCCAAAATCAGTCATCACTATGCAACAATGCCATCCCATAAAGACAGAATGTTAATCAAAAGCCTTTCCTAGCATAACTAGAAAATGTACCAAAATGCATTTTAAAAGGACAGCTGCCATTCCTGGCTCATGGGTGTGCTGAAACACAGGGCAGGCTTGTGGGCCTTACCGGCGCTGGCATCGGACACGGCTCTGGAGATTGCGCTGCTGGAGATGGCCCTGTTGCGGTTCATGATCTCCTCAAACTCTGCCTCACTCAAGGGTGTTCGAGCGGCGTCCATTTCCCTAAGAGGAGAGGAGGAGGAAGAGGAGGAGGGAGAGGGCTCGTCATTAACACCATACATCCCTTCTACAGAAAGCTCAATGGCGCAAAGCAAAACAAACCAGAGAGAGGGAGAAATAGGAAGGGAAAGGAGGAAAAGAACATAGATAGGAAGCGATAGAACTCACTGGAGAAAAAAAAAAACAATTCTTGGGGATATGTTGCCCCCAAGCACTGATCCAGGATCAGTTTAGGGCTGCAAAGACTGTGACTTCCAGTGCCTCACTTCCTGCTGAGTATGGAGTAAATACATTATTTAAAATTCCACTAGTAAATATATGTACAAATTAAATTGGTGGACAGATATACCTTAAAAAAAAAACAAGAAAAACAAAAAACATGCGCAATACTCTGTGTGCTCATCAGAATTCTGATACAGAACATCAGCACTTTGCATTGGCTGTATAGTGACGTTATTAAACTTCCTTTATTATAGTTTCATGACTTACACAAATTTTCACAACATGGCAAGGCAGTTATGCTGAATATCAACTAATGCACTACAGCCCCATTCCAATGTTAAAGAAATACCGGTCTGTTGTGCTTTTCTTCCAAATCAAAATACAAGGACACAATTCCAATGGAAATAAGGTATATTGCTCACCAACAAAGCCAGCAGCATAGGGACATTTTCAGCTATGTTTTGTGTTGACTCAAACTTAACAGAAAGTCATCATATTACCTCCATAAATATCTTCCAGCTGGGTGCATTTTGTACAAAAAGGGCACAATGACCAGTGGGGGAGGGGCACAAAACTAAACCGTTTTACTCTAGCAATGGAGAGAGCACAACAAGACAATGAAGAAAATAGCAATAATCCACAGTGTATACCCAAATAAACTGGGGAAAGGGCTTGACAATTTCACAACAAATGCTGCATGAACCAAACTGAGAAGCAATCATCTCTGTCCTGCAGTGAGAAGCTAGGGTCACTTAACAAAAGTAAACCTCAAATTCTTGGAAAAAATGTATGGCCTTAAAATGGTTTAAAACTACTGAATGGATATGTTTATTTTCTACAGAAACTGAAACACAGGTATCCATAGTTTATTATGCAAGGAATATGAAATATCTGTTACTCTGATACCTTAACATCAATGGCAAAAAAACATTGTTATGGTTTAGATTTCTCCAGTCATCATCTGTCCCACCCTGAAGAGAAAGTTCCTGAGCATTTTGTTTTCTAGCTCAGTTTATCAAACCCCGATCCGGACCCCAAGTATTTCGTGACAGAAACTTCAAACTGATCCAGGGTCAGTGGATGGAGGCAATATCTATCCACACACGCATACAAAGACACACACGTCAAAATATGTCTGACATAGTACTCTGGCTTAATGCCACATGTTATGTTGCACTTTTACCTTGGTGGTTTCTTTCTGTTCCACAGCCAACGGTTCATTCAAAAACCTAGTCATACACCTTTATGTCAAACAAGCAAAGCAAAATAAAACAGCAAAACTCAAAGGCAAATAAACCACAGCAGCAGCCACTCAGAAGCCACACCTGTTTGATTATTATTGAATGGTTCCTGTTCTCATCTTTTTGCCACCAGTTATTTTACTAACCCTGAATCGCTTGAATCACGCAAGTGCTGGTCGCCATTTTTCAGACTGGCCACCCCCTCGTTTATCCACGGGTCGCGGGGTCCTAGGTCGTACCCGCAGATTAGCGAGGGTCGCGGATTACTGAAATCAGCCAAAAGGGTACATTCAGGGTTACTAAGAAGGGCTACTCTACATGTCCATCAGTGGCTACTATCAGAGGAAAAATAGGGGAATAAAGAAGCAGTTCACTTCATGCAGTATAGATAAAAATGAAATACACATGACCCATAACTGCTACCATTACTGACCGTCAAATGGCAAGAATGGGAGCTGCAAAACGTTTACATTTTTTACTGTGTCTTTATTTTAAATCTAATACCTTTAAAGACAACTTCAGCTTGTATGTCATTTAACCTCTTTGTATAGATCAGACTCTGCATGATACTGGACAATAGGAAGTGGTTTAACATCACTCCCAAGAGGGTCCTCTTCATTTTCATACAATGGAAGATTTGCCTTATTTACAGATGCTCAAGCAAGCAACCAACACATGGGCTGATTTTGAGGTGACACTGACCTCAGGGAAGAACAAAGTGACATTAC
Organism: Albula goreensis; assembly: GCA_022829145.1. Taxonomy (NCBI): domain Eukaryota; kingdom Metazoa; phylum Chordata; class Actinopteri; order Albuliformes; family Albulidae; genus Albula; species Albula goreensis. The sequence continues at coordinate 14,275,325 of CM040765.1, forward strand.
ACAGCCACCCTTGCCCAATCCCATTCATGTTTTAAACACAACCAAAGATCAGTAAAAAGCAAAAACCCTTCACAAAGGTCTTACAGCCCAAAATAATAATGCCACATTAGCTACAAAAGATACCATGGTATGCTGTTTGGTGTCAAGATTAGTGTTGTGAAACAAATCTGCGACAAACCAAACTGGAGTACTTATCTTCAAGGACACAGCAGATTTCACACAAGCATAATTTCAGATACTACTTGGTCCATTGTGTTACAATTCTCAACACAGGATCAGAAAAACCCTCCATCTGAACCTCAACTAAAATGAGTCACTATTTAAAGATGTTTTAACATAAACCACACAGAAAGTGACTAAAATATGACTGAACACCAATGATTTGAAAGTGGTGCAACCCCTCACACACTGCTACTGGGAATTAAAAAACCAGCAACAATTCAATCTTACATTAAAATAAAAAAAAAAGATCCAACACTCAGACACAACACTCACTGTTGTGGAGGACTTCAAAGTACTCACATTCTAAGCCTAGCATTATTAATTGTGACCCACAGCTTAGGAAAGACAAACAGAAAAAACTGGAAGATAAGGGCAGTAGGCACAAAGAAGAAAAGGGGAGGATGGGTGCAAAGAGTTATGTAATCGCTGTCTGTCAAAAAACCTCTGTCCCATTTAGAACCAGAATGGGGGGAGGGTCCAAAGATTACCTGCCAGCAGGGCCGTAGTCTCCTCGGTCATATGGAGGCGGGCGGCCGTAAGGGTCGTTGGGGGGAGGTCCACGGCTGTCGGATGAGGGCATGTTGCTGTTTCCAGGGGGAGGGAAGAAGGCTGGGTTTACATGTGGAGCTGGGGGTGGGCCTCCAGGAGGGGGGCCGGGCATGTGCGGGGGTGGGGCTAAGGCCAGGGGAGGACCTATGGGACCTGGAGGGCGAGGTGGGAAGGGCCCAGGAGGGGGCGGGCCCTGCTGTGGGGGAGGGGGGCCAGGGGGAGGGCCGTAACCTGGGACTGGTGGAGGGGGGCCGGGGGGGATGGGGCCCATGGGTGGCTGACCGAACTGGCCAGGGAACATGACCGGGGGTGGGGGGCGATCACCGCGGTTTGGGGGTCCTGACAGAGGTGGGGGAAGGCCCTGTCCTGGAGGAGGGGGTCCGGGGGGACCTGGGGGACCAGGTGGGCCAGGTGGGGGCGTGGTGGACCTTGGAGTCCTCCTGAAAAAGTGAACAAAACACACCACACACACACAGACAGAAAAAAAGAATCTCCTGTGATTACAAGTCCACATTATGGTTAAGATCACGGCCCATACTCATTAATCTTCACACACTCGGGAAAGCCCATATTCTTAAAGTTTATCAGAACACTGATCTAGAATCAGATTGCATTTTTGCATATAAAAGATAACAACAGGAAACCAAGAGGGAAATCTGTCAAACGTTTGCACTTAAGCTGGAAAGGAAACTCCAACTCCCAATCGATGCAAAAGGCGAGGCTTCCTGAGCCACAAAATGGCATCATGAATTCACCATGGACTCAAAGACTTATGTAGAGGAATGTTTTGCTCTGAATAAGCATTATCTTCCGATTCCTTACAATTACACCTTCATGAAGCCTCCCTCTCATTTCCACTAACTCAAAGTACGATGGTTCAAATTGTGCCAACCCATTATCTACATACGCCAGTGCGAATGGTAGAGACAGTTGACATTCTCCAGCTCATACAGAACAGTTTGAAGCTGACAACATCAAAACGTTTTTTGTTCTACCATTAAAGGACAGGGATTTGTGTATAAAAAGATATGCTAACAAAAGCAGACTAGAGACTTAATTCCTGTTTATCAGGTTCTCAAACTTCAGCACTCAGGATGACATACGCATGACAGACATACATTAGATGTTGCAGAAGTATTACACAGGATAAACATCTTTATTCCGTCACTAAACTCTTCAAGAAGAAGAAAAAAAAAAAAAAAAAGAGGGCGTTGGTACAACACATTTACACTACACACAAAAAGACAGCAGTCAAGTCCTTATGGAAGGGGGAAGTGAGGTCAAGGGTCAAAATAGAAATACATGCTCCAGAAGCCATAGAAAAACCCTAAGGACACCTATTCAGGGGCAGTTGGTGTAAAATAGAATGAGGTTTTAATTAACTGCCCTCAGGCTGCAGGATTCAAAATCTTCAGTAATAAATTCACAAAGCGCCTATTTAAAAAAAAAAAAAAAAAAAAACAAAAAACAAAAAAGAAAAAAAAAAAAAAGACGTTAACACCATACTACATTCACTCTCAAGCTCGCCTCATTTGTACGTGTGGGTTGATCCCATGAAGAGTCGGAAAGGACCGCAGTCAGAGTATTAGAGTTAGTGTGCGAGAAGCATTCGGAACAGGCAGCAGTCACAAGAAACCCTGTACTACCTCAACTCCTATACGCACTCCAGCCACAGCCAATGAAACAATGTTATATAAGCCACTTGCCAACATTATTTCCTGATGGTTCATTAATGCAGAAGTGATGGCAATTTGTAACAAGTCCATATTACCTTAATATGTATTACTTACAGTGATTAAACTCAATGATTAAAAACCTCTGTAGATATCAGATATGCCCCCCAGGAAATGAATGGCCAATAAGCAACAATAGTCTTTTTTTTTTTTTTAAATCTTAAATTATGGCAGAGTGCAGTGTTTACACACAAGACAATTAAAACATAGAAAAAGAGGCAAGGGTTTAATTGGTTTAATAAGATTTCAGGTATCACTTACTATACAAATCTGACCTGGTTTGCAGCCATTAAATTCTATAGTTTAAATGGGTTCTGAACTTGCATAAGGAGAACTGACTTTTATATGTACAGAGTTACCTTTGGTTTTGTTATTTAAACCACAGGGGTCTCAAATCTTGTCAGAGAAGTGCCTATGTGAGTGCAGAATTTTCTTCTAGTAGGTAAACACCAAATTCAACTAATCAAGCAGCTGGTTGGTGGAAACAGGTGTTTTACTTCTGGGTTTAGACATAAGCACCCTGACAGGGACCTTCTCAAATTAGATGCCCCTGCTTCATCCCTTCAACCTCTCATGTATATGAGCTGTAACGTAAAACCCAGGAGAGAGACAGGCATAGGGCAGAGAGGGCCCAAAGGTAAACTGAGGCTACAAGTTCAGGGCAGTCAGGAAGAGAGAAAAAACTGCATACAGAAGCACCACAAAGCAGACTCCATGGTGCGAGCAAAAAGAAATGGGGGAAAAAAAGCACGCAGGCACAGCCATCTCTTGCATACTGTATCAACGCAGAGATGAAACTTTCTACACTCCTGAGAAAGGGGAAGAATAAAAGGGGCACTTCGGGTTAGGAGCAGCCAGGGCCCAAAAGTGAAGCAGTGTAAAATGGTGGTAGACTATAAAAGATGTTTACTGGTACCTCAACCCCTGCCCTTACACCACCCACAAAATCACTCCAGTACTACTGCAGTGAGATGGCGCCCCCTGTGGAGGATTTGGGCACAGCACTAGACTCGGGGCTTGGAAATAACAGTACTTGATACAGCCAAACAATTGGCGGTTAGGTAGGGAGTCGGTGTGTAGGGAGTCTGTGCCAGCCTCCACAAAGAGGGGAGGAGGGGAAAGTCAAGTGGGGGGGTGGGATACTGAGGGGTGGGCTTTGTCAGTCTTAACAGTAATGTACTTTGGATAGGAGATGAGGCTGTTTCACCTCTGGGTCGCCAGCTCCCATCCCGCCCTGGCTGGAAGCAATTGAAATTCATTTCCATCAGATGGCTGTCCTGGTGCCTATGGGAAATGAGTTCGGTGGGCCTCATCCCAGACCCTAAGTGGAAGGAGAAACCACAATCACAACTGGCACCTTGTTTGTTTGTTTGTTTTGTCCTTTTTTTTTTTTTTTTTTTTGGTTTGTTCGCAGCCGTCAGTGACAACACATGAGAGGGGGAGAGATGATTAGAGAAGTGACAAAGCAGAGAAAAAGCCAAGGTCATTAAGCCCACCACAAAAAAAAAAAAAAAAAAATTCAAAGTAGGCAGGGCCTCTGCAAATATGCAGGGGTGGGGCTTGGTTTCTCTGACATGAATTGAGGCTGGGTCACGTTCCTTCGCAGCAGTTCCTGCACTCAGCCTGTAGGGGGAGCATTTCACAGTGAAGCACTCTCCCTATTTCACAATGGGGGCAAAACTTACCTGGGAAGTGTGGGGGTGGGCCTCCAGGTCCAACGGGCCCTGGGAAACGATCTCCTCCTGGGCCAGGGGGTCCAGGGAAACGCCCCCTCCCCCTGCCAAGGGGGAACCCCCCACGGGGTCCCACACCAGGGGGGCCTGCCTTGCCCTCCCCAGACATCTGCCCTGACTGTGTGCCTGTGGTAGGGGCAAAAGAGGACAGGACCAGGAGCATTAAATTATGAGAGCTCATGGCACGTTTCAAATTTCACATTCTGCAACACACAATCCACAGCCATTCCAACCATGCATTAGCGTCACAAACAATACCATCACTGTGCATAGCTCATACCTGGCTGATATATTTTTCATGTCTGAACACCTCCCCCATCCCATTTGAATATAACACTGCGTAATACAGGCTTACACGACTGATTAGGCATGCAAGGTATTTAAAAGGAGGGAGAAAGGAATGGACTGGGGGAACCAGTTTGAGACTAGCCAAATTGTTCTGTGCTACACATGAAATGGCCTACTTTGCCATGTTTCAGGCAATGGGGAATGCCTGCCAAATCAGGTTTTACTGGGTAGAGTACAGTCCCTTGATGACAGATGATGGGAAAAGATGACAAAAGCAATTTCCATAAATTCATGCAAGAAAACAAAAAAAAGAAAAACTTTGTACACAAGTGAGGAACAACAAGAGCCAACTTGGGACCTCAGGGCAACTTCTGCTCTATATTATTCAATGAGCTGAATCATTCATTTTCATCTAACAGTGTTGATGAAATCATGAGCTACAGTTTCACGCTGTGATCACCTTTACTGTGGTACAACACAGACAAGAGCAAGCACTGGAATATATGTCACCAATAAATTACATTTCATCCTTGCATTACATTCACAACATTTAACAGACACTTTTGACCAGAGCAATTGAGATTCAATCTTGACACAAGATTCATTTATACAGCTGGATATGTACTGAACATTTCAGGTCAAGTTGCATGCTTATGGGTTAAGAAAAGCTCAAGGTGTCCTACAATGGAATTAAACCTGCAACCTCAGAGTTACAAGCACAGCTTCCCTTAGTTGTCGAATAGTATCATAGGGGTGGGTTAAATGGCATTAATGAGCGGCACTGCATTGCTGCTGCTGCTGCTGCTGCTATTACTGAACACTGTGAGGAAGGGCCCTGTCCACATACTTTTCCTGGACTGCATTTCAAACTGACTGAGTGACTGCTTGTTGCAGGGTGTCACGATGGGGTTCTGGCCGTGCAGCTCCCGTTTGGACAGGAGGTCCAGCAGCTTCCTGGAGGAGGCCTCTGATCCCACGCAAACCAAGGCAAACCTGGAGGAGGGAATTTACATTAAATGTTAGTCATTTAGTGGTCTTACACAGTTTACTTTTACACTGTCAACCTGTAAAGTTGGATATTTACTAAAGCACTTCAAGTAAAGTGCCTCACTCAAGAGTAGAACAGCAGTGCCCCAGACCCTAGTGGACACTAGTTTCCCTTCAGAGAGTGCACAGATGAACAGCCTCACCCTTTGGACTGGCCATTGGCACGGTTCTCAAAGAACTTGATCTCAAGAACATCATTGATGCCAACTGAGCGAATGGCATCGGTCAAATCCTCATCAGTCGTCCACTAAAAATAAAGGAAAAAAAAAAAAAAAAAAAAGGGCTTAGTAATTGCACAAGAAGAACAGAACACCACACAAAAACAAATCAACCATGGCAGGGATACAATGTCAAAATTTACAAAAACATTTTGCTCATGGAACCCACGATCTAAACCAATTAAATAGGCAAGAATATGGATTTTACTGATGCAAGACTTTGAGAGTATGGCAATGGTTGGTTCAGTGTTAATAGAATCAGATCCCATATCCACAAAGCATCTCATTTAGCACCCATCAAGGACCAGCTCAGCACTTGAACTCAGAATGGATAAGGTCATGTACGCACCCATGTAAGATTGCCAATGTAAAGGGCAATCCTCTTGCCAGTGTAGGTGTAGACCACATTGGGCGGAGCCCCCTTGCCCCCATCACCCCCTACTGGTGGGGGGAGGTTGTCCAGGTAGTCTCTATCTTCTGGGGCATCCCCGTTGTTGGCGGAGGGCGAGATTACATCATCATACAGGTCAATCTGTTCATGTACATTGTAATCTGCTTCCTGCTCGACAGAAAAAAAAAAAAATAAATTAAATAAAAAAAGAAAAGATCACACTTCAAATAATTAACTGGACAAAGGACAACTGATCATAGGTCAGTAATTATCCCTGTAGACTCAGCAATCTCTTCCGGTCAATTAGGAAACTCTGCAAGGCATGATTGGATGTGTATTAACCACAGTAGAGAGCTATTCAACAGTCCCATTAAGAAAATCTAATGTGACTGGCAAAGATCAATCTTGCTCCCTGGACAGCCACTGCGTGACTGAGTGTTGGACCAAAGCACACCTCTGCCAGTGTGGTTCAGGTAAGACAGTGATAGCCTGCAGAAATCCAACCCCTTTCTTCATCAGCCATCTACAACCAGTCCTGAAGAGTCACATCTCCATGTGTGTCAGTTTTACCATCTGGGGGAAGGCCACGGATCTATTAGGTGACATTCTGCACCGTGAAGGGCCTTCCTTTATACACCATGGCAAGGGCCCTGCACACACTTTGCCACTAATTGCTACCAGAACCCCGAGTGACCTCCTCAGCCTTCATACAAAACTCTAGCAGCTACAAGCTTGTCCTGGACTGGCTGACCTACAGGAAAAGCAACAGAGCTTCTAAGTGGGCCTGTTTAATTCATGGCCTAGTAAATTCTGACGTATTGCTTAATGCTTCGAAGCCTGAGCTTAATTTGGCCCGCCTGTCCTGAACTTTGCTCAGCAAGAGATACGCCTGACTGGAACATGGAGAAAGATAGGGTTCCCTATGCTTCAGGACAGCTTCAATGAGCAGTGGATTAAATTTATTAGAGAATGTAAACAGGGTATTGCATGACATTCTAGGCTGCTTTCATACACCACAGACTTATTTTGAGGCACCTGTTCACAGCACTGGGGCACTCGCACTTGTATGACAGCTCTCAATATTTATAATCAGTACAAAATGTTAAGGTTGTGAAAGAGATTAATAAAGTTGTCCAAAGAGGTGATAGTAAAGCAGCAACCTTTGAACAACCTGACAGCCAAGGGGAAAATAATGTGCCTGACTGGAAATAATTCTGTCCACCTGGACACCAGCAGGCCGCCTATTACACAATCCCACTAATCTTACACAAAGTGCTTACTGAACTCTCCTGTGATGGGATCTATAGTATACAGTAGATTTTACTTGTGCACTTGCAAATGGAGTTGAAGACCTTCAAGAAAATATGCATTGCTTGACTTTAATGTCACACACAGAAAAACATCTCCTTCCTAACTCACAAAAGGCAGGGCCTATCTTTGGGCAGCAGGCAAATGATTGCAATATTTGAAAGACATTACACTCTATCACTACTGCTTATCAGAATTTGCCATGCCTTTTTCAGCATTTCAAGATATACTGTATAATACATAACCATGGTTATTAAACAAAAAAACGAATGATATTCATTGGTTTAAGCTGGATAACTGGATATTAAATTCTAAGACAATGATGGGCAAACCTTTACTACTAAATGCAATACAAATTCTGCCCAATGGTCTTAAATACTCCAGTGCAAGGTTTACCAGATATAGATTTTTTTTTTTTTTTTTTTAATAAAATAGGTCCTTCATGTTAATACAGAACACACATCCATGCAGGATTTTATATGAACACTCCTGCATGTTCTCCAATTACTACACTGAAGGATGCAATTTGGTTTTCAACACAATAGTGGGTTTTCAGATATGCAGCAATAACTGTCAGTCACATACATGAAGTTTGTAGTCTGCAGGTTGTCCAACACAGGTCCTATTAAATGTGGATGCCAGTCAGCCAACCAAAGGAAAATATGAATTTGGACCTTTTGGTCATAAACGTTTCCTTTCAAAAATGTGAGCAGAATCCCAGTTTATGAGATGGTTTTCTTTAATAAAAATATAGACTGCATACACTGCCCACTAATCCTTCATAACCAAAGCAAAACTGGCTCAACATAAGAGGGGATTGCATCTCAATTCAAATATCCTGAATAACAACATGTAAACAAAGGTGTGACAAGGTTTAAAATTCACCCAAGCGAAACTCTTACCCATCCCACAAAAGAGGAAAACATGGAATATTTCCCAGGCGTGCAGCACAGATATACTAGCGGCAAACTGACCGCATCTAGCTTGGCCAGCAGGAATTCCTAAGCAATGGATGCTAGAGGGCTGTCTGGACTCTGCACCTTTTCAAACAGCAAAAACTCCAACATACAACAATGTTCTTCCAGTATGTAAAATTTGGGTTCTAAAGTGGAAAAAAACCTGCTACCATAAAAACAACCTGCGATTAACGACTGGAAGAAAATGTGGATTTGACAAAGGGAAAAAAAACTTCACAGGTAGTTTAAAAAAGATGGATTGTCCACAAACAGCTAGATGGAAAGCCAGTTGTGACAAGTTATCCTGCGCAAATTAGTTCACATTAGCACCATGCATGGACTGTTTCCAGCAACAAATAGCGCATACACGTACAACATCACTAACTTGGTGCAAGTTAGAGTTTCAACACGTACAGCTAAACTGTGTGTCAACTGGGTTGCAACCAAAACCTCACACAGATTAACGTTAACTCCTGCTACTCACAAACTTGCAATACAAGCACAGTGGCTAGCTAACATAGATAGCTACATACCTAACGTACGATACTATTAACGGCAGAACAACCGAGCCAAGAAATGCACTCGTGCCCAGTCAATAATTCAGCAACATTAACTCATTAGTAAATTACCACTAAGGCTCCTCAGCAATTACTAACTAAATAATTTGGCAGTTAAATGTATTGAAACCGAGACATAGCATTAGCCAGCTAAACGAGTTCCCCGTTGAAATGACAAAGATTTGTCAAAAATAATGAAAATATGACACAAGCATCCACATTTAAATAGACAGTATTAACTTGCAACCATGGGAGACATATTATTCCAAAATTCTGCAAATTTACTCAAGTACGGAGGTCGCTCGGTTTTCACTAGCTAGTTAGCTAAATACGACACCTTGGTTGACGAAGCTACGAGGCCTTGCCCGCCTCTTCACGTAAGAACCCCTGGCTGCAACACAAACAATGCACACACGCTGTACTAAAGCATCACACGGGCTCTTTTAAACGTTATATTTGAGTCTACTAAATGCTAAACGAGCTTCTCTCAATCTTAAAGTACAAATGTTGAGATCCTCGGCAACACGAATTTAGATTGAATCGGCGGTGGGATATGCAATGCAAATTGACGATAAACTCCCTCGAGGTTCCACTCCTACTTCACACAAACCAGAACATCCACTGCAGCAGTTTGTCAGTACTCGCTCGCAAGACACCATGAAATTAGCGGGCTACGCATTCGTTTCTTGGTGTGCAAAATTATACTTGCAGTCACACGCGATTATAATCTGCAGAAGGCTCAAGTGTAGGACACATTTTGTTCATTACCTGGGTAAACTCTTCTTCTACATCCGCGTAAATATCGATGTGATCCACGCCGTCGGCCATTTTCGATTCGGCCTCCTCCTCCGACTGAATTGAAAAAAAAAGAGCACACAGGAAAATACAACACGTCACGTCCGAGAGCCCGCAAAAACTGCCCAGATGGAAGCGAATACACGGTTGTAACTGTTAGCTGATCGACTACATTGTGTCCTTTGCGTCTCTCTTTTCACTGAAATTTGAAGGCATAATGTGATTGTTATTGATAACATACATTAATCAAATTTACACATGCAGAGAATCGTAGAATTAGCATCGATCAGCATTTATATCGAATGCATCTTTATGTCTAACTAAAATAAATCTAGAGATAGTTGACTCTTAAGCCCCTACGTATGTTAGTTTATTGATTGATTACCAGTGTTGTTCATAGGATGTATTTCAGCGAACACAAATAAATACTAATACAACACTGAAAATAGGGGTTAATAAATGTTTAAACAGTGGTTTAAATAACTGAAACAGCCACTGTTGAGTGCTGACCTCACAGCAAGATTATGAAATGGGTGGGGTATATAATTATTTCCAAGTAGTTTTTTCAGCTATTCCTTTAGTTTTGCAGTTTTTGCAAAGAAAAACAGAAAGATTTGGACGGCTTCCCATTGAAACATGTGAAAAGACATTTTGAAAAGCTGAAACTACATACATACATGTAGTTTTTCTTTCAATTTTGTATCAAAGAGTAGGTACTTATATGAACTACAGATTTTCACATGACCATAAGCATGAGCAGTCTTGAATTGTATGATGTAGAAGGAAAAAAGCTTTTGGCATACACTGTCCTAAAAGGGTCTTCACTCTGTGTAATAAAAATAATACACTATATGGGCAGTAGTGTAGCATAATGCCTTGGGAACTGGAGTTGTAATTCACAAGTAGGTTTGTATTCCAGATAAGGCTGTGACATTGTACACTTGAGCAACATATTTCAGGTGAATTTCAAAACACAGGAAAACTGCTAAATACACATCTTTATAAATTGTGTAAGCCATGTTAAAAACAGCAGGTCACTCTGGGTATCTGCTAAATGTAATGCACAACTATAAAACGACATAATTCTGGACTTTGTTTCTTGAAGGCATTTTATTTTTCATCTGACTTGGCATCTGTTATGCAATTCTTCCATTAACATGTTTTGAACATCATGGGAGCATGTACAGTTAGCCATGGTCCTTAATACTTCTGCTTTATATACATATTTATACAAACTATACACACAGTACAGGGCTCCATGTTCAAATCTGAGACCATGGTCTAAGATCAAGAACTCTACCCCTTTCATATCTATACAAAGACTCCATCAGAATGAGTGGAGACACATGGGACTGTCTGCTAAATCATCCAGCATCAAAGAGGAAGTTGCACAAGCAGGTCATGATTTCAAAATTAGATTCTGGTTGTCAATCAATGGGTTGTGCAAAGATGAGGGCATCGTGATAGGATATTAGGATTTCAGAGCTGGGCAGAGCTAGAATATACAACCAGTACCTGACTAAGCTGAAGCAAATACTGACTTCTGCTATAGAGAGAGAAATCCATTCCAAGCCATCAGCAATTGGCAGCTTACACTCATTTCAGAGAAGAATGCTAGCTTTTCTGAGCCCTCTTCTGTACTGAAGGAAGCCAAGGCAGTGATGAGATGGGCCGATGAGCATGACTGGGTTTTCCAAACAGAAAACATGACAAAATCTGGAGCAGAAGTACATTTCAAATAAAAGTATATCAAGAAAAATGTGAACATAAAGCCAAACAAGAAGAGAGGAAAATTCAAACTGAATGAGAAACATGTTCACTGTCCAGTTGTTCACATAAAGGAATATATCTGCATTCAGGAAATCCATTTTGAGGACAAAATAAAAGATATAATCATGTAAAAACAAACCAAAAAAGCTTCTTGGAGTTTAGCTCATTACTCATGATGATGGCAGGCTTCTCTGGAACTTCCACGCCTGAAACCTCAAACATTATCACTTAACACTTTTTAAGAGAGAGGAGACCATTTGTGGACTGCAACATTCCCATCCAAATCTCTGAAATTAAATTTGCTGACGTTGGCAAAAGTGAGTAGATTTAGTTAATTCACCCAAATGTCTGCAGGTTCCACTCATTTGGATAGATGAGGGTCTCCACCTGAGCCTGATGGGGGGGCGGTTCGGGCAGTATGTTACGTTCATATGTCACAGTTTATTGTTCTGCTTTTTGAAGCGGCGGTTTCCATCAATGGAATAAATGGAGGTTATGATTTGGCCACTGGGGTCAGTAGATACTGTCACTACATAGTAGTGGTGACTGCCTGGCTGTAGTCAGTGGACTCCATCTTGAGGATATAGGGAATGATGCTGTCGATCTGCACATTCCCGATGAGCCCGGCAAAGAACAGCTCCTCAGTGATGGCTGCACTCATTAGCCTCAGGGCTGGAAGCCTCAGCAACAGCTTTGACAACCTGAGATACATGCAGATGGACAAATGGTTAAAACACAACTAGATTCACACACCAGACTAACATGTATCTGCTATGAGCCTGAGGCAAACACAGAGAGATAAAAAAAGCTCATGGCTGAGATGTAAACAATGTTTTCTAATGACTCACATCAACTCAGTGATGGCAGGCCTTAAAAGCAAGCAGCAATTCATGCCGTGTGTGAAATATGTCACACCTCTGACAATTTGAAATACGTCCAAGCTAGCGTGTCCCTGGCAAGATGACCGTTTCTACAGTAAGAGCAGCTTCCAGATGGTAAAGTGAGGCTGTCTTTAGATCTGGGTTCTAAGACTGAAACATGACACTTAAAGCCACCGACACATGGAAAACTACTCTGTTTGTTTGTACTTGAATCCCTTAATATGAACTCGGAATCACTTGTAGAGGCTGTTATTTTTGTCAATGACAATACCCATGTCTACAGAACAGAGAGAGTAATCACCTAACAGTTTGCAGAAATTAATACTGACATTATCCATAATGTCATGGTCCGCCCAGTCTGAATCTGAACCCACGCAAGCATGCATGGGATATTCTTGTACGACTCCTGAGACAGCAATTTGCATGTCCATCAACTATCAGGTTTGAATGTCCCTCACCGATAGGTATCCTCGGGGTATGTCTTGGTGATGTAATCCTGCAGCTCCATGTAAGCTTTCTCTTGGAAACCTTTCTATCTGCAAAGTGTTTTCTATGCCCAGGTGATCTGAGGAAGAGAGACAGGAAGTGAATCTGCCACCATTACTGGCACCAGTAACCAAGGTGCTTACTCACAAACAATTCCTAAACCACAAAAGCATAATTGTCAGGATACAGACTATTGTTTGAATACTCAAGGGATCAATCCTACTTAAACTGAGGCAAAATGTAAGCTCAGATTGTTTTAAATCTGTTTAGGAACTTTTGCATGTCTGTAAGTTGTAGACTCACTTGCAAAAACAAATAACGTCCACCTCTTTAGTCCATTTTTCAATTTTTAAACACTCTTCTACCCCTGTCTTGATCCCTTCTTCCTAAGAGTTCCTAGCTCCCTGCATCACTCAATCTCTACTTGAGCTCCTTCACTCACCTGGGCTGAAGAGGACAATGGCTTTGAGGTAGGCATACTCGTATGTGTCAGGGGAGAGTTTGGACATGCTGTTACAGAACTCCTGCATCCTCCAGATATGTTCCATCACCAGCTTCACTCTCTCTGGGGAGAGCTTCTCTGCCGGAGGCATGAGAGAAAGAGGGGGTGTGTGTCACTGGTTGATGCCCTGCTTCATACTGCAACTGAAATAAGCAGAATCTATATTCTGCCTGTTTTTAACTGCACACAGGAATAACAGATCTGGAGAAACACTGAAAGTCAGACTATGGCATACATAACAATGAGACAGTCATCCTCAAAGGAAGTGGAACCAAACCAGGGCTGTCACAAGAAATATGAATCAAAGCGATACAAGTCCCAAACAGGAAATGCATGTAACATTGATATAGATCCCTCCCAAGGAGTGCGTGTCACACTGATTCAGGCCCCTCACCTTCTTGTAGACTGTTCTGCAAGTGATTGATGATGGCAGCCAGAATGGTGGCCACGTTCATTACATTTGAGCATTGCGCCAGACCGAGGGCAAACAGTTCGTTCCAGCAAGCTTTCATCAGGTTGATGTCACTGTCTTGGCTATTGGGGGAGGAAACAAAAAACGTGCCCTCATATGAGGTCTGACATGTGATAGGCATTTCCAAACACAAGCAGCTCCTACAAGGAGGGACTTGGCCCTCAAATTCATACAGAAAGAGAAATTTTAAATGTTTGTCTAGGAGTATAATTTTTGTTGTATTTTATATTCTTTAAGAGACATCCCTCACACAGACTGCCATAGATATTAACAAAGTAAAGAGTAAACATGCTTGCCGAATTTTTAGAAAAGGGTAATTTGCCTTTTCATTTTGAAACATCAGCACTACAGCTGTGCCCAGCAAAACTCACCCCAGGGTTTGGAATGCCGGTATGGAGCGTGCCCAGTGCATAGACAGGAAGAGGAGCCGTGATGCAGACTCGCAGATGTAGTTCACATTCAGGTAGTCAGGCATAGGCAGTGGCATTGTCAGCTACAGAGACAGGTATCACCATGACAACCACATCACTATTTCAATGGAATCAACACCAGCAACAGTGTTTCTTTAAAAAGACGTCAGACTTTGATTCTGGGCAGTTGTAAAATGCCCTACTGTTAAGCTGAGGAATGAAAGGCTGGACGTCATCCTCACCTTGAAGGGCACGTGGCTGTCTGACAGCAGAGGGCCTTCCAGCTCCACCAAATTTCCAGACTGGTCAGCTGACACCAGCTGCAGGCTGGCCTCCATGACCTCCCCCTCTGAGGGCTCGGGTGGGTTTAGCACCTTTGCCAGCGTGTCGAAGGCCCTGAACACACATATGTATTAATCACCTGTCAGTGGTGCTCTGTGCACCCCAACACAGCCAGACAATATATACACAACTAAAGGCACACAGACCAAACCTGTTAAAGGTCCTATATACCCTGGTATACACAGACACACACCAAGGGGTGTACACACACATACAAAATCTCTGTAAACACAACACACAGCCCCAAACCCAGCCTGCCTACCCTACCCTACCGTTCTCAATATGCAGACACACAAACAAGAGGAAGGTACACAAAAAAACGTTATGTAGGGAGCAAAATTAAATCACAGAAACTAAATGCAAAATTTACTAACCGTGTGATGTCGCTGGCTGCTTGCTCCTCTGTCTGAATCTCTGGCGTGGAGCTGTCTCCGTTGCTCATGGTCTCCATCCCCGACAGATCGGTGTTGCTGTCACTCATCTCCCTGGCCTTGCTGAAGTGGGCGAGGGACGTTACCACATTGGCCAGCGTGCTTAGGTCGTCTTGACAAGAGTCGGTCTGAAAAATGTATTTAGGTTTACGTTAGACCCATACTTTTTGCGGTAAACATTTTCAATGACTAACTCAAAATCAGAGTTGCCCTAACTTACCATAGCTACAATAGATGGCTAATCTAGCGAGCTACATTGCCTAGCCTAGTTTAAGCAACATTTGGGTCTAGCCAACTCAAATGAAGCCAGCTAGTTCTCGGCCTGTCAATACAACTAAGGAGACTAGCTGGTAGGTTAGTCTTGTATATGTCCAGCTGTTTATTTTATAGCTATCAACTGTTTAAGCTTCTTTAAACTACTTTAACTAACGGTAGGTGGCTAATTGAAATTAAAATTGAAAGTGGTGGGCTAATGATACCAGCTATCTGGAAGTTAGCTAACATTAATTAGCTTGACATGACTGATAGTTATCTTGGCAAACAGCAAGGATATACTAGATTACAAGAAACATTTGTAAAATACCAACAACACCACCTCCTACATAGAAATTCGATTGTCTACAACTGCAGAAAATATATTTCAATTACAAAAAATAATTCGTATGTTACGAATACTTTCGTTTCTTTATCCCTCACCGTTAACTGCACGTCTCAACCAGTTATTCGTAAAGCGGATATACTAGTTCGCTAGTTCTGGTCCTGATTGGTCAATCGCACTTTCTCGCAGTTGGGCGATACTCAAGATGATTAGACAAACAGCATCTTAAATACACACCACCAACTAAGCAGTACGACTATTAACTAATATATACCGAGGCAAAACAAACAACAAACAAACAAAATTCACTCGGACGCCTCCGATCAGATATCCATATTATTACAGTGAGCTTCCCTGAGATTTTTTTGCAACCAGGTAGACAACGCAGAAGGAAATTGCCATTAACTTAATACGCTAACAACGAAGGGAGACTTATATAACTTACCATTCTGTGAATGCACGATCTGAATATGTTCTGAAATTAACTCCCGTTGCCTAGTGATCAATTAACAATTACTAAGCCCACAAGGATATCTTGTGGGCTTAGTAAGATAGCCCACAGATAGCCCACAAGGATATCTGTCGATATAAAAATGATATGGAACTCTAACCCATCTTATTTGACATGATTTATGTTTTATCCATTAATGTTTTTTTAATTTAATTTTACAATTCTTGAGATGAATAATTCCCTTAATTCTCCTCTGAGCAACCGCTACTAAGGTAGAAGTATCTAATGTGTTAGAAATCGAAACTCCTACACAATGGATCAACAGTATGTCAGATATCCATTCAGCAATGCAGGATACAGCTGGCTAACACTAAACAAAGAGCATCTGACCCATGTAAGAGAGTACAAAATGTATGTTATGCACCTCCAGCATGAAGGATTCTACTTAAATTTATAAATCAAGTACATGGGACTTATTGCATCCGGGGTGCAGCGTGCTTTGGGCACAGAACCTGCTTATGTCAGGGTCAGGTGGCTGCAGTACCTTGTCCGGCGATGATGGGACCATGATGGTGTTCTCAAGCTTAGGAAAAGGCTGTTGGATGTTCAGCAGCATGCCTGACTCCAGCAAGCTGGCGGATCTGCACACAAGCACCAATACTCTTCATTACTCCCTCATTGAAGGGGACACAAACACAAATTACAATTACTGTGTCACTATCAGGAGAGTACAGTCACAAAAACTGATTATTACTATTTCAATATTATGAAATAAGAGAAAATATTCATTGTTACTCTCGCATTGTTATTGCATTGCATCTTGTAGTCACTGAATCCCTTGCCACACCCAATTTCTTTCTATGACTCTGCCTGGAGTATTTAAGGTATGTAAGGGTATGGCTGCATTTTCAGGTGAGATGTGCATACCTGGTTGTCTCCTTGTCCGTCACAAAGGTGGGTGTGGCTGCAAGTGGACTGCAGAGGTTCTTGCGGATGTAGATCTTTTCTGTGGAGGCAGCACAGTTGACAGGTTTCTCCCGGGACGCTTCCATGGGCTTCCGCTCGCACTGCACCGCTTGGGAGAAGGAAAGGAGAGCGTTAAACCTTCTGGAAATTTCATAGGCTAATAGACTGCTCTGGTGAGAAAGAAGGGGCACTGTGGGAAGTGGAAATGACTGGGAGCCCGTGAATGATTACCACATTAAAAAGACATAAAAATAAGAGGATGACATCAAAGTGCCTTTGAAAAGCTGTGTTTATGCCTTCATGTTCGGAGTTATGAATGAATCAGCTCTCAGTTGTGGTCCTGGTGGTCACAGGCCGCATTAAACAACAAGCTGACTGTGCTACAGGCAAGCAGATGCACTGCAAGGCAGTTTCCATTACAGTTAGATTAGCTGACTGATGTATTGATTGATGAACTTACTGGAGTTCTCATTTGCCCTGATTGATTACAAGCCTACACTGGCTAAACGCTTGAGTGGTGAGTACTCACAGTCCTGCTTCATGCCATAGGCCATGCAGCGCTGCAGCCTGCAGTACTGGCAGCGGTTGCGGTGATGCTTGTTTATGACGCATTCCCCCGTGCCTCTGCAGGTGTACACCAGGTTCTTCCTGATGCTCCGCTTAAAGAAGCCCTTACACCCCTCACAGCTCACTGCCCCATAGTGACGCCCTGGAAACAGAAAGAGTAGGGTGATAACATTACATGAGGTTCTTTCTCGTACATCTTTCATTTTTTCTTATTTTTAATTTGTTTTAAGTGTGTGTTCTGAGGACTTTCAACAACTGTGGGAACTGATTTCCCTTCCTTGCAGACCTTTAAAATGAGTGAGAACATGTGTCTTGCGTACCTGAGGCCTTGTCTCCACAAACCACACAGTACTCCACCACAGGTTTTACAGGGGACAGATCTGAGCCAGTTTCTGTCACAAACTGGAGGGGACAAACACAGGTGAGAGAGAGAAGGTATCAATATCATTACACCTGCAAAACAGCTGAAATAAACTTTGACAAAGCATCGTCAAAATAACTTTGAATCAAAAACTCAAGTTGGCTTAAATTCTCCTGCTATAAATTGTTGACTCCTTTGAAAAATCAAAGCCAATTTCATTACTGTTCAAGAATAAGATCCTATAGATCAGGGGGAACTTAGTTAATACATGGGTTGATCACAAAGGTTTCTTGGGTAGGATTTGTTGCAACACACCCTGTAGCTCTCCAGGACCATAGCTGGCATCCCCTATTTTAGAAGTCATAACAAAATAGCATTATTCATGGATAAGGACTGTGGGTAAAGCTTCCCACAAGTCTCCCACCTGGATCTGCTGTCCGGCGAGATCAGGTGAAGCGAAGAGCAGCTGGTTGAGGCTGCTGCTGTCGGGGGTGGTCAGGATGACCTTGTTTTGGGTTGGCTCCTGCTTGGCCAGGATCACCTTTCCCGTGCCTGCTGAGTCGGCATTGGCCAGGATAAACTGCTGCCTCCCAGTGGAGGACTGGTCAAACGCCGTCACGATCTGGATCTTCTGCCCTGTCTGCTGGTCTGTCACGATCTGTACAAAGGAAAAGTGGTGTGATTGTCAGCATTGTTAAAAAAGAGGTGAATCTCCAAAAATACAACTTTACAGAAAATAAGAAACCGGTTTCTTTTCTACATTCCAAAAAAAGCTTTAGTCAAAAATTAATTTTTATTCAAATATTTAAGTAAAATTACCTGTACTTATCTAACATTACTGTCAATCTATAGAAGGAAAACGGTGAAAATATCATTAGCATTATTTAAAAAACCTTCTATCCCCAAAGAGACGACTTTTCAGGTGACTAAACTACATCTACTAAAAACTACTAAACCCTATCTCTTGGATCGGGTTGGGGTAAGTTTCACTCCAGTTTAGTAAAATAGAGACAGAAAATAATCTGAAAGTCAACTATTGAACTGGAAAAATGACCATAATGATTTTTAAGGGCTTTTCAAATTCTTCAAATTACAATTAACGTCCAATGTAACTTGAGTAATGTTGCACCCCAGCTCTGCTGCAAGGTGCATACTGCCATTATTAATTTCGGCTGTGAGGCAGTAGTGATGTCACCTGAATCGATGTCCAAGGGCCAGACCTCCATCTGCTGAAACCAGCTGTATCCTCTGAGTTTGCCCTTCCATGATGATGTGCAGTCCTACTGGAGGCCCCCAGCTTTGAAACCCATGAGGTGGACCCACCTATGATACCAAAATCAAAAACAATCAATACTGAACTGTCTTTTTAAAAAAATAAGCATTGAAGTATTTTGTAAAAGCCAGTGATTTGATTTATTTTTGGGTCTACTGTGTGGTGTCAAAATCTGGAAAAAACAAACAAACTGGAAGTTGAAACATCACAGAGTGCACTACATAATAACTGCACGATAAGTGTACATGTGTTTCTGAACTGACATTGAACTGAAAAAGAGACTCAACATGAAGGTTGTTGAAAGCATTCCTTTACAACCAAAATGAACATATTCTGGGCTTGAAAGAGGCAAGACACTAGCACTATAGACAATAGTTACTATGAGCAAAGACAAGTAGATGGTAGCCCTACAACAATTGTTACTATCAGGAAAGCACAGCCCTGTACTGCATAGTATATCAAATCAACAAAATACTAAACTTTTCTATTCAAATGTAAGAACATTTCACAGTTCTAAGCAAAATTCATTCTCACTGAGTGTCTATCTCAGAGGTTCTATTAAGTAATTTACATAATGGTTTGTTTGTTTTTTTAAAATCAAGATTTACTGAATCTGAAAATGCCAGTTATTTATCATAGTGGATCCCCTGGATGGGGATGGGCATATTATAAATTTATTTTCTGGAGCAGCATTCAGTTATCTTCCAGGCTCATGATGTTGACTTGTGCTTACATATGTTTAAGATGTGAAGACCTGCGCATCTGGCTAGCTACTGAGGACTTATCTAGCAAAGAAAATATGCAGCACTGCTAACTACCAAGTTGGCTACGTTGATTTACTACGTGTTGGAAAAACATGCCATTAACCATGATTGACCTCTACACTGAAACCTGCAGCAGATTGATATTGATATTGGTAATGACAATGTATAAGGGAAGCTAAGCCAATGAAAACACATGCAGTGGTGATTGAAATGTTACTATTCGGACATATTGATTGGCATTAATAAAAACAACAAAAAACAGACAGGCTAATGACGAGCACGCAACATCCATCGTCCATGTTTGCTTCGTTTACAGGCATAGATCTTTAAAACTACAAATACGAGTAGATCTTAGATGTAACAGGACTGTTCTGCTAGCTCTAGACAGTATAGCACGTAAATACACTACGGAAGATAAAAGTATTTCTTTTCCTGTGGGTGAAAGGTCAACATTGAAGGGTTAAAGTATGCTAGCCTGCCATTTAGCTACTCGGGGTCACACACTGCACAGACGGCCCAGACAAGAGGAGTGGTCGTCTGGCGGGATTTCTGTGCAGTACCTAGCAAATCAGCTAACCATGGCCATTATGGGGATTAAGTAACCACATTTTGCAAATAATCCAAAGTGTTTTTTTTTGTCTCAACCCATCATGCAGCGATGTAGCCAACTAGTTAGTGTTTTGATGATGTCCTGTTTGAAACAGGAACTAGCAATGTTTGCTAATTAGCCATTCTGTGGATAGGGAAATGGCTACAGGCGCAAATTTCGCTCGGAAGCTTACAGTAATTCGCCAGACTCCTATGTTGGTGATACATGTTACGTATAATTTATTAAGACGTTAATTTCTTCAAACCTAACGTTAAATGCTGCCAATTTAAATACTGAATTCTGGCTCTGATTTTTTGCATTCGTTCAGTAAGCTAACCAACACGAGCTAACATGGCAGCTGCACTTTTACCTTTATTTAGATAGCGCTTCCTTTCATCACATGCTACATAATTCATTTGTTGATTGAGACGGAGTAGCTTCGATTTCAAAAACAGCACCTTACCTGGAATTGTATATGGTTTTATCACCTACAACGACAATGTTTTTTTTAATAAAAATGTTTCTCCTGTACACTGCAGCTCCAGGGAGGGTCAGAGTTCGTGACCTTTCTGCAAAACACGTTCCTCTGAGCATGCGCAAACTTTGGTGGTAGTCAGGTTATGAAGGGATGCGTTTTCTAATGATGTATTAATCCATTTAAATACGTTTCCTCTCTATTTAGCCGTTAAATTATACCACTGTCGTGCTTGCTTTGACATAGTAGTTACAAACCTTTCGGGTTGGAAGCTATGATGGCTCGTATGGTTATAAAATGCATCAACTGTAAAGCAATACCATGGAAGATAGAGTTCGAATTACTTGCCTGGCTTCATTTTATCCAATGGAAAAATATTTACTTGCAGACAGCAACGTGCATCTCAAGATCACATAATGACTTAGAGGTGGGGTGTCAAATGAATCTTGTTTCACCTATTTTTTTTCTTAAACATCTTGCTGTAAGATGGAATGATAAATAAGGCTGATTATGATCTATATGGCTCATCCCGTGACTCTTCAGTAATTTAATATGACTGTTATCCAAACATTCCTGAAAATCGCAATTTTTACGCAAAATGGATAACTTCCGAATGCAGCATGCTTACTTCAAACATTGCATTGTAGCTTGAAGCCAGGCTTGGTGCTGCCAGGAATCAATTTACATGCAGCCTTAGAGCAGATTTTATAGTAAGGACAAAAAAATAACAATCCCAGTTATATGCCTATAACCAGGTATATTTAAATGCTCATTGCAGAGACTGGAGAGATGTTTTTCATAAGAGTGCAGGTTTCCTGTTATTCACGAGAGCAACCATCTTCTTGGTTCCGTAGAGTTATTGTGCTGCTTCCTGTACAGGTGGCGTCACAGCAGAACTAAGGAAGTCTCACTAAAACATTTAGACAGCTGCAGAGCACTCCTTTTAACAATTGAAATAGGTTTTGGTCTCTGTAATGGAGGGAAATTAATCATTTTTTTTTAATCTGGTGCCAGTTTGTATGTACACGTCCCTGGATGCCCTTTGTGTTTTGATGGAAACAAATGGTATTACACATACGGCGCATAGTCGGTTGGTGATATTGAAGGAGGTTTACAGAGGGATGGAGCCTCGCCTAAAACAACGCACAGCTTTGTTTCACTTGGACAACAATCCAGTGTCAGGAAGCTCAGTGGCTTCAGGCATTGTGGACAGGACTGGAGAGTCAGACTTAAAATATGAAATGAAATGGAGAGACTGCTTAAGCCAAAAGTAATTCATAAATATTTGATATGTAATTGATAAGGGGTGCAAAAAACACAGATGACTAGCATTCAAAAGGAAAGTTTTGCACAACCAAAAATAACAAAGAAAACCACTTCCTTTTATAAATGCATGGCTTGCTTCAGCCTCAGGAAGAGTTCAGCAGTTGTGCTGTTGCTCTTTCCTTGGTCAGTGTAACAGGTGTGCTTTGGCTCTTGGCCATGGCCAGTACAACAGGTGTGTAGCAGTTCAGTTGCAAGGTCAATTTGAATGGCCTGACACATATAAACGTGGACAAATGCAACACAATCAATGATTTTCAATGTAGTCAATCCAGTAGAAACACTTGCATTGAATTTAACTGACCTTTGGATGACTGAACCTGCTAAGGTCCAAGTTGAAAGTTCCCAAACTGATTACATCATATAGTGCAATTAATAGGGTAATTGAAGAAAATACATAAAAATCATGCACAATCTGACAGCAAAGCAAGAATAACAAGACAGCAAATAATTTAAAGTTTGAACTTTATACATTAATCTGTAGAAACACAAACAAGTATGAAAATGTGGCACTGAACATTCAGTGGCATTTTTCCTGTGTTCTCCTCCCTTTACAATAAACTTAATTTCCCATGAACCCATTTATCTAGCATTGCAGTGCAATCTATGGTGACCAGACCAATAAATGCAAAATACAAAATGTAAACTCTTTATAAAAATTCAACATAAATAAAATAAACCACTAATAATTACACCCTGCTCTATTTCAGAGACCTACTCAATGTGAAGCTGGAATGTAGCTTTATACCAAGAAACAATTAAATATTTCAATAACCTGTGTATAGTGACATCATTGTGGAGTAAGGCCACGTTGGGGTATCCCGTACATTTCCAAGAACCCCATTCTGACATAGAACACAATAAATGTGATGTCATTTCTTCTGTGACTTGTGGAGGGCAGAACTAAGAACAAAGCAACCCACACAGATATGAAGAAAATTTCCTGCATCTGTTTTCCAAAAATCATATTTATGCAAGTTACAGATAATGAAACCCATAATTTGAGCCTGTACTCAGATTATTTTGTTGGCTCCACAACAATGCAATAATTACATTTCATTTACAAATTGTGCTTTCCAAGAACAGAGCATTGGGAGGTTTTGAACCCAATCATTAGCAAACACATACGGAGGGACTAGTGCATAATCCCCCTCTGCATAGTACTAAGTAATAGATGTGTTGTGGGTACCATTACCTCAATGGGCTGTGTAACATCTACCCGTTTCTCCATACCGATAATCTACGAGACGTTAAGGCTTGGGCACTGCCTCAAACTGAACTTTACTGGTCTTAGTATGCCACTCAAAATGAATTAAACATATACTTGTGATTCATGTGAACTGGTAACAAGTCAAAATTCTAGCCTATGTAAACTTTCTGAGCTCAAATCCACAGACTGATTGACTAGAGTGGGGATGGTAATGTGAAGTTAACAGTTGATTTCTGCCACCACAATCCAATTTTACATTACTGCTAATTGTAATTTAATTACCTTATTGTGCTCTATTAAATGTGAAGATATTTTTCAATATACATACAAGCAATTTCCAGTTTTTCCAGTATATTGTATTATACATTTTTAAAGTCCTGCTTTATGCCTTCCATACAAAATGTTTAAAATGGACTTCAATAGGAGAGGGTTAAAAACTTTTCTTTATAAAAACAAAATACATTTTGATTGGGAAACATTGGAGCAGAAAGGTAATTTCCTCTCGATTTGAAGCATTCAACTTTTCACAGTTAATAAAAATCTCCCACAGTGCAATGCAGCGCAACAGGGTCTTTCTATAGCCCATGTTAATGTCAACCTCACAACATGACACATGCAGTGACCTGGTTCTCTTTCTGCTACACTTCCACGGACATGCTTTAAACTTGACCTTGGACCCTGCACTTGTAACGTGCCCTTTATGGCTGGAGGCTCAGGGGCCAACCTGTCTGCTGTTAAAATCGCATCCTTTAAGACTGGAGCCACTAAGGGTGGCAAGACCTTAAAGTATGTATCTGCTTCCTATACAGTTTGCTGTATGTGAGTGTATGTACACTGGGACAAACTATAGCACCTTTAAACTGTAGCTCCACCTTATGGAGAGGGAGTGTTGTTTGACATGAAGATTCAAGGCACAAAAAGACAGGACTCACACTTATCTGTCCCCGTAGATACAAGACCTTTGACAGGGGACAGATGTTCATTTAGGCCATTGACTCCTTGTTTTGCATCGTGTGTTTGGATCCATGGAGGTACAGGGAACCATCCTCAAAAAAAATCAGGCTTAGGGGTCCTGAGGAAGTCCTACATTGTACCGTCATAGGAGACAAGGGAGCACAGCTGCCACAATTGGCTGCTTCACTGCACATTTCTGGTGTTCATTGCTTTGCTGGGTCCATGCTGTGCTTGGGAGGCATGAAGGAGTTGTCAAAGCACCATGGCTTCCTGGAAAGCATAAATCCACCTGAGGGGGAAAATGCCACACACACACACGCGAAGATAAGGTCAGAAAACAGTATATGATGTTTTCAATTCAAATTCAAAGCATACATACCTTCAAAGGTAACCGTTTCATTAAATGGTACCATTTAAACACATTACATATTGTTTTTATACAGGCTCATAGTTTCAATGGTCAATGCCTATCTGCAGCTGCATACCCCCTTCCATGGTGTACTGCTGAAATAAAGAGACTACAATTCCCAGCATACCTCTGGGCTGTCTGGGCATCCTCAGCCTTGAAGATGTAGAAGAGTGTGTTTTTGTGGTAGAGCTTGAACTGCAGCTTTTGTGCGTCTCCAGACCGCTCTTCCCTGAGGAAGAACCCTAGCAATGGCTGGCTCTCCAGTGCTGCCACATCCTGGAGAAAAACCAATGTTTTGTCATGCAACAGGAAATTACATTATAAACAGCATACACACACTGAATCATACACTGCCAGTTATTGTGTCACATCACAGCAGCCTTTTGACCTCAGCTGATTTAAAATGCAGAGCTGCAGCACAGAGGTAGTAGAACACTGCAGGTAATGGAGAAGCATCTTGTTTCTTCTCATACTGGCGAACCGTTATGTGTGTTTATATCTGTCATGTAAAAATGTATGTACCTTGTGCTGGCACACAAGGTACAAAATTAACAAATGACATGTCTTTGGTAATAAGAGAACATGGCGCACCTCGCTGGCAGCATATGTGTACAGAACTTTGTTCTTGATGACGAACCAAAGCTTTTTCCACTGCTTCTTGTTGCCCTTTGATCTTTGTAGGTACCCACTCATGGAGGAGTTCTCTGTGTTTGCAGACACCTGTAAAGGAAATATTACATTATAGTAAAGTAAATGGTGAGTGAAAGTTCTGATATAATCAAGTCCTATTTTTAACAAACTTAATTTATTGTGCAGGGCTCATTCTTACTAGCCTGCTTAAGCCAGTGTATTTCAGCTGTAGGCCAAGAATTGGTTGTTGGGTCTGTTACCTCTTTGAGGGCGGCAGGGATCTTCTTCTGCTTCCTGGAGGAGATGAGGACGGAGGAGAAAGCACCAGTGGAAGACTTCCCACTTGGGGACAAAGCAGCAGACTCTGTCTGATCACCTGAGGTGGAGGAAAAGCATGTCCTTGGTCACTGACACTGAGCCCAGGGGCACCTGCCTTGCACACCATGCTTATCCCCGTCCACAGGGCATGCAGGTCATCATGATCAATACCCCACTTTCACAAGTTCACACAATCATAATGCCACCACTATGGGCCTTATTATTTAAATGGATATCTGAAATACCAAAATGAGTTTCTGAAAGGATATAATAAAAATCTCTCCAAATGCCTGCTATTTTAGTGGTGAACATGTTTCCATTCGGCTATGAGACAGAGAGAAGAGCAGATGTCGTACTCTTATGCTGAAGCTTGAGGAAGCAGTGGTCACAGACTCGAGCCAGCTGGTTCTTCAGGTACTCCAGGTAGTGTTTGTGTGAGGAGCAGGCCTGGCACACCACCTAAACACATTTACAGACAAATATTTTACATTTAGGCATGTAGCCAAAAGTTAGATATTTTAATGAAGCAACAGAATTATCTCTGTCTATTTAACAACACAAAACAGATTCCAGATCAGCATTCTGTCAGGTCCATATGAAGCTGAAGCTCAATCCAGATGTTCTACTCCAGGACAGGCCGTTCACAGTGCGGCTCACCTTTCCGCAGGCTCGGCAGTGGTGTCGTCTCCAGGTGAGGGTGAACTCGCAGGTGCAGATCATGCACATGGTCGTCCGCAGGTCCGGGATCCAGATGGGCGCCTTGGAGCCCAGGGGGGCTCCGCTGTCTGCTCCAGCTCCGCCCGCCTGTGGAAAGGTAAGGAGGGGCTGCCATCACGCACCACACTGCACCAAAGGTCAGTCGATCTCACAATCAGCCATTTCAGAAAACTGATCTATACATCTACCAGGCAACCAAGTTAATCTGACAATCCCTCAACTAATCAGTTTAGTCATTTAATCTATCCCTAAAAGCTAGCCAATTCAGTCAGCAATCAATCAAATAATTGATCAATCCACCACTCAACCAGTCGACCACAGTGCATTCCACAAAAGGAAATAAGAACAGTCTTCAGATATCATCACATGCTTATCAGTAAACAACAGGTAACAAAACAATAGCTGAAGCTGAACAAAATCCATACAACAGATGACAGGGTCTCCTCCCTGTCTCCATCCAATAGAAATGTGTGAATGAATGACTTTAGCAGGGATGTCAATACCTCTTCCTGGCTCTTGCTGGGGAAAAAGTGATCTTCTTCCTGGTGTGGTCTTCAATGGCTTTGGATATGGCCTCCAGCCACTCATCACGCTCCGTCGCTGAACTGGAGGGAGAGATATTGCTTAAGCCAGGTAAAACGAGTTCACGAAAATAAACTCTTACAATGTGAGTAAAAACTGCACATCAAAATTATGATCATAAAATTAAAAGAAATGTATCCTAACCTGGCAGAGAGGATAAATGAGCGTTCCACACTCTCGATGTTCAGCTCGTTTTGATAGGCCTCTTGGCTGGGCTTGCTGACCTGTGTGGACAAACACCAACAGATTACTGCACATTCAGAATGACCACAGATTCACACAGCGCCAGTCATAGACACTGACATTGTAACCCAGAGGTTCCAGGTTCAAATCCCACAAACCATTGTACCTGTGAGCGAAAGGAACTTAACCTCAGTTACCAAGTTTCTAAAACTGAAATACATTTTAACATATTTTAAAAGCACATAATTTAGTTTGTTCCTGAGTGGGTTAAATAGCTGTTTCCACACAATTGAACTCTTACCTTCATTCCTGCCAGAGACAGCAAGCTGTTGAGTTTATACTGGCCTGACTGGACCGGGGTGGTGTACATCAGGGCATCGTTGAACTGGGAGAGGTCATATCAAATGTCAAACACAGCAGGCATGACAAAACTCAAACCTGACACAGATCCTCTTCAGCTCAGCTGGGACATGGTCTAATGAATGCATGAGCATGCATGAAGCCCAGCTTCAGAGATATCACAGACTTCAGAGAGGAATGATCAAGTGTCATTTATTACAAAGAGTGAATTACACTTTAGTCTATAGTTCCTGTAACTGTGATTTTAATTGTCTCTTACATTTTAATTGTATCTGTGAAGTTCTTTATTTTGAATGTTTTCTTTGTTTTTACAATACTCCTAGTTTCCCAACTGTATCTGTATTAAGCACTTTGAGCTGGAAAAACGCTACATAAATAAAGTTGTTTTTATTAAATTATGACCACATACGCACGAGTGGGGTAAAGCAAGGCCAAGCAAATAGAGAGAATAACAAACAAGTCTTACCAGGAAGAACATTCTTGGCTGCATGACTTTGCGAGAGAGCTTCATGAGGGTACCTTCCTTCAGGAACACCTGCCAAAGAGAACAGAGCTTACCACCACAGTAACTCTAAATGCTCACCATTTTAAAAGTATAAACTAATGTAATGGTGCAAATAGAGCATATTGCCTTGTGTTAAGAGCATATTACCTTGTGATTGCTGCTGCTCTTCTTTCATAATTGTACAACCTCAAATTCATACAGATGGGACTCAACAGTTCCACTGCTGCAAAGGTTCAAAACTGCTCGAAAAGTTTTGATAGATAAAATTTACAGAGCCTTATCGTTTGAATGACTACTTTGCTCGCTTAAAACAGAGACCGTATATTCTGCAGAAGGGAATACACACTGTGCAAATGACCAGTGTGTTGTATTATCCGACATAATGGGATTGACTGAGTAGGTTGATTGACTGACGTCTCATTGACTGATTGTTGGATTCATATGTTAATTAATTGATTGACTGATTGATTGAAAGCTTTGACTCACCCTCCCAGGCTGGACGATCTCATGATGTCCATTCAGACTGTACTGGATCTGCATCAGCTTCTGGAAGTTATCCTGGATGGACGAATCAGGTGGAGGATTGATTACTCAGGTCTGAGCTCTAGCACACAGTAAGTAGAAGTGAATCTGAACGGCTGCATGTGTGTAATGCAGTGATAGTAAACAGTGACTGGTGGTGAATACTTTAATGGAAAAAATGAATGATGAAATGCTATGACAGATGACAGCTTAGAATCACACTGGTCTAATCACAGTTTGTGCAGGTTTTAGATATTAAAATGGGTAATATTCAATCCCTACAATACAGCATAATGGTGTACTGATATGCATGTTAGGTCCATCCTAACTGTAAGCTGTTGGAGGACTGACACAGGTATTGGTAGGGTGAATTGTGCTCTTACCCCTTGCTTCATGATGTCATTGGCATGGTTGGCCACCTCCTTCACTATGCAGAGTGCCGCTGGGTGAACACAGAATATATAACTGTGACTGTGCAGGACTAACTCCAGCAGTTCAAGACCAACACGACTTGTCAGTTTGAGGATGTGACAATAAGTGACAGACAGCCAGTAGCGACTCATTGACTCTATATCATTTACTAAACAATGTTAAACAAAGTTTACCTTGTGTGTCTTTGTAATCAGATGATTCTTCAGGGAGGTTTTTTAAGTAATCTGAAAAAAGATGGAAATTTATGTTTGAATAATCTCTCTGTTTCTTCTAATAAAATAGAATCACCACATATGGTATTTCAGCAACAGGACATTTGTACTAGCAAGTCTCAGGAGTACAAAATATAAACTCCAGTCCAGGTACTAATTTTGTAATGAGTGATGTGCTTATATATGTAAGTTTATGAGGTTACTTCACTTAATGTTCATCCAGTTAAATATGCAGCTAGTTCTAAACTACAGGAGACTGTTAGATAATTAAATCAGTTTAGTGACTTGGATTATTTATGGGCAGTGAAGCATACAATGACTTTCAAGACACCTTCAGTTATTCTCCACCAGAGGGCAGCGTGCTAACATAGTTAAATCCATGTGAGTCAAAAACATCAGTTCAGAACAATTTTAATTTAAGCATTTAAAAGTCCAGGGTTAAAATATGCAGAGGCAGTTATGTACATTCCAACATCACATGACGGCGCCCTCTACCTGTGAGAAGTAGCTGATACTGGGGGATCCTCTGAACCGGTTTCAGCAGGTAGTGCTTCAAAGCCAAACTGGCACAGCGTGGACTCGTCTGAAACACACAAACAACACACATTGTACACGTTGCACTCAGACTACACAGCACAAACACTGCCGCAGTCTGCTAACCAGGAAGGCAGCTAACAAACATGACAAACACACATGCCTGTAACAGTGTTATTCCTGTCTAGCCTGTCTACCTACTTTCAGTTAACAAATAAGGGCACTTGTATCTGATTGATTAGTATATACTATCTTAAAGTCACCTTCATCACACTTCCTCTGGTTGTTTTCCAAGTGCTGTGGATAACTATTGTGAATGCATAGTTTATATTCTATGATTTCAAAACATCTGATGAGTCAGAACTCATTCATGCTGGTTTACAGTGATTCAATGAACTACTTCCTTGAATTGTACGCATAAGTGCACACATACAAAACACACGTGTACAAACACAGGGGTGCGGTTGCCCGGGTTACCTCAAACTCCTTCACGACTCCAGCAAACCCTGGGTTCTTCCGGCATTGCTCATCCAACAGGGCCACGTTCCTGTCAAATTCACGGATGTAGGTGGAGTACATCTTCAGGTATGGCCCCTTCTTCACAAAGATGTCCGCCAGACGCTGGTGGTCATTCCTGACACAAAGAGCACGGAGAGGCAGAGTGAGGGAAGACGAGTTGGAAGGAAAGGAGGAATAAGTGATGAATGAAGAAGGGAAACAGACAGGAGGAAAAGGGGGAAGGGGGAGAGAGAAAAGAGAGATGGCAAAGAGTATTTTAGCCGTGTGCAGAGGCATTTCTCATTAGAGGGGAAATTTCTAGATTATGTCATGGTTATCACTCAGCACTGTGTGGTCTTAGACACAAACATTTGTACAGTATTGGTTTCATCAGTACTGGCTGACAAGTGTGGCGTCAAAACTGGCTGATACATATTCCCCAACTTCAGCTGGTCCTGACCACACACAAACATGTCAACCAATAGTGACGAGTCACACAGCTATTTCCTGCTTAATTGGGAAAAAAATCACGTCTGTATATGGGCTATCAGTGTAGGGGCATTTCTCTTACAAGCTGGATATGTCAAAATCACACATGGAGAGATTTTGACACACTGAAAGCAGGAATGAATATTACTAATGGTATTAAAACCTAAATACAACCTAACTCACTTCCTGATTGTACGCCAAGAAATACTGATAAAACTGAACCAGAGAGTGCTGACAAAAGGAGCTCATGAAAGCCCTCATTTGCTCAATAACAATGAGCAGGACAGCTGCGTGACATCTGTAATGTATGCAATTACATACGTCATGGCTCATGGGAAATCGTTTTAGGAGGAAGTCCGAAAATAGAGTTTTATGGCAAAAATACTCAAACTGGATTGCACAATGTCCCTTTTCAAACTACAGAATATGATATATATATATATATAGCTGACAGGAATCAGGATGAGTCAAGTGAAGGCCTGAAGGGATGGTTCTGTTACCAGCGGGCCACCCTCTCCTCCAGCTCGCGCAGCAGGTCCCGGTTCAGCTCGTACAGCTGGGGCAGGTAGTACAGGATCTGGTTCAGGACCCGCTCCTCCACCACCGGCTTCCCGCTCTGCCGCGAGGCCTTCGCCACCGCATCCCGGAAATCCTGCCAGGGACAGACAGACAGACACTCCGCCTCACTCTGGGGCACACGGACGGACAAGGCTACAGGTCTATCATCAGCATATTAAAAAAGAAAATGGAACTACTCAAAAACGCTACAAATTCTGTCTTTCTATGGTCTTACATATAGCACTGCTGAGAAGAGGAAAGCAGAATGCTAACACACAAAAGACCCCATTATAACAGGAACTGCAAACCTTCCTTGCTGTGATGCTTAATGCACTTTTTTTGATTTTTTTCTTTTTGTGTGGGTTGGACTCCCTTGCAAAAGAGATTCTAAATCTCAAAGGAATCATTCCTTTAGAAGTCGAGGTTAAAAAAAAAAAAGCACTGTAAACTCCCCAATGACATTGACAAAGGATTGCGTGCTTTTCTGGCCAAAATAGCACTCCTACAACGGGGTAATGGCTTGCACACTTTGTAAAGACTCAAAAACAGGTACCTGGAGGAAGGTTTTAGGGATTAAAAGATAATGCTGTGTACAATGTATCATGCACAAACTATTTGTTGAAGGGTAAGCATTTTATGGATTACAAGTAAAGTTCTTTCTCTGTGTTATTTTTAATCCAAAAAACACCTCCCCCACCGATCCTCATGGAGGAACGACAATGATTTTTTACAAGGACTATGATGTGGCAAAAGTGGTGAAAACATTGCTGAAGAAGGCAAAAAAGAATCTTCCAGAATACGACTGCTGTCCTGAGTTTGCACGTCATGGCCATCCTTCCTCTCTAATTCCAGACACGTCAAACTCAAACGGCCCCCTCTCTGAGACGCGCCGTGGT